>CM062814.1:694546668-695746668 GCA_031772625.1 Pinus tabuliformis | reverse complement strand
TAGATAAATCACAATTGTTGATTTCAACTTCTTGTCTTTTGTACCCTGCAGGGTGCAGGACCTAACACTTCCCATTTGGGAACTTGCTGATACTAAGGTTAGGGTGCAAATGAGGTTGCTTTCTTAAACTTATATGGCCTCCTGTAAACCTGCACTTTCTGCTGTCTTTTTTGCTTAATTTTAAAATTGAAGCATAATGGCTCAACCTTACCTCCAAGCAAAATGTTGCTTGTACCTTAGAGACATTTTCTTGCTTGTGGACCAATATGGCATACACAGTTAAGCAAAGCTTCAGGAAGCAGGGCTATAGGGGAGCACCCTCCCGCATTCACTCCCGCAAAAAAAATCGCTCCCTAGTAGATTTCTTTTCTTTTCTTTGCAATTTTTTTTTCTCTCTACTGTTCAACACCCTTGTAAAAGTATGTGACAAAGCTAGTGAGAAGGAAAAGGGTTGGAACAACAAATTTTACATGCTCCCATTGTAAAACAACCTACACTAGTTCATATACTTGTGTAAGAAAGCATCTCTACAAGATTATGCCATGTGATCAAGATAAGACTGTATGAGTCAAAACTTGTGATCAAGTGCTAGCAAAAGATAGGAATAGATACAAAATAATACCCAATTGCAATACAATTCCCTCATACAAACTGAGGGTTGCCTTGTAGGGCAAAAAACCCTAAATTAACATAACTTCTACCCTCAGATCTTTCGCCTAATAAACAGTCCAGATTGACTACAAAATTACTGTGTTTTGCAAGGCCCCCCTACAATAGTAGTGGGGGGCAAGCCCCCCCCACACCCCCCCATCAAGTATTGAGATCCAAATGTAGTCAAAACAAGACCTTTGAATAAAGAAGATAATCGACCTCCACACCCAACATGATGAGAATTGAGATGTTGTAACTTGTGGACTTGTGATTGATGAAGATTATAACTACTAGATGATTGAAGTTATATGGTTTAATCCATGTTTATTTATTTGTTTTTGTGTGTCTTGTTAAACTAATTCATCCTTCTACATGCTTTTGTTGACATATATGCATCAAAATATATAAAAAATATATATATTATATAAAAACACTCCCAAAATTGCTCCTGACCCGGAAGCTTCTGAAAATTGTCGCTCCCCGCTCACACTTCTGCGCCCACTTCCAAGCAGCCTTGTCAAGAAGTAGCATTATATATTTCTATGGGAAGCTTGCAGCAAATGATGCAAATTCTTTGGTTGTCACAATGATAACATTTCATTCATTCTGCATTTGCATCCTCTGAGCAGTTTTACAGAGAAGAGCATGTAGGGGAACTGCTAGTTTGTTGCTTTTAAATATAATAATTCGCTCAAGCACTAGCTTTAAATATTGTGATCTAATGCTTAGATAAATCCCTCGAATGTCTAACAACATATAGTATGAGCTTGTGGAACTGATTTCAGGGTGTGTGATGAATGAGGAGAACAATTTTTTGATTCCTGCCCTTGGGGTCCCCTAGTTGTTCTCGAGTCCTGCATTGGTATTTTGGTGTTTGACTCTTCTAATCAACATTTGTTGAGGCCATCCTGGCTAGATTTGAATACACTTGCAGGACCTTCCTGGCTAGTTTTGGCCAGTCTTGCAGGACCTTCCGATTAATTGGTGAGTCAACTGCCAAATGAGAAATGGCTGACAAAAAATTGTTGGGTTTAGAAAGACATGGCTGACTCACGAGTTATTGAACTTGCCATTCAGCCAGGTTATTCCCTAGTTTTCACAATAAATTGCCTGCTGGGGCAGAAATATGTTCATAAATTGAGATTTTGGGGGTCATTGGGCTCACTTATTTTGTGGTTATATATGTATCTTCTTTTCACATTTTAATTTCTGTTGCAATTTGATTATGTGATATTGATTTAAGTTTATATTTTAATTTAGTTGAAAAAAATGAAATTCTTTTACTGTTTGCTGATTTTTGCCCTGTTTTCCTATTTTTCTCAAGTCATTGATGTGGGACTCCAACCATGCCACTCTCAAGTTCAAGTTCTACAACACTGATTTTGGTATACTATTTTCTAGCTATTGTGAATCACTTTTCCTTGAAAGCTAAGCCCTGGTCCAAACAAAGGGGGTTTTGATGGAGTTGTATTATAGGTAATGGTTCTGCCTATATTTGAAGCTTGATTTGGTTTTGGCTTTTAAATGCCATGTTGAATCTCGTCTGATAAGCATAAGTGACATACAATTGTTCATGAAAATTGAGCTAAAATCTAATAGGAAGACAATATATGAGCTCAGAACAATCTTTGTATATGGATATCTGTGACAAGATGAGCCTGGGAGTCTAAATAAGGAGTTAACTGTACTGTTGCTATTTTCACCGCACATTCTAGTTATTAATTTTATATTCTAACAAAAAGTATCCTCTATCCATCTGCATGGAGCCATGTACTCAGGCCCTGGATTGGTTGATTGGATTGCATGTTTATTATATTGGTAGGCTTTTTACATTTTTGATATTACTCCTTTTTCTTTCTTACTTTTGTAATCTTTAGGCCATCCTTTCTTACAAATGGCATTTTCATTGATGTTGCTTTAGTATTTTCCTTATTTAACAACTTGGTTGTACTACAGGCTGAAATGCTTGATCCAGCAGTCAAGGGGACTATTAATGTTCTTAATGCATGTGCCAAAGCTTCTTCTGTGAAGAGGGTGATAGTAACCTCATCTGTAGCAGCTGTGATATTCAATTCTAGGCCTCGATCACCTGGAGTAGTTGATGAAAGTTGGTTCAGTGATGCAGAGTACTGCAAGCAAACTAAGGTATATTATGATTGCATCATGTATTTCTTTTCATTTTACTATATGCAGCTTTATGGCTTTTTTCACCATGTTTGTGAGTGCTACTGTTGTCTGGGGAGGATTTATTATTTATTTGTATAAACAATATTAGATAACATGCTGCTTGTATATACTATAAATAGAATGTTCAAGCTATTTTTTATGAACCAAGAAAAATACTATAAATAAAGTGATGAATCCGACATAGTCCAATATTAAGATTCTACAGCCCTGAAGGCTTACAATTTCAGACTGGACAATAGGTCAGTATCATATGGAGCTTCTGCAGCTTTGAAGGTTTACAACTACAAACCAAGGAATATTTGTGTGTGATATGGAATTACACTTCAACATAGATATACTTTATTGCACTGAAGTCATAGTTTCACAAAATTTTCATTGGCAGAAATAAAACAGGTACCCTTCGTGGAATAGTTGGAGTCCCATCTTCCGGTTCATCTGCAATATAATGAGCTAATTCTATCGTAGCAACTGCTTCCACATATATTACTATTCCTTTGCATTTCAATATGCAGAATATATGGGCACCAATTATGATTTCTAAGGAATTATGACATCAAGATTCTAGATGTTGCATGTAATTCAAAAAATTATTTCTAGTAATTTAGAAACTATGTATAGCGTGAGTTTGCATTTCCTGTGTGTTTCATTTCATGAATTATATGATGGATAAACTCCATGACAATCTTCAAGAGAAGATAATTAAATTGAGCATTGCGACTGATGGAAGGCCGACATCCTCTGTGTTGGTACCAGTGTGGAAAAAGTCTGGAAAAAATCCCGATTTAATCCTAAAAACGCGATTTTTTGAACTAAACGATTTAATCCCCCGACTTTTTGGCGACTTTTTCACAAAGGAAAAAATCCCGATTTTTTCCTTATACTCCCGATTTAATCGGGAGTCGACCCAAAAAGTCTGCCTCCCTTCCCAGGCCGCGGATAAAGAGGTTGCAAAGGTGAAAAAACTGTAAATTGAAGCTTCCATCCATGCATTTTCAAGTTATTGCATTGTATTGTTTGTCATACTTCTTGCGAGCATATCAGTCTCATTTGTAATCTGTTAGTTTTGAGGTTAAGATATGTTTTTGTTTTCCAAGGAAAAGCAAATATTTATACTTTATATTTCTAGTTAGAAATCAAAGTATACATTGGCTAAGCCTCCAGGCTTTCAGTGATCCAAACTCTAACAACCACTGCCCCTTCAAAAGATTACAAAAGTACCAAAAGCGCAGGCATACAACAGTCTTCCGTAGAAAGAACCCCACACCATCAAAAACATTGTTACAGTTGTTGAATGCTTCCGGAAGAAACAACAAAGAGAAGGTCATGAAGATCAAATAGCAACAACCTGTCCAGAAAAACAAAACCAGTGCCTCAAAAAAGAACCCATTTTTCAGACAGATACAAAGTACCTATGAAATCTTGTGACAACAAAGATCCTTCCTGCAATGAGAGCACGTTTTGAAAGGGAATCTTCTTTAGTGGTGAACTCCCTATAAATGTGGGCAAAGGTTATGTATCAGGAGTGGATTTTACCTCCAAGAGTTTTTGAATAATAGATGCCAAGGCTAAGTTAGTAATCTGACATCTACTGTTTTCTCAGAAAATAAGTAGCTTGGAGTCACCAAGCATTAATTTTCACATCTACTATGATACTCACTGTTAATTTTCATTGGACCTACCACCTGACACCTTATTACCCAAGCAGATTACAATCTACTGAATAAATGCATGACTTATTTCTTAATACAATTAGCGGAAACAAAAATTAAAAGGGGAAGAGGATCTCAGTGATTGATTACTTGATGACTTTTAGATGACTCATGATATACATTTATTATATTTTTTGTTGATATTTTGACTCTTGAGAGTTGAGACTCAGACAGGACCCAAAACTCAGGAGTTGATTCACTATTTTGATATGTGATGTAGCATTAGACTTCATATACATATTATATATTAGCTTTCTTTCCATGTTTATGTGGAAATGCATTTATTTGATGTTGTGGATACTCTAGATGTTAAAAAAAATAAAATAAAAAAGAATAATTTTGTGTTTTTTTAATTTTGCCGACTTTTTCAAAAAACTCCCGACTTTGACGAGTTTTTCAACTTTTGGACCCTTACCGAATTAATCCCGACTTCGAATTTTTCCACATTGGTTGGTACTACAGCAACAAATATCACTTTAACATTCCTTTTCCAGATTGGTCATTTGGGGATGGGTTGAATTTAATCTGCTACCTGGGGAAGAAGAGCTCTACAACATTAAACTAGCATCCAAAGCTCTGAAATAGATAGACAAAAAACCTGGGGCACATTGGAAAGGAAATCTTGATATGGGTGTTCCTGTACAAGATAATTATTTGAATGCAATAACTGCAGGACATCGAGGGCTAAAATATTGTGGCATAGTTGGATTGCAGAAGCTGGAATGGCCTATATGAGCAGTCCAAACTCCCAAAGCAGTGTAAGCATAGGTATAAACTCTATGTGGAAGGGTTTTTCACTGATGATCACAATTTGGGGACTGTGGCAGCTCTTGAAATGGTATCCTGATTTGGTAACCGTTGTGCATCTCATGTTATGGTACTGCAATAACGACCTCTATGTTGGTACTACAACAACGAATATCACTTGAACATGGTCCAAAACTTTGGAGTAGATAGACAAAAAACCTGTGGCACATTGGAAAGGAAATCCTGATGTGGGTGCTCCTATATAGACAAAGTTATTTGAGTGCAATAACTCCAGGACATCAAAGGCTGAAATTTTGCGGCATAATTGGTTTGCAGAAACGGGTATGATCTACATGAGCAATTGAAACTCTCAAAGCAGTGCAAGTACAGGTATAAACTCTACGTGGAAGGTTTTTTCACTGAAGATCTATCTCACGCGGCTAACTTCCATATGCAATTTACATGAACACGACCTAACTTGTGTACATGTTGCAGAGGAATACCAATGCAGCAAACCCAATTGCGGTTTCAGATTCCAATGCTCACCATGTAATTTCAACTTCTATGAATCATACTATTACTTCCAGAAATTCAGTGTTGGATGCAAACAAAGCATGGTCGTACCACATTCTACGTCTCTTGCACCCAATCCTGCAAAGGAGAATGGAGTGACAACAATAAACACAAATAGGGATACTCCCTTTGTTTTCTTTCTAGGCTCTCTAAAATAAATCTGCTAAGCCATGGACATTGATGGGCATGCGGTTGACCATCAGAGGGAAGTGGTGCTTGGGCCAAGTCTCACGTTTGTACAAAGTAGGATAAGTCGTGTGGCTATAATTTAGAGGGAAGAAGAAGATCCCCAAAGCCGTCAATGTTTACTTGTTGATTTTTCTTATTGTTGAAAGGAATGGCAGGGCTAGAGGGCCAAATCCACTACATGTAGTGTAGAGAGTTAGTAGCTGTGAGGGATAGAGAGGCTGCAGACATCGATAAAATGGGTGTCAAGCAGATCAACAACATAGTTGAGCAAGGGAGAAGTTATAGTCGAACAGAGGGAAACCAGTACTGATTAGAGATCATTTTGGACAATTGTATACAATGGTGTGAACAACCAAATCGAGCACAATGTCCCATCAAGATCACCGATGTCAAAGGTCACAAAACTTGTGGCTCACAAACTTGCAAGTAAATTTATTAATGTGCAATTGACGATTACAAAATTTGGTTAATGGGACTGAAGAAAAGTACAGTCCATATGACTACAATGTGGGAGTGCAAACACATCTCCTAAAGAAAATGCTAAAACTAAAATATAGAGAGAAAGAACGCAGTGGTAGTGCTGCCGCAACACATATATAAGAGATGGTGGTATAATACAAAATACTCAATAGTCTGTGGCACAGTGCAAAATAATAATGGCCTGCTAAAAATGAATGAGCGAGTGAGATGGGAAAGTCTAGCAAGGAGCTAGAGATGTCAGGGGCTCCTGATACTAATGACTGATGGCGAGGGAGGTGAACTAGGTATAGGTATGCTGTTGAAGTCCCCTGGGGCTAGCAGTGGATCCCACTGTATGATCCTGGGGGGGGATGTATGAGCGAGGGATACTCCTAGCTTCCAAGGTTGAAAAGAAGAAGCTATGAATAGGTCTCTGGCCACTCCTATGGTACTAGGAGGTAGTCAGACGTGTTAGGGGCATAGTATTCAAAACTAGAACCGGTGACCGGACCGGTCCACCTATCAAACTGTGTTTCAAACTGGAAACGGTCAAACCGGGACGAGTAAGATCTCAATGAACCAGTGTTTAAAAAAATACATGAAAATTTAAATTTTAATGAAAAAACCTATTTTTAAGATTTCAAACCATGGTTCCAAACCAACAAAGACAAAATATGCAAAGTTTGCTCATCTATATACCATGTAAAGGTGAATATATCAATATGGCACTGAGTTCAATACATATCAACAACAAAATACATAACCAATGAGGCTCTAAATGAACTCTAGAGTCCAAAAATAGTACTACAAGCTATGGGGCCACTAGCCTATTTCAAGTCTACATATCAGTGATCAACATTATCATTCCTCATCATGTTCAAACTCATCACCACTAGTAGACATGGTATCATCAACATGAGCTACATAAATAATCTGCCTCAGAGTTTGAGGACTCTTAAAACTCCTCTACAACCTTTTAGCAGTAGTGGTAGTAGTAGCATCAAAACTAGACATCAAAACTACAAATCATTGATCAACATGATCACTCATGAAACTCATGATTGATTCAACGCTACTAGAAATGGGATCATCAACAAGAGATACATAAATATGATCTAGCTCAAAGTCTCCAAACTTGGATTGCTCAATCTTATAATATGATAGAAATTGAAAAAATTTAACATGCCTAAGCAATGATTTATTGTTTGAGTGAAGGGTTCATTTCCTCAACCTTATAATGTGGTAGTAGCATTCCTAACCAATTATTTTCCTTGGAGTGAAAGGTACATTTTTTTTAAGGCCATGGTAGAGGAGTTCAACAATCAATACCACGAACATCAACAAAGTTCAACAATCAATGCCACCAACGTCAAGGTTCTTAAAGGGCTCCATGTTCTTGGTCAAATGCAATTCTAATACCCTCATGCGTGATAGAAGCAAATGGAAACATTACAAAACCTTGAACCAAGAAATCCTGAAAACCATTAAGTCTACTAAATTTTGAGTGAAATTTAAAATTCTAGTTTCTCCATATGACTTCCAATGAGGTTGAAACCACTCTCAAACATCCTGAGTCATTTCATGGTAATGTTAAAAATTTAAGTAAAAGTGACATTTCCTTTATCTTTCATTTTCATATTTCCTTTATCTTTCATTTTCATCCTTTTACTTTAAGAATTTAACGTTACCATTGATTGCCAGCGTTGCTAGGGTTGAGGGTGTGAGGAAAATGAGAGGGGAGACATGACTTTCTTGGAGGCGTTGTTTTTGGAGGGAAACATGGCCAAGTTTCCCTCAAAATTGCTTCACAACTCACAAAACCACTTTTTGTCGGGCCTGCGACTGGCCTGGCAGTGAACCGACCGGTTTATGGGAAAACCAACCAGTTCTGTCATAAACTAGCTAGTTTATTCTCGGTTTGACCAAAAAACCGGCGAGGAGGGCAGTCTAACTGGTTTTTTCTACTGGTTCGGTGGAGTTTGCTAATGAATCAGCTAGTTTGACCTATTTCTGGTTTCAACCGATTGGTTTTGAATACTATACATCTAGCTCAAAGTCTCCAAACTTGGATTGCTCAATCTTATAATATGATAAAAATTGAAAAAGTTTAACATGCCTAACCAATGATTTTTGTTTGAGTGAAGGGTTCATTTCCTCAACCTTATAATGTGGTAGAAAAAGCTTAGCATTCCTAACCAATTATTTTCCTTAGAGTGAAAGGTACATTTTTGTTAAGGCCATGGTAGAGGAGTTCAACAATCAATACCACCAACATCAACAAATTTCAACAATCAATGCCACCAACATCAAGGTTCTTAAAGGGATCCATGCTCATGATCAAATGCAATTCTAATACCCTCACGCATGATAGAATCAAATGGAAACATTGCAAAACCCCGAACCAAGAAATCCTGAAAACCATTAAGTCTACTAAATTTTGAGCGAAATTTAAAATTCTAGTTTCTCCATATGACATCCACTGAGGTTGAAACCACTCTCAAACATCCCAAGTCATTTCATGGTAATGTTAAAAATTTAAGTAAAAGGATGAAAATGAAAGATAAAGGAAATATGAAAATGAAAGATAAATGAAAATTTAAGAATTTAACATTACCATTGATTTCCAACATTGCTAGGGTTGAAATGTGTGAGGAAAATGAGAAGGGAGACATGCTTTTCTTGGAGGCGCTGTTTTTGGAGGGAAACAGGGCCAAGTTTCCCTCAAAATTGCTTCAAAACTCACAAAACCACTTTTTGTCGGGCCTGCGACTGGCCTGGCAGTGAACCGACTGGTTTATGGGAAAACCGGCCAGTTTTGCCATAAACTAGCCAATTTATGCTTGGTTTGACCAAAAAACTGGCGAGGAGGGCAGTCTAACTAGGTTTTTCTACTGGTCCGGTGGAGTTTGCTAATGAATCGA
Source organism: Pinus tabuliformis (assembly GCA_031772625.1). NCBI lineage: Eukaryota > Viridiplantae > Streptophyta > Pinopsida > Pinales > Pinaceae > Pinus > Pinus tabuliformis. Next base: position 695,737,232 of record CM062814.1, on the reverse strand, counting down.
CTGATTTGACCTATTTCCAGTTCGAACCGGCTGGTTTTGAATACTATGCTTATGGGTGCCTTGATTTGACCTTTGGTGCTCTGAGAACCTGCGAATCGATGCATGGTTTGACATCGTTGAACTGGGCTCAATAGTATCTGTTGATCTCACCTAGGGGAAGGTTGATAAGAGGCCTCACCCTTCTATTGTCTGGAGGAATCTGAACTTCTGCTTGTAGCTTGTAGTCTTGGTTAGACGAATCCACATGAAAGTATGCGGTGATTGTCATGGTAATCCCAGGGTGGGGCATGGTATGTAGGTGCTAAGATCTATGGTTGAAAATCTCCCTAATAAAGAGTGCTAAGCATCATTGGACCTGGTACCTGAAGAAGATAGAGAGGGAGCCTCTCGAATCACAATATAGACAGTGATAATGTCCTCTGGTCTCATAGTATAGGGGGCACCTAAAAATGGAGGTGCATCTGTGTCTGTGGCTCCTGTAGGTGACATATGTGAAATTTTCCTTGAAATGCATCAATTGGAATTAATTCTTCTAATTGATTAAGGAATGCAATTTATTTTGTTATGGTAAAATAACGAATTAATCACACTGAAATTTCTTCTCAATAAAAACATTGTAGAAATAAGCTAGAAATTGAGAAAATGCTAGGACACAAAATAATTTTTGACAGTATTTTTGGACAATTGTCCCCAGAAAAACCCAATGTGGGAAAACCGATGTAGCAGATGAGGGTTTTATTATTATGTAGTTGTGAAATTTTGAGTACAATCTGGATGCCCAAAATTGGCAATCTTCTACAAGATAATCTGGCCACAAAAATTAGTGAGACAAATTTTATCTCACCCAACATTGGTCTAGCTCCACCACTGGCACAAACTGGGTTGCTCGAAACTCCTGTGTCAACCTTTGCACGGGCCAAACTCACATTGCTTGTAAGCTGCTCTAATCAAGACATCCAACCCAACTCAGCCTCTGAGAATGACTTGCTAGCTCTTCTGGAATTTCTTCTGGCCTCAAGCAACTGAATCGACCCTCACTCCAGTTGAATCAGACTCCTCTGAAGTTGCATGCGCAATCCCTGTGGAACCTCACTGAGGAAAACTCGGCCCTCCTGTAACTGTCTCTCTTGAACTGGAATATCCTCCAGAATCACTGTCCCTGCTCCCTCTCTGTCTTTGTGACCCCTCTGGCTCGCACTCTTCTTCCTGGATAAGCTGATGTTGCTAGATAACTCGATTTCTACTAAGGAACTCGACCTCAAGTTGTCTAGCTCCAACCCCATCGATCTCCTCTTATAATCTGTCATTGGCTCACCAATGACCATGATTAAATCCTCATCAACGGCTAAGATCATCTCTGAGTTGATCCATGTGAGTTTCTAGAGAAATATCACCTTTCTCAATTAATTCTTGTTAATTAATCTCGTTAGTTAATTAGTTAGACTTAGGAAATATTTAATTATTGATTAATTAACTCAATTGAGCCATTTCTAGGTGTTTTCTCTTGATTTTTTTTTGGGTTCTAGAGTTCTTGTGCTTATAGGCCTCTCTGACCAAAGTCGAGACTAGAACACCTGTCTGATGCTACAAAACTAACACTCCCTCTTAGCGAGAATGGTGTTCTACCATATTCTTTGTCTCATAACATCTCCTCCTATACATGCTGCTGATGTCTGACAACTTTGACAACTTGCAACTGTCCACGAAACCACTACACAACTTTGATTCAACTACCACTCTGAGTTGAATCATACCTGCATCTGCGCGACTGCTGGCATTGCACTGTTCAACCCTATACCGCTGTCAACTTTGCATTGAACTGCAACTAAACTCATGCTGCTGCTGCTTCTGCAACTACTGCAATTGAGAACCAATCATCCTGTCCCTGCTACTGAAAGGGTTCTCCACTATACCCATATATTCCCTAAAATAGATGAACTTAACTCTTCTTAGCTTTTGTGAGTATATCTGCAACCTGCTCTTTGTTGGCATTATGACTAATGTGTTGTCCTTGATGGAAACCTACTTGATAAGTATGTTAACATGATGGTAGCAGAATGAGTATATAGGCCAGTATAGATGTGACAAAGAGATTGGACAAAGGAATATCAATTCAGAGATAGAGGAAGGATAAAGGTGATGTTTTAAGAAGTATACGTGGGTCCTATGAACAAAGGCCGTGTACATACGCGGGTATGGTGAAGCAAAGTCACGTACAGTTTCCACACCATAGTATTCTCAATACCAGGGGTCTTTACCATGGTATTGGCCCATAGTAATGAGCGCGACAACGGATATTTGATCCCGTCAAAGAATACCATCGAAATAACTATGGAATTGGCCTAAGGTATTGGCTAAGGCCTAAGCTATATAAGGAGATGGAGATCAAAGTGCTATGTGTGCAAGTATTGGGTTATTGATGATTGGTTTGATCTAGGTGTGCACCAAGGAGTATGATGATGGATCAGATCTATTAGATTTGAAATGACTACATATTGAATAATCTACTTATGGTTTGATAGATCTATGATGATGATGTTATGATGTATATCTGTTATGGTGTATGCCGAGATTTGGGTTTGACAGGTGTTCTGTTGTGCAACGAAGGTTTGAATCAGTAATTACAGATCTGTACGTAGGTTTGCTTCAGAAAGGTCGTGTACATACACGAATCTGCTTCTGGGTAGTCGCGTATATATTCTGCAGTATGGACAGATCTGTACGCGGGTGTCAAGTATGAAAGGCGCGTACATACGCGGAAATGCTTTATAAGGGTCACGTACATCTGCTAGGGTTTTGCAGTATGAGCTGATGATAATGATTGATTTGTTTTATTATGTTTACTGTTGTCTATCGATGAAGTCTTTAATGATAATCTGTGTTTAACAGTGCTAGTTTGGTGAACTGATGAATAGTAATGATGTTGCTATGTGATGATTTGTATGTGGTTCAAATATCTGTGATGGGGTCAGTATGTGTTTCAGCAGTGCAGTAATTCATGTTTAGATTTCTGTGTTTTGAGATCTGTACGCATGTCATCCTAAGGGAAAGCGCGTATATACACGGGTATGCTTCTGAACAATAGCATATATATTTTGACATGTGTTTAATCAGGGTTTGCAGTGACAGGATCTGGTTTCTGTGATGAACAATATGTAGTCTAGTATTCTGATGAATGGATATACAGTGATATAAGTTGGTCTAGTTGTTTGAATAAGTTATTTCAATATTTGATTTGGTGATCCAGTTGGTTCAGTGACTTGATACAGTGTTGATTTCAGTATTGTTATTTGGAATGGATCCAGTTTGAAATATTCTGAAAAGTGATCCACAAAGAACAGAGGATAAGGGGGTTGTAGCTCCCTTCCAGTAGAAGCTGGAGAACGAGAGAAGGTTGTAGCCTTCTGCAGGTGGGTGCCTGCATACTGGTATGAGTCTGCGCCAATACAAGATTGTAAGAAATTTCTCTTTATAATAAAAGAAGAAGACAAAGACGACAACAACGGTGGTTTTTTCCCACATTGAGTTTCCACCTAAAAAAATCCTAGTGTTCATGAGTGTTGATGTGTTGCTTATGTGTGATGGTTTATTCTGTTCTTACTGCACATGGTTACTGTTTAATTAATGTCTAATGAAGTACTGATACACTGGTTCAAGTTAAACAGATGATGAATTAACTGAAAAGTTAGTTAACTAGATATACGCTACTTGTCGTCATTGCAGTCGTGTACATATGCAGGTTTACTTTATAACAATATCGTACAAAAATCTAAATGAGAAATAAAAAGTTTAATAGTTTAAAAACACTGATCACCCTCCCCCACCCCTCAGTAGTTTTCTTAACAATTGGTATCAGAGTAGGTCCTTCAGAAGAGGCTTGATCTCTTGAAGGAAGATTCATCAAGATGAGCAACCAAGAGGGAGCAACATCTATCGAGCCACCATTGCTTAATGGATCCAATCTGGTTTTCTAGAAAGTCAAAACAAGAGCTTACCTACAATCACTTGGAGCGGATGTTTTGGGAATTGTTGAAGGAGGCTATCAATATCCATCTTGCATTTCCATAGATCAAGCAGAAAAGAAAAAGCATGAGACCAATGGAAAGGCTGTTAACGCTTTGTTAGGAAGCTTGGTACAATTAGAATATGTCAAAGTCATACAGCTGAATACTGCAGAGGCTATATGGGACAAGATCATCCAAATTTATGAAAGTGACAGCAAGGTAAAAAGTGCCAAACTTCAAACTCTTAGAATTCAATATGAAACTCTCAGAATGCATAATGATGAAAGTATTGCAAGTTTATTTCTTCGGGTAGATGAGATTGTTAATTGAATGAGAAACCTTGGCGACGAAGTAAAGGAATCATCACTGGCTGAGAAAATATTAAGATCTCTAAGCCCAAACTTCGATTTGAAAGTCTTTGCCATTAAAGAAATGCAGGATTTGAAGAACCTTACTATTGAACAACTTCATGGGATTCTAACAGCCTATGAAATGACAAAAGGGGGTCCCTTAGATATCAGAGAAGTTGCATTCAAAGCTACTTCTAAATGAAAGGAAAAGGAGGAGCTGAAGGAATCAAGGTATGTATTAGATGAAGGAGAGACAAACTTCGTAAAGAAACTCCAAGCAGGCACTTATAGATTTAGAGGTAAGCTTCCTTTCAAATGTTTCTCTCGTGGAAGAGTTGGTCACTATGCTACTAAATGCCCCTATAAAGAAAACCATGAGAAAGAGAAGAATTCAGCACAAGTAAATTTTAGAGGAAGGTTTGAAAACAAGAGAAGTTTCTACAAACACAAAGATAGTGATGGTCTTTCAAATGGCTAAGAAGGTGAGTCGGATCAAAAATATCAATTACTTATGGCATTTGAAGATAAATGTATTGATGAGTCTGATGATGTTTTTATGGATGCCCTAGAAGAAAAGGATAATTTCATAGAAGAAATAACTCAGCTTAAAATTCATTTAGAAGAAGCTAAATTAGCAGAGGAAGCTCTAAAGAAACAAATCCTAGAAAAAGAGAGGCATAATGAAAAGTTAGAACTAGAAGTAGTAAGTCTAAGGAAGGAACTTGAGAAAGCAAAAAGTCTAAACCTTAGATTTTCTAAAGGATTTGAGACCTTAGAAGAAATCATCAAAGTACAACGCTCTCCTCTTATAAAAACAGGTCTCGGATACAATGGAGAATCATCAAAGACTGTAAAATCTTCTGAAACAGGTACAGGAAGCTATCTCAATGTAGTAAAAGGAAGCAATCAACAAAATTCCATCTCTCAACAAAGGAATAAGGGATCAAATGTTTCTCAGGTGAATCACCCTTATCACAATCAAAGGGAAAGCTACACAAGAAGGTACTACACTCCCAAGAACTTTTACTTTAATGGTCAATGCTTCACTTGTCATAATTTTGGTCATAAGGCTGCTCAGTGTGTTGCTTATAAAACTATCATGAATACAGAAGCAAGAAAACAAAAGAACGAGGCTGGGTTAAATAATTGTTCGTACAATACCTTCTCACCTCTTCAAGAAGAATCTAAATGTTCCTTTTGCAATAAATTTGGGCATAGAGAAATTGAATGCAAAAGAAAAATACGATCAACTCTTCAGAATGAACAAAAAACAACAACACCTAAGGTATGGAAAAAGAAACCATAGAATCTGAGAATTGTGGTTTAGCTTTATATGCAGGGGATCAAGAAAATTTGTGGTACATTGACAGTGGATGCTCAAAATATATGACAAATGATAAAGATAAGTTTATGTCCTTTAATGAAATAAAGAAAGAAAATAATGCAACATTTGGAAATAATTTACCTGTTGCTATCAAATAAAAAATAATTGTTTCGCTGAAAGAAATGGTTAAAGCTGGAAATGTTTTGTTTGTTGATGGATTAAAACACAACTTGTTGAGTGTTAGTCAAATTTGTGATCAAGTGCATGAGGTGGTTTTCAGATCAAAGAATTGTGTGGTACAGAATCTCGATACAGGTAAGATCATAATAAAGGGAACGAGAACTCCAGGTAATCTTTATGTCTTTGAAGGCAGTTTAGAACATTGTTACTTGAGCAAATTAGAAGGAAGCTGTCTTTGGCACAAAAGATTGGGACATCTAAGCTTCAGTCAATTACCTAAGTCAAGCAGAATGGGAGCAGTTTGCGACTTGCCTAACATCTCTCTACCAGAAAATACCATATGCAAATCATATCAATTTGGTAAGCAAACTAGGGTGTAGTTTAATGCCAAAGAAGGCACTTCAAGTAAGCCACTTAAACTTATTCATACTGATTTATGTGGTCCTATGAGAAAGAAGTCTCCTCGGGGGGAACAATACTTCATATTATTCATTGATGATTTTACTCAAATGTGTTGGATTGGCTTATTAAAACATAAAGATGAAGCATTTGATAAATTTAAAGTCTTCAAAGCTCTAGTAGAGAATGAGTTAGATTTGAAAATCAAATGTCTTAGATCTGATAGAGGAGGAGAATTTATATCAGATGAGTTTTTTGACTTTTGTGAACATCATGGCATCAAGAGGCAATTTTCTATAGCTAAAACTCCTCAACAAAATGGAGTGGCAAAAAGAATGAACAGAACAATCCAACAAATGGCACGTGCCATGCTTGATGAGTTCGGAACACCTCATACCTTCTGGGGGGAAGCAACACATACAACAATAAATATCCTCAACAAAGCTCATATTCAGGTAAACAGTGACAAAAATCCTCATGAACTATGGTTTGGTAGGCCTCCCTCTGTCAAGCATTTTAGAGTATTTGGAAGCAAATGTTGCATAAAGAATAATGATTATAAACTTGGAAAGTTTGAAGCTAGAGTTAATGAAGGAATTCTCCTTGGATACTCCTCTAGAAGCAAAGGATATAAATGCTACAATAAAAGACTTCAAAAGATTGTTGAATGCATTGATGTTGTGATTGATGAAGCATCCATAGGTACCAAAAAGGAAGCCCCAGCAGATGATGAACATATTCCTACAACAAGCCAAGAGGATGTAGGAGAGGGAATCAATGAAGCATCACAAGAAGGAATTTATAGTGCAAAAGCATCAGAAAAGACTCCATCAAGATATGTTCGTAAAAATCATCCAGAATCTCAAATTCTAGGTGATAAGAAGTTGGAGTACAAACTAGAAGAACTCTTGTTGGAACTTCTAGTTATCTAGCCTTACTATCCACAATTGAACCACAAAATGTAAATCAAGCTAGCAAAGATGAATGTTGGGTTAAGGCTATGGATGAAGAACTTGACCAAATATAAAAGAATCATACATGGGAATTAGTACCAAGACCTCATGATAAAATTGTTATTGGGACAAAATGGGTATTAAAAAGCAAACTAAATGAAAATGGAGAAGTAATTAGAAACAAAGCAAGACTTGTATTCAAAGGCTACGCCGAACAAGAAGGAATAGAATTTGAAGAGACATTTGCACTCGTAGCCAAACTTGAAGCCATAAGAATGTTCCTGGCATTTTCAAGCTTTCATAACTTTAAAGTATATCAAATGGATGTTAAATCTGCATTTCTGAATGGGGACCTAGAAGAAGTTTATATTGAACGACCTGAAGGGTTCATTGTAGGAAATGATAGAAATCTTGTTTGTAAACTCAAGAAGGCATTATATGGGCTAAAACAAGGTCCTCATGCATGGTATTATCGCCTTGACAAGTATCTTCAACAACAAGGTTTCATGAAGGGGTCTGCAAATAACAATCTAGATATAAAGATGGATGACGATAAACTTTTGATAGTTGTTGTTTACGTAGATGGCAGAATGGCAACTTCAAATCAGATCTATAACATATTTAAGGGGAGATGAACAATCATAGGATACAGGTCCGTAATGATCAATCACCAGAGTATCGACATTAATAACTTGTTATCATACTCACCAAAGGAAATCTATATGATGCACAATAGGTCAAGGGGAGCACATGCATGATTACAGGTCCATAAGGATTGTCATTGGCAGATTATTACATGAAGGCTTCTCATCAGGGGGATTACAGAGAGATGACAGGTCCACATGAAGTAGGCAAATTGTCAGGGGGAGTCACCCTTTGCCATTAATGTAAAAGGGGAAGATAAAAAAGAAGGAGATGAAGCATGAAGTCAGGGGGAGTTGTACTCGCAGAAGGAGTATGTGTGTTGCCATCAATGACAAAGGGGGAGATTGTTGGATGATGTTGTCATTGATGTCAACCCATGGGTTTGACTTTGACTAAAACACTAGTCATTGATTTCAAATGAACAATTAATGCTTCTTAAAATTGTTTGGATTACATCAAGGTGAAAGCTACACTGTTGGATGGTTGAAAACCCAAGTCCTAGGGTTTGGATTCCTTGGACTGAGGATTAACTTGACTTTGTCGAGGGTTTTCGAAGGGTAAAAACATTGAGTTTGACTTGGAGATCCACGTCATTGGATTCTTCTCGAAAAGATGTTTCTCATGGTATGTGGTAGGACATGTGATTCATCATGGTTTGAGAGATATTCCCATTTGAAGTTAGGGACCCTAGTTTTGTGGGCTAAAACCCCAATGGGTAGTAACATGACACCTTATCATTAATTCACTTACAGTTGTCAATATATGACAATAATTCTAGCTGCAACCTCATTGTGTATGAGTTGAATAACTTCAAGAACCCAAGGCAATAAACCAATCACTAACTTCACAACCTAGGTAGGACCATAAATCATTGATTTCGCAATTATAGTGTAATTAAAATTTCTCTAGACAAATATTAATAAGGGTTAGTAATTAATTAAATTAAGGGTAATTAATTAGGTTCATGGGAGCATCATTGTAGGAGACATATTTTTATAAAATGTATCCATCACAAGCCTTAAAACTAAAATTTCTCCTCCATAAGGCCAACAACATCCTAGTGTTGATTTGGGGTAGCATCGGATGTGCTCTAGCCACAAAATTTGGTGGAGAGGCTAAAGCACATAAGATCTCCAATACCTAGAAATGGTTTGGGCAGAATATAACCAGTTTGGGAGATATTAAAATAATTAATATTTTTAATGGAGTCCCTAAGTTTAAACTTAGGGAAAATAAAATATTAATGTGAATTAATATAAAACTGAGTTAGAATGGTCCAAAAGTCATGGATCAAGCTAGATCTAATCTTAGCTGTTGATTAGGGACTTAATCTCGGTCGTTGAATTGTCAACAAGAAAAGTATAAGAGGAGGCTTGAGGATCACTTGGAGAACACACCAAGTTGATCAAGAATTCGATTTTCTGGGGCAGGACTTGCTGAGGAAATTGAAGGAGTGATCAGAATTGCAGCTGAGGGGCAGAGAATGCAATAGCAGAGAGGTAGAGATAGTACCGGGAGAATCAGCGCAGAAGTCGGGAGAGGGTTGACGCAAAGCCAACTAGAGGCCACCAGAGGCCACACAGAGGCAACCAAGAGCTGCGCAGAGCCAGAGGAGGGCTAGCGTGGGACATGCAGAGGCTTTTGAGGCTAACATAGAGCCCCAAGCGGCTAATGCGGGCTAGAGAGGCTGACGTAGACCCTAGAGGCTGACACTAGGAGATTTCGTGGGGCAGATTGGGGTTGATATTTGTCTCCGACTGAGAGGTACTACTGCCGAGGGCATTCTCTGTCGAGTGAGCCATTTCTGGCACCCAGATTGTATTCTGAAACTGCTTAATGATAAAACCCTCAGATAGCTGCACTGGTTTTCCCGCATTGGGTTTTTCCGGGGACATTGGTCCAAAAATAATGGTGTCACTTGTGTGCTTGTTTTTCCTTCAGTTGATGATCTGTATGTAATGAGACTGTACTTGTATTTATTTTTCAGCATTTACATGGTAAATAACTTGATAATTAATAGAACAAGTAGGAAGAAATAAATCAGAAGGATTTCTAACAGTTAGACTTAGAAATTCCAACATGGTATCAGAGAGTGGTTGCAGATCACAGGAAAACTGAGGACATTAGCTGAGCAGAGTAGCAACAGCAGCAATAGAAACCACTGTCTCGAGTGACAGAAGGTGTTCCTAGCAGAAAAGCAGCAAGGAAGGGGTGACGCAGTGCCTGTACCATCAGTTCAAGCCGGGAAGAGGATCAACGCAGTGGCAGAGAGGAGTAGACCTGATCTACGCAGTGCCTAGCCATCTTTCTCAGTGAGGAAGGATTGACGCCTGTGGCCAGGAGGTGCGGATTTTGCTGGTGCTGGGATTGCGCAAAGCCTAGAGGCTCTAACCTTCAGTTTGCTGGGGCATAGGAGGTTGTGAGTAAGTTGCGGAGTGAAGCTGGTGGGGTACTGTGGTCAGAACAATACCTAACAGGGCAAGACCAAGGAGGAGGGAGTTGTTGCCGAGGATTTCTAGCCAAGAAATCCGGATCAGTGGTGCAACTGCACTAACGATTGGAGTGGGGGCATCTTGACATTGGCAGAGGGGTTTCTAGGAGGGAAATCGAGGCTCAGAGGGAGTCACACCGAGAACTTCCAGGAGGGAAGTAGAGAGACTCGAAAGAGGAGCAGCAAGATGGTAGTGAACGAGGTAAGAGATCAGGACAGACTGGTTGGAGCCTCAAACTTCGTAGTCTGGAAGGCTAGGATCTTGTCTGTTCTAGACAAGAATTGTCTCAAGGACTTCGCCTTGAAATGATAGCGATCCCAGTTGACCCGGCTGAGAACAATAAGTATGAGGAGGTAATGGAGAGGGTCAAGAGCATCATCCTTGACAGGGTCAAGGACCATGTAGTACCACATATTGTCGAAAGGACACGACAAATGCGATGTGGGAGTCCCTGACGAAATTGTATCAACATACTTTCGTGCAGAGGAAGATGCTACTAGAAAATCAGCTGCGGTCATATCAGATGCAGAAAGGAGAACAAATTGACATCTTCCTCGGTCGATTGAAGGAGATCAGGGATCAACTGACTTCCATAGGGGCCACGTCGGATCAGGAATTAATGGTGAGGACCGCATTGAACACAGTGTCAGAGGACTGGGAGGTATTTGTCTAGAGCATACCGGGTAGATCGACCCTCCTAGATTCGGAGGAACTGTGGGCGGCTCTTCGTCAGGAAGAGATCAAAAGGCTAACCAAGGCAGGAAGCACCGACAAGAGTGTCAGAATTGAGGAGGAGAAAGAGGAGGATGCTGCCCTAGCATCTGAGGGAAAGCAGGAGAAACGAAAGAAGAAGGACCTCTCCAAGGTCAAATGCTTCCACTGTGGGGAACTGGATCATTATGCGAGCTAGTGTCCAAGGAATAAGAGCGAGGGAGAGGCTTCTGAGACCAAGGCTGCGCTAGTAGGGGCGGAGAAAGAAGTGGAGACAGATGATGACTGTGCCATGAGTGCTCATGCACCTCGTGAGAAGAAGTGGGGAGACATCGAGTTGTAGTCAAACGGACTACAGGCGATGAGGGGTAGGATCCTCGAGGTACCCAACCTCTTGGATTATACCTTGCTACGGGAGCCCCAAAGAGGAGTAGCAGAACTGACGAAGATGTCAGAGTTGGGAGATCAGTTACTTACTTCTCAGTAACTGAGTTGCAGTGGCAGTGCTATGGGCATCACGATGCAACATGATGAGAGGGAGCTGTTGTACAGATGCAACAGTGGCAGTGACAAGGCCATTGGTAGCAGTACATGATGCAACAATGCAGAAGATGTTGGGCAGTAGGCCTAACATCGGCACAAGGACCGATGCCGGATGATTAGGGTGATGCTCAACGAGGAGTATTACTAGAGCACAGTCCTCGCTAAGAGGGAGTGTTGATTTTGGGTAGCATCAGATGTGCTCTAGCCATGAAATTTGGTGGAGAGGCTAAAGCGCATAAGATCTCCAATACCCAGAAATGGTTTGGGTAGAATCTAACCAGTTTGGGAGATATTAAATAATTAATATTTTTAATGGATTAGTCTAAACTTAGGGAAAATAAAAATTAATGTGAATCAATATAAAACTGAATTAGAATGGTCCAAAGTCATGGATCAAGCGAGATCTAATCTTAGCCGTTGATTAGGGACTTAATCTTGGTCGTTGAATTGTCAATGAGAAAAGTATAAGAGGAGGCTTGAGGGTCACTTGGAGAACACACCGAGTTGATCAAGAACTCGATTTTCTGGGGCAGGGCTTGTTGAGGAAATCAAAGGAGTGATTAGAGTCGCAGCTGAGGGGCCGTGAATGCAGTATCAGCGAGGCAGAGATAATATCGGGAGCATCAGCGTAGAAGTCGGGAGAGGGTTGATGCAGAGCCAGCTAGAGGCCACCAGAGGCAACGTAGAGGCAGCCAGGAGCTGCGCAAAGCCAAAGGAGGGTTAGCGTGGGACACGTAGAGCCCCGAGAGGCTGAAGCAGAGCCCCGAGAGGCTGATGCTGGTTTAGAGAGGTTGATGCTGGGCTGACATTGGGCAAGAGAGGCTGATGCAGACCTTAGAGGCTGACGCTAGGAGATTTCGTGGGACAGATTGGGGCTGATATCTGTCTCCGACTGAGAAGTACTACTACTGAGGGAATTCTATGTTGGGTGAGCCATTTATGCCACCTAGATTATATTCTGAAACTGCTTAATAATAAAACCCTCAGATAGCTGCACGGTTTTCCCGCATTGGGTTTTGTTAGGGACATTGGTCCAAAAATAACAGTGTCACTTGTGTGCTTGTTTTTCCTTTAGTTGATGATCTATATGTGTTGAGACTGTACTTGTATTTATTTTTCAGTATTTACATGGTAAATAACTTGTTAATTAACAGAACAAGTAGGAAGAAATAAATCAGAAAGTACATGAAAGATTTCTAATAGTTAGACTTAGAAATTCCAACACCTAGCTTAAGATTTAAGGTAATCAATTAATACAATTTTATTAGAAGAGTCAATATATTCAACCTTTTTATAAGGTCTCCTCCAACATTCACTTAAAAGGCCCCTCCACACACTATAAAAGGAGACCTAGTGCATACATAAGAGACACAAAAACTTCTCAACCTTTGCTCTGAAATGATTTGACTCACCTGAAATAAGACAACAAAGGATCTCTAGGGTAGACCAGCGAATTTAATTGTTCAAGTTCAAGCATTCCTCTTCTACTTGGTCTTCCAAGGTGAGTTTTCTATTTGTTATGTATTCGTACTCCTTTAAAGGCAACAAAGATCTTTTCTTTTCTGGGCATTCTTTTTGGTATGCAGGACCTATGGTTAGGTAGAGAATTTTGGCCCTCGGAACTATACAAAAGGGCGTGATCTTATCCGACCTTGATTTTTGCTTCCTTTAGGGCTTTGTCTAAAGGCTCAGTCATAGGTCTGTCCAAGTGTCTTAAGTTCTAAACAATGAATTCCTTTTGAGGTGAGCGAGTCCCCTTTTAAGTGTCAAAATAGTGCTTGATGTCTGAACCTTGTTCTAGGTCACGAACCTGAGAAACAAAGAAACTTGACAACCATTAAAGTTTGAAAGTGTGTACTAGGTCTAGTTAGGGCTTTCTAAGGTCTAACTTAAGGTATGATCTAGGTCCGTTTTAGGTCCTTGTTAGTATTGGTTAGGGCCACATTAGGGCTTGCTTTGTGACTGTCCTATTGCAACAACAAACAATGATTGTGCATGTAAGTCCTTGACAATGATATTTAGGTTGATAGTGACAAACCTTAATTGCTAGATCACCGGATTCATCCAAAAGTCCTCTCGAATCGCGAATCCAGCGAATCCGACACGATTCGCTACGGATTCGTGTCCAAACTGTATGACATGTCGTGTCCCTTTATGACACGTCGTGTCCTATAACGTGTCCCGATTTGGCACAGCGTGTCACGATTTTAGGGACGTGTCCTGTTTCTGGGACTCGTTTCCAGGACTCGTTTCCAGCGCGGGTTAAAGGGGCGTGTTTGCTCGTTGACAGGCTCATTTTGCAAGTGATTTGGCAACTCATTGTGCTGTTGCAGCGAGGAGCGGACTCTCAGCAAGGAGAATCGACCACCAAACGTCCACAGTCCACCAGGTCTGAGGTAAGTAGTCCACCAGATAAATCGTAAAAGAGGTAGCGACAGCGTGTATTGAATGGAATTGAGATTCAATGGAATTTAAATACTTGAATGCCTCTTTACGTAACCTAGTAAACCTACGTATTACGCTGCAGTTTTTGATTCATAAGGAATAGACTTCCAATAGACGGTGGAAATATGATAACTTGGAATAGACTCCCGTTAAAAGTTAAAAGTTAAAACTTAAAACTGTTGCAGTCAAGTTTCAACACATCTCTCTCACTCGGAACTCCTTTACACTGTACAGCATATCTTAGTGCAGTTTGTAAATTATAACACAAGTGGACCGTGGTTATGGTGGATCATTGGATCAACCATAATAATATTGATATTCATATAAGTTTATAACCCTAGCCTCAGCAATGTATTAGCCTTTGACCATTTAAGCACAGAAATTCAGTGAAGAAAGTATTCCGCCGTTGAAAAAGCCAAAGGCAATCAGAAAAATAATGAAGTCAGAGGATGTGTTCATACATCCATACAAGTAACGAATTGTAAATTTAAGAAAGTTGCCAAGTATGGGTTGTTTCAAATTGTTGTGTCCATACACTGTCCGCTGTAGTGCTGTACCGTCCTTTGCCATACTAATTAACTGTCATACAGTATGTAACCCTGCCAACTAACAATTCGACCACCGATTGTACAACATCCAGAGTCTGGATCCGGGGTAGATTATAGATACAATGCACTGCCCAGTCTGCCCCAAAAAATTATGCTTCCCCTTGTAGACAATGAACCTTGATGTGCAAAAGAAAGACACTATTCATGGCCTGATGCAATCCACAGGTGATGTCTGTCAGCTATTTTCCTTGGTCACCTTTATATTGTAGACTGTAGTTTGTGCCAAACTTATAAGCATTCTTGTGGTACTGTGTATAAATTTATAATACATTGAAATAAATACAAGAAGAGCACCTACAACAGTGTGTTTATAAACTATTTGATGAAATGTGCCACTGAAAACTCAGTTGCACATCATCTATGCAATAAATTGGTAATGGTAACAAATTACAATTCAAATTAGTGTTGATTCTTGTTCATTTTTTTTGCATTTTTAAATTTTTACAGCAGTTTGTTCATTTTTTTTACAGGTTGAGGTAACAGTGTTCATGGCTCAATCAAAGGCAGCAGTTAGGGGGCAAAGGAAGGGCAAGAATGTCATGGGTAGAGATGCCCTTCCTCCCCCAATATCATCAGAGTCCGCTGCAAGTAATGTTGAGGGAAGAGGACTTAAAGACAATGATAAATATCCATTGTGGAAATATGTCACAAGAGAGGATGGGTCAAACAACAAGGGAACGGGAGGAGGCAATGTGCAATGGAACTACAACTTTTGTAACATTTCTTTCAAAAGCACATATTACCCTGTGAAATCACATTTGTTGGCTTTACCTGGTTGTGGGATTGGATCTTGTAGAGCTATTACTTCACAAAAGAGAAAAGAATTGGAAAATGAGGCCAATGTTGGTATGGAACATGTGGCACTGGCTTTAAAATCAAAATACCCCAAGAATGAAGACCCCCTTCCATTTTTGAGGAAAGTCACCACCAAATTTCCATTTGAGAGTTCTATTTCTACTGGGGGACAAGCATAAAAAAGAAGATCACTTGGTCCAATGGACAAGATTTTCCAAAATGAGAGACGGGAAGAGCTTGATCTCACCATTGCCTTCTTCTTCTATCAAAACTTCATATCATTTAATGTTGCACGTTCACCTTTATTCGTTGAGATGTGCCGAGCTCTAGCTCAAGGGGCTCCAGCAGGGTATGTGCCTCCTGGGTCAGAGAAGCTGAGAACCACATTGTTGACGAAGGCAAAAAAAGAGGTTGCAAAAAATGCTTGAGCCTATTATGGCATCATGGCCAACATCTGGGGTTAGCATTGTTTCTGATGGATGGACAGATCCAGCACGACACCCAATCATCAACTTCATGGTGTCTTCCTTGAATGGTCCAGTTTTCATGAAAGCAGTGGATACACTTGGCGAATACATGGATGCACAATTTATGGGTGAGTTATTTATTAAAGTTGTTGAAGATGTAGGTGTTGAATCTTGTGT
Source organism: Pinus tabuliformis (assembly GCA_031772625.1). Taxonomy (NCBI): domain Eukaryota; kingdom Viridiplantae; phylum Streptophyta; class Pinopsida; order Pinales; family Pinaceae; genus Pinus; species Pinus tabuliformis. Next base: position 695,721,139 of record CM062814.1, on the reverse strand, counting down.
GCAAATCATTACAGATAATGCACCTGTTTGCAAGGCAGCTGGCATGATTGTGGAAGCTAAATATCCACAAGTGTTTTGGACACCTTGCATTGTCCATTCACTGAACTTAGCACTGAAATCCATTGCTTCTGATGTGCTTTGGATTGGAAGCATTATTGAGGATGCAAGACATATCCGTAACTTTGTGCAAAATCATACAAATGCCCTCACTATCTACAAGGAATACAACAATCTATCATTGTTGAAGATTCCTGATACACGGTTTGCATCTTCATTCATGATGTTGAAGAGGTTGAGGGAGGTCAAGACTGCTCTTGGGTCCATGGTTATTTCTGAGTTTTGGTCTTTTTGGAGAAAGACAGATCAGGCAGCCTCTAAAAGAGTGAAGGACAAGGTACTAGATGATGCTTGGTGGGAGAGGGTAGATCTAATTATTCGGATCATGGGCCCTATCATCTCTTTGCTTCGAGTTGCAGATACAGACAAACCCATCCTAGGAGAGGTTTATGAGGGATGGGATTCCATGATTGAGTCTGTGAGGAGCATTATTCTACAGAGTGAGTGCCCCCAGTATGAGACATCACCAGAGGCCTTCTGCGATACCATACATGATATTCTTGTCAGCAGATGGGACAAGAATTGTACACCTTTACATTTTTTGGCTCACTCATTGAACCCCAAATACTACAGCCATGAGTGGCTGAATGGTGGACCTTCCCGCAGATTCCCTCCTCACATGGATGGTGAAATCTCACAGGGGAGGAAAGAGGCATTGAGGCGGATTTATCATGATAGTGCATTGCTTGCTGAGGTGGAGGATGCCTTTGCAGAGTTTTCCATTGGCACTGGTTGATTTGGAGGTTATGATGTGATTAGAGACAGGGGGGTTAAGAAGCCCTATTCTTGGTGGGAAAATCATGGGGCAACAAGCCCTCCTCTTCAGCAGTTAGCCATGAGGCTCCTCTCTCAGGTGACTTCATCCTCTTGTTGCGAGAGGAATTGGAGCACATATGGGAATTTGCATAATGTGAAGAAGAGCAGGCTTGAGCAGTCCAGGGCAGAGACAATGGTGTATGTGCACACCAACCTTTGTCTTATTTACAGGCAGAGGGAAGAGTGGTTGAGGGGAAAGACAAAGATGTGGGATGTCTTTCCTGATGATATGGGTCTGGACACCACTGTTGAGTTGGCATTGGCCAACATGGATCTCAGTGATCCAGTGCTTGAGCCTGTTAGATTTGATGACTTAGAGGGGTCAACCTCCATACCAGTAGATGCAGAGGCGACTATGGATACAGGGGAGAGGATGCAGAGGAGAGCAGTGGGGACCATGATGATGGGGACAGTGATGCTGATTGATGCCTTGAGGCTTGTATACCTGTAGTTGTTTTATATTTTCTATTTCTATTTGCCATTGGCATTGCACCAACACTACCTATGTAACACATTTTGATTTGATGACTTAATGCGAAAACTACAGTTGTCAGTGTGTTTATCTTACTATCTTGTAGTTGTAAGTTGTGTTTCAATTATGAATTATGAATCATGATTTAAATTTTTAATAGATTTATCATTTATGTGACCAGTACCACTGACATTTATTTGAATTTTGTATGTACTATGGATGCTAATAGCTATAGATGAAGATCTATGTTTGAAATCAATAAATTTGTATCATTAATTAAAATTTGTGTAAGAAATATGATAATATCTAATTTTTAATATATATATATATATATATTTATTTATTATATATTATATATATATATATATATATTTAATAAAATAATATATAACGTGTCCTAACGTGTCTTGTTCCGGGGGGTCAGCGTGTCCCGAATCCGACACCATGAATCCCGAATCCTACGTGTCCCGAATCCCCGTGTCAGGTGACTTAGCTTAATTGATTTCACTATGAGATTTGGTATCTATGACAAGCACTAGTTTATGGCCCATTTTTGTGACCTTGTCGTGACCTTGACTTGTTTGTCCCTGTATAAGAATTGAAATTGTCACATGACTTGAACTTGACATAAACTTTGAAAGATGTAGTGCAACAAGTGACCTGTATGTTAATAGTGCTAAATAAGATGACTGTACATTAAGTTATGACAGTTCCTGAAGGAGTGATGGAAGTATAGCAACTTGAACATAACATTGTGATCCTTGGGATGGCAATATGACAGTAACAATGTCTTTCCTGTGAATTTAATCTAATTCTAGACCTTGATGGGACTTAGTGACATGATGTAATAACTTAGCTCATAGACCTCACATATAGATGGTTGACATTTGACTTGATAACTTGACTGGATTTGTCCTTGTGATAAGCTAACAGCACTTGGTGATTCTATTGCTTAGGTGTTTTGACAATGACACCTACAATATTCACCTATGGTTTATTTTGAAATGTGCAACAATGACTACATAGACAATAACTGTGGAGACTTTACTTATTGACCTCACTTACAGAGTATGTAATGATTTGACAACATTCTTAACACATAGCAGTGACATGACATCTAGAACTAGTAACATTGACATGACCTGTAGACAATGATAATATGACAATGACTTGTATATAGTGAATAGGAAAATGTGTCTTTAATGACCTTGACAACGTACTATTGATGAGATAAGTGTTGACTGGAAACTGATTTAACAATGGTCTTATTGATAGGGACTCATAGCAGCAGTTTGACATACAAGTTTGACAAGCAATCTGATACGTGAGTTAAGTAAATGACACCTACAAACTTGACATCTTATGAGATAGGCCTTCGATGAATACACCTCACAAGTATTTAACATTAATATATTGACTATGACTTGATTTGAAAGTGTTTTGGACATTGGTACAGTGACATGACATCTTGAACTTGATAGCAATAAAAAATTACGAGTGCATTTGTGATGACCATGATTCTTGACTTATTGAGTATGTTGTAGCATACTATCGCAATTAGAAACCTGTTGATGGTGCTAGACCCGCCAACATGTCAAGGGATCTCCCCAGTAAGTAGTCCCAACTAGACCTCATACCGTTTGGTGTAGGAGTCCCAGCAGTGGGTCGTACGGTATCGCCTTGACCGTGGTTGTGCGCAGAGGCAAGTAGGATACCCCTGTTGGTAGCAAGGGTGTGACATGCGCAACAAGCCAAGGAAGGTGTATGAATGGTTCTAACACACTGAGAGTGAGGTGAGTGCGCCCCTTGGAAACCTGTGAAAGCACGTGGTTAAGAAGGGAACACACGAGCAAGGATGCATCACAAACTGGAAGGCAAGTAAGCTGACAATCCAAAGTGATGGTTAAACCAACAACACATTTCAGTAAGATTCATACATACATATACAGAAAGAGTCTATACACACATGCGTAAGCAAACATATACATATATCATTTAGAGTAAACAAGATCGTTGAAATACAATATGACATATGCACGAAACATGTTGGCTCTGCTATTTTAAGAAGTGAAAGTTCCAATCATCCAATACAATCATGACCAACCACTAGTCCCGATAACAGAACGTTACAGTCACTGCTGCCTACTCCTCCAAAGAGATGTACTAGCTCTGCATTGTGGAGAAGCCAAGGCTCGTTACAATACTCTCCAAGCTTTCTCTAAGATACTCCTATCGGAAGCTTGGCTGACCAAAAGCCTCTACAATGAGTTATGAGGTACTATAAATAGCAAAGGGTGGGGTGACCCTTGACATTCTCCTTTGTGATTGTTCGCCTACCCTCATGACTCTTCAACTTCTCTATGACCGTTATATTCAACTATCTACACTTGAACTTCCACTTGACAAGATGTTACATACAATCTGCACATGTACCCATGTGAGACAAAATAGCAAGCCATGCAAAACATCACTAACACTCGGACAATTGTGGTAAGACCAACTCTTCGACATCTTTGCGATGATCGACGGTGGCGAACTGATGCCAAGCTTGGTCGTTCGTGATGGTGTCTGTGCGCTTCAATGGTGACATCCTGCTAAAAGCGAACTCTTGCCTCTGTTGCATCCGAGTACACTGATATGGCTCCTCTTTCCAACTCGTCTGATAACATGCGCATCATCGTCTTGAGTGCAACTGGACCAACAACATACTGATGCATAGTGTCTGTGCTGATCTCCGAGTGTGTGCTGGTGACCATGCGCATCAACTTGTCAAAATACATGTTCAACTCTAGTCGGACTTGCTTCTTGTCTTCGCCTCGGTGAGTGTGCCAAATGGGTGGGATCGCATGCGTGCACACAATGACATCCATGCTCCTGAATACCCTTGCATGCGATCGGCATCATTGCTCACCCTGTCTGCTACATGCCTGATGCTGAATGGCTCTATAGCTTGTATGGGCGCAATTTTATCAGTCTGTGGATGTTGCGCCTCCTGCTGTCCCTGTTCCCGCTGCAACTCCTTCCCTCATCTGTGCAGCGCCTGTTCTTCCTTAAGTTGCTGCTTCAACACTTGCATCTCCTTCGCTGTTTCTCTCTTTGCCTTTGCGTGATCCTCTTGTCGTGCTGTCGCCTCATAGCCTCAATCTCCAAAGCTGCTTTCATCAAACTGAATGTGTTTGAGCTTGCAACTTTGTTCCGCCTCTGCACTGTCAACAACGTTCCTGTTGCGTTTGTGGCATGCAGGTGTGCTACCTTCTGCTGCTGTTGATGGTGCTGCTCAGTGTGACGCCGCTGCTATTTCATCTTGATATCCTTGTCCATGAACAACTTGATGTCTTCATAGATAGGCAAGTCCATAGACACTTGATTGACTGCATCCCCAGTTGTGAACTGTGTCTTCGACTCTGTTCTCCTGGAAGCCATTGTACCTGTGCTACTAAGAGGCAGACGAACCCCTGTGATACTTGGAGACATAGCAACACTCATGACAAACAATTTGTTAGTCGAAAACCAAAAGAAACTGGAGGAATGACCTGCAACATACTTGTGTGACTGCCTGTGAAGATTGCGCAATTTTCATTGGGAGGCTAGGAGACTGACTGTCACTGCGCAAGGCACAGTCCGGGCTGTCGGGAGGCTGACTAACTGCTGGAACTGCCCAATGCACAGTCTCACCATATTGACGTTGCGCTGAGATATTGATGAGTGGCCAACCTATATTCTGTTGCCGACTGGAGCATGTAATATCCCCCACCTCTAAGGGCTCCTGTAGTACACTGCTCCTGACTGAGAATGATACTCCATCAATGGGATACCAACTCATGATCTCCTGCCAATCTAAGTCATGGAGTCCTATGTAAGGAAAAAGTCTACTATGCTGATGTTGGTCCATGCTCAACTCATGCTGCCCTATCTGGTTGGTCAACAATATCCATCGAGAAATTACTGCCTCTCTCCCTGTAATGTGTTCAAGTAGCCAAATTGTGTTGCAAGCCCTGTCTATGTACTCCTGGAGAGGGTTGCTGCCTGAAAATGTTGCAGCTCTGCTAGCTATCTCTACACCTGTTTGCACCTCATCAATGGGTAGACCCAAAGATGGATGCACTACCATCTCCCTCACCTGATAAGAAACTCCATGCTCTTCCAATCCACCAATCTCCTGCCAAACTGTCCTGTCATACTCCAACATATCTTGAGGACAAGTGTCAGTGAACATTGTCACCCTATCAACTGTTTGCTCCTCATCAACGATTGACCCCAAGGGTGGTTGCTCATCCTCCATCATCACGGGTTTAATATGAACCTCCAACTAGGTCTCCTAAAAAGGATCATCATGCATACTATGCTCCTCATCCTCCTTAGTGGACTCACGCTCCATCATATATTGTTCATGTTGACTCATCACTGGTGACACACTATCCTGAATGTCTCTCCTAGGACCGACAAACTGCTCATCATATGAATCTAGCCTGATGTCAATGACTCGCCATGACTCATGCTCCTTTATGTACTCTCTATGCTGAATCATCAACCGCTCATCGACTCCCTAATCTCTTTCCCACATGGGAACAATCAGTGGCTGCTCGTACTCCTCTACCACACATGGATGCATATCTGGGTTATTGTCATCAACTCCATATGACTGCTCGTGCACCTCTAAGGTACCATCGTATGAACCCATGGACTCGTCCAACGAAGTGTCCTTTGTAATGTTCCCAAGTAGGGATTTAAGTGATATTCTAAACAAATAAACAATGCAACAACATAAAATTAAAAACATGCATTGAACACCCACAAAACACTGAAAATCTGGAACTGTTGAGCCATGTATTATAAAATTTGAGAGCAATGGGTACAATATAAATGTAGTGGTGCACCTGGGCTTGTCTCAAGGACAAGCGGGACTAAACCCAGGTGATGGAATAGCTGAGATGATGGTTGTTCAGCTGCTGCACCACTTGCCCTGCACTGTCCCAACAAAACTGTTGATCTGCTAACTTCGACCTACTAGAAGGTGCCCAAAAACCGCCCAGAAAATTATATCCTTTTTACCCCTGACTCCTTGGCCAAAACCCAGAAAGACCTAGAAGGTAATTTCTCTGGGTTTGATTTTGGATTTTCGACTTCCTTGGAGCCTCTCCCTAGCTGCTACAACCAAATTCGACTTGCAGGAAACAGCCTGCAAAGCCCTCTGAAAATACCCCAAGTATGCTGGGTTCACCTGTATTGACTAAATCCTTGCTCCCCGGATGACCCTTGGTTCGGATGACTGCTCTCCCAGCACCACGAGTTTGTTGCTACAGTGGCCTCTACGCAGCACCTCTGTCCAGAATCTCGACTAATTGCTGCACTGGTCTAGATGGCTGCTACTCCAGCAGAGTTGTCTTTTTATGCTGCCTCCTCAACCCCCGACTCTTCCAACACGCTGTGAATCCCCTTAGCTGGTCTATTCCCGGCTCTCCCAGCACGCTGTGAATCCCCCTTGCTGATTTCTAACCCCTCCTGCGTGTTCTTTGGCTGCCCAGGAATACACAGTTCCTCCCTGCACTAATCACTGAAGTGTGTGACTATACCGGACTCCCTGGAAACTCTTGTGTAACAGCCTCCCTACAGCAGGCACGGGTGGTCCCTCGAAGAAGAGGTTGAACCTTCGCTGCGGAAGACTCGTGGCTAAAACCGGTAGACTCGTTGAACAACATAGCGTAAAAAGTGAGTTTGTTTGTCAAATAATCAGAATGAATCCAAAAATGAGAGCTGATCTCTCTTTATAACTCCTTGGGTCCGTTAGCCTCATGTGGCACCCTCCATCCACTAGCTCGAATTCCCTCCAACGTATTCCTTGGCCAATTTCGAATTATGCATGTGGTGTCCCCCACATTCCACTTGCTGGCAAAAATAATTCGAACTGCCTATAGTTCCTAAGTTTCTGCGTGTGGGGTCCTTCTCCTAAGTCGAAATTGTTGCCAAAATTGTGTTGCTGCATCTTGTGACTAATTCATTTGAGAAGGGACATGACATCCTCATCCTGACAGACATAAAGAATATCTCCCTGTTCTATCGCTGTCATCTCCTCAGTGTCCCTCAAGCATGAGTGGTCAAGTCCCCAAGGTCCTTTGCAGATGAAGCAAAGTCCCTTCCTCCTCATCTCATTCTTGCTGCATGAGCCCATAAACCTAAACTGCTCCTCCCTGGTCAACTGTCTCCTGAACAACCTAATGTTCTGCTCAACCAACCTCTTAGCTAGACCATAAGCGACAGGTGAGACCAACTGCTCTCTCCTCCAAACAGACAACAATCGAGACTGCAAATCCTGACAAATGGCATCACGACCTCTCATACATGAGGACAAGATGGATTGCATGTGTGCTATGACTCTGTCAGGATGATGTTTCCTAATGTTGAAGAAGCATTGGAACATCTGCAAGATCAAACCATCACCTCTAGATCAAACATGACTTCATAAGTCTTAGTCATGGCCATGCCTCCTAAAATATCAAACTTCTTCCCAAATGTAGAGCTTGCACTGTTGTCCAAGTCTCCAAAAGTTTCTATCATCAGTCTGAAAAGTATCCTCATAACATCATCATTGTAAGGAGCTATAGGGGCGGTTAGTCTCATGATGTTACCGAGACAAGATACAACTGGAAGTCTAACCCCTTCACAAGTTTCCTCCAAGAACTTGGGATGTATTAAAGCTAGCATGGCTTGGTTTCAAAGCCCACATCAACAACTTCCCCTCTAACTGTCTGACTTTGGAAAGTGTTGAAGAATCTAGGGCAAATAAGTGTAGTGTGATTCTTCGTTACTTGATAACAATTTGTGGAGTCTTTTTACTTAGCTTAAACTTATTCTTATTAATGCATGTGTGTGAACTTCATCAAACTGCTACCAAAACATAAGAACAAGAACACAAGATGTTGGCTCTCTGCCAGGGCCAAAACCTCTCTTCTCTTGAGAGGAAACCCTTTAGTAAGTTTCTCTTATTGAAGCTTCTTATTGATCAATGCCAAACCCTAGACCCCTGACTTGAATATCCTCCAAGCACAAGTCAAGTCCTTCTGGCACTTCGTTTCCTCGGCGCTTCCTCCTTTTGGCATTTCGACCTTATTCTTCTGTTGCTTTGTTCTTTTTTAATTGTTGATAAACCTTGCTACACTTGATCTAGAAGAGACACCTTTTGATAAGTCCTTTTCTTGAGATGATCCCTTCCTTCTCTTCACCAACCAATCAACTTGAATGACTGTAATAGGAGGGCTGTTATAACAGCAGAGACAACCTCCTTTTCCTTTGCACATGTGACTGTAATAGGCTTTAGAACAACCTTATTACCTTCGCTCTTCTTCCTTACTTCTTCGCTTGAGTGGGAGGTACTTTAGGTCTATGCTCTTAGCCCAAATGATGAGGTTTATGTGACTGTGGTAGAGGGATACTATAACAACAAAGAGACCCTCTCCTTCTTCATGCGTGTGACTGTTTTCTACCCTAGAAAACAGTCCTCTCGACTTCGGTTATGTACCCTTCTCCTTTGCTGCTCTTGGAATCCCTTTTTTGTTGAAAGTTTCTAAGTCTACTTAGTTAGAAACCCTCCATGCACTTTATCTTATTTATTCCTACCTACTTGTTATGTTACTTAACAAGTTATTTACAATGTAAATACTGAAAATAAACACTAGTTCATGCTCAACATATTACAGATCAACAACTAAAGGAAATAGAAACAATCACACCATATGACACCATTATTTTTGTTCCAATGCCCCCAAAAAAACTCAATGTGGGAAAACTGGTGCAACTATCTGAGGGTTTTCTAATCAAGCAATATCAGAGTACAGTTTGGGTGCCGAAACTGGCCTACCCAACAGAGAATTTCCTTGGCAGTAATACCTCTCAGTTTCTAACAAATCTCCTGGCTGAAACCCTGGATAATCCTTCCGGCAGCTCCTCAACACCAATCTTCCCTAGAAACCCTAGCGTCAACCTCTCTTTGGACTGTGTCAACTCCTCTCTGCCCAGCGTTGGCCCTGCAACACCCTGGATGGGTCTGTGTCAGCCTTAGGAGGCCCTGCATCAGCCCTCTGGCCCTCTACATCAGCAACGTTGGCTGGCCCTCTACATCAACAATGTTGGCCTCTCTGAGGCTCTGCGCAGGTCCCAACTACCTCTACGTGAGCCCTGGCTGGCTCTGCGTCACTCTCCCCAGCTACTGCGCTGCTCTCCCAGCACTATCTCTGCCTCTCTATCTCTCTGTACTCAATGCCCCTTAGCTGCAACTCCCGATCACTAATTCTATCTCTGTTAGCAAACCTTGCTCTAGAGAATATAATGACTGATCACTTTGGTGTATTCTCCAAGTGACCCTCAAGTCTCCTCTTATACTTTTCCTGTTGACATATCAACGGTTGAGATTAAGTCCCTAATCAATGGCTAAGATTCGATCTGGCTTGATCCATGTCTTCTGGACCATTCTAACACAGTTTCATATTAATACACATCAATATTTTATTTTCCTTAAGTTTAGACTTAGGGACTCCATTAAAAATATTAATTATTTTAATATCTTTTGAACTGTTAAGAATTTGCCCAAACCCTTTTTGGGTATTGGAGATCTCATGTGGCCCAACCTCTCCACCAAATTTCGTGGCTAGAGCACATCCGATGCTACCCCAAATCAACACTCTCTCTTAGCGAGGACTGTGCTCTAGCAATACTCCTCACTGAGTATTACTCTAATCATCCAGCATCGGTACCTGTGCTAATGCTAGGCCTTTCTGCCCAACATCCTCTGCACTGTTGCATCCTGTACTGCTGTCCATGGTTTTGCCACTGCCATTGCTACATCTGTATGATAGCTCCCTCTGCATCCGTGCTGCTGCTGGTCCTTTCTCCCAACGCTGCATCCGCACTGCACCTCCTCTCATCACGCTGCATCGTGCTGCCCACTGTTGCACTGCAACTCAGTTACTGAGAAGTAAGTGACTTAGCTCCCAACTTTGACCTCCCTGTTGGGCTAGAGACCCTCCTGATGCTGAAGCTCCCTCTGCCGCTGACAAGTGCTCCCTCTCTGACGTTTGCGTCGCTGCAACAACTCCCTGCATCTCACACCGTTGCACACCTCTCTGTGCCATCTTGCACTGGTGCAACACTCCTGTGCCTCTCGCACTGCTGCAACCTGCTAACGTCATGCTGTCTCGGGACTCCTGCACTGTAGCTCTCTCTGCCGCTTCATCTGCATCCGTCTCTACCCACATCAGCCAATCCTGCTACTCCTCTTCGGGGCTCTCGTAGCAAGGTCTAATCCAAGACGTTGGGTACCTCGGGGATCCTGCCCCTCATCGCTTGTAGTCCGCCTAACTACAACTCGATGTCTTCCCACTTCTTCTGAAGTGGTGCTTGAGCACTCATGGCACATAGAACAGACAAGATCCTGACCTTCCAGATGACAAAGTTGGATGCCTCATCCAACCTGTCCTGATCCCTCAGCCCATTCATGCCCATCTCTCTGCATTTCTTGTCGACTCCTCCGAGTCTCTCTACTTCCCGCCTGGAAGTTCTTTGTTCGACTCTTGCTGAGTCTCTCTACTTTCTGTCTGGAAGTTCTCTTCTAGACTCCCTCTGAGTCCCGATTTCCCTTCTGGAAATCCTTTTGCCGATGTCGAGATGCCCCCTACTCTGATCGTCTGTGCAACCGCACCACTGATCCAGATTTCTCGGCTAGAAACCCTCAATAGCAACTCCTTCCTCTTGGCCTTGCCCTATTAGTTACTGTTCTGACTACAGTACCTCACCAACTCCACTCTGCAATATTCCCACAGCCTTCTAAACCCCAGCAACCTGAAGGTGAGAGCTCCTAGGCTCTGCGCAATCCCGACACCAGCAACCCGGCCTCCTCAGCCAACTGCGTCAGCCCTCCCAGCTTCTGCGTGGCTCTGCGTGAGGCTCCCTTTGCCTTCCTTAGCCTCTGCGCTGCCTCTTCCTGCCTCACCCTTGATGACACAAGTACTGCGTCACCTTTCCCTTGTTGTTGCTATGCTAGAAGCAACTTCTGTCACCTCAGGATAACTGTTTTCTGCTGCTATTGCTCTGCTCGGCTGATGTCCTTAGTCCTCTTGTGATTTGCAATCACGCTCTGATACCATGTTGAAGTTTCTAAGTCTACTTAGTTAGAAACCCTCCATGCACTTTATCTGATTTATTCCTACCTACTTGTTATATTACTTAACAAGTTATTTACAATGTAAATATTGAAAATAAACACTAGTGCATGCTTAACATATTACAGATCAACAACTAAAGGAAACAAAGACAATCACACGATATGATACCATTATTTTTGGACCAATGTCCCCGGAAAAACCCAATGTGGGAAAACTGGTGCAACTATCTGAGTGTTTTCTTATTAAGCAATATCAGAGTACAATCTGGGTGCCGAAACTGGCCTATCCAACAGAGAATTTCCTTGGCAGTAATACCTCTCAGTTTCTGACAAATCTCCTGGCTGAAACCCCGGATAATCCTTCCGGCAGCTCCTCAGCGCCAATCTGCACCAGAAACCTCAGCGTCAACCTCTCTCTGGACTGCGTCAGCCCCTCTCTGCCCAGCGTTGGCCCTGCGTCTCTCTCCCCGGCTACTGCGTTGCTCTCCCGGCACTATCTCTGCCTCTCTGTCTCTTTGTACTCAATGCCCCTCAGCTGCAACTCCTGATCACTAATTCTATCTCTCTTAGCAAACCCTGCTCTACAGAATAGAATAACTGATCACTCTGGTCTATTATCCAAGTGACCCTCAAGCCTCCTCTTATACTTTTCCTGTTGACATATCAACGGCCGAGATTAAGTCCCTAATCAACGACTAAGATTAGATCTCGCTTGATCCATGTCTTTTGGACCATTCTAACACAGTTTCATATTAATACACATTAATATTTTATTAACTTAGGGTCTCCATTAAAAATATTAATTATTTTAATATCTCCTGAACTGTTTAGAATCTACCCAAACCCTTTCTGGGTATTGGAGATCTCATTTGCCCCAACCTCTCCACCAAATTTCGTGGTTAGAGCACATCTGATGCTACCCCAAATCAACATTTTCATCATCCTTTTTTGTTCTTTTCTTGCCTCCTTTTCCTCACCGATTTCAGAGCTATCTTGGTGCGTTATATTGGAGTGGACAACCTCTATATATAGAGGTCTGTCCCTCCTTTTAGGCTGACTAGAAGCCCGACATGTTAACTGTTTGTAGGCCGACTTGTGCAGACTCGGATGGTTTCTGTGGTGCTTTTTCATGCTTGAAGGAGCTTCTTTGATGGTGCCTTTGCCTAGGAGGAGACTTGACTTTGCTTGGAGGTATTCTCTTGACTTTAATACATAATGATACATGGTGTAACATGACCTTTAAGGTCTTCAACCTTTTTCTTTTGACTATTTGACTAACCTATAGCACTTTAACTAGTGCTAGACCTATTTCAATGAGCAAGAAACTCATTGACATATATTATAAAAATAATATTTCTTTTCTTGAACAAGTACAAATATCAAAAGTACATTTATGAAGACCGAACCTAGTTATTTCCTTCAATAGAAAGGAGGGCATCTAGTTCCTCAAGTTTGAAGAGAACTTTCCATGTGACCCTCATGTGCTTCAAATTTGTCCCAAGTGCAAATATTTTGTGTCCTCTTTCCAGCCCCTTCTGCACATCTTTTGGTTGCTCTTTCTGAAGAATGGCATACACCCCTTTTGAGAAGGGTCTATTGTTCATTGTTGCTAGGTAATCAAAGGAGTTTAGGAAGGCTTGATCCATGTTTTATTGAATAATGACAAGTATATCATGCTGTTTGGACCAATGATTTTTTATTTTTATTTTTAAACAATCTATTCTCAAGATTGTTAATTTTAGGCAATAATGGTATGTTCTATGCTTTAGAGCAATTTTACTTCAATTTCTTTTTTAGCTTAGTATCAATATTCAGATTAGCAATCACATCAACATGATAGTAAAATGCAGATAGAACATAAACATAAATAGTAGAAGACAAGCCAAGACAACAGGACACAAGATGTGGCACTAGCCAGGGACAAACCCTAATGTGGGGAAACCCTTGATCAAATCTTCTTTTAGTCTTCAATAGTTCATCAGAGAGAGATAGTACAATTTACAATTTTGATAATTTATAACAGCAGCAAAAGAGCCCTAACTAGAAAAGTCAATGTTGGTCAACAGGGCAAGTTTGTCTCTCAGCAAATCGGTCAACTTTAGTCACTTTTAGCCTCCAAACAACAAGATAAAACAACCCTCAAAACATTGAAATTTAGCCCAGTCAAAGTCTGGTCAAACCACCCAATTGCAATCAGCTATCGCTGTAGTCAACACTGGTCAATAGTCAACGTTAAGCCTCGATTTTTGTGCCTGGAAATGCGAACTTCCCAAACAGAGATAGCCCTCACAAAAATGCAGTCAAAGGAGGTCAACGCGTGTTGGTCAATGCTTGGTCACACTGTCCAGAAATTCGGTCTCTTGAAATTTTGGGCTCTTGACATTCGCTTCTCCTGAAATTTCGGATGTGTGGAGAGACAGAGAGGCCCAAAAATCCGTACCCAATCAATGAGGAGAGAGAGAGAGAAGTGTGAAGATGAGTGTGTCCAAATGAGGCTAAGTCACCTTCTATTTATATGCAACGTTGAGGATGAATAGACGTGACTGTTGGGCTTCTGAGCCTACATAAGTTTGCTGGCCGACCTTGACAATTTGACCATAATCAAAATAAAGTCATAACTTCATTTGTACATGTTAGAATCGGATGATCGTTAGATCGATCCTACACCTCTCAGAGAGAGGAATCCAAGACAAATATATGACCCATGTGGAGTTTGGTCCTAGTTGCCAATTTTAACAAAGATGCTACAAGAAATCTCTACTTCCAGAATCTGTCTTCAAAAATATGCCTACTACAAGATTCCTCTGTGAAATAGCTTTGTTATGCCACTAATTTTCTGTGTATTTGATGTATTGCAATTGGGAGTTTTTGTCAAATAGTTTTAAAGACAGATTGTTGTAGGTGAAAGCATAAGCAAATGATATGTCAACCATACAAAATTCTACAAGCTGTTGAGTAATTAAACTCATAACCCAAAAATAACAATTCACTGCTGCGACAAGCATAAATTTGAATATAAAGCAGATATATATGTTTTATCAATATACAGGAAGGAATAAGGAACCTGGTGCCTTAGCTCTTCCCAAACGGCCAACAATGTTTTCTTTTTCAAATGGACACTGCCACAAATATTGGTCTTCCAGCGTGCTGTGCCTCCTTGGGAACTCGTTCTGGTCACATAAAGGAACTCGGACCTCATGTTATGAACTTGACCACAAACGTCGATCTTCAGTTAGGCAATGTAGGTTCGTTTTAATTTTTGAAGTGCGTAAGTGTACAACACCTTGATTTCTCAATAACGTCAATAACGTCAGGTTCCGCCAATTATAATCTCGGACTATGACCAAGAGCCTCTCGGCCTTCTAACTAGAATCAATGATATTTTGACGTCCAAAATAATAACACTCAATGCGGTCAAGTTGACTGATGTTTAGATTCCTCGCCACCAACTATCAAGGGAGAAACTCGACCTCAGTCTAGCGATACCCACAAATACCTCTTATTTTTAGCCTGTAATACATATCAATTCTGAAACAGTCAAGGATCAACGACCATTGTAATGTCCCTGGAGAATGCCACGACCCATAGATATCGATATTCGGCATTCGATGGATGTCCAAAAACTCCGCCAGCTCCAAATGGAAACTTGGATTTGGACGTTCGCTTGACTCAGACCTGGGATTCTTTGTGCTGTCGTAGATTAACGTGCGGCCCCACCTGTGGTTGTGAGGCACAACGTATTCGTTTTCCACAGGCAATTGCAAACCGGTCTCGACCCTTCTCCGCACATCCAATTGCAACCAGACTGCACAATATCTCAGTCGCCACAACACCGACGAATGTTGACTAAGATAATACAGTCCCGTTTGCACCCTTGTCTACGTGTGCAATAATCCATAGAATTTTCTCGGCTTCCAGAAAAGCCACGGAATAAACCGCAAGGAATTATCTCGACCTCCAAGCTTCAATACAGTTTGTCCTCCATCCAGCTGGTCTAATTGGCCTACCAGTTCAGTGCTTTCAATGTGACAATTTTGTTATAGCGATCAGACCACACTAACAACAATCATGGCTTCAACGATCAACTACCGGTGGTGATGGCGCTAAATCGCTTGTTCTGCAACTGTTGTTAGAGGTATATACATATTTTGCAGTCTCAAAATGGAGATATGACGTGGGGAATTTTGACAGAGTCCTCGAATTCGCAGATAACTGATTTCGAATGGGTGTCTCGGTTTCCCCACTCAGCGAACAAGTCAACCAGTGTAGTACCTTCCCTCGGTGGTTCAAGCCGACACCAAATCAAGGGAGCAAATACGTTTAACAATTTCTCCCTTTAGCCGCTTAGACGAATTTGACGCTTGCTTATTGCCCGTCCACCGGTTGATCATTTTCATCCGACGGACCATTGGTATCGATGGA
Organism: Pinus tabuliformis; assembly: GCA_031772625.1. Lineage (NCBI taxonomy): Eukaryota > Viridiplantae > Streptophyta > Pinopsida > Pinales > Pinaceae > Pinus > Pinus tabuliformis. Next base: position 695,705,159 of record CM062814.1, on the reverse strand, counting down.
GCAGTTAGCCTAGCGACATCACGAAAGCCACAATCTTGCCCATACTCGGTGGTTGCATTAGAGGTATCCCAGGGTGGTAAAAAATCTTAGCGCCCATGTTGGAATTGACCCAAGATGTCTTGTCCCCACAATTAAAGTCTTTGTCGTTGAAATGAATGATATTGAGCCTTCAAATTTAATAATACTACTTACTGTAATCACCTTAATGTATGATGGAGAATGCGAGCCCCTTTTGCAACTCGTTGTCGCGCGGATTGACACGACAACCCTCAGACCGGGGGCTGTCACTCTGATCCCCGATCCCTCCGTTTAAGCCTGTCTCCCGCGGCTAGGGGGGGTAGTCCCTATGAGATGATGAGACCAACTGTCGACCAGTTGGTTGGGAGACACGAGACACGATATGAAAAACACCAGATAGATTTGATTAACTTAGCAGACCAGTGCCTTAAGAGATTGTGGTTAAAACGATTACTTGTTAGATGATATAGAAAAATGAACTGTGAACAACAATCATTTGTCATCAGCTAAATCACAATGCTCTTAAAATGACCAAAACGATATCCAACAACTGAAAATTTTGAAAGATGAATGCTTTAAACCACCACGAGTCATGAACCATTAACCAGATATCATATTTCGTATCTCAAATTGAAAATTTAGCATCTCAGCATAAAACATATAACGATTCCCGAAAATAACTGGATCTGGCAAAAATAATTTTCCAAAAAATTATAATATTTTTTCAAAATTTTTTTTAAATCTTTTTTCAATTTTTTATTTTTATTTTTCAATATTATAAAAATGAAAATTAAAAATCTAAAAATTTAAAATTTAAAATCTATTCTAAAACTAAATTATATTAAAACTAAACTATATAAAAATATAAACCTAAGCCCAAATTTTTTTAAATAAAAATCTTTTTACTAATTTTTATATTTTTTATATTTTTAAAACCAAAAATAAAACAAAAATTAAAATCTAATTAAAGTTAAATCTAAAACATAAAATCAAAATCTACATAAAACGAAAACTATGCAAAACTCTAAACTAAACTAAAGATTAGAATCAAATTAAAATCTACGTATATAAATAAAAATTTACGTTAAACTTAAACCTAAGACTAAATAGAAATCTATATAAAAACTATACAAATTTTAAGCCTAATCGAAACCTACGCAACTATATGCATATCAAAAACGGAACCCACGTCTAGAACTCGACGGCGGCAGGGAAAGAACCCGAATCAACGTTGAATGAAAATACCTGCGTGACTGCTGAATAACCAAAACGCTGGTGAAGTATGCAGACATATGAAAGACGGCGGACGAGTGAGGTGATTTTGAAACCGGATTGAAGCTTACCTGATGATTTTCGACTGAGAATCGGTCAATGTTTGTAATACCCGCGCGGGATGCTGAGCAATTGCGACTGGACTGAGCGTCGATTGCAAAGGGACCTGCTGCGGTGGTGTAGATGAACGTCGATGGAAGATATACGCAACTGGGCCTTAACTCTTCAACGCATATAGTAATATTACCTGGCCCGTTAATAAAAAATCGAACTGTGTCACATCGTTTCTGCGTTTCACTTCTCGTTTGTGATGTTTCTGGGTGCGTGCAGGTCAGCGGAAGTCTGGGACGCGGATAGAACAACACACAGGGGCAAAAATTCACGATTTTCTTGCTGTTTGCAGGGTTCTGACAGCAGCAAAGGGCCACTGTTTTCTTTGAAATGGATCTTAGAAAAAACTGTTTGCGTGAAATGAAATCTGCGTAGCAACGAATTTGATGCCCACGCTGTCTAACCCGATGCTTGAAAATGGCGGATGACTTGAACGCCTTCCGGAAACCTGAGATTGAAATCTGGCCCGTATCACAAGTGCATGGATCTGAAATAAAGCGCAATTGCTTTCCTTTGATCTGCTTTACGGCTCTGATGTGATGAAAACGATTACAAATATGGCCTTCAATGAGCAGCTATTCAATCTCCGGCAAAGTAATATTAGCTTTCCAATGGCTTGAATCTGTACTTTGGATTTTGAAATGGCACGACCATCTTCTGCTCCTTATGCACAGTATGTCCGCTTGTCAATTTTGACAGTAGTCCTGCAATTGCAAAACAAAAAAACAAAACCCTAATAAAAACTGTAAAAATTTGAAACCCTAGATCCAAAAAAAAAAATTTGAAACCTAAAACAGCTGATTAATGTATAGATTTTTGGCCCCTTAACAGCCAGATTCAGCAATGAGCACAGGAAATTTTTAAAGAAATAAAGATTTCAGATTTTCACTATGAAGGACTTCAGAAAATCTCTCATGCAAATTAGAAAAATAAACCGAATGATAGACCCAGGATCAAATCCAACTGGGCTCAGCAAAAAATGCTTGCGGGAGTTGGCTGGTTCAACCGAGAACTTCCCCGAACGCCCACAAAATTCCTTCAGAAAATGTTTTCTGCACAGCTCAAAACAACCGTCAATAAAGAGGGCAAAAATGCTGCTGGATCTCAGGAAGTAATGGAGATACCTGCCATTACTTCAGAAACCCTAACGACACTCAAACCCCAGCAAGTGAACAAGATACCTGTGCTCACAATACTCTACAAAAAGCTATTATTAATGGCTGAAAATAACATATGCAGAAAATGAAATGATCTCACAGCATTTCAAGAGAGTAACACCAGCAAGATATGGACCCCAAAGTCTTCTTTTATTAACCAGAAACAGATTTACAATAGAGCTTCTTCAGTCTCTGACTCACAGATCCAATGATCTGAAAATGACCCCTAGCACCCTATTTAAAGGAAATGATCCCAACGGCTAGTTCGAGTGATCCATGTAGAAATGATCTCGACCGTTGATGAGGATCAAGACATCTCTTGATCTCATCCGTCGATTTATTCACTTAAAATATTATTATTTTATTAGTTAGGGCTTTTGTTTTATTTTTTAATTTTTTATTATTTTTTAATTTATTTCATTTTTTAATTTTTATTTATTTTATTATTTTTATTCATTTTTTTAATTTCTTAATTCATTTTAAAATGGATCATCGAACTAAGCCTTCGGAAACATCACCTAGGACCTAGGACTTAGGACTCATGAGGGGATTCAAAACATTTTTCGACCCTCAAGACACATTTCATGATGACTTTTACAAATTTACATCTTAAGGGGGAAAACCCCTTTAATACAGACCCTCACAAATCACCCAGTTCTGCGACACAACTATAATCTAGCAGATTAACACACTAGGATTCTCCTAAAGTTCTAATGACAAAATCCATCCCGGCTTTGGGGTCAGGTTTGAAGGAAAACTCTGCCGATCAATGGATCGGTGAGACAAAAAACCTTCCGAGACGTAGATTACCACTAGAAAGTTAGGTCCACCTAGGCAATTCACATACACGACTCATATCTGCTAAGATTATTTACAATTAATACATGCAGACTGGGTTTACAATTAGATTGATGAAGCTGCTGATGACTGCTGGATGGCACAAACACGCTGATCAGGTGCTGCCCTTTTTTTGCAAAGAAAAAAAGGGGTGTACTGCATGGGTAGTTGACCGGTAGAGGTCGACATCTGGCTCTACTTGGGGACACGTTGCTGCTTGCAGGAATTTGAGAATCCAGAATCTGCATCCATACAACACAAAAATAAGTAGCGTCCATCCAAAATCATCATATACATTAAGCACAATAAAGATAAAAGCTCTTCATTTATTAACTATCTAAAGCAGAAACGAAAATGCGGAAAAAACAAGGAGTAGGGTTAGAAATACGATACAAAGGATGCCCTACGACATTAGATGTGTTCAATATAGTGCATACTGAGCATTTGCCTGCTTTCAGGCAAATCTGTCGGCTGCTTGTCGGATGTGCCATGTCCAATTTTGCATATGGTAGGACTTTTTCCTATCCGAAAATCAAGCTGCTCACGGCCGTCTGATGCGTCAAATCTTCTTCTTATTTTCTTTCTCTTGCGCTTTTTCTTTCTGGCAGGTTGAATTACTGATGATCTGGTACTTTCTGTTTCAAAACTATCAGATGAAGTGTGTAAGATATGCATGCTAAGTCTTTTTGTGTCTTGCATCTGATTTTTATCGTTTTTAAGCTTATCTGGATCATCTTCAATTAACCACCTAATGACCTCCTCATAATAAGATGGAACTTGTTGCGGCAAATGAGAAGGCTCCTGGTTTCTCTTATCATCTGACCATTGTTGAATCTTTTGAACTTGTATTCTAATGGCATCCATCTGACTAGAGCATTCATCCCTTATAGCACTGATTTGTATGGCATGGTGTTCTTGCATGTGTTTTATTACTTTATCATTCTTTTCCTTTATGTCCATCAAGCAATGCTGCATGAAATTTATTTCTTCTTTATGATTCGCTTGCATGTCAGCCAACTGATTGTTATGATTGAACGTCATACAGTCAATTTCCCTATCATGATCAGCTTTCATGGTCACCATATTTTCCTCTAAGACTGACATCTTGCTTTGCATGCTTCTAATTTCTGTTTCATATTTAATTTTCATTGCCTCAATTTCCTCAGCATGCTGATTTTGCGTGATCTCTATCTCCCTATTACGTTTTTCAAGGTGGGTGCACAAAGTTTTAACATCATTGATAAGACTAGTTTGATTATTTTCCATATTTCTTACCAGCATCATTAGATCTTGTATAATTTGCTTTTGTTCTTCATTTTCATTGTCATTTGTCCCTGATTTTTCACTATCATGAACTTGGTCTGCGATATTTCCGGTGGATGACACATTCTGATCTTGAAAACTTTCTTCAACAGCTGGATTTTTAATATGATTACTTTCTTCCTTTTGCACAATTTTAGATGTAGAAGGCAAACTGTTTGGACTATCATATCTATCTTTAAAAGCATTGAGAATGTCTTGTAAAGAATTGAAAAAATCATTAGGAAAATTATTAAACCAATTCAAGGCATCACCCTCTAAAGAATGGACAAATAGATGCATCTTGAAATCTTCATGATTATATTGAGGAAATCTACAATATAAGATCATTACACAAGTAAACCTGTTTAAATGCTGTCTAACAGTGATCGAATCACCACCCGAGAACTTAAATAATTTACCAACGGCCTCTTTCGGAAGATCATGGAGATTATCAGTAAAATGACATGGTTTACATGAATAATCCATGATGAACAATAAGGGATCAAAAGGATGATAGAAAGAGATTTCTGCTCAAGAAAATTAGGAGATGGAAGAAGTGGAGCCGCCACTTGAACGATGAATCTGATTCTAGGATCCAAAAAGTAACCACAAGCAGATATGAGGAAAGCTTCTTGTCTGGGAAAAATGAGAAAGTGGAGTCGCCACCCAAACAAGAAACAAACCGAAGAGATGCTACTGATATGGCACAAAATAAGGCAATAAAAGATCCAAATGATAACCTCAAAGGTCGAATCTGCCAGCTCAAATGAGAGATGAGAAAGATGAGAAGATGAATATCAATGAAACTCCAGGAACAGAAAAACTTTGTCCCCGGCAACGGCGCCAAAAAATGTTGGCGTTGCCGGGCCAGATGAAGAGATAAGAAATGAGAAAAATGATTTGTCGTTTGAAACACCGAGAAAAAGTATCCCCGACAACGGCGCCAAAAAATGTTGTCGCGCGGATTGACACGACAACCCTCAGACCGGGGGTTGTCACTCTGATCCCCGATCCCTCCGTTTAAGCCTGTCTCCCGCGGCTAGGGGGGGTAGTCCCTGTGAGATGATGAGACCAACTGTCGACCAGTTGGTTGGGAGACACGAGACACGATATGAAAAACACCAGATAGATTTGATTAACTTAGCAGACCAGTGCCTTAAGAGATTGTGGTTAAAACGATTACTTGTTAGATGATATAGAAAAATGAACTGTGAACAACAATCATTTGTCATCAGCTAAATCACAATGCTCTTAAAATGACCAAAACGATATCCAGCAACTGAAAATTTTGAAAGATGAATGCTTTAAACCACCACGAGTCATGAACCATTAACCAGATATCATATTTCGTATCTCAACTTGAAAATTTAGCATCTCAGCATAAAACATATAACAATTCCCGAAAATAACTGGATCTGGCAAAAATAATTTTCCACAAAATTATAATATTTTTTCAAATTTTTTTTAAATTTTTTTCAATTTTTTTATTATTTTTCAATATTATAAAAATGAAAATTAAAAATCTAAAAATTTAAAATTTAAAATCTATTCTAAAACTAAATTATATTAAAACTAAACTATATAAAAATATAAACCTAAGCCTAAATTTTTTTAAATAAAAATCTTTTTACTAATTTTTATATTTTTTATATTTTTAAAACCAAAAATAAAACAAAAATTAAAATCTAATTAAAGTTAAATCTAAAACATAAAATCAAAATCTACATAAAACGAAAACTATGCAAAACTCTAAACTAAACTAAAGATTAGAATCAAATTAAAATCCACGTATATAAATAAAAATTTACGTTAAACTTAAACCTAAAACTAAATAGAAATCTATATAAAAAACTATACAAATTTTAAGCCTAATCGAAACCTACGCAACTATATGCATTTCAAAAACGGAACCCACGTCTAGAACTCGACGGCTGCAGGGAAAGAACCCGAATCAACGTTGAATGAAAATACTTGCGTGACTGCTGAATAACCAAAACGCTGGTGAAGTATGCAGACATATGAAAGACGGCGGACGAGTGAGGTGATTTTGAAACCGGATTGAAGCTTACCTGATGATTTTCGACTGAGAATCGGTCAATGTTTGTAATACCCGCGCGGGATGCTGAGCAATTGCGACTGGACTGAGCGTCGATTGCAAAGGGACCTGCTGCGGTGGTGTAGATGAACGTCGATGGAAGATATACGCCACTGGGCCTTAACTCTTCAACGCATATAGTAATATTACCTGGCCCGTTAATAAAAAATCGAACTGTGTCACATCGTTTCTGCGTTTCACTTCTTGTTTGTGATGTTTCTGGGTGTGTGCAGGTCAGCGGAAGTCTGGGACGCGGATAGAACAGCACACAGGGGCAAAAATTCACGATTTTCTTGCTGTTTGCAGGGTTCTGACAGCAGCAAAGGGCCACTGTTTTATTTGAAATGGATCTTAGAAAAAACTGTTTGCGTGAAATGAAATCTGCGTAGCAACGAATTTGATGCCCACGCTGTCTAACCCGATGCTTGAAAATGGCGGATGACTTGAACGCTTCCGGAAACCTGAGATTGAAATCTGGGCCGTATCACAAGTGCATGGATCTGAAATAAAGCGCAATTGCTTTCCTTTGATCTGCTTTACGGCTCTGATGTGATGAAAACGATTACAAATATGGCCTTCAATGAGCAGCTATTCAATCTCCGGCAAAGTAATATTAGCTTTCCAATGGCTTGAATCTGTACTCTGGATTTTGAAATGGCACGACCATCTTCTGCTCCTTATGCACAGTATGTCCGCTTGTCAATTTTGACAGTAGTCCTGCAATTGCAAAACAAAAAAACAAAACCCTAATAAAAACTGTAAAAATTTGAAACCTAAAACAACTGATTAATGTATAGATTTTTGGCCCCTTAACAGCCAGATTCAGCAATGAGCACAGGAAAATTTTAAAGAAATAAAGATTTCAGATTTTCACTGTGAAGGACTTCAGAAAATCTCTCATGCAAATTAGAAAAATAAACCAAATGATAGACCCAGGATCAAATCCAACTGGGCTCAGCAAAAAATGCTTGCGGGAGTTGGCTGGTTCAGCCGAGAACTTCCCCGAACGCCCACAAAATTCCTTCAGAAAATGTTTTCTGCACAGCTCAAAACAACCGTCAATAAAGAGGGCAAAAATGCTGCTGGATCTCAGGAAGTAATGGAGATACCTGCCATTACTTCAGAAACCCTAACGGCACTCAAACCCCAGCAAGTGAACAAGATACCTGTGCTCACAATACTCTACAAAAAGCTATTATTAATGGCTGAAAATAACATATGCAGAAAATGAAATGATCTCACAGCATTTCAAGAGAGTAACACCAGCAAGATATGGACCCCAAAGTCTTCTTTTATTAACCAGAAACAGATTTACAATAGAGCTTCTTCAGTCTCAGACTCACAGATCCAATGATCTGAAAATGACCCCTAGCACCCTATTTAAAGGAAATGATCCCAACGGCTAGTTCGAGTGATCCATGTAGAAATGATCTCGACCGTTGATGAGGATCAAGACATCTCTTGATCTCATCCGTCGATTTATTCACTTAAAATATTATTATTTTATTAGTTAGGGTTTTTGTTTTATTTTTTAATTTTTTATTATTTTTTAATTTATTTCATTTTTTAATTTTTATTTATTTTATTATTTTTATTCATTTTTTTAATTTCTTAATTCATTTTAAAATGGATCATCGAACTGAGCCTTCGGAAACATCACCTAGGACCTAGGACTTAGGACTCATGAGGGGATTCAAAACATTTTTCGACCCTCAAGACACATTTCATGATGACTTTTACAAATTTACATCTTAAGGGGGAAAACCCCTTTAATACAGACCCTCACAAATCACCCAGTTCTGCGACACAACTATAATCTAGCAGATTAACACACTAGGATTCTCCTAAAGTTCTAATGACAAAATCCATCCCGGCTTTGGGGTCAGGTTTGAAGGAAAACTCTGCCGATCCATGGATCGGTGAGACAAAAAACCTTCCGGGACGTAGATTACCACTATAAAGTTAGGTCCACCTAGGCAATTCACATACACGACTCATATCTGCTAAGATTATTTACAATTAATACATGCAGACTGGGTTTACAATTAGATTGATCAAGCTGTTGATGACTGCTGGATGGCACGGACACGCTGATCAGGTGCTGCCCTTTTTTTGCAAAGAAAAAAGGGGGTGTACTGCATGGGTAGTTGACCGGTAGAGGTCAACACAACTTATTTGGCTCCTCACTCCTCTAGTATGGCAACCATAACTTCGTTAGTCAGACTTTAAATTGTGGGCTTCCGCTCTTTGAAATGTAACATGGTGCCTCCAAAATAGTCTTCGCGCCACAAATAATTTGATCCAAGAGTTAATATCTTTGAGACAATTTCACTGAAATTTTGTCACACATCCAATACAGAAATTTGTCGAGCACCTTTAACAAATCCTCATTTTGCTGCAGGAATTGAATTTCCGACTTCACTAGAAAAACCCTCCAACAATAATGGTTGCCGCTAGAAACTGGAAAAACCTGCAGGCTAAGCCAAGACCAAGGCTCTGATACCACTGTAATGTCCCAAATGTAGAAAATTTGGAACAAGCACTTGACATAAAAATTAATTATGCGTTTAACAGAAGATTGCTATGTAAAATTAAAGACAACAGAGCACTGCAATCCATAACACACTAAACAAGAAAATTCTCAGCTTTATTGTATTAGATAAGCTACGGTTTTACATGCACAAACATCCCATGTAGCTGAGATGAAAAGCTGGCCTTAGATAGATCTACAATATTGCCACCAATCGGCCTCCAAAACAAACTAAAAAATCAATACACTGCAACCTATGAACCTTGGATGGGTTCACCAAGGGAAGGTGGGTGCTCGCCTAATCTCTCTATGTCACTCGAGGGTTTTCGTCTCGGGGCTACCAATGGAGTAGAGAACCACGTTCTCGACCTCACATACAAGAAAAAATATCAACTCCAAGATGTCCTGCAATGGCCTCCTCCTCCTCTTTTATAGATCTAATGGACTCCTCTAGAATTTTCTATTTTATTATTATTTTAATCATGGAGCACTTTTCCCTCTTTTATTTTAATTAAAATATATTTTATTTTTAATGTGGGAAAATGGTAAATTGGCCACCATGTCTCCTCAAGTCACTGAAACTCCCATCCAAAAGTTCCATCATGTAGATCTTCTCGTTCCAGTTCCAACGAGCTATTACATTGAGGTGTTCCATCAATTAGTCTCCCCGGAATGCCACCTCGAGCATAATTAATTAAGTTATACCCAATAATAATGCTGATTTTTTAAAGTTGTCGGAATGCAATGGAATGAAAGGCAAACTGTGCTGATGATGGAATATGCCAAGCGAATGCCATCAAATCCAATAAAAACTCTTCAAAAATCCATCGGGACCCTTGATGACATAAACCTGCTCCACCGACTTGGCCATCCCTTGTCCTGGAAATCCACCCTGGCTGTACTATGAAGAAGAATAAAAATGGGTACATGACAAAGTTGAAAAGAAGTAATAACTGCAAGAGAAAACTTGTTGAAAGCTAGTATTTTGTTTATCCTTATTGGTACTCACTTCCATGTAACTACTTTTCATGGGGAACACACAAGGATAGTTGAGGACCTCTTGGGCTGTAAACCAGGGTACCAATCTTACTTAGCTGGTTTCTTAGCCCATGAGATTGATTGATAGTTGTTGCTCAAGTCAAATGGTTTGGAACATCAACGCTATCAAATGCTTATTTAGTGTTTGAAATATAACATTGTTAACTTATTTAGGTTTTGACCATTTGAGATGATACCTGCTTCATGAATACATGGTACTTGCTATTGTATGTTTGGTAAATGAGATGAGAGATAACTCTGGTAGAAAAGCCAGAATTATACAAGATGATTTTGCTATGATCTACAATTTCAAATATTATAACCTGAGCTGAAAATGTCACATATTGTATGTCTTTACAATTTAGTACATTATCATCATGCAAATAACTTGTGGCCATTAAAAGTTCTGTAACTTATTATGAATGTCCGAGCCTTCTTATATAATAAAAGCAATATCACACTAAAGATACAGACTGTAAAATCAAACACTATTGAATTTATAACTCTTTCGACTATGGTGTCTGTCTATCTAATCAACATTGTAATATGAAGGACTTGTATTTGATGTAAATACTGAAAAATTATTGTTTTGTAATATCACTTTTCCAGTTGATTTTAGGAACATGGATATGTTCTAAAAATTGATTCTGTATGTTGCCCTCCTACATGAAACTGAAGTTTCAGGTGTTTCAAGCCACTTAAGGTGTACACTACTAACGTGTTGGTAGTCACTTTTGCTTATATTTGCTTGCTGAATATGTTAAAGTGTCATGAGCAGGCAACAGATTAACGAAATTTTGTGTACTATTTTTTATTTAGGAATAATCAATTTCCTGGCTTGTTAGAGTCAAGAGAATTTGCTTATAACAACTTCCGAACAACACAAAATGATTATTTGTTTTTTTTCAGGGCTGGTATCAGCTATCAAAGACATTGGCAGAAGAAACTGCATGGAAATTTGCAAAGGAGAAGGGTATCGATGTTGTCACAATAAATCCAGCGATGGTGATTGGCACACTTTTACAGCCTACTCTGAATACAAGCTGTGCTGCAATTCTACAACTAATGAATGGTAAGAACATGGTGTTTGGTCAAGTAATATTGCTGACAACAATGCATATAAACTTTCCTTTTGTCACTGACATTTCCATCATGTTCTGAAACTCTTATTTGAGACGACAAATGTATATTTTTAAGTGTTATGGCTAATGTGAATTTTGCTAACGTTGTGGTTATTACTATCGTTTACTGTACACCATCAGTGGGTCAATGATTAGTCCATATTGTTTGTTACGGTTAGATTAGGTAATCTAGCACTAACACCTATAAAATGAGTTCTTCATCTTAATTATAAAACACTCAAGTGTATATGTGATTCATGTCTATTTGGTTATAGTGGTACTTGTTACCCACCCATGTGTTAGAAAAATCAGAAAGGCAGAAATATTTTCATATACTTGATAATTACTAGTGATGTTCTTGACTTCTTATTAGGTTTCATTGTATCTTCTTTCTTTTAGTTCATCAAGCAATTACCAAAGCAATAGCACATAAAACAAAGGACATTAGATATAGGCTCAACCCAACAACTTCGACCTTGCTTTGGAGACTTCAATCTTCACTGAAAGATTTCAATCTTTACATAGGAACTTCGATCTTGGCCTAATACAACTACCTGACCAAGTAACCTGACACAGGGATTCGAGATTCGTAGGATACGGGGATTCAAGTGTCGGATTCAGACACGTTGACCCCCCGGAATAGGACACATAGGATTCGTTATATATATATAAATTAGATATTTCTTACACAAATTCTCTTTAATTATACAAATTCATTGATTTCAAATATAGATCTTCATCTAGATGTTAGTTTTACTATTTACAAAGTAAGTTAGTAACATTATAGCATGCATAGTACATACAAAATTCAAATACATGTCACTGTCACATAAATCATAAATGATAAATCAATGAATCATAAATTCTAAATTCATAAATGATAAATCATAATACTTATTCAATTCATCAATGATCCAATAGGAGAAAGACAAGATAGTAAGATAAAGACACTAACAGCTGTAGTTTTTTCATTAAGTCATAAAATCAAAATGTGTTACATAGGTAGTGCAATGCCAATGGCAAATAAAAATAGAAAATATAGAACAACTACAGATATATAAGCCTCAAGTCAGTGGGTAGCTCATGACTCATGAGTCATCATCAGAATCAGCGTCAATGTCCTCATCATCATGGTCACCACTGCTCTCATCTGCATCCTCTTCCTCCCTTGTATCCATAGTCGCCTCTGCATTTGCTGGTGTGGAGAATGACCCCTCCACAATATCACCGTCATCAATTCTAAAATCAAAATGTGTTACATAGGTAGTGCAACGCCAATGGCAAATAAAAATAGAAATATAGAACAACTACAAATATACAAGCCTCAAGGCAGTGGGTAGCTCATGACTCATGAGTCATCAATCCTCATAGTTATCATCAGAATCAGCGTCAATGCCCTCATCATCATGGTCACCATTGCTCTCATCTGCATCCTCTTCCTCCCCTGTATCCATAGTCGCCTCTGCATTTGTTGGTGTGGAGAATGACCCCTCTACAATATCACCGTCATCAATTCTAACAGGGTCTAGCACTGGATCATTGAGATCCATGTTGGCCAATGCCAACTCAACACTATTGTCCAGACCCATATCATTAGGAAAAACATCCCACATCTTTGTCCTTCCCTTCAACCACTTTTCCTGTTGATTTGGGGTAGCGTCGGATGTGCTCTAGCCACGAAATTTGGTGGAGAGGTTAGGGCACATGAGATCTCCAATACTCAGAAAGGGTTTGGGCAGATTCTAAATAGTTTGGGAGATATTAAAATAATTAATATTTTTAATGGAGTCCCTAAGTCTAAACTTAGGGAAATTAAAATATTAATGTGAATTAATATAAAACTATGTTAGCATGGTCCAAAAGACATGGATCAAGCCAGATCTAATCTTAGCTGTTGATTAGGGACTTTATCTCGGTCGTTGATTTGTCAACGAGAAAAGTACAAGAGGAGGATTGAGGGTCACTTGGAGAACACACCAGAGTGATCAATCATTCTATTCTGTAGAGTGGGGTTTGCTAAGAAAGATAGAATTAGTGATTAGTTGCAGCGAGGGGCAGTGAGTACGAGGCAGAGAGGCAAGGACAATGCCAAGAGACCAACACAGAAGCAGAGAGAGGCAGACGCAGAGGCATCAGAGACTGCACAAAGCCAGAAGGGCCTGCGTCATCCACGCAGAGGCTGTAGGAGTGATGTAGAGAGCCAGAGAGGTTGTGCAGAGCCTCAATAGGTTGATGCAAAAGCCAGTAGGGCTGATGTCGAGCTTCAAATTGTGTTGGAAAGGGATTTCGTGGAGCAGGCTTTCTAAATACCTGTTTCCGAAGAGAGGTATTGCTGCTAGATTTTTATCTCTGTCGGGTTAGCTAGTTTGGCACCCAATGTACTAAAAAAATAGCTACTTAATAATAAAACCCTCAGATAGTTGCATCGGTTTTCCCGCATTGGGTTTTTCTGGGGACATTAGTCCAAAAACAACGGTGTCACTTGTGTGCTTGTTTCTATTTCCTTCAGTTTATGATCTGTAATGTGTTGAGCATGTACTTGTATTTATTTCCAGTATTTACATGGTAAATAACTTGTTAATTAACAGAACAAGTAGGTAGGAATAAATCTGTAAAGTGCATGAAGGGTTTCTAATGTGTCAGACTTAGAAATTCCAACATGGTATTAGAGGGTGGTTGCAGATCATAGGAGAATTGAGGACATCAGCAGAGCAGAGCAGCAGCAACAGTAGAAAACAAGTTGTCCCGAGTGACAAACGTTGTTCCTAGCAGCAAAGCAGCGAGGAAGGGGTGACGTAGTGCCTGTGTCATCAAGTTCGAGCCAAGAAGAGGTTGCGCAGAGGCTAAATGAGGGAAAGATAGGCTCACGCAGAGCCACGCAGAGGCCAGGAGGGCTGATGCAGTTGGCTGAGGGAGCTAGTTTGCCGGTGTCGGGACTGCGCAAAGCCTAGGAGGTCTCACCTTCAGGGTGCTGAGGTTTAGGAGGCTATGGGTAAGTTGCAGAGTGGAGCTGGTGGGGTACTGTAGTCAGAACAGTACCTAACAGGGCAAGGCCAAGGAGGAGAGAGTTGCTACCGAGGGTTTCTAGCCGAGAAATCCAGATTAGTGGTGTAGTTGCACAGACGATCACAGTAGGGGGCATCTCGACATCAACAAAAGGGTTTCCAAGAGGGAAATCAAGACTCAGCAAGAGTCGAACCAAGAACTTCCAGACGGGAAGTAGAGAGACTCAACAGGAGTCGAACCAAGAACTTCCATACGGGAAGTGGAGAGACTCAGCAGGAGTCGAACAGAGAACTTCTAGACGGGAAGTAGACTTAGCAGGAGTCGAACAGAGAACTTCCAGGCAGGAAGTAGAGAGACTTGGAGGAGTCAACAAGAAGAGCAGAGAGATGGCCATGAATGGGCTGAGGGATCAGGACAGGTTGGATGAGGCATCCAACTTTGTCATCTGGAAGGCCAAGATCCTTTCTGTTATGTGTGCCATGAGTGCACACACACCACTTGAGCGGAAGTGGGGAGACATTGAGCTGTAATCAGGCGGCAACAGGCCAGGGACTTTGTCATAAACCCTAGATTATTTCATAACAATTTTCATTACATCCAGGGTTTCAATGTTTTTTCCAAAGGTATAACATACCCTACTACAACATATAGAAAACCTTAGAAACAATTCAAACAAATATAGATGTACAAGGCATCTAACAACTTTCAGAAGTCATATGTTAGACTTCCCACTAGGGTTTCATACAAATCCTAGATTTCATACAAGAGAATTAATCAATTAAAACCAATCATAGCTTAGTCATCAACATGATCAACTTTCACTAGGGTTAGTTGCAAAACCTAGATTTTTTTAATCAAACATCAATAACACCTAAAATTTAGATTTCAACAACTTACACAAATCTCAAATTATCACATTGACATCATAGATTTTCATTTCTTCTAAGGTTTAACTCCAAAACCTTAGAATTTCACAAATATTATCATCCTAGAGAAACAAACTTTGACTAGGGCTCCGTTCCAAACCCTAGGGTTCATGATCATCGATAAACATGTCAACTCATACATCTAGAACTTCATCATCATGCATAGGTATTTCATATCATGTGTTAGTCAAACCCAACTTTACAAATATCAATAAGAGTTAGACATACAACAAACTTGATTAGACTAGAGTTTGATTAGACAAACACGCATTCCAAGGAAATCATTTCTAAGACATTATAAGGGTCTTGCTTATACATTTCACCAAACCCTAATGAGTTAGGGTTTCAATATAAGAACATAGCAAACCCAAAATTACCAATACTTCAAAGGTCGAGAGTTTAGACTTTATCATTCAACCCTAACAAGTTAGGTTTACCTGATCATACGAAATTCCCATCAATAAAAAATATCAATAACATTTCTTAATAACCGTAAGCAGTTTAGGATTTCAGATATTCACATTAGCATACCCTTAGGTTAGGGTTTTTTAGAGAACCTGTCTCGGGTTCCATAAAATCAGTTAAGAATATGAGTGGGGTAAATTTATCAAGTTATGAGTCACTCAAAACAAGAATCATTATGATTCAATGTTGCTAGACATAACAATGTTAGTAATAGATTGTCAAATGAATAAACATTTATTATAAAGCAATCAATGTTTTGTAGTTTAAGGCATACCTTTATTTCTTGACCTTATCTTGGGTGGCTCTCTTCCTTGAGGATATAGCAGATGTTTTCCTAATCAAGACAATAGAGGGAGAATGGTGATTAGTATTTGATACAATGAAAACTTAAATAAGTACATGAAACCAAAAACTGAGAGGAAATGAGATACGTATCTTTGGGAGACGTTGGGGGCTCCCTCCAAAGCTTGAGGGATACCTACAAACTTAAAAAAACAAAAAGAATGTCTTTTCCAAAAAACTTGTTAAAAACCTATGAATTCTAAAACATCAAAAATACACAATAGGATATCTAAGATTACAAGCAAAGGAATTAGTAGTGTAAGTCCCTTATGTCAGATACTTTGGGTTTGGCTTTCTTTGGATCTTCTTCTTCAACAATGTTCACATGATCTCTATCTCTCTTCTTATTCTTTGGGTTGTCAGGAGAGTCACTCCTGTAGTGACCCTTCTTATGACATTGATTGCCTTCTACATTAGAAATTTCTACTTTCTTCCTTGGTCCTTTCGATTTCTTTCCTTTGCGTTGAGAAGTGTAGGCATTTGAAACTCCTTCAGGATTGGCAGCTAGAGAGATCCTTAATTCTTCTTGATTGCAGGCAGTCCATAGTTCTTTAAAAGTGGGAGCTTCCTTCCAACTGTTAAGTTCTGCAACAAATGCACCCAAAGCAGGTGGCAATCCTAATAGAGAAGTGATCACGAGTTCTTTGTCTGGAACAATTTCATCAGTGGTCAAAATATCATCTTTGATTCTTGTTATCTTTACAAAGAAGGAGGTCGCTGTGTCTTCTTTAGTCATCTTTGTGGTCCTTGGTTCATTCTTCAAGCTTGCTTCTTGACCAATGTTCTTAATAGTGAATAACTTTGACAAGGCTTCATACATCTCCTGAGCATGATTGATGTTGGCTATAAATGGGACAAGGTTGTCCTTTATTCCTTCTACTGTTAGAGTCATGGCCACCAATCCTAATTCTTTGAATTTTACTTTATCAGCATCACTGGAGTCATATGTAGGCTTCTTTACTTTCCTTTGACCAAGTCTAGAACCTTGTTCTTTTCAAGGATGAGGTCAATCCTCTTCTTCCAAGACCTGTGGTTAGAGGCTCCTTCAAGTTTGTTCTCTCCCTTGATTATGTTGGACATTATCCTTGAAGATAGTAGACTTCTTCCCTTGAATAATCCTTTTGAATGATTCCTTGATCAAGTGCTTGAGACTGCCTTTTCCTTCTTTCTTTACCAAAGCTCTGATACCATGTTAGAAATCAGAAAGGCAGAAAGATTTTCTTATACTTGATAATTACTTGTGATGTTCTTGACTTCTTATTAGGTTTCGTTATATCTTCTTTCCTTTAGTTCTTCAAGCAATACCAAAGCAATAGCACATAAAACAAAGGACACTAGATATAGGCTCACAGCCACGGGAAAACCCCTCTCTAGGGGAAAACCCAGTCAATAATTCTTCATTCAATAATTTTTTGGAGATATTCCAAGACTCTAGACCTTGACACAAACTTTCCTCCACACCAAGTCAACTTTCCTTTCTTCTTGCAGATGATCCTACTTGACTTGGTAGCAATAGCAACACTTTCTTCAACCCAACAACTTCGACCTTGCTTTGGAGTCTTCAATCTTCACTAAAAGATTTCAATCTTTACATAGGAACTTCGATCTTGGCCCAATACAACTTCCTAAGTCAACAACACCCAACAACAACAACTTTGACCTATACTTTGGTCTAGCAGCAACAACACACGACAACTGGCTACGACATCAACAAGAGAACTTCG
Organism: Pinus tabuliformis; assembly: GCA_031772625.1. Classification (NCBI taxonomy): domain Eukaryota; kingdom Viridiplantae; phylum Streptophyta; class Pinopsida; order Pinales; family Pinaceae; genus Pinus; species Pinus tabuliformis. The sequence goes on along the minus strand of CM062814.1, from coordinate 695,687,215 downwards.
ATCTTCCAAACTAGGGCACGAGAGAGAGAGATAGAAGCACCAAAATTTCGATTTTCCTCTTTTCCTTCTCTTAGACCAAATTTGCACTTCTTTTTCCTCCTCCTATTTCGCACCTTTTCCAGCTTCAAGAGATATCGAACTTGCTTGTTGAGAGTGAGTGCTTCAAATGGAGTTCAAATTTCTTCATTTATAGTCCTCTGGTGAGGTCGAATAGCCCTCTTTGAGGCCGACTTGGTGTGGAGGAAACATAATTCAATACTTAACCTTTTTACATGATTCAAAAGCCCAAGAAGGGTTTCTTTAAAAGTACAATGACTCTATTGATTTAAAAAAATCGTAGAAGTCCTCAATGGGGACTTTGAGCTAAAACATGATGACCCAAGCATGAAACCCATGCTTTAATAAGTCATAATAATAATAATAAAAATTATTTTCTTTATTCTTTTGACAAGTACATTACAAAATGACTCAAATACATTAAATGAAGACCGAACCTAGTTACATTTTCCAACACCATGTGGGTAACCTCTGGGAGAAAATTTCTCTCCCATTCGCTCAGCTTGCCAGCCAACAACCCTATGTTGATCAACAAATAACTAGCTTCAAAACCCTTCCATCCATGCCTTGGTTAGCGCTTTATTTCATTTAGCTGACTCATTGGATAAAGGTGGGTCATCTATTGTAAGGCACATCAACCATTTTTGTAATCAAGTGCTTTCATTTAATGTATAAGCGCGTTTTAGTATGGATCATGGGTTGAATTGGATGATAGACCACTTTTGATTATATTCTTGTTCCATGCTTCACCTTTGTGGTTACCCCTTGCCCCTAGTCCAATGTGACCTTCTTGAGGTCTTTTTTTCCACTTTCTAGGAGGGGCACAAACAAGAGGTTCTGATTGATGTTGTGTGCCCAAGGTAATTCGTACTTAATGCTTTCCATTTGTTTGTTGTATCTGCATCCCATATTTGGGTTGATTGTTATCTGTCACTAGTGTTGGTTCCTTGTTTTCCTCATTCTTGAGTATGCGCGTGGAAGCTTTGCTCTAGGAGGTTGATGCAACAAAAAGAAAGGAAAGCATATGAGCCATGATGATAAAATGCAAAAAATTGGCTGGGATATAATAAAGTGTGTGGGAAATAGCTTATCTTGAGATCTAGCCCCCTCACTAGCCCTCACCAAGTTCCTGCCTAATGCATGAGCAATTAAAATGGAAGGATCTATGAATATCCAAACCCTGATGAACAATAAACCACTTCATTTTTAAGGTGTTAGCGATGCATAAATTAAGGCTTGCAACCCAAGCTATGCCAAAAAAGAAAATCAATGAAGAAAAAGGTGCACAAGAGGGGTGTTAAAAATAAGCTGAGGAAAAGTCTAACTCAGGTCCCACAATTGCTCCCTCTTCACATTATAATGCTCAAGGATGAAGGAGTTTTGTAGCTAGTACAAAGATTATGGCATCCTCCATGAGTACACCTCTATCATATCACTGACCAATTGCACCTATTGATTAATAGGTTGGCCTAGGAATTGTGCCTCCCTGTAGGGTTGGAAGCACCTAATAGGGCCTTTTGATAATCCTCCCATATTTAAGCATGTTGAGATGTCAGTGTTGTCATTAATGGCCATATGGATTGATATATATATATATATATATATATACAGAAAGAATCCCAAGAAGCGTTGGACCCAAGGAGAAGTCCCAAGGAGCAAGAGGAGCAGTGCCAAAGAGAAGAGCGAGAAGCAGTTCAAAGAGAAGCCATCGGGAGCCAAAGAAAAGCCATTGGAAGCGAAGAGCGGGAGCCAAGACAAGCCAAGGAGGAGCAGATCCAAGAGAAGACTGCATATGCCCAAAAGAAAGAGCCAACAGTGAGGAACAATGATATCAGAAAAATATCAATTCAGCGTTTTTATATCGACATTTATTTTTTTATTGTGTGTCACCACTCAAAACTCTGATACGTGATATGGACCTACGATCTCCAATATGTGATATGGACTGCTGATCTCCGATGTGCGATGTGGACCTCAGATCTTCGTCTTCTGATATGTAGGCCCAACTTGATTTAAGTTAACGATTTAATTATTAAGTCACATTCGCCACTTTATCGGAACTTTTGAATGGCACCTCCGATAAGACCCTCTGATTGCCGATTGCCAATATGGTTGCGGACCCTATTGAATTTATCATAACGTGTCTAATATAATATCATGTCTGCCTCGTCAGAACTTTCCTATATTGCAAGTTTTGTACGTCGTGTCATGTTAAAGTTTTCGATACAAATCCTCGATATCCATTTGGCCCCAATGTACGGGAGTAAAGTGATGATGTGCCATGTGGGACCTCCCGACATCCATTATAATATGGTTTCGCATTATTTAAATGTATTCGTTAAGAGCTATGGCCCCTCTTATCTTGCTATTATAATATGGTTTTCGTAACAATGAAACTATGTTGTATTTGGTCGATTACTAACAAAGACCCCTTCCGACAGCTATTTAATATATTTCCAATGTGCCACCTCATGCACAAGTCAGCCTCACTTCAAATAGATGTGTCCCTTCAGTCATAAACAAAATCACTATAAATACAAGTCAAAACCTTCATTTCAATTCATCGATCTCGGTCATCCATCACAGAGAGTAAGACATAGTTCACAACTCGTGAACTTTAGAGCACCAAGGAAAAGAAGCTAAAGGTCGAGAAGAGGAAGCAAATTTTGATTGGTTTAAAAATTGATGAAACTATTTCTCAAACCTGTGGACAATCTCACGTGGAGGGATCATATCTACGAACAGGTGTGTGGACAACTATCGGTGGAAGCTCGGACTTTGAAAGGCGTGGACCTGTAGCTTAAGCCTCTGCGCACTCTTGAATAGTGAAGAACTTGTGGCCTTGAACAATGGAAATTTTGAAGGCTTGAACAATGATGAATTTGGAGGATTGAACAGTGAAGAACCTGGAGCCTAGAACAATGTTGAACTTGAAGGATTGAATAGTGAAGAACTAGAAGCTTTGGATAGTGAAGAACACTCCTATTCGGATCTTGGACAGTGGACAAATTAGGAGTCTGTGGTAGTCTTGTGGAGCGACTATTGAAGGAAGTCCTGAATTTTTTGAAAGTAAGTCATTCATATATTCTGTTTGTTAAAAATTGGAGGGTTGGCCCTAGAGGTCGAAGCCTCTAACAATAGGGTTGGAGCCTTGAGAAGGATACGGTTGGAGCCTCACAAAAGTTCAAGTTGGTGGTTGGCAACAGGTTGGAGCTTTTGGAAGATTGAAGGGTTGGTGCCTTCAAACATCATTGTACTCAAATCTTTGTAAAAGAGGATTGGTGTCCTCAATTGTTTATAATAAAATCCTTATTATTATTTTTTGATTATAATTGTGAAGAATCTTAATTGGTAAACATAACAATTGAAAATAAATACTAATTCACCCCCCTCTCAATATCTCCAACAATTGGTATTAGAGCCAACTTCTTCATAATCAGCTTAAGAGCTACAAGAAGGATTCTCCAGTCACAATGAAGAATCATAATTCACGAAAAATTCCCCAATTTAATGGAACAAACTTTGGCTTTTGGACGTGTAGGATGACATTCTATTTAATGTATCTTGGATCTGAAGTATGGAAATTAGTTACTGATGGGTATAAGTTCCAACTACTAAGAAATGAAGGACTTGGATGACCTAAAAATGGATGAATTTCATGGGATTCTCATTGCATATGAAATGAGAAAAGGAATCCCTAACTCGAAGGAAGCTGCATTCAAAGCTTCAAGGTCATCAAAGAAAGGGAAAAATTATAATTATAGCAGTGATGATTTCGACATTGAATCTGAACTAGCTCAATTCATAAGAAAACTAAGGAAAGGGTCCACGCTCAAAGGAAAGTATCCTCTCATTTGTTTTAAATGAGGAAGAATAGAACATTATGCTGCAAAATGTCCTCATAAACACGATAGTGATGATGAAGACAAATATAAAAAGATGTTCAAGAAGAAAGGGTTTAACAAGAAGAATTTCTTCTCCAAACAAGATGACTCTCATGAAGAAGAATTCAAGGTTACTAAGAAGAAATCAACTAAAAATACCTTTCTACACAAAAGAGATGATGATGAGTACGATAAAGAAGATAACTATGCTGGAAGCAGTGAAGTATTATTTATGGCATTTACAAATGAAGATGATTTTGAACAAGAAGAAGGAAATGTGGATGATTTACTACTGAGTACCATTGAAGAAAATGAGAAATTATGAAGGAAGGTCATTTCTCTCAAAGTGGAAAAAGAGGAAGCAAAAAGGAAGGAAGAATTCTTGAACAATAAACTAAAAGAAAGAGAAGAAATTTGCGAAAAACGTGAAGATGAAATTGTTTACCTAAGAAAAGAGTTGGATTAAGTTGAAAAGAGTTGGCAAAGCTCTCAAACTCTTGATAACATCCTTAATACTCAAAGAACTCAACTCGAGAAGTCTGGAATTGGTTTCGATGGAGAATCATCAAGTACAAAGGAGAAATATGTGAAGAAGATTTTATTCTTGAAGATTTTGAAGAAGATACAACAAAGGAAGAAATAGATCAAGAAAATCAAAAGGAGCCATCTCAGACTCCATCAAAAGTAAAATTTGTTCAAAAACACCATCCAGAAGAACAAATTATTGGGAATACAGATGATGGAATACATATCTGAAGAAGGATGACTAATTCACTAAGAAAAGATAACGCTGCTCTACTATCCATGGTAGAAACGAAAAACTTTGCTCAAGCTAGTAAGGACCCTCATTGGGTAGAAGCAATGGAAGAAGAAATGTTCCAAATCGAAAAAAATGAAACATGGGACCTTGTACCTCGTCCAAAAGATAAAAATATAATTGGAACCAAGTGGGTGTTCAAAAACAAAATGAATGAAGATGGACAAATCATAAAAAATAAGGCAAGGCTTGTTTGTAAAGGTTATTCACAAATATAAGGAATCGACTTTGAAGAAACCTTTGCATCAGTAGCTGGTATGGAGGCTATAAGGATGTTTTTGGCATTTGCTTGTTCAAAAGGATTCAAAGTTTATCAAATGGACGTGAAATCAACATTCCTAAATGGTGATCTAAAAGAAGAAGTTTACATGGAGCAACCGAAAGGGTTTGACCTAGCAGAAGGAAAAGACTTTGTATGCAAGTTGAAAAAGGCGCTATATGGATTGAAACAAGCTCCTAGAGCTTGGTACACAAGATTGGATCATTATCTACAACAACAAGGCTTCAAAAAGGGAGTGGCAGGAAGCAATCTCTACATGAAGATGGACAAAGACAAATTGCTAGTCACTCTTGTATACGTTGATGATCTAATTTTTGCTAGCAATGATGATGGGATGAGCCATGAATTTGCTCAAAATATGTCGAAAGAGTTCGAAATGTCGATGATTGGTGAGTTATCTTACTTCCTTGGACTACAAGTAACTCAAACTACAATAGGTATATTCATATCTCAAGCAAAATACCTTAAAGACATGCTTAAAAGATATGGGATGGAAGAATGTGCACCTATGAGCACACCGATGACCACAAATTGCAAATTGAGCAAAGATGATGAATCCCCCTCGGTAGATGCAACTCTTTACAAGTCAGTAATTGGAGCTCTCTTATACTTAACTGCTACAAGACCCGATATTATGCAAGCAATAGGAATGGTGGGAAGATTTCAATCAACTCCTATGCAATCCCATTTGTTGGCAGTGAAAAGAATTCTTAGATACTTGAAAGGTACTCCTGATTTTGGTCTATGGTATCCCAAAAGCACACTCTTACCATGATAGCTTACATTGATGCTGATTGGGCTGGAAGCGTAGATGATCGAAAAGTACCAGTGGAAATGCATTCTTCATGGTAGATTGTCTAGTATCTTAGCTTAGTAAGAAAAAATCTTCTATATCTCTCTCCACAATGGAAGCTGAATATATAGCTGCTGTAGATTGTTGTACACAAATGCTGTGGATGAAGGAAGCATTGAAAGATGTCAACATAGAGACTAATCAACCAATCACCATCTATTGTGACAACACCAACACCATCAGTCTTTCAAAGAATCCGGTAATGCACTCAAAAACCAAACATATTCCAATCAAATACCACTTTCTCCATGAACAAGTCGCTGAATAGAATATCAAGTTGGAATACGTCAATACAAAGGAGCAAATTGCAGATATCTTTACAAAACCCCTTCCACGAGAAGCATTTGAATATCTTCGCCAAAAGATGGGGGTCATTTCGCTTGCATCACATTAAGAGAACATATTGACAATAGTAGAAGCACCATGACAGGGGGAGCAACTTGATAGGGGGAGTACTTGGGCACCCCATTTGCCATTGATGCCAAAGGGAGTGAGAATATAGGAAGGAGAGGATCCAGGAAAGGGAGTATTTTGCCATCAATGACAAAGGGGGAGATTGTTGAGATGTTAGTATTGTCATTGATGGCCATATGGATTGAATATATATATATACAGAGAGTATCCCAAGAAGCGTTGGACCCAAGGAGCAGTCCCAAGGAGCAAGAAGAGCAGTACCAAAGAGAAGCGCGATATGCAGTTCAAGGAGAAGCCATCGGGAGCTAAAGGAAAACCATCATGAACCAAAGGAAAGCCATCGGAAGCCAAGAGTAGGAGCCAAGACAAGCCAAGGAGGAGCAGATCTAAGAGAAGACCGTATATGCCCAAAAGAAAGAGCCAGAAGTGAAGAATAGTGATATTGGAGAAATATCACTATTCTTCACCACTCAAAAATCCGATTTCCGATCTCCATTAAGACCTAAGCTTCGATATACGATATGGACCTCCGATCTCCGATAAGACCTAAGCTCCGATATGCGATATGGACCTCCAATCTCTGATAAGACCTAAGCTCCGATATGCGATATGGACCTTCGATCTCCGATATGTGATATGGACCGCTGATCTTCGATGTGTGATATGGACCTTCGATCTCCGACTTCCGATATGCGACCCTGACTTGATTTAAGTTCACGATTTAATTATTAAATCGCATTCGCCACTTTATCAGAACTTTTGAATGGCACCTCCGATAAGACCCTCAGATTGCCAATTGCCGATATGGTCACGGACCCGATTGGCTTTATCATAATGTGTCTAAGATAATATCGCGTCTGCCTTGTCAGAACTTTCTTATATTGCAAGTTTTGCAGGCCATGTCATTTTAAAGCTTCCAATACAAATCCCCGATATCCATGTGGTCCCAATGTATGGGAGTAAAGTGATGATGTAACATATGGGACCTCCCGACATCCATTATAATACGGTTTCACATTATTTCAGTGTATTCGTTAAAAGCTATGACACCTCCTATCTTGCTATTATAATATGATTTCCGTAACAATGAAACTACGTTGTATTTTCTGATTACTAACAAAGACCCCTTCCAACAGCTATTTAATATATCTCCAATGTGCCACCTCATGCACAAGTCGGTCTCACTTCAAATAGACGTGCGCCTTCAGTTATATACAAAATCAATATAAATACAAGTCAAAACCTTCATTTCAATTCATCGATCTTGGTCATCCATCATAGAGAGTAAGACATAGTTCACAAGTCGTGAAATTTACAACACCCAGGAAAAGAAGCTAAAGGCCGAGAAGAGGAATGATTGGGTTAAAAATTGATGAAACTATATCTCGGACCTGTGGATAGTCTCACGTGGAGGGATTGGACCTGCAAATAGGTGTGTGGACAACTATCTGTGGAAGCTCGGACTTTAAAAGGCGCGGACTTGTAGCTTAAACCTCTGCGCACTCTTGAATAGTGAAGTACTTGTGGCCTTGAACAGTGAAGAACTCGTGGCCTTGAATAGTGAAAATTTTGAAGGCTTGAACAGTGATGAATTTGGAGGATTGAACAGTGAAGAACTTAGAGCCTAGAACAATGTTGAACTTGAAGGATTGAATAGTGAAGAACTAGAAGCTTTGGATAGTGAAAAGCACTCCTATTCAGATCTTGGACAGTGGACAAATTAGGAGTCTGTGGCAGTCTTGTGGAGCAACTATTGAAGGAAGTCCTGAAGTTTTTGAAAGTAATTCATTCATATATTTTGTTTGTTAAAAATTGGAGGGTTGGTGCCCTAGAGGTCGAAGCCTCTAAAAATAGGGTTGGAGCCTTGAGAAGGATAGGGTTGGAGCCCTGGAGGTTGGAGCCTCACAAAAGTCCAAGTTGGTGGTTGACAGCAAGTTGGAGCTTGGAAGATTGAAGGGTTGGTGCCCACAAACATCATTGTGCTCAAATTTTTGTAAAAGAGGATTGGTGTCCTCACTTGTTTATAATAAAATCCTTATTATTTATTTTTCTGATTATAATTGTGAAGAATCTTAACTGGTAAACATAACAATTGAGAAGAAATAGTGATTCACCCCCCTCTTACTATTTCCAACGTGTAACTTGTTTACAAATCAACAACTAGGAAGATATTTGAAGACGATGCTTGTGTGAAGTACTTTTGTGCTTTTTGCATTAGATATGGCCCACTATGATACTCTTATGGTTATTTTACCTGTGATGATGACCTCACTTGATTTTGAGGGTATGTTTTAGATGCTTAGTCCCAGGTACAATTGCCATCCCCTGAGTGATTGTATGAGACTTCTCTAGCACTTTAAAGGGGATGTCCATCCCATTTTATTACCATCTTGGGTACCAGAGCTAGGATGTTGACCACATTTTGAGGAGTGTTGACCTTGGGATGTATCCAACACTGACGATGACCTTCCACTCTCCCTCTAGAGTTTAGAAAGATGATGTACCCTAGAGGTAGGAGGATGCCCCAATGTTGGCTTGTACCTTCTTGATGGAAGTTGCCCTATTGCTGAGCTAATATGATGAAGATGATGTGTAACATATCCCCTTGGAATATGTTAGAATCTTCCTTTATTTTTTTGAGTGTGTTTAATATTTGTCACTATGACATTTCGTCAAACAATTTGCACATGTAGGACTAAAGGTGCACTTTTTATGTATTTTATTCAAAATAGACATACATGGTACCAACTAAAAAAAATATCCTCTTCTGCATGAACTAACCATGGTCTCCTTCCGCTCATTACGCTGCCATGCTAGTGAGGCGCCCCATAACATCAGCAGATCACTGAGAAGTGAAATGTTCTCTACAAAGCTGATGTCGAATGGAAGATTTGTGTAGTCCTCCCTTGTAAAGACCAACTCATCCTTAATAGTAGCTGAGTTGTTAAGCCCTGTAATGTAAGGATCCCATGCTAATCTCAAAAAGTAACCATGATGCTGTCATTGCACCACTCGGTCATAACTGACTGCGGTGGTGAAGTACGGGTAACTGCTAGAGACTATCTGTTATGAATATAATTATGTAAATGTAATAAATAATAATCACAATAATATGTAATTAAAATAATAATTAGTTAAACAAAGAGACATATCTCTACAGACATGTTTCCCTGAAAGGTTACTTACTTGGCTATACATATAGGACCCATACTTTCAATTGTACCATCATTCTTATTCACACTTTTTAATATATATTCTTGTATCCTAAATGGAGATCTACATATTCCAAGTCTTCTGGAGTATTTAACTTGAAGAAAAAACTTTGTTTGTTCCTTTTGGTATTAGAGTTGTTCGATCCTTTGGCTGCACAATCATTGCACAAGAGCTTCGTTCTCTGATCCAGGTCTTTGGCCATCGAAATTCGTCAACTTTGTTGGTGTTGAAGCGTTTTGCTACACAAGTTGGAGTTTCTCCATTTTCGCCAGTAGGCCTTTGGCCATAAAAGGGAAAAAGAGAGGGAGAGAGAAAACAAAATGAAAAAATAAATATTAGAAGGAAAAGAATATTAATATATAAAAAAAAAGTTAAAATTTTTTTATAAAAAGCAAAAAATATATATTAAAAAGTAATTGATATAAAAAAACTAAAGAATATATAGATATATATATATATATATATATATATATATATATAATTGAAAACATAACGTCCATGGGGTCTTGGATAGACGGTGATCGCGTGCTCTGTTAAGACACTCCTTGATTTTAAGTCACCGGTTCATTTCCCTGCCTTGATCGGGGTGATATATTGGACATGATGAAGATGTAGTCCCGCCAAGCTTACAAAAAAATAATTGAAAGCATATCCAAAAAAAGAAGGGCACCAGAGCCTCAACTGAACACCACAACTACCGTCGCCGAAGTTCCACCACAACCACCATCATCCCGTTGCCTCATATGCAACTAGTTATCTAGCTGCCACAGCAGCGGCGAACGCCAAAACCGTCTTCGCCCACGACACTACACAGATCTCGTCGCACTCACGCTTTGCCACAGTTTGACAAATCCACTCAGCCACGGTCGAACCGGACGTTGTCACAGCGAGAACCATCTACCTCGCTACCGACTCACCATTATTCTGTGGCCTAACATCGTTCCGACAGGCCCGACACCCCTATACCTCGCGCTCCCTTCATCGTTCTCCATTTCCCCTTTCCATTGTCAACTCCCTATCATTGTCCTGACCACACTACTCTGTCTCGCCACTGTGTCGAATTCCACGTTGTCCCGACAAAACAATGCCTGTTCGCTCCACTGCAACTCCTTCGCCATACCGTATCCTCCAGCAATGAACTCGATTTGAATCACTTGATTGGCTATTGTGAAAATTTCTAAATAGAAATCGTACTGCAGTGATTAATATTATTCCTTCTACTTATTACCTCAAAAATAAGTTATCTACAACATTCTTACAAAAAATATCAAAATATATTCTACTGCAGCCTTCATAATTAAAACATTGCAGAAAGTAAATGTAAGGAAATACACTGGCACAAATACAACCACAATGATAGTTATTTTTGGACAATTGTCCCCGGAAAAACCCAATTTGGGAAAATCGTTGCAGCAGTGAGGGTTTTATTTTATTATGCAGCTGTGAAATTTGAGTACATCTATGGATGCCCAACTGACAATCCAAACAACAAGAAAATCTGGCAGAGACATTCCCTAAGCAACCCCGACACTTGTGTTGCATGCACTCACTCGTGTTGTGTGCACTCATGCTGCCGCACTTACACGTTCGTGCACTTGAGTTCTTGCACTTGCGAGTTCCTGCACTGGGAATAACTCAGCCTCTTGTTACTGCCTCTCCAGATCTGGAAATATTCATCTGGATCACTGTCTTTGCCCCTCTACTGGAAAGGATCTCTTTGATCAGAATTTCCTCCTGAGAACTTCTCACTTCAGAAATTCGATCTCTTGATCTCTCGGTGTGTTTTCCAAATGACCCTCAAGCCCCTTCTTATATCTTCCTGTAGGACAACCAACGACCTAGATTAACTCCTAATCAAAGGCTCAGATGGTTTTGACTTGATCTTCGTCTTTTTCTAGAAGTTTCACCCACAATTAGATTAATACCTATTAATATTTTAATTTTCCTATGTTTAGACTTAGGAACCTCATTAAAAATATTAATTATTTTAATAAGATCATCTTTGGGTGGGATTTCCCAAAACGGTTTCTGGGTTCTTTGGAATGCATGTGCTCAAGCCTCCGTACAAAATTTGAGGCTTAGAGCAAATCCGATGCTACCCCAAATCAACAGTTATGTCCATTCGTATGTGGTTTTCATAGTTATATAATTAAAATTCATATTATCATTGACTCTCAATTATATAACTATATCATTATATAATTTAAATGTTGTATAGTTATATATATTAACTATTTATATAATTAAAAATATTATTATTATTATTATTTTTTATAAAAGGACAAAGTAAAAAAAAAAGAGTCAAAAATTCTAAATTCAACTCAAAAGTCCCAATCAAAGTATCATTGACGAATTTCATCTTGACAAGCAAAATGGCATATTAATTTGGAATTGAAGGAAGGAATATTTATGGAAACTTCATGTAATTATGCTTCAGTGCTATTTAGAATTAAAGGGTCTATTGCGAGAAAATATGTCACTATTGCTATCTCACCTGCCAAAGGTAAAAATTATATAATGCCTAAAATCGCAAACCAATTAGTGATTCCGAAGTCAAATATAATCGAAAAATTACACTGTTTTGGCAACAAAAAATATGACATAACCAATTTATAGTTAAACATTGAGGATTATACATTTATATTGCAATTCTCAGTTCAAACCCTATGGAGCAATCAAGGTGACATTATTTTGGGTTCACCCTGGATGGAAACTCTAGGATCCTTCATCTTAAATACGAAAAAGAAGTTTTTAACATTTTCCTATAGGAAGAAGAAAATAACACTCCAGGATGTTACACTGAAGCCAAATTTAGTAACACCAGAAGACATACAAGATATTTCAAAAATAATTTTTCAAGAAGGAAAAAATGTACTACAAAATATGCAAAGAGAAATTGACAAGATCACCACTGACAAAAATGAAGAAGTTTCTCGGCTTAAAGACCATAGTGAAAAATTACTGACACAAATTAAGAAGCTTAAGAAGGACAAGAAGTCATTAGAAAACAAGGTACAACAACTTATCGAGAAGGAAGCATCAAATGTAGAAATTCAAGTTGACGAAAAAACAACAAATACCGATCCAGTCAATATCACAACTCAAGAAGAGGACAAACTAGTTGAAGTAAAGATGTACTCAGAAGTTGCAGTTCCAGCAACAAAAGATTCAAGTGAAGATCCATAAATTAACCATTCAACTTCCATAACTAAAGGAAATCAAGTGCTTCAAATAAATCAAGAAAACGACACAAACAAGATAAGGGAAAATCAAATCACTAGAATTCCTTATCGACATCTGAATCACGAGAGTAGACAACTCAGTCAAGCTATGTATTTAGAACAGAGACAACAAACTGATGTTCCGAAGAATATTTATGTCATTGCAATCCACTCATGTGAAGAAGTTTCTCGGCTTCAAGACCATAATGAAAAATTACTGACGCAAATTAAGAAGCTTAAGAAGGACAAGAAGTCATTAGCAAACAAGGTACAATAACTTATCGAGAAGGAAGCATCAAATGTAGAAATTGAGGTTGACGAAAAAACAACAAATACCGATGTAGTCAATATCACAATTCAAGAAGAGGACAAGCTAGTTGAAGTAAAGATGTACTAAAAAATTGCAGTTCCAACAACAAAAGATTCAAGTGAAGATCTAGAAATTAACCATTCAACTTCCATAACTAAAGGAAATCAAGTGCTTCAAATAAATCAAGAAAACAACACAAACAAGATAAGGGAAAATCAAATCACTAGAATTCCTTATCGACATCTGAATCACGAGAGTAGACAACTCAATCAATCTACGTATTTAGAACAAAAACAACAAACTGATGTTCTGAAGAATAATAATGTCATTGCAATCCACTCATGTGATAACAATTCATCACAAGTTTCAAGTCACCTCAAGATTCCACAGAAGATTAATTTAGGATGGTCAAATCCTTCCTTCGTGCGACAATTTTATATATCCCTCCAATGATCATATCAACTTGTATCGATAAAGATGACTGTCCCAAGACGAGAAGACATTCGTAGCAGAAAAAGAGATTAAGCCCTTTCATCAACAAGCTTTGAGGACACAGATTTTTGAAGAGGAAGACAATGCTATGAATATAATTATGTAAAAGTAATAAATATAGATAATAAATAATAATTACAATAATATTAAATTGAAATAATAATTAGTTGAACAAAGAGGCATGTCTTTACAAACATGACCGTTCTTGAAAGGGTACTTACCTGATTATATATATAGGACCCTCACTTTCAATTGTACCATCATTCTTATTCATACATTTTAATATATATTCTTGTATCCTAAATGGAGATCTACATATTCCAAGTCTTTTGAGGTATTTAACTTGAAGAGCGAATTTTGTTCGTTCCACATCTGTGCCTCATCTTTGATCCCTGTATGCAACTAATGGCCAGACAACATGTATCACGAATCAATATAGCGCGTGCTAAACTGCCCTGCTCCTGCTAGATCACACAACGGACTCTGCTATCTCATCTCTTGATGATGTACCCAAATACTACTTGGAGTCTAAACAACCTCCTGTAAAAGAGGTCCAACTGTGCCTCATGTTCGTATAGTGTCTCGAAATGTCCTGCAGAAGGTGCATCATGCAACTCCCTCACAATCATCTCCCCAAGTGCGTACTCAGGGGTGGAACACATGGTGCCTCTACAGTAGGTCACGCTATCCCTAATCCTATATATATCATCTCGTGCATTGACCATATGCCTCAATTGGGAAGTACTTTTTTGCCCACGATGCATTGTTTCTCATCTAACTGTCTTAGGTGACTCCCTCGTGTCCTACTAAATGTGGTGAGAGCATCAAAGAAGAACAACAGAAGTCTGTGCAACAGCATGCAGGATTGGAAAGTGATAGATGCGTGGGTCAATCCCAAGGGCATGGTCAAGAACCCATATGGATACCCAAGGGTAGTCCTGCGAGTTTCTTGCTCTCTGACCCTGATCAGGTTATGTTTCAATCGAAGATCAATTTTCAAGGAATGCAATGCTCCATGATGCTCATCCGCCCACTCATTGATCTTGGGTAAGCCAGACCTCATGGTATGCATGACATCCCAGTCAGTCAGTCTCCTCGGAAGCAATGTTTCAAGATCCCACTGTGCAGCACCATACACCACTGCATGCAACCATTCATCTTTGTGTTTAGTGTTTGTCACTGTGACATTTCGTCAAACAGTATCCACATGAATGGCTGTAGGTGCACTTTTTATGTATTTTATTCAAAAAAAAGATACACAGTACCAGCTAAGTGCCACAAGACACTTCCAGAGCATTATATAATTTATTGTTAACTGAGAAATGAGACATTCCACTATTAGCGGCTTGCTGTAGTATATGAGGAAGATATAATAATAAATATCAGCAGTGTATTCACTTTTGTTTCACTGAAAATAACTCAGAAGCATCCATGGTAAATCTAAAGACACTCTGCTATTTCATTAACGGTATAACATAGATTACAGTGCATAGTAAATAAGAGAAACATGGTATTATTTTCAGCTGTCAACTCCACACAGAGCAAGGGATCTTGGCCTTCTATAATGGCTGTTACTCAGCTTCATTAAAATACAGATTTGGCCAGCAATATAATGATGACTCGACACCCTCTTTAACAGTGCAACTCGACCCCAAATCTGAAGTAGAACTCAGCCATATAAGTGGTGTAAACTCAGCAAGGAATTTCGGTCCCTTTCAATCTGATATTTCAGCCCCACAAATAGTCAGTTTACCACACTCATTAATGTGAATATAGAGGTGAACTCGGTCAGCAATGGTGGGGGGATCTCTTCCCCTTTTATCAACAACTTGGCCTGTTGAAAATTGGCAGCTCAGGGATGAATTGCCTTATCTCAATTCTTATTTCTGACAATTTTGGAGTAACTTTCTAAAAATAGGAAGTCATGTCTTGCGTCTCAAGTATGACTTTCCAAAAATAGTAAATCACCTTGCATCAATTGGTAATCCAGTATAGTTGATGGAAAATCACTTAACTTATCATTAATCAACCCTACTAATTCAATCTCGACTTAATCATCAATATTATTATTATTACTATTATCCTTTATGATACTAATATATTATTATTAAAAGGAAATTTATGTCTCTCAATCATGTCATATGTAACTCTACTCAATTAATGCATATGTTATTCTCTCTCACTTAATGGATACGTTACACTCTCTCTTACACACTCATTAAAAGCATGGAATATTCCTCTTACACACTCAATAAAGCGTGTCATAAAAGATTCCTCTTATGCACACTTTAGTGCATGTGTTACAAAGCCATGCGTACCTTCTTAATGGCATGAGTTACAAAGCCATGCATACCTTCTTAATGGCATCAGTTGCAAAGGCATGTGTACCTCCCTAAATGACATATGTAATTCCTCCTCAAGGCATGCATATTGCTCCTTCTTTATGACTAGAATTTGTTTCTCCTCCTATATATATGTATCTCATATCATCTCATTCTCACTACTTGTGCATTGTGAAAGAAGAATTCGAACTTAAGAGAGAGAGTTGGTGAGACTTGAGGAAGATTGTGAGAGAGAGACTTGGAGAGTAAGAGTAGTTCTTGGTGAACCAAGGTTTATTCAATGTTTCAGTGTTGATTCAGTTGAAGGGAAGGTTGATTCAGCGCTTGCATTTGTTGTTGCTATTAGTGATCTTTATGCTACAATTTGTTCATATTTGGGTGAACTTACTCATTCTCTTGATTTCTCATTGTACTTTGTATCTCTGCTGAACAATTGATATCTAATAGAAGAAGAATCTGGTTAGGTTTTCCCCTTGTGGGTTTTCCCTGGTCATTGGACCTAAATTTTGTGTGTCTCATTTTTGTTCTTGGTTGTCTTCTATTATGCGTTTGGTTTATGTTCTTTCTACAATTGCTTAACTAATATTGTAGCAAAAATAAGTTTTTGAAATAAGTAGTTGTTGCAACATAAAACATTAGAATTTCAACACGGCAAACAATAATAGTAGGGAACTCGACCCTCTTAGCTGTGAAACTCGACCTCCCAAATCTATGCTAGAACTCAGCCCTCAGAAAAGGTGTGACTCGACCCTCTTTAGCAATGGGAAACTTGATCCTTAGTCAACATAACTCGACCAATAACTAAGAAATTAACTCGACCTCTTGAAGGGTAGAATTTTGTACACATATGGTACAACAAACTTGGTAACTCGGCTCTCCAAATGTGGTTCAAGAACTTGATTTTTTAATGGGTGTGCTCAACCTGTATAAGAGATATAGAATAGCAAAAGTCAGTCTATAAAATCAATTGATAACACCACTGACTTATTCCTTTATGAAAATACCTTCTTCTCCTTGAAGCCCAATGTTGGAATCTGAGTGATTCCACTCCAATACTAGCTAGGGTGTATAGTTTTAACACCGAAACCAACAATCAGAGTGAGGGTTTCCAAAACTGTAGTCTCCTTCTCAAGTGCTCTCCAAAATTGTATTTTTCAAGTGAGTCAATACAAGAATGAGAGACTCCTCATTTTCTAAGTCACCCGACACAAGGATTCGGGATTCGACGAATACAAGGATTTGAGTGTCGGATACAGACATGTTGACCCCCCGGAACAAGATACATTCGGATATGTTATATATATATATTTAAAAAATATATATAAAATTAGATATTTCTTACACAAATTCTTATTCATGATACAAATTCATTTATTCAAACATAGATCTTCATCTAGATGTAAGTTTTACAAAGTAACATTATGCATACAAAATTACAAATACAATTGTGACATAAATGATAAATGATACATTATAAATTTATAATACATGTTCAATTCATCAATGATCCAATAGGAGAAAGCCAAGATAGTGAGATAAAGATATTGTAGTTTTCTTATTAAGTCATCAAAATCAAAATGTGTTACTGTTTACATAGGTAGTGCAATGCCAATGGAAAATAAAAATAGCAAATATAAAACAAATACAACTACAAGTCTACAAGTATACAAGCCTCAAGGCAGTAGGTAGTTCATGATTCATGATTTATCAATCCTCATATTCATCATCAAAATCAACATCATTGTCCTCATCATCATGGTCACCACTGCTCTTCCCTGCGACATCCTCCTCCTCTGTATCCAAAGTCATTTCTGCATCTATTGGTGTGGAAGATGACACCTCTATAATATCACTATCATCAAATATGACAGGATCTAGCAATTACCTGTTGCTTGAATCTCCTTGAAAATGCTCCCAAACCCTTTTCTCCTTCCTCCCAAACACCTACAACAAACCCACAACAAACTAAACAAGTGAATGTGCGAATAGAATAGGGAAATACACCTTTATAAAGCCGCACGAGTTCTTGATTTCTGGATTTGTGTTTGAAAATCGGGACACGTTCTTGATTCGAAGTGTCCTAATCGGGACACGTTCCGCATTCGAAGTGTCTTTATTGGACATGACATGTCCCGATTTTCGGACATGAATCCTCCCAAATCGTGTCCGATTCGCCGGATTCAGGACACTTAGGGCCTGGGGGATGAATCCGATTTCATAGCTCATTTTCCCTTTTTATAACTAACTTGACTCTTTTGCCACCCTTTTGTCTTTTTCTCCAAAAGCACTTTTCATCTTTGTAAATAAAGTGACTTTTTTATTAACAAATTAAAGTCGCTTTTAGCTATGGAAAATGTTTAATTCGCCACCATGATCACACCAGCCATCCAAAGCACCTTTTTATCATCCTTCCTGGTAGATATTTCTACCCCGTTTTCAACGAGCTATTAGATTATGGTGTTCCTCCAAGTAATCAACCTAAAATCACACCTTGAGCATAAATAATTAAAGTATGCTTGATAATAACTCTGTTTTACGAAAATTGTTGGAATGCAAAGAAACCAAGATCAAACTGCGAAATTGATCCTGATGATGAAATATGGCGAGCAATTCTCCAAAAGCACTTTTCACCTTTTGAAATAAAGTGACTTTTTTATTAACTAATTAAAGTCACTTTTAGCGCCAAAAAATGTTCAATTCGCCTCCTTGATCACACAAGCCATCCAAAGCCCCTTTTGATCATCTTGCCTGGTAGATCTTTTTGCCCCGTTTTCAACGAGCTATTACATTAAGGTGTTCTTCCAAGTAATTAGCCTAAAATCACACCATAAGCATAAATAATTAAAATATGCCCAATAATAACTTTGTTTTATGAAAATTGTTGGAATGCCATGGAACGGAGATCAGATTGTGTGAAATTAATCTCGGTGATGATCCCAGTCAGACCCCATAAAACTCCTCCAAAAACCATCAAGCCCACCAATGGAGTAATCTCGTGTGAAAATATTATGCTGTAGTGATTGATTTATTTCTCCTACTTATTTACAATAATAAGTTATTTACCAATACTTCAGTAAATATCAAAATATATTCAGTTGCAGTTTTCGCAAATTATGAACAAAAAAAAGCAAGAGAAACACTAGCACATGAACAATCAGATTGAAAAACTTGTTTTTGGACAATAGTCCCCCGAAAAACCCAATGCAGGAAAACTGATGCAGCTGATATGAGGGTTTATATTATTGGCTGTAAATTTCTGAATACAATCTGGATGCCCTAGAGAAATGGCAATCCATTTAGAGAAGATAACTGATAGAAAGATAGTGAGAATTTTCTCACACTGAATTTGGAGATTTTGCATTGGCCCCAGCGCTTGGATGACCCATTGCACAGTGTTTGCGTGGCTTTGGCATGGAGACTCCCTCTGACTACATCACCCTTGCTGTTGCTGCGTTTGTTGCTGAGAAATCGAGATTTCATCTGTCAATCACCCACAGTGATTCCTGACATTGATCTCTGCTGTTTCCCAGCAGTTTTGCGTCAATCTCCTCCAGTTGCTGCACTGTCCCTCCTTGGCATTACGTTGCCTCTCTGATCCTTCACTATCTTCTCTGAAATATATTCACTGGAACTGGAAATCACTTCCTTCCAGCACCGCCTCTGATCCTCATTGCTTGATCACTTGTTCAAATTCCTTAGCCAACCTTGCCCTAGGAATATCGAATTGACTGATCAACGCTCAGTGTGTTTTTTGAATGAACCCTAAGCCTCCTTCTTATACTTTTCTCGTTGAGACTTCAACAGCTGATTAAGTCTCTAATCAATGACTAAGATTAAAACTTGACTTGATCTGCTTTTTTGAACATTCTCACCCATATTTTGATTAATACCCATTAATACTTTAATTTTCCTAAGTTTTGACTTAGGAACCCCATTAAAAATATTAATTATTTTAATAAAATACAATTCGGTTGGAATTTCACCAAACGGTTTTTGGGTTCTTTAGAACTCATGTGCCTTAGCCTCTCCACCAATTTTCATGGCTAGAGCACATTTGATGCTACCAAAAACTAACACTCCCTCTTAGCGAGGAATGTGCTCTAGCAACAATGTCTAACTGCATGTTGATTTGTCTTTGAAGCATCTCCTTTCCGCATTGTTGCTGCCACCAACACTGTGGTGGTGCTGCTACTGTACTGCTGCCCATGACACTGCCACTGCCGTTGCTGCATTTGTACTACAACTCCCTCTCAAATGCTGCATCACACTTTTGAAGGGGATTTTCCAAAATACCCATCTGTTCTCAGAATTGAACAAACTTTGTTCTTCCTAGAGCCTTGTTGAGTACATCTGCTACCTGATTTCCTGTGGGAGTGTAATCCAATTGTGCCACCCCATGCTGAACACAGTCCTTGATAAAGTGACACCGAATATCAATGTGTTTGGAGTGATCATGAAATACTGGATTTTCAGAGAGCTTGATACAACTCTGATTATCACAGAAGATTTTTGTCACTTCCATCTTCTTTCTAAATAGATTTACAAGCAGTTTCTTGAGCCATATAGCTTCACATGTTGTTGTGCTAGCTGCCATATACTCAGCTTCAGCCGGGCTCAACGCTACAAACTTCTGCTTCTTACTGCACTAAGAGGTCATCCCAGATCCAATACCAAAGCAATACCCAGTGGTACTTTTCCTGTCTACTAAACTTCCTTCCCAATCTGCATTAGTGAATCCACTCAATTCGATATCATCGCGTTTGTTGTATCTTAATCCAAAATTGACTGTTCCCCACCCATACCTGAGAATGTGTTTTGCTGCTGCCTAGTGCGCCCTTTTTGGTTCCACCATGAACTGATTAAGGGTGTTGACAGCATAACATATGTCTGGCCTGGTGTTGACCAGATACATAAGCGACCCAATGAGCTGTCTGTATAAGGTGGAGTCCACTTCATTGTCTCCGGATTCATCTATTTTCTTCCAATTGGTAATCATAGGTGTAGCCATACGTCAACAATCTTGTATTGTGAATCTTTTCAGAATTTCTGATACATATCTACCTTGGCCAAGGAAGATCTCACCATCCTACTGCGAAACTTCCAATCCCAGAAAGTAGTGCATTAGCCCCAAATCCTTCATGTCAAGTTTTGTTTCCAAGTTCTTCTTGCAATCATCTATGAGTCTGGATGATCTCGTCAAAAATAGATCATCCACATATAATACTAGAATTAATGGCTCATATTCTACGAATAGATAATAAAGATTGTGATTGACATCGCTCTTGATGAATCCCAACTACTGTAAGTAGCTTCCAATTCGACCATACTAAGCTCTGGGTGCTTGTTTCAGCCCATATAAGGCTTTCTTCAATCCGCACACATGAGTTCTCTTTTCATGTGTTTCGAAACCTTCTGGTTGTTTGATATATCCTTTTCTTCTATCACCCCATTCAAGAACACTGTCTTCATATCAATTTGGTGAATCTCCCATCCCATCTGTGTTGCAAGGCATATAATGGATTTGATAGAGGTATACCGAGCTACTGGGAAAAAGGTTTCTTCATAGTCTATTCCTTCCTTTTGAGCTTACCCTTTCTCGACAAACCTAGCCTTATACTTGTCTATGCTGCCATCTGCAGCATAATTAATCTTGTAGATCCATCTCGAACCCACAACTAATGTGTTCTTTGGTCTTGGTATAATTTCTTGGACATCATTTGTCATAATGGAACTATACTCTTCTACCATGGCATCCACCTACACCTGGTGATGTACGACTTCACGAAAACTAGAGGGTCCCTTGACCTGAGCTACCAATGCTTGGTACCTGTGAGGTTGTCTACGCTGCCTTTTCTCGTCTCTAGGAGCTCCAACAAATTCATCTGCGTCCCTTAGAGTTTGTTGTACCTCTCGGCTAGTCCTTCCACAGGTGGTGGGAGGTTCCATCTGTTCTTCCAGTTGTTGTACCTGTTGTGACACTCCTGGCTCCTCTTCTCTTGAGGAGATGCTAGTACTACTTACGCTGCTCAAACCAAATACCTGTCTTCCTGCTAGATTTGCTCCCTGTTGTTGGACTAGAGGAACATCCTCAGCCTCTTCTTCAAAAGCCATCTCTCGAGATTTCCTGAAAGCTCTATCTTCCATGAACTTTACATCCCGCCTTACTACAATCTTCCTACTGCTCGGAATGTAGATTCGGTATGACTTTGAAGTATCGCTGTAACCCACGAGATATCCAACTTCCTAGTCTGCTCTAACTTGCTCCTCTTCTCATCTGGAATATGACAGTAAGCCACACTTCCAAATATTTTGAGGTGACTCACTTCTGGCTTCTTTTCCATGAAAACACTCTCTGATGTCTTCTTTCCCAAAGCCCTGTGAGGGGTCCTATTCTGAATGTATACAACAGTGCTGCATGCTTCTGCCCATAAAAACTTGGGTAGATTTTGATCATATAACATCGCCTTTGCCTTTCCAAGAATAGTTCTGTTCTTCCTTTTTGCGATTCCATTATGTTCTGGATTATAAGGTGTTGTCCATAATCTTCTGATCTCCTCTTGCGTAGAAATCTATAAAGTTTTTATCTGTATATTCTCCACCATTATCTGAGCGCAATATTTTGATCTTCCTTCCTGTTAGGTTTTCCACTAGTCTAGCCTTAGACTCCTTAAATTGATCAAAGACCTCATCCTTGGTTTTTAAGAAACAAGTCCAAGTTTTCCTGGAATGGTCATCTATGAAGGTAACGAAATACTCAACACCACTGATAGCTCTTGTAGACATTGGACTATAGATGTTTGAGTGTATTAAACCCAATACACTCAGAGCTCTATTGTTTCTTTTGGAGTAAGCCGCTTTGGCGTACTTGCCTAGTACATAGCCTCTTCATGTATCATCATGCTTGGTAGTAAGCACTGGAACTCCCGTGACAGTTTCCGTGAGAATCCTTAATGCCCCATGATGTAAGTGTCCCATCCTTCTATGCCACAGTTCATTCAAGTCTTTCTCTCCACTGGCATTATTGCTATTAGTGCCAGTGGAGACTCGAGTTCCAACTTATATAACCTGTTGCTTCGAGTTCCAATTTGGGCCCTCCTTTTCCACTTAGGATGCTTGACATATACTCTATGACTGATGAATTATACACCATATCCTTTATCTTGTAATTGAGATACTGAAATCATATTCATTCCCATACCTGGCACATGCAGTACGTTAGTGGCCTGAACATTGTATCCTGCTACTGTCTGGAATGTAATGGTTCCCTTCCCTACCCATTGTGATTTGGAAGTTCATCTGTTCCTCCTGATAGCTCGAGAAATATTTTCGTTTTCTAGTCATATGAGTTGAGCCTAAAGCTTCGCTATCAATGTACCAATCCTCGGCTGATGCAAAACTCGATAAGCAAGAAAATTCCTCTTCCAGCCTGGAAGCTAATTCAGAAATATTATGATCCCTACTGTTCTCCATGCTATTTTTCTTTGCTGATAATTTCTGCAAGGGACTACATGAATCTTTTGGAGATCGATTTGCTGCCAAAGTGGCACCGCCACCCTATATTCCAGAAATTACTGCCATCTTGCCTAATCTTTGCTCCGATACCATGTGAAAATATTATGTTGCAGTGATTGATTTATTTCTCCTACCTATTTACATAATAATTATTTACTAATACTTCAGTGAATATTAAAATAAATTCAGTTGCAAACTTCTCAAATTATGAACTAAGAAAAGCAAGAGAAACACTAGCGCATGAACAATCACATTGACACACTTGTTTTTGGACAATAGTCTCTGGAAAAACCCAATGCGGGAAAACCGGTGCAACAGATCTGAGGGTTTCTATTATTGGCAGTAAATTTCTGTATACAATCTGGATGCCCTAGAGAAATGGCAATCCACTCAGAGAAGATAACTGATACAAAGATAGTGAGAATTTCCTCACACTGAATCTGGATGTTTTGCACTGGCCCCAGCTCCTGGATGACCCACTGCACAGTGTTTGCGTGAGCCTACGCAGTCACTGCGTGGCTTCTGCGTGGAGACTCCCTCTGACTGCGTCACCCTTGTTGTTGCTGAATCTGTTGATGAGAAATCGAGATTTCATTTGTCAATCACTCATAATGATCCTTGACACTGCTCTCTGCTATCTCCCAGCAGTTTTGCGTCAACCTCCTCCAGTTGCTACACAGTCCCTCCTTGGCACTGCGTTGCCTCTCTGATCCTTCATTGTCTTCTTTGAAATATATTCACTGGAACTGGAAATCACTTCCTTCCAGTATTGCCTCTAATCCTCACTGCTTGATCACTTATTTGAATTCCTTAGCCAACCTTGCCCTAAGAATATCGAACTGTGTTAAATTATGGTATGTTCTATGCTTAGAGCAATTTACTTCAATTCTTCTTCTTAGCCCAATGTCAATTATTAGTATAGCAATCACATTAACATAAAAGTAAAATGGTCATAGAACATAAATGAAATCAATAGAAGACAAGCCAAGACAACAGACAAAAGATGTGGCGCTAGCCAGGGACAAACCCCAATGTGGGGAAACCCTTTGATCAATTCTTCTATATTCTTTAATAATTTAGTAGAGAGAGAGAGATAGTACAATATCACAGATCTGTGATTTATAACAGGAGTAGAGAAACCGTTGAACAACAATAACAAGGGTGATCAATCAGCTCCAAAAATGTCCTCCTCAAGACAACCTAGGAGAACTCAGTCCCCAACAACATTAATGGCAGCCCAAAACAATCAAAATAAGATGGTTAAAACAACATTGAATGCTACAACAAACTGCAACCAACCCTAACCAGTCAATGCTGTCATAAATGTGCCCTCAAACAGTCAACACAGACTTGTCCAGCACTTCGACTAGCCTAGGAGAGGCTGCCCATACAAAGCCATAGTCAATGGAGGTAATACACTGGTCAACGCATGCCTAAATCACCCCAAACAAGATGCTGCACCTACCTGCGTCCTTGCTGCCCTAATTGTGTCCTCTCACAATGATGCCCTAGCTGCGTCCTCTCTCCCACGTGAGATCTGCATCCTCCTTTCTTCGTATACACAAGAGACAAGGGGAGAGGAGAGATGTGTGGATGAGATGAGTGCTCTAATGCCTCAAGGTCTCCTCTATTTATATCCCATGTTCAGATTTAGTTGGGGGTGTGCAACACTATTTTACACGTTGGCCGACCTTGACAAATTGTCAAGAAATACAGTACCATATACCATATCCCAGATAAAGTGGTACCTGATATCGATGTGATTGGAGCGATCATGAAATACAAGATTCTATGATAAACGAATCCCACTCTGGTTGTTGCAGAGGATCACAGTAGTATCCAGCGTGTGTCCAAACAGCTCACTGAAGAGCTTCCTCAACCAGACAGCCTCACAAGAGGCCATAATCACAGCAATATACTCTACCTCAGTGGTGCTTAAAGCCACTAACTTTTTCTTCCTGCTCATCTAAGAGATCGAGGCAGAACCCAAAGAAAAACAACACCCGGAAGTGCTCTTTCAGTCCACCACACTGCCTGCCCAATCAACATCGGAATATCCATGTAGCCTCTCACATATGTGGCAGTGTATCTCAACCCATGAGTGATTGTGCCCCAAAGATATCTCAGAAGATTCTTGGCACCAATCCAATGTGAGTGATAAGGCTCAACCATATATTGGCTCAACATGTTGACTGCAAAACATATATCTCGACGGGAGCTCACCAAGAACATCAATGCTCTTATGAGTTGACGATACTTAGAAGCATTTCCCAAAGTAGTTCCGATAGCACTACTGCATAACTTCTTGATGTTAAGCTCCATCGTGGTAGTCACGGGCTTGCAGTCCACCATACCGAATCTCTCCAATATCTTCACCACATATTTTCTTTGAGATAAGAAAATTTCTCTTGCCTTTTGCCAGAGTTCCATCCCTAGGAAATAGTGCATTAGTCTTAGGTCCTTCATCTCAAATTCGGAAGCCAACTCCCTCTTACATTTGTGAATGACAGGGTATGCACCTGTCAGAAAGAGGTCGTCAACATACAACACCAGTATGAGAGGCTTATCATCCTCAACCTTAAAGTAAAGGTTTGGATCGGCTTCATTCCCAGTGAATCCCAGCTTCATCAAGTAGCTATCGATCCTTTCATACCAAGCTCGGGGTGCTTGCTTCAGCCCATAGAGGGCTTTCTTCAACTTGCATACGTGAGATTCCCGATTATGAATCTCAAACCCCTCAGGTTGTTCCACATAGACTTCCTCTTTAATCGAACCATGCAAGAATGCGGTCTTGACATCCATCTGATGTAGGTTCCATCCTTGCGAAGCGGCAAGGGCTATGATCGAGCGGATGGTGGTGTTTCGGGCAACAGGTGCAAATATCTCGTCATAATCTACACCTTCCTTTTGAGAGAAGACTCGAGCAACAAAGCGAGCCTTATATTTTTCATTACTCCCATCAACTCCATGCTTTATTTTGTAAAGCCATTTCGAGGTGACAACTGTTTTGTCCTGGGGTCTGGGGACCACATCCTAGACATCATTCTTCATGATGGATTCGTATTCCTCATTCATAGCATCCTTCCATACTTGATGCTTCACGGCTTCTTTGAACGATGAAGGCTCATTTTGAATGATGGTGCTCATAATGGTCAAGTATCCTTGATACCTGGTCGACTTCTTACTTTCACGGAAAGTCCCTCTGGGTGCAATATGTCCTTCGGCATCATCAAGTGTCCCCCTAAGCCATGAGGGCCTCTTCCTAGAAGAGGAAGGCTCTTGCGGAGGGGGATCAATAGGATCCATAGGTTCTTCCACATCGGGCATCGTCTCATCTTCCTTCTCATCCGGCTTCCTGGTGTCAGCTTCTTTATCTTTCCTTAGAATAGGAAGATTGTCAACCTTGCTAAGAGCCATGTCTTTGTCAAAGGTGACATCATGACTTATCTCGACTTCTCTTTGGCCAGCAACAGATTCTATAGCCCTTAGAATTTTCGCTATAGCCCACGAAGATTCCCTTCTTTCTAGATGCACCCAATTTGCTTCTTTTCTCTTTCGGCACATGAAAATATACAAGACTTCCAAAAATTCTAAAATGAGAGACATCAGGTTTCTTACTAGTGAACATCTCTTCAGGAGTCTTGGAATCCAATGCTTGATGAGGACATCGGTTTTGAACATATATGGCGGTATTTGTAGCTTCAACCCATAGAAACTTCAGAAGCCTTTGATCATGGAGCATGGCACGAACAACTTCCATAATCGTACGATTCTTCCTTTCCGCCACACCATTCTGCTCAGGAGTGTATGGTGTTGTGGTCTCCCTCTTAATGCCAGCCTCTTTGCAAAAGTCATGGAACTCATTGGATTCATACTCGGTCCCATTATCAGTCCTTAAGATCTTGATCCTCTTCTCGGTTTGATTCTCGATCAAGGCTTTGAAGTGACGGAGCCGGGAGAACAGTTCATCCTTCTTTTTCAAGAAGTATATCCAAGTCTTGCGAGAATAGTCATCTGTAAAAGTGAGATAATATAAATATCCTCCCATAGAGTTCACAAACATCATACCAGATATGTCGGAGTGAACCAACTACAAAATGTCGGAGGTCTTGCTATGGCTTGAGGGGAATGGTCCCCTTTTGAGCTTTCCTTTGGCACATCCAGGACATACACCTTCATGCTCTATTTTGAACCCGGGCATTCATGTCACCATTTGTCTCACATTGGGTAGAGCCTTATAATGAAGGTGGGCAAACCTCCGATGCCATAGTTTAGACTAAAGAGATGTGTCACAAGAAATGACTCCCAACGGACTTCCTCCAACTTGATATAAAGAGTCAACTCGAAACCCAAGAGTGAAAGCATCTTTAAAATTCTTTTTCCACACACATACCTTGCCACCTTGTAGCCTTTGTCTTCCATAACCGAAATGGACACCAGGTTCTTCTTGAGATCAGGTACATATAAGACTCCTTGCAAATGAATTGTGTTACCCTAATTTAATTGAAGAGTAACATTCCCTACACCCTTTACGGGATAGGTGGAATTGTCTCCAAGAATAATCTCCAAGTTTGTCTCCTTCTCTTTCAGATTAGAGTGAGCTTCCTTGTAATCGGTGAAATGCCTTGAGGCACCACTATCAATAAGCCAATTTCCCAATGAGTCCGGAGGAGAGGTAGTGGAGAGGGCCGATATCAGATAATATTCATCTTGCTTATTGTTAACAACATTTGATTCATACCTGGAGTTCCTTGCTTTCTTGGAGGGTTGACCACTTCCTTGATTTCCGGCATTCCTCTTTCCTTTGCCATTGAACCTGCCATTCCTTTGATTGTGGTTGGAATTGCCTCGGGAGTGATTTTGATCATCGTCATGTGATGAGTCCTTTCTATTTGGACACTCCCTCGCATAGTGGCCAAATTTATTGCAAATGAAGCATCTTCCCTTCCTTCCACCCTTCGGTCTGGACTTTCCTTTGAAGTGCCCTTTAGACCTAGAATTATTTTTCCTTTTGGCATGAGTGGAGAAAGCAGCGGGATTGCCTTTGCTTGAAGGCATTTCTTGCTCTACCATCCTTGTCTCTTCTTGAATGCATCTCGCCATCAATTCCCCAAATCCCGGAATTCGATCATTGTTGAGAAGAGTGGTTCTAAATACATACCATTCGGATGGGAGTCCTCGAAGAGTAGTGATAGTTAGTTCCCTGTCAGCAATGATTTCTCCAATCGATAGGAAATCATTCTTGATCTCAGTGATCCTTAAGAAGTAGGATTGAATATCCTCGTCCTTGCCCTTCTTAATATCCTTCGACGTATTTTTGAGGAACAAAACTTGATTTGCATCACTAACTTTAAACAAGCTTACCAGTCTATCGTAGATCTCCTTGGAGGTGTTCAACTCGGAAACGTAGGCCACCAGACGCTTGTCAATAGAGTCTCGGATGATCTTCTTCGCTTTGACTTCACCCTTAGTGTACTTGTTCGGTGCATTTGATGGAGGCTTTGTAATTCTACCTCTCACATAGTCCAACACTTCTTGCTCTTCCAATGTTAGATCAAGAGAGATCTTCCATCCGTGATAGTCAGAGTTCTCACGGAGCTTCTCTTCGGTAGGGAAGTGTTATGAAGAACCCATGAAGCCTTTTGACTTTTTCCAACTGTCTTTGGTGATTGCTCTTGCTTGGGCTTTGTCTTCACCTCACCTCTGATACCATGTTAAATAAAGGTATGTTCTACGCTTAGAGCAATTTACTTCAATTCTTCTTATTAGCCCAATGTCAATTCTGAGTATAGCAATCACATTAACATAAAAGTAAAATGTTGATAGAACATAAATGAAATCAATAGAAGGCAAGCCAAGACAAGAGACACAAGATGTGGTGCTAGCCAGGGACAAACCCCAATGTGAGGAAACCCTTTGATCAATTCTTCTATATTCTTTAATAATTCAGCACAAAGAGAGAGAGAGATAGTACAATATCACAAATCTGTGATTTATAACAGCACTAAAGAAACCCTTGAACAACAATAACAAGGGTGATCATTCAAATCCAAAAATGTCCTCAAGACAACCTAGGAGAACTCGGTCTCCAACATCATTAATGGCAGCCGAAAACAGTGAAAGTAAGATGGTCAAGACAACAATGAATGCTACAATAAATTGTAGCCAGCCCTAACCAGTCAACGCTGTCATAAATGTGCCCTCAAACAGTCAATGTAGACTTGTCCAACACTTCGGCTAGCCTAGGAGAGGCTGCTCATACAAATCCACAGTGAATGGAGGTAATACACTGGTCAACGCAGGCCTAAATCACCCCAAACAAGATGCTGCACCTTCCTGTGTCCTTGCTGCCCTAACTGCGTCCTCTCACAATGATGCCCTAGCTACGTCCTCTTTCCCACGTGAGATCTGCGTCCTCCTTCCTTCGTATACCCAAGAGACAAGGAGAGAGGAGAGATGTGTAGATGAGATGAGTGCTCTAATGCCTCAAGGTCTCCTCGATTTGTATCCCACGTTGAGGTTTAGCTGGGGGTGTGCAACACTATTTTACACTCTGGCCGACCTTGACAAATTGTCAAGAAATACAAATAAATTTATATCTCCATGAATACATGTTGGAATCGGATGATCGTTAGATCAATCCTGCACCTCTCGACAAGAGGAATCCAAGAAAAATATCAGCTGCCATAAGTAAGATGACCCACATGGAGTTTGGCCCTAGTTTCCAATTTTAACAAACTCACTGATCAACACTCTATCTGTTTTTTGAATGAACCCCAAGCCTCCTTCTTATACTTTTCTCGTTGAGACTTCAATGACCGAGATTAAGTCTCTAATCAATGGCTAAGATTAAAACTTGACTTGATCCACTTTCTAGAACATTCTCACCCATATACCCATTAATACTTTAATTTTCCTAAGTTTAGACTTAGGAACCCCATTAAAAATATTAATTATTTTAATAAAATACAATCTGTGTGGAATTTCACCAAACAGTTTGTAGTTCTTTAGAACTCATGTGCTTTAGCCTCTCTACCAATTTTCATGGCTAGAGCACATCCGATGCTACCAAAAACTAACATCTCCCTCCTATGAACGAGTTGATACAAGCTTTGGAAATCCCTCCTAATCCAATCACAAGGTAATCCAAAATTGGGTACATTTGGAGGGGATGGTGCACTTCCCTAAATGACATCATGCCCAAGCCTTGTGACATCCCCTTCATGTGTCTTGGAGTGTTGATGTGGACTTGGTTGGTGATGATGTATTGATGAAGAGAGTTTTGCTTGATGGTTTAACAACCTGTTGATGAGGAGATGACCTTTTTGAGTGAGGAGCAGTCTTTGACTCATCCATGCCACATTTTGATGGAGATACTCTTTTTTAGTTTTGATCGAGATACTCATTTTTAGAGGATGAATCACCCTTGGAGGCATTTTTACTCACCTGTGTGGGTTAAAAAGAGGCGAATTGTTCTGTTTTATTGTTGAGATAACCATCTTTTAGGTTGTGCTATGATCTCCTTGATTTGTAATTAAGACATTTTATTATTTTTAGGGGTTTTTAGCCAATTTTAGACCTAAGTCGACTTGGTTTCCCTCTTATAAATAGAAGAAAGTTGATTTAGGAGGATTCATTATCACACATACTCATTACTCGAGAGAGTGTGCACTAGGTCTCTTTTCGTTTGGTCGTTATGGAACATTAAATGAGATAATTGTCTTGGGAAAGATATTGTGATTTGACGTGATTTTCCCTTGGATGATGAATGGTGAATCTATGTGATTTGTGCAAATTTATTGCACATTATCTTCCATCTTGTACTTGTTGTAGAATTAGGGTTTCATTTATATTTTCATCAAATGTATTGAATCTTTTATGGCTCTAACATCTCATTGACAGGGTTATCATCAAGACTCCGTTAGGGAACCTTAGTGTAACTTTCTTACATTTTGTCCAATTTGATTGAAAATTGTTGGGTTTGTGGAGTGGAGAAACCTCATTGTAGTTTTTTCTCTCTTTCAAGAATCATTTAATCGACCTTTTTCTATAGATCTTGCATAAGGCTCCGTTATACCCTTGATTGATAAAGACATTCATCCATTGTGGGAATCATTTAATTGACCTTTTTCTATAGATCTTGCATAAGGCTCCGTTATCCCCTTGATTGATAAAGACATTCATCCATTGTGGTGTCAATCTTTTAAAAAAATCATAAATTTCAAAACCCTATTTTTTAATAAATGTTTTCTAGGGTAAATTAGGGTTAGGTTGTGGAAAATCTAGATTTAATAACATAAAATATCTTTTATGACATAGTTCTAGGGTTATGTTTTACATTTAATTAAAAAAGAACAAAATATAATTCTTAATGCATTTTTCAACCACTTTTTTGTTGGAAAATGCAATGTGGTAGCTATTAATTCCAATTTTCCTTAACCTTAATACATGCTTGTGAACCTTATTCTTCTTCTTTTGTTTCTTTATTAGTTCCTTTTCATCAAATAAATATCAAGTGCAAAACAGTGAAGACAATGAACACATAAATTAGGCTCCAAGTCAGGGAAAAACACCTCTAAGCGGAAAACCCAGAAAAACTCATCTCTTATAGAATCTGTTTCAAATGAGACAACAAAGACCCAAACCCTAGACCAAGTCCTCCTCCAAGTACCAAGCCAACCCTTCCAATAGAATCAGATTACCACAGGTCAATCCTGCATCAACCAATTCTATTTGCAACTTCGACCTTGCAACTTCATCTTGCAACTTTGGCCCTGTAGTTGTTGCAGAAACCCTATCCAACTTCTTTAAGAGACCCTTCGTTGAGCAAGACAGATCCTCCCAAGGTCAATGAGGTCTGGATAGAATATTCCCTCTCCCAACAACTTGATACTGCAACTCGAACCTGTAATTTCAGCCTTCTTGGACGCTGCAAAGACCCTAATTATTCGCTTGTGTGAGAGAGATAGAGCCCAAAAACAAGTTTTCTTCCTTCTTTTCTCCTTCTAGACCTTTTCTCTTCTTTTCTTCCTGATTCCTAGCTATAGATCGAACTTCTTTTCTTGAGATCAAACTTGTGAGTGAGTGAGTGCCAAATGAGGTCGAATCTGCTCCCTTATATAGCCTTTCCAATGGGCAGATTCCCTCCTTTAGGATGACTTGAAGCTGCCAAGCCCTGTTACCACTCAAACTAGCAGGGGCCCTAGGAGGGGATCCTATAGAGCAACTACTATGTCATAGGCAACAAAGGAGTGATAGCCCACTATCACCTCAGCTAAGGTTGCTTGCTCTTTATGGACTTTCATTGATGGGAGGAGACCCGGTAAAAGGGGAATCACTAGATGAACAGATCAAATAGGAACATAAGGAGTGATTCCAAAGGCCTATTCACAAGTGAGACTCAATTATATGGCTTTCTTGCTTGAAAAGCAAGAGGATATGCTCTTTAGGAAGGGTTAAGAGGATTCTTGAGGCTAGAGTTTGGGAATATATCTTGTCAAGAGGTTTCCTAGACCCTAAAATCCTTATGGAGAATTGGCCTTTACATGATCTTTGTGGAATTGGAGTTGTAAAGTTGCAGGACCACATAGGGCCAAATGGAACCAAAATTAGATCAAGGGTATGGAGTTGATCAACCAAGGAGGGGCTTGACCTAATTAGGGAAGAGAAGAAGATCAAAGGACAAATTTTCTTTTGAGATTTGGATGCAATGATCCTGATTAGGTGACTAAACCAAAATCAACCTAGGGAAAGAAATGGTCTTGTGGCTAGGGCTTGCTATATCTCGAGATTCCATCATTAGAATTGCTTGAAATTTGGAGGACCCCTTGAGCAAACTACAATGCAGTAGTGGACCAATTTTCAAGGGTTTTGGATGGTTACAAATGATTTTGTGTGATGCCCTGGGAGACCTTCTGGGTTAGGCCTAGAATAAGAAGAAATGAAGAAAATAAATGTTATTTTGACCACCAAAGGGATACGAGGAGCGATGCCTTATTGCTTGGGCTTAATGGAGTCAAGATACACATGGATCAAGGAATTTCATGAGCTAAGGAGCCCTAATTGATCTTTGCTAGCCTCTCCGAGGGAAACAACTAGATCAATAGAGAATCATACTTCAAATTTGCGAAGGAGACGAAGTTTCGAGGTCTTTAACCTAAGTCTTGGCTCTAGGAACATTCGCCTAATCCCTCAAAGGTCAATGCATGCATTTAATCACTTATTCAAGGTCCCAAAAGAATTTCGTATGAATTATCCATTTTGTATTTGGTTTCCTTCTCCTATCTAAATGTAATAACATTTCTTTTCATATTTCCCTTGTTTAGGAAAAGCTTGCTGATATGCTCAAGGGATATGGAGAAGATCTATTGGAATTGATGTCATGTAAGGTTTGTCTAGAAAGTAACTCGAAGGTATGTCCTAGACCATAAGTTGTGATTCTCTTCAAGATAAAGGTACATTCATTCAAATCTGCTTTACATTACTAACAAGTGTTATGTCTAGGACCTTTGAATCATAGAGATTCTTGTTTGGGTGATTAATCAATAGATTGAATCTACCCTCATTAAAATCATCATGCTTGTGGAACCCTAAGAGGTTCCCTGCAAAACCCTAACCTTAGGGTATGTCAATGATAATGTTAAAACCCTAGCCTACTTAGGGTTAGTGATGAAATCTAGAAATTACTATTCTTTTGATGTTTGGGGTTTTGATGTCATGTTTGAGTTTGAGTATTGTTATGGACAACCTAGTCCTTTAGGGTTGTGTATTCCTAGAACTTGAGGCTTTTTGTAAATTAGGGTTTATGAGAAAAACCCTTATAATATCTAGAGTGGCCTCCTAGGAATGAAACCCTAGGTGTATGTTTGGCGTTTGATCAAAACCCTAGCCTAATCAAGATCGTTATATGTCTGACTTTAAATGTATTGATATTTGTGTCTTGGGTTTACCTAATGGATATTGTTGTGATATGCTTGTGCATGATTACGAAATCCTATATATATTTGCTAACCAAATTGTTGATGTTCATAAAGTTCTAGGCTTTGTAACTAAGCCCTAGTCGAAGTTTGACATTCTAGGATATGATGATATTGTTTAATGAATCTAGGGTTTACAACAAACCCTAGTAGAAGTTGATCATATTAGATTGTGCTGTGATTGGTTTTATTTTTTGACATTTAAGACTAAGTGTCTCAAAGATGGAATCTAGGGTCTAACATATGAAGTCTAAAGTTGTTGGATGCATTGTAGAACCATACTTGTTTGAAATATATTATAGTAGAGTATGTCATATCTCTGAAAGAAATATTGAGGCCCTAGATATAATGAGACCGATATCTTGATTGAGTTACTGATGTGATCTACTGGTTATAACCTAACCCGAGCATAAAGTTGAAGTTAAAAAGTATGTGTCTCTTGCTGACTATTGCTATGAATAAAATATTCATAAATTATATATATATATATATATATATATATATATATATATAATTAAAAAAATAAAATAATAAAAAATAAATATTAAATTAATAAATAATTAAACTAGTGGCCCATTAATT
This sequence comes from Pinus tabuliformis, assembly GCA_031772625.1. Lineage (NCBI taxonomy): Eukaryota > Viridiplantae > Streptophyta > Pinopsida > Pinales > Pinaceae > Pinus > Pinus tabuliformis. The sequence goes on along the minus strand of CM062814.1, from coordinate 695,652,262 downwards.
ATGAAAGGGCATTATTGTAACGACCTATCTATAAAATAAATAAAAATAAATTATATTAATATTTATAATTTATATTAATCAGTTAATAAAATAATAAAAATAAATTAAAGATAGTATTATATTAAAAACAAACAAAAGAATATTAAATCAAAAATCAATATACCTTTAAAAAAAAGATATATATAGATATATATCACGTGACATGGGAAGGGTGTCATGAGAAGGTGAAACGGAATATTTATATCACGTGACATGGGAAAGGTGTCACGAGAAGGTGAAGCGGTGGGTTGCAGGTGGAGGGAGCGACCACCGCCAAGAAACAACATATAAGGTGCAGGGAACAATTTTGAGAGAGGAGGCGAATGAGGAGGAAAATTGCTACACAGAGTTCATGAGGAATGATTGAGCCTTGCTTGTTCTGAGGTTTCTGGGCACGGGGGAACAGTCTGCTTCAGCTGAGAAGCTTACTGGACTGAGTAAGGGGTTTTGCTCAGTTTGGCTGGGTGGTTTTGGTCTTTTGGTAACGGGAGCGAAAGCTGAAGCAAATTTGAAGTCTCTTCATTCGCAGGAAATCAAGTAGGTACTTCTCATCAAATCATTCAATTTGTGATATGAAATTTATTGTTAAATTTCAGAGCAGGTTCATGAAAATTTCTTATGCTATTTAGAGTAAATTTTGTGTAATTTTAGAACAGGTTCATATTGATTTCAAAAAAATCATTTATAGTCTTTACAATAGCTCTTTAAAATTATTCTCAGTCTTTACAATAGCTGCAATTGTTTAATTTATTTACGGTCATTACAATTATGTCAAAAGACATGTTCTTTAACCCAAGGAGAACTGCCCAAGGACTTGTAATTCATATTCTGAATATTGAATAATAATTCATAATGTGTTATACATAAATGAATACCCAAGTGATAAATTCCAGTGAACTGAGTTTTCTTGTTCTAGTGGTATCAGAGCACCGAATCCTCCCGCTTGTGCTGGTTTCACCCATCCATTTCACACCCCCTCACAGTCTCGACCTATCCCTCTCTACTCTTGTCCACCATCGCTGTGCCCCACGCTCTCTGTATGCTGTCCCCTTGCCAACAAACTACTGGCTATGTGTCATCTGTAGCAACCATTCTTCCTTGCTGCACGGATTCCATCACCTGTTGCTGCTTAGTGCCTCAGGTCGTTAACTCGGCCCCTATCTCGCTATCATTGTCTGTCGGGCCTCAGTCTGTGTTCCTGCTATGTTCGTTCTTCAAACCATCTGAGCTGTTTGCTGTCTCGACACTCTCCGCTCCTGTCAGAAATCACGTTGCCGTTGTCTGCCAGCCTACAGTGCCTTCTGTTGCATATATCACCGAATCCGTTGTACACATATCACTCCCTGCCATCAAACAATGTGACTCCCGGTCAAATGGAGCGGTTACGGGCTCGACTCTATATAAACATTATATGTATCAAAATTATAGTCATAATACCATATAATTACAGGGCAATATATTATATTAAATCAATTATATAATTAAACTAATTTAATTATATAAATAAATAATTTTTTTTAATAAATAATATTATTATTATTATTTTATCTAAATTAAAAAAAAATTGGGTCTACTAAGAAAAAGAAGAACAAAATGGGGAGTAGCCATGACGATGAAAATTTGAGGAAATTATAGGAGGAAATCGATAGAATGCGCCAGTGCCTAGACAATGTTGAAAAGAAGCAGGATGAATTCGGGAAAGGCCAAGAGAGGAAATTAGCAATCAAGATCAAATGGCAATTAATTTAAAAAAAATAGAAAATATGATGAGGCAGTGTATGGGAGGAGTCAATTCACCTTTTAATCCCCTAAGCACACAAGAGTCACCACAATGTCTCAAGACTCCAGAAGGCGAAGTTTTCCCAAGCCATGAATTTCCGTCAATGCACAAAGTCCCATGAATACCGAATATACAGTTCCAAGGAAGTTAGTACTATACAAAGTTCCTCAAAAGAGACTATCACAAAATTAAAAGGGAATTACCCAGGTACGATGGTAAGGACCATAAGGGCGCCATTGTGTGGGTAAATAAAATTGACGCCATCTTTGAAGCAAACTCACCAATAGGTGAATAGGAGAAGGTCATAACCGAATCCAACAACCTGAAAGTTGAAGCATTTAATTGGTTCTTTTGGTGGTGCAACAGATTTGAGGCTCGTTTTTTCAATTGGAATTTTTTTGTGGAAGCCCTACTCAAAAGATTCCATGACGAAGAAGAAGACGATGTTTATGAAAAAATTGTTTACCTCAAACAAAAAGGAACTGTGAGCAAATACACCCACGAGTGGGAAGTATTAGCTATAAGACAAAGAGGGTTCTCTGACGAAGAGCTGCTAAAAATGTATAGATGTGGGCTTAAAGAGTATATTCGAGAAGAATTAAAATTATATAAACCCAAAACCATTGAAGAAGATAAATATGCAACAATAATTATTGAATGAAAATATAAGCTCCATAAAGCACCATATGCCAGTGAAAAAAATCAAACAACTACTCAAAAGGGAAGTCAAGTAAGTCGTCTTCAAAAAGAACTGGTCAGTGCCTTCCACCATCAATGCATAGAGGAAAACAACAAGGGCAAAATAAGTTATCTCCCAAGTGTCACAGACCATATGAAATAATAAAAAAAATTAGTGTGGCTTATGGATTAAAGCTACAAGAACATTGTCGTATGCACAACACATTTCATGTATCAAGCCTAAAAAAGGTATTGGGTCAAAATCGGTAAGCTCAAACAAAGATTCCTGAGACTAACGAAGAAGGAAGGATCATATTAGAACTTGAAGGCATACTCGCTACCAGAGATAAGGTACTATGATCCAAGACTATTAAAAAATACCTTATCAAATGGAAAAAACTACTAGAAGACTCATCATGGGAGATAGAACGTTTTTGCCAACAACACCCAAGATTGCCTATGCTTTGAGGACAAAGCATTTTAAGGGAGAGGCAATGTTATGAATAAAATATTCATAAATTATATATATATATATATATATGAAATACTAAAATAATAATAAATAAAGATAAAATTAATAAATTAATTAAATTAGTGGCCCATTAAATCTAAAAGGGCATTATGTCAAAAGACTATTATTTAACCCTTGTGGCCAGCCAATTCCTATGAAGGAGAACGCCCAAGGACTTGTAATTCATCTTCTGAATATTGAATAATAATTTATAATGTGTTAGACATAAATGAATACCCAAGTGATAAATTCCAGTGAACTAAGTTTTCTTGTTCCAACTATGAACCTAACTAAGTTTAGGTATTTGATGTCTAAAGTCTAATACTTTCATGATTCTGATATAGTTAAGTTCATGCTTCTATATATGTATTTGGTTGTACTTGCTATCTAAGTTGTGTAGGTACATAATCTTCAAGATGTTGAAGATATTCGTAAGTAAAGATGATTTGATTAATAAGCATGATGAAGGAAGTTATATGAATGATGATGATCAAAGGAGGATGGAAGTCATGGAAGATTTTCCAATGTCATAGAAAGAAGTTGATCTCCCTAGGTTAAGAGGGAGCCTGGATAAAAGAAATGGCATATCTCCCAAGTTGAGAGGGAGGGCATATTTTAGTCATGATAGATACCTTGTAGAAGAAATTGGAGAATGTATATTAAGGAGTTGCTGAAAGAAGGAAAGCAAGATACAGTTGTAGAATATGTTGTTGCATGTGAAGTAGGAAAAGAAGCTGTATGATTGAGGAAACTTATGTCAAGATTTGTTTGAGAAGACTCTAAGCCCTACTATGATAAATTGTGAAGCAACATCAAGATGAGTGAAAACCTTGAAGGTTTGTGTTCACTTATTTGAAAGTTTGTTACTGATTTGGGTTTGTGATTGTTCAGATAAATCTCTCGAAGTTTTTGGAAGCATGCTTGATGTTACCGATCTGTTTGATCGGGAGAGATTTGATGTGTTGAGGCATTGTGTGTAAAATTCTCGGGAGGACATATTGTCGACTTGTGTGTTGATGTCTAGTTCCCAAAGTAGGGAGGGTGGCATTGGTCATAGAGCTCATAGCTTGCATCGCACCTAGTTCCGTGGGTTGCTGGTTAGCAAGTAAGCCTGATGCTACCTATAGATGCTCAAAGCTTTAGTCCATCTTAGTCCCCCCTGGATAGATTTCCCTGGTCAGGAATCTAGTCCATGGTATCGTAAGTGCCTAAACTCTTCATGGTTCTTGTGTTTTGAGATCTTCCATGTACTTGTATATATATGAGTACCTCCCTAGTTAAGAGGGAGTGTTGAAGAATGTATCTGGGTTGGGTCTTCATAATTGTATTTGAGTCATAATTAAATGTTTTTATCAAAATAAAGAAAAAAATATATAATTATTATTATTATGACTTATTAAAGCATGGGTTTCACGCTTGGGTCATCATGTCTTAGGTCAAAGTCCCCATTGAGGACTTTTAGGTTTTATATTGGGTCATTAGAGTGATTGTCCATTTAATGAGACCCTTCTTGGGCTTTTGAATCATTTAAAAAGAATTATTATTGAGTAAAATAAGTCATTTGTCACCTCCACACAAAGTCAACCCTTCCTTGATCAAGGCGACCTACATGAGGGCAATTTGAACTCCAGAAGTGGCTATAAATACGGTGCAGTTTGATTCATTTGGTAGACACACTCACACAAGTTTGATATCTAAGAAGAGGTAGCAGAAAAAGTGCGAAGTTGCAGAAGGAGGAAATTTGTTGGAGAAGGAAAAATCGAAGTTTTTGGGTTGTCTCTCTCTCACACGTGTGGATTTACTAGGCTATTTACTGGGTTGAAGTTCTGCTGCTGGGAAAGTCCAAGTTCTAGATTTGCTGGGTCGAAGTTTTGCTGCTGGGAAAGTCGAAGTTCTAGATTTGTTGGGTTGAAGTTTTGCTATTGGGAAAGTCGAAGTTCTGCTAGGTCGAAGTTCTGTTGTTGGGGAGGTCTAAATTTTGTTCCTGCTTCTAGGTCAAAGTGTTGCTTCAAGATTAAAGTGCTGCATCTAGGTTGAAGTTCAGTTGTTGCCGTATGGTTGAAATTCTTGGTCGAAGTTGTTATTGGAAGGTTATCATCTGCAGAAGAAGGGAAGGGCTGACTTGGTAGTTGGAGAAAGTCTCTGTCTAGGTCAAGGAGTCTTGGATCATCTCATGAAACTATTAAAGGAAGAGTTGTTGACTAGATTTTCCCCTAGATAGGGGTTTTGTCCTGGCTGTCCGCCTACATATAGTGTCTTTGATCTTCGTGTTATAGTTATTGGTAATTGCTTGATGAACTATGTTAAAAGAAGAACACAAGAAAGTTAATAAGAACATAAGAATATAACAAGTAATTATCAACATAAAGAAAATATTTATGCCTTTTTGATTTTCCAACACAGAGGAGTCTAGCCCAAACACAATAGTGGCCATTGGGGTAATAGAGAGCAACTTATACAGGTTGATGGGAAAACTTTTCTTAGCATTGGTACATGACAGTGACAACATGTGTGTTAAGAGTAGGTATGTTCTATGCTAGAGCAATTTATTTAAATTTTCACAGTTAGCGATCACATCAGCATTAAGATAAACTGCAGATAGAACATAAATATAAATCGCAGAAGACAAGCCAAGGCAAGAGAACACAAGATGTGGCGCGAGCCAGGGACAAACCCCACAATGTGTGGGGAAACCCTTTGATCAAATCTTCTTTTATCGTCAAAGTTCAGCAGAGAAAGAGAGAGAGAGAGAGAGTACAATTACAACAGAAGTCAACGCTTTGACTTGTCTAGATCTAAGCATAGATCATCTTCTATAACAATGAGATCAGTTGAAGACATTCTGCTACAACTGATTCTCCAAGGTGACTCCTTCTCCTATCATCATGCTGCATCTGGTTCTCTTGCTGTACCACTCATACTGCACCATACTTCACTAATCACGTTGCTCATGTCCATGATCTTATCAATCATCATGCTGCCCTCATACATCAGCATGTAGTCTCGTTGCCAATCATGCTGCCCTTTACTTCATCATGCAGTCCCATTATTGATCATGCTCATATACATATATATGATACTTGTCACTGTTCTTTGAAACATGTTGAGATTGCCATATGCTACGGATCTCTTCATTGAACCCTTATCTTATCATCGATTCATAGCTGGTTGTTTATGTCGATTTAGTTCAGTGGTTCCTTAACCTATCCGAGGACGCAGCCAAACCCTAGATCTATCCCACATAAAATGCGGATTCATTTTCTTTATGAAACAAACTTGACTGCAGTTCCATTACCTTGACTTGCAGCTTCATTGTCCTTACTGCGGCTCCATTATTATGACTACGGCTTCATTGTCCTGTGCTCTGCGTATAAGTGTCTTAATGACCAGCGTATTAGGCTTCCATAACTGTGCGTATATATATCTGCGTATATGGCTGCGTGGATGTCTTCATTGCATAACTGTGCGTATATAACTGTCGTATATAACTGTGCGTATATATATCTGTGCATATATAACTGTGCGTATATATATCTGTGCGTATATATATCTGTGCGTATATAACTGTGCGTATATATATCTGTGTATATGGCTGCGTGGATGTGGGTTTCCATAACTGTGCATAACTGCATGGATCTCCCTCCTGTGCATACATATATTGCTGGGCATTTCAGCGTATATATATATCTTCATTACCAGCATATATATATATATATATATATTTCCATTGACTGCGTGTATATATATATATATATATATATATATATATTGCCATTGCCTGCGAATATATTTATCTTGCTGCGTTGTATTATTGTCTGCGGCTCGCTGCGGCTGTTCCTTTTATCACTGTGGCTGACTGTGGCCTAAAAACAACTCCACACCAGAAGCAGCGCGCAACAAATCACATTGTTTCGGTCAACGTTGCCATGCCGCTCCATCAGAACTGTCGTGGTTAATTACAACCTCCACTGAGACTTTGGACCCTGATCCAACCCTATTAAACTTCTTGTGTTGACGACTCTACACTTCAAACAATAGCAATCGTTCCCCCTGATATACTTCTTTGTTGTCCCACAAGAGCCCATCAATACACATGTAGCTGAGCAACAACTACATAGTAACTACGAGCAGCTCGATACGTCCCCTGGCTGCCCATTCACATGCACTCAAACTTGATCCGTCGCCATACATATTAAATCAACGCAAAGGTCGTCATGAGGGTCCATTGATTGCCCGTTAATTGTGCTCAACGCATTTACACTCTCAATTTGGACAAATATGTAGATCACAGTCCGGCTGCTACAGTGAAGGAAAAACAAATGCGCTGATCAATGTCAAAGAACTGGTTAATAATTTTAGCTTTGATCTCTAAGCGGAAGTTTGGCATTCCAATTCTGAACAGTGGTCTTGCCTTCAAACTGGACAGTTTGACGCCCCCCTTCAAATATGTTTGTACTGCAGCTAGGGCATTATACACTAGCATATACTCTCAACGTTTCTCCTTTTCCAAAAACCCAGACGTGGAGAGGAGATCACATGAAGAGTGTGTCTCAATGACATCAAATCCTCTTATATTTATACTAATGTGTAGATGATGAATAGACATGACGTTTGGGCTTCTAGAGCCTACATAAGAGCTGGTCGGCTTGATAATAATTATATAAACAAAATAAATTCATATCTCCATAAATACTTATCGGAATCGGATGATCTTTGGATCAATCCTACACCTCTCGACGAGAGGGATCCAATAAAAATATCAGCTGCCATAAATAAGCTAACCCACATGGAGTTTGGCCCTAGTTGCCAATTTAACAATGTGTGAACTATGGCATAAGAGGATGGTACACTTGCACTATAGGGCTTGCTGGTTTTGAGGGAGTTAGATTTATGTGTGGAGCTTGGTAATGATGCAAAGTATGTAGTGAAAGGGGTTGGAACCATTATATTCTAGCTTGAGTTAGGAGGGATGTTAGAAGCCAAAGATGTGCTATTTGTACTAGGACTAAAGAAAAACTTACTCTCAAACTCAGTGATAGAGGATAAAGGATATAAGGTCATGTTCAAGAGTGACAAGTGCTCATTTGTCTAGAGGAGTCTAGCCTAGACACAACAATGACCACTGGGGTTAGAGAGAGCAACTTATATTGGTTGATGGGAAAATTTGTTCGGGCATTGGAAGATGACAATGTCACAGGGGGATGGGGCACTTGCACTACAGGGCGTTGTTGATCCTAAGGGAGATTGTCATTGGTCTTCCAAATTTCAACATTGAGTAGCAAGGCATGTCTAGAGGGCGTGCACTTGGCAAGAATTCAAAGATTTCTTTTCTAAGCAGTGAGAGGAAGTCCAAAGGGAACTCAGATCTCATTCACTTAGATGTGTGTGGGCGGATGTTAGTGGCATCAGTACAGGGAGCACAATACTATGTCACGTTCATTGATGACTATTCCAGGAAAACCTATATCTTTTTCATGAAGAACGAGGATGAGCTCTTCAATCAGTTCTGGGAGTTGAAGGCTCTGGTGGAGAACCAGACAGGAAAGATGATCAAGGTCTTGAGGTGAGACAATGAGGGAGAGTACACCTACAACGACTTCAAGGATTTCTGCAAGCAGGTAGGGATCAAGAGGGAAATGATAGTCTTGTACAACCCATTGCCAAATGGGGTCTGGGAGAGTAAGAATCGGTCCATCATTGGTTCTGCTAAGACTATGCTACATGACTAGGAGCTACCTATGTTTCTTTGGGTAGAATCATGTAATGTAATAGTGTATGTGGAGAACAAGAGTCCTCATAGGATATTGGGGGACATGACTCTTGAGTAGGCATTTATAGGGGTGAAGCGAGGGATATGGCACTTATGCATCTTTGGTTGTCTAGTTTATGTCCATGTTCATGCAAAGAGTAGGGCGACATTGGAGCCTCTAGGACAGATGGGGATATTTGTGGGATATAGCAAGACCTCAAAGTCTTACAAGATCTTCATACCAGTGCAAATTAAGAAAATTGTGAGCAAGGATGTTAGGTCCGTGGAGAATTTGGCATCTAGGAATTCTCATGAGTCGCCTCCAGTAGTGATAGAGGATGAGGTGCAGGAAGCTTTGAAGGTAGAGAAACATGTAGAGGCTTCCAGTTCAAGGAGTCAACCTTCAAGTGGGGAGGAGTCAGTAGCATAGTTTTAAAAACAGGAATCGGGTTTTGAATTGAGCCGCCTATCTAACTAGGTTTTGAACCAGAACCACATCAAACTGTATCAAATCGGGTTTGAAAAAAATACATAAAATAATTAATTTTTAATGAAGAATTTATTTTTGAGATTTCAAACCATGAATCCAAACCATTAGAGACAAAATATGCAAAGTTTGCTCATCTATGTACCATGTGAGGTTGAAGATCTCAAAATGGCACAGAGTGCAATACATACCAACAACAAAATACATAATCAATGACGCTCTAAGTGGCCTCTAGAGTCCAAAAACAATGATAGAAGTTATTGGGCCATTGGCCTACTATAAAGCACTGATCAACATGATCACTCATTAAACTCATCTCTAATTCACCACTGCTAGAAATGGGATCATCAACAAGAGCTACATAAACATCATCTAGCTCAAAGTATTTAGATTTGGAACCCTCAACCTTATAAGATGGTAGAAATTTAAAAAGCTTAACATGCTTAATCAATGATTTTGGTTTGAGTGAAGAGTTCATCTCCTAAACATTATAATATAGTAGGAAAAGCTTAGCATGCCTAACAAATTATTTTTCTTTGGGTGAAGGGTACATTTTTGTTAAGGCCATGGTAGACGAGTTCAACAATTAATATCACCAACATCAGAGGAGCTCAACAATGAATACCACCAACATCATGGCACATAATGGGCTTCATGCTCTTGATTAAATGGCAATATCATACCTTCATACAGTGAAATGGAAACGTTGCAATATCCCAAATCTTGAAATATTGAAAATTGTTAATTCTATTGGATTTGGAGTGGGATCTAAAATTCTACCTTCTCCATATGAAATCCAGTGAGGCTAGATCCACTCTCAAACATCATGAAACAATTAATGGTACTACTAAAAATTTAAGTAAATGGATACTTCAAGGATTTACATAACCATTGATTGCCAACATTGCTAGGGTTGAGTTAGGTTTATTGTTTAGGTTTAGGGTTTAGGAGGGGGAGGATTGGTTTTATAAGCAAGGTGGCTATTTTGAGAGGAAACAACCCCTAGTTTCCTCCAAAATCACCTGAAAAACGTCATCAGGGGTCTCAAACTACACCCACGCATGTGAGATTTGACTGGGCTTGTTAGGGTTGGAATTGGTCAGTTAGGGTTAGTTTGGTACCCAATCGGTGCAAATTGGACCTCCAATCGGATTGTTTTATCGGTTCATTACCTGGCCCTATCTAATTGGTCGATTTGACCAGTTACTAGTTCAAACCAGAATTATTTTAAAACTATGGTTACAACACCTTACCTGGCCCTATCTAATTGGTCGATTTGACCAGTTACTAGTTCAAACCAGAATTGTTTTAAAACTATGGTTACAACACCTTCCAGTTCTTTTAGGACACCCTAGGTGGTTTGAGCAGACATTAAAGGATGCTCAAGAGCATGTGGAGGCTCCTAGAAGAACATTTAGGGAGAGTAGGCCTCCGAAGAAGTTTTCGATCTACATGGCACAAACAAGTGCCATCCTTGAAGAGGTGTCAAACCAAGATGTTTGAATGAAAGCCATGGTAAAGGATGATGCATAGGATGTTGTTCTACGACCGAAGAGACACCCAGTTCCAGTTGGCTCTTCAGGAAGTACCTTCCTTTCAAAAAGGGAGTTTTGATGTTAGTAGCTCAGGAAGGTACATTTGCTTAGGCCTAGGTTTCTAGGCAATGCAGAAGTCACCTAATTGGCCCTTAACCTTAACAATTGCTTTAGTTATTAAAGTAATTCCTTTTTATAACATAAAGTGAGTTAATATAATGAAATGCAAAGGTTATTTTCATTAGTGAATTAGATGAATCTCTACTATTGATCTCAAGAGATGTTGAAATTTGTTTTCAACCATCAATCACTTTGGATATTAGGTTTGTGGATTTAGTCAATAACGCAAACATATAAAAGGAAGGCTAAGCTAAGGGAGAAGAAACACAACACATTTGGAGAGCGCACGACAGTGAGATCTGAGTGATAGGGTGGAGAATTTATTTCACTCAAGTGTGCATGTTTTGAGGAAGGTGCAAGGGGTAGCAAGGGAGATCGAGATCAACTAACAAAATCTACAAGGGGCTTGATCAACTTGATTAGTTCTAGGTTCTTGTTGTATGTATTTTCCTCATTGGGCATTATCCCAGGAAGGGAGCCCTTGTATTTTTGTGAATTTAATGAATGAAGTGTTGATTTTTTGTAGCATTGGGAGGTATTCCCGCATGACTAAGGGGTCGTCAAGTCGGCCTAGAAAGAAGTCAAGTCGGCCAGCTAGTGAAGGGACATGTCCCTTGGGTTGTCACACCCCTTGACATGTATAAATAAGATGATTTGATGTCTCATTTGATCACTTAGCAAGAGTAAGTGTTTCTCTCTCCTTATCTCTTGTATCTCTCTTTTTGAGGTTGCATGTGTGAATAGTTTACTAAAAGTTTGACCGCAAGCATAGTCACCAGGTTCAGCGAAATTTTCCTCAAAATTCGAAAATCGTTGAACTTGATTCGGATTCAAACAAATTCGTTGAGGTTTGATCCTATTTTTCTTTCTAGCTTCTTCAAGTAGCAGCACATCCAGATGCATATTCTCCTCAAGATGAAGATGAATTGAATTTCTAGTTACCAGGTCCAGGTGATGGCCAAGCTCAAGCGATGGCTTCCTGATATGGGGCCACGATCTGCGACTTCTATTTGTTTCCTCGTATATGCAATGTAAATGCTAGGCAATATTGATATAAGCTTTGATGTTTAACTTTATTATATATAAATATTTAATCTTGTAATATGGGTTGTGTTGCCACTCAAACTAGCAGGGGACCTAAAGGGGGTTCCTAAGAGGGCAACTGCGAGGTTAAGGGCAATGGTGGAGGCTTAGCTCACTATCACCACAACTAAGTCTCCCTGCTCTTTATGGACTTTCATCGATGGGAGGAGTCCTGGTAGTGTAGGGATCACGTTGTAAAGTAGCTATCAATGGATAGGTGAGAAGTGACTTTGAAAACCCTTTCCCAAGGAAGAAATGAAGAATGGAACTTGCTTGCTCTTTAAGCAAGGGACTTGGTCCACCAGGTGTAAGGGGTGAGGATTAGAGGGGTGAGGGAGAAAGGATAGGCTTATAGATGAGTTTCTCCTATAATATTTGGAAACTTGGATTCCCAAATGGTCCTTGACAAGTAGTCTTTATTGAGAAGTGGGACCACACTGGGCAAAGTGGACCTAGCCCAGGTTTGGGGATGGAATGCATCAACCAATGATGTTCCTATCTTGGACAAGGTGAGGGGAAAGGACCAAACAAGAATGTTTACTTCGAAAGGTTGAAATGATCCTGTTGAGGTCTAGCCTTGGGGATGTCTAGGCAAAATTTGACCCTAGAGCTAGGGCTTGGGATGGAGATTACACCGTTAGGATTGCCTCAAATTTGGAGGAGAGGGAGGGGACCCACTAGCGCAGTAGCATATAGGGGATCAAAAATTTTCCTTGGGTCAATTCCCAGGAAATTGATGCCTTTAGGTGACCTAATGGGGCTAGACTTGGGGAGAAAGAGGAGAAATGGTAAAAGGAAGTTAAAATGATCACCCCTTTAATGGAACAGTGCCTAATTCATTTGGGGATATGGAGTCAAGGATGGTGATGAGTAAGAACTTGGTTTCTTGATAAAGGAGGCCCGGAAAGTCAACTTCATCCAATATTGAGAGAGAAACGAAAAGTGACCTTCAAGCATTTATACTTCAAAGAAAATGACGCAAGCTTCTTGAGATAAATAATCTCTAGGACATTTCATTCATATAACATTGGCCCATACATTAAAATAGTTAAAACATGCTCAATTTCCACATTTCAATAATGCCACAACTAGCCCTAATTTTAGTAGTATGCAGCAACAAGAATAATAGCATTAAAATTTACTTACAACGTTATAGAGTATATCCAACCAGCATTTCGTTTGCTCAATAAAGCTCCAAGACAAGAGAAATGGCCCAAATCTATACATCAGAATTCATCCATCTCTAAAAAAATCCACCAAGGAAAAAGTGCGAAATTCTCTATGATTAGAGAGATCCCAAGTCAAGTGATGATACAAATGAATGTATCTAACATCAATATATAGCCTCCTAAGGAGTTCGAATTAGCCTATGGGCCCCTGGTGATAAAATAATGTGCAAATAATAACCCTTATTGGTGACAAGCCCACCAAACTAGCTCACAAATGTAAAAATAAGCCTCACAAGGGCCGAATAATAATATGTGCATGTCGTAGGTCCCTCCAAAGGCTCAATAATATCCTGAAGTGCCATATTGAGGAGTAAATACCTCGGAATATGATGGAAAAGGGGGTGGACCCTTGTTCTCCAAGTAATATACTTGTGGTGCTTCCAGTGTGTCTGAGGGCACATCAAGGGTCTCCATACGAATCAAAGATTCCTGTAGATCCTCTGTTATGGTCCAAGTGGTGGAATGAATGTTGTCATGACATCTTACAAGTGTTGGGACACCTGCCAAGAGTGTGGGGCTCCTGTGGGGTCTGCTGGGCATAGTGTACCAAGCATATCACCATCATCCCAAAGTGGATCACTAGTAGGCTCTAAACATCCATGAAGATCTGTGGACTGCTGTCTGTTGCTGTGGAGGCCTATGGCTCTTTATGCACACGCTACATGTGCCAATGTAGACCTCTAGGGGTCAGGATTCGATATAGGGAAACCAAACCAAAATGGAAACCACCTGCAATCCTGCATAAGATCCAACATGTCCCCTAGGCTTCCAGTACAACCAATCATTAAAATAATCGAGTAAAAGAGCTTACAAATTATGGATAGCAAAGTGGGTACTTCATAATGGCATGCCCTTGCATAGTGGGCTTTGGCATGTTCTAGTGTCTCTAAGCTCGAAAGTGGGTTAGCCAAGTACTTTATTAGGCGGTTTCAGCCTTTAGAGGGGATAGTATGTCCAAGGTACATCCCTCTAATGGGGGTGGCAAGTGACAAATAAGTGAGATGGAATAGGGAATGAGAGGGGCAACCTTGGGCCACATAGTGGGGCACACGGGTAGCTAGATAAGGGGAAGCCCACACTTGGGTATGTAATGTATAGGAGGGAGCAGTCGTGGTACATGAGGTGCCACGACCTTGATTTTTCCATCCTTCTTTATATACCTTGTTGGAAATACTGAGAGGGGGGGTGAATTAGTATTTCTTTTCAATTGTTACTTTTACCAGTTAAATCACTTATATTTAGAACACAAAATGAACAAAAGGAATAAATGCTTTTATTAATATAATCTTTACAATGAATCAAGTACAATATAGATAGGGCTCTAACCCTAGATGAAGACACCCAGAGTCCAACTTGGGATGTGCCAAGCACCTACTTGGACTTTAGTGAGGCTCCGACTTCTAGGGCTTCAACCCTATCTTATCCAAGGCACCAACCTTGAGTTTAGGAGCACCAACTCCAAGGACACCAATCCTATAGCTTCGCTTTGTCAAGATATGTTTGGTTGTACTTCATGGCTCCCAAAGTCTTCTTCACCGAGCCCTGTCAATCTTCAGCTTCACTATAGTCTCCATGCAACATCATCAATGACAACCTTGTCAATTAGAAGGTATCACCACTGCACTTCATCGTACCCAAACAAGTTCTTCAAGTCACCTCATGATGTCTCATGCATCATGGTCTCCAGTAGTGTCTTCTTCAAGATGTCTTCACAAGGTACTTCTAGGATGATACTCCAAGGTTAGTCAAGGTGTCTGCAATAGGAAGTCCAAGTTCTGCCCCTGCTCTAAGCCTCTTCAAGGGCTTCTTCAAGAACTTCTCAAGGGAGTCTTCACAATTCTTTGCCCAACAAGAGATTTCTCCACAAGTTATTCAATAGGTACTCCAAGATGTTTTCAAGGTCTCTTCACTATGCTGCACCAAGTCTGCTCCAAAAACTGCACCATCTACACTTCATCAATTCTGCACCAAAGTTTGCACCATGACTTCTGCACTACACCAATATTTCAACACCAGATTATCTCAAGACTACTGGACCACTGCTGCACCAAGACTTCAGCGCTAGATTGTGACAATTCTTCTTTACAAATGTCCTTGCACCACACGGCACCAAACCACTGTTCAAATTGTTCCAATACTTCTACACAAGGATTTATACACCATACTGCACCAATATTACTGTGCCAAATACTTTTGCGTCACACTGATCCAATAAAAGGATTTTTTCATCATATCAATATTCATGTGCCAAATTATCACACTGCTCCAATAGATGCTTCTAGTTTTGCTTCACAGGATGTCACTGCTGTCCAAAGAGATACTGCAGTCAATGAATAGTCCAAGCACTGCAATCACCAATGAATAGCATGCTGTATACAGGGGTATGCACCAATGTTTGCAATCATCAAGGAATAGCACACTATATTAGTGAGCACCGGACAGTTCACAAAAGAAAGCTCCACACACCATACTATCCACTCTGTCCACACTGTCACACTGTCTTAATGAATGCTGTACTGTAGCCAGGAGTATTACCTCGCTGGAAAGAACACTTCACAGCTTGAAGGTGCAGACCCACAGTCCGAAAATTTATATAAGAACACAGTCCAAATATGTCACTAAAACATAGCCACTGTAAATTGTATCCGAGGCTTGTATAGGAGGATGCACACACAGTCTCAGCCTGCTAAACAATGTTCCTTATCTTGCTGTCATATTCCTTCACTGTACCCTTATCTCGCTGTTCTTCTGTGTTCTGAACTCTTTTTTTCACTGCTAGAAAAGGAGGTCCGAGGTCCCTATATATACCCGTCCTCAAGAACTTGAATGATCATGTCTAATAGAGGCAGGCTGACATGAATTGACATGTTCAGGTCGGTTTACTGACCAGAAATTATATCCTTAATTTGAAAAATCAATAACATTCAAACCGCTTGGAGATTTGGGCTGAGTAATAGCTCATTGGAAAGCTAAAAATATGCTTTATAAGATGGTATAGGAATCACATTGAGAGGCTGCCTCTAAGGTAGTGAAAATTAATTTTCTTTGTGACTGTCCTTAAATTTCTGTGCATAAAATATTTGGAACAGTATGAGGAATGTTTTGGGACAGCGTGGCTTCTCCATTGTTTTGCACCAATAATGTCATCATGATAGTATCCAGCATCATGTATTCAATGATAGTGCAGTAATATGTCATAGTGCAGCCTTCATTAATTTGTCAAAGACACCAAAGTAGTCTTCCAATTATGTCAAAGTGTGGTCATTCTTTAAAGAGTATGACATTATCACATGTATGATTTCATCAATTATAGTCCTCCACTTCAAAGGCTTGTATATTGGCACCTAAGGTCTAGATCACCAATCAAGGCACATGATTGGCACTCAACAACATTATAGTTAGTTCAAGGACTTGTTCGGGCAAGACTTCTTCATTAGTTGCTTGACATCTTTGTGGCTTGACATCTTCTTCAAACAAGAGTTATGACATCATCATTTGGAACCAGTCATCTCAAGAATATTTGCCATCTCAACTAGTGCCATATTGACATCAATGGCAACCTAGATTAACTCTTTTGCTTTTTTATGAATTTTCTTTAATAACTGCTCGGGGCTCAAAGGACAATGCATGATGTGTAAGATATAGCAGTGATTACCCCTTTTAACAAAGGGCGGTTCATTGCCTCTAGGGGTTGGGACAATCATGGATTTCTGAATGATAAAGGAGTCTCCTCTAGGGCCTATGGAATCAGGGTGATGGCCAAGGATGGGGTAGAGCTCATGTGTTGGCTTTTGTCCATGTAATATCCCTTATCAGGAATATTCCTCAAACACAAGAAAAATCCAACTAGAGATGGACTGGGAGGGCATTTACCAGATATGTCGCCTCTGAAAAGAGGACGAGATCTGGAGGCTACTTGGCCCTTTCCAAACTCTGTCTAAGAGTATAGGAGAAAACACACAAGTGGTATAGTAGCTGGGAAGCTCAAAGAGATGAAAATAACAATGGTGCAACATATAACAATATAACCATAAGCAGACACTCAAGAAATGCAGAGAGAAATGCTAAGCCATTTATTATACTGAGTAATAGAATGAGTACAGGAGGTGATAAGAAAGATGGCACCTCGACTTGCACAAGGCAAGTGAATAAATACACTTAGAATAGCAAAGGAATGGCCCCTCTCTGAACTGCGTCCAAGTTGCTGGGGAACTGCTGTGCTGCTAGAAATCAAATGAGGATTTGGGGCTGTTCCCCTCCTCAAAAAATGTTGAAACTCTGGAATCAGATTCTACTCAGAAAACCCAGAAAAACCCAGAAAGCTTTTCTGAAATGGCCGACTCCCGAAAATCGCCCCCTTGAGGACCCACGCAATCCCTCAAGGCTCTGTGCTGCTGCTGAAATGAACCCACCACAACTCTGCCTGAAACTCAGCCAAAATCCTCCAATATGCAAGGGCTGTTCCCCTGCCCAACCTCCCGGCACAAATCCCCCCTGCAAAACTTCAATCCAGAACTCCTGCCAGAAAGAACTGCGTCATCCCTCTCAAGACTGCGCAGTCATCTAAGATGCTCAATCCTCCTGCCAAAATGCTGATGAAACTACTGCAAAAATACTGATGGAAATACCTTGCTCGAAGTCCCCTAGGGCTAAGGGTGAGATCTCCGAACAAAGACACTCAATGCATTAAATAGTGCCGTAGACTAGCTAAACAGCCAGCGTGCTCTAAGTCGAAGTGATTAGCTCAAATACACATAATCGAATGCCAAAATGAGGAGGCTCCTCTCTCCTTTATAGCGTTGGCCTCTCTCAATCCCAAGGCTCACCTCCTCCAACGTAGCTTTCCTCTTGCCACGTGTTTCTCACCATCTGCGTAGTCACTCCAAGTCTCTATGTGGGCCCCTCCTCTACGTGGTTCTTTGGCCCCCCTTGGCTCACCTTTTAAGCTACAACTTTGTGCTACTAGTGAGTGTCTTTATTCATGAAGTGAGTATGTCCCCCTCTCCTCACCTTTTTATTTATAAATAGCTATATAAGGCAAAAATTGAGCAAAATCGAATATTCCAATTAGCCATGGCTAATTAGGAATATTACAGTCCACGTGCTAATTATTTTTGTCCCGAACATGTTTTGCATCTTGTGGTACAATTCCCTGTTAAATGTGGCCTATTATGATTTTTCTTTTTCTTTTAATTGCTTCAAACTTCAGGGCATCATTCTAGGCATGACCCAAGGTGGGGGCAAGGGGACAGGGAGGCTAGTCCTCTGTGGACCCAGATGGGAATGTGGAACCAGGTGGGAGAAATGGTGAATGGGGGTATAGTGAGTGGAAAGGGAGTAATATGTGTGGGTAAAGGAGTGGGACCGTGCACCCAAATTCAGGGTTTCCCAAGTAGTACTACCCTAGAACCGAATGGTCAATAAAGGAGATCCCACGGGACTAAGATTCAAGGGTAACAACCAAAAGAGATCAAGGAGACAAGAGTACAAACTAAGCCCACTCTTTCCGCCAAATCCCCCCATCAATCCATACCCAGAAGTATCCATGTTAAGTAAACCCAATACTCAATTATCAAATGACAAGACATGCCTTTAGGTTTAGGAGTCCCACCTTCAAACGTACGATCAATACAGGTGGGTGAGGGACCACATGGCTAGCTCAGGTGGCAGAGAAATGGCACAACGAGCTAGTAGGAGGCATCAAGGGGTTGTTGGCAGCCAGCTGAGGCTCATCATGGAGAAAAAATTCTCCTGGGCATATCACGCACAAAGTGTTGGGTAACATTTGGCTCTAATTGGGACGTGATCTCTCGAAGAAGTGGACGAGGCTGCTCGAACATGAGGTCACAAGAACTCCAACAATCTCTTGGTCATTGTAGACGTGTTATCTGCACATGTCAAAGATCAAAGCCACGGGGAAACATGTTTTTCATGGTGTTTGCTGATCACCCATTCTTAATGTTAACCAATATGCAATTTTTTTGTTGTTGTTATTGTTGTTGTCTTTTTTTAATTATTTTTATATATATTCAATCTAATCTATCATAAGAAACATCATATGCGATTAGTTATAATGCAAAAATCATTATGCAACACATCCTACCCTAACATGCACAAAGTAATGTTAATACTAAGTGTAATCATATAGCCAATGCAACCAACATATCATCACGTCAATATACATATGCCTGCCAGTGTAATTACTCATGTAGCAAACCTCAAATCGAATGTGGACATAGTCACATGGCAGATGAGGCAGGTGGGAGGCAGGAAAATATGATCTCCATTCGAGGTAGAGGGAGGTCCTTGGAGAAAGAAAACTGGTCATTCTAGAGGTCTAGAGCTCCCCTTCTAGGTACAAAATGGAGGAATGAATGAATACTCTCAAGAACTCCTCATCACAATCACTGGTTGTAGTATCATGCTTTGAGGATGTCACATGGTTGTGATGAGAGTGGAGCGAAGGGTGAGAGAAAGAAGGAATGCAACAAACAGGTCTGTCAATGTGATGGTCACAGTGAGGAGGGGAGGTCTCGAAGTGATCATACTCCTGAGGATGGGTAAAAGGGGATAAAGTATACTCAATGAAGGGTTCCTCCTTGACACCATATTCAGAAAGGAGAAAAGAGGCATGGTCACTCGAGGTGATACCGAAAGGGATGAGGGACTTACTTGAGGGAGACTCAAGGTGATGAATAAGAGGGAAAGGCAAAGGGGAGGGCAAAGTGTCATATTCAACGAGTTTTCCTTCCTCACAATCTAAAGGCTCAAGCGATTTGAATACATAATCATAAGGTGGGTAGGTGAGAGCCTCACTGCTTTCGTCATTATAAGCATCAAATATTAGGCTTTCATTAAAAAGAGAATTAATCACTTCCATCAAAGATTGTCCTTCTTTACACAAAGGAAAATAATAATTCTCCTTCCCAAGGGTATCAATGGGTATGTCATCATAAATAGCCTTGAGGGGAAGGGAAGACCAATCTCATTCTCATCCTCCTTGTCGGTGTCATAAATTGGAGCATAATCAAATTGAGGAACAACAATTTCCCATTTCTCCTTTTCAATGTGGAAATAATCTTCAATGTCATTTTTTAAGGGGCTAATGGGATCCTCTCTCTTAAGGTTTTCAAAAGAGGATTCATCGGGGGTAATATCCTTGAGAATGGTAGGGTTGGTCTCAATTTCACCTTCAATATATTCATCCTTTCTAGCATGTGTCCTCAAAATCATCCTGCTCGTCTTGCAGTCCCAACGAGGACTCATCTTCATGCTCATCACCGAGGTCCTTGAGGTCATCCTCTTCTTGGTTGGTTGACAAGCGAGACCTCTCTTCCTCTCTCTTCTCTTGAAGAACAACGACTAAGGTATTTGTTACATGATTTTGGTAATATGCTTCTAGGAGGAGAGCATTAGTAGGGTTCTATTTATATTTACATTTCATCTTATGAAGCTTCATCTCTTCATCATATAAACGGGAGAAAAATTCATTAGAATTATATTCCCTTACTACCTCCCTACATGACCTACTATATTCATCCATTCTTTCTTGCGTGATT
Source organism: Pinus tabuliformis (assembly GCA_031772625.1). Lineage (NCBI taxonomy): Eukaryota > Viridiplantae > Streptophyta > Pinopsida > Pinales > Pinaceae > Pinus > Pinus tabuliformis. The sequence goes on along the minus strand of CM062814.1, from coordinate 695,631,492 downwards.
TGGAGGCTTTGAGGATCCAACTCTTCATCATCAGAGGAGGTGTTCCCCTTATCAACATAGTCTTCCAATTTTATAACTGACATTTTCTCATCATCCTCACACACACTTGAGCTTTCTTCAATGTCATCCAATTGATTTCCCATTGTGGGACTTTGTGGTTGACTATGACATTTATCATTGACTAGGTCAGTCAAAATATTCAGAGCATAGGTTAAGCGAGAAGTGTCAAAGAGGTGACTAGGATCCCCCTTATAGAAATCCTTCATTATGTCGAGTTACACTTGTTATTGTTGATTTGGAGTAGCATCGGATGTGCTCTAGCCATGAAAATTGGTGGAGAGGCTAAAGCACATGAGATCTCCAAGACCCAGAAATGGTTTGAGGAAATTCTACCCGGTGAAGGAGATATTAAAATAATTAATATTTTTAATGGGTTCCTAAGTCTAAACTTAGGAAAATAAAAATATTAATGGGTATTAATATAAAACTGGGTTAGAAGGTTCTAAATGACATGGATCAAGCCAAATCTAATCTTAGCTATTTATTAGAGATGTTATCTCGGCCATTGAAGACTCAACAGAAAAAGTATAAGTGGCTTGAGGGTTAGTTGGAGATACACCAAAGTGATCAGTCAGTTTGATTTCTATAGCGGGGTTTACTAAGAGAAATCGAACCAGTGATCAGTTGTAGCGAGGGGCAGTGAGTGCATAGTAGAGAGGCAGAGATAGTGCCAGAAGACCAACGCAGAGGCAGAGAGGCAGACACAAAGCCAGAGAAAGCCACACAGAGGCCAATACTGACTGCGCAGAGGGCCTGCATGAGTGATGCAGAGACTGCAGAAGTGACGCAAAGGGCTAGGCTGGCTGACACAGAGGGTTTCAGGCTGATGCAGAGGCGAGGATGGCTGATGCAGTGCCTCAGAGAGGCGCTGGAGACAGTTTTGTGGAGCAGACTTTCAGAGTATTTGCTTCCGAAGAGAGGTATTACTGCTAGATTATTTTTCTCTGTAGGGTGAGCCAGTTTGGCACCCAGTTGTACTTATAAAAGCTGCATAATAATAAAACCCTCATAACTGCTTCACTGGTTTTCCCAAGTTGGGTTTTTTTGGAGACGATTGTCCAAAAATAACGGTGCCCCTTGTGTGTTTGTCTATTTCTTTCAGTTGTTGATCTGTAGATGGTTGAGACTGCATTGTGTTTATTTCAGTATTTATATGGTTAAATAACTTGTTTAGTAATTAACAAGTAGGAGAAATAAACCATATAGTGCAGAACAATTTCTAACGAGTTAGGCTTAGAAATTTCAACATGGTATCAGAGCGTTGCAGATCACAAGAGCGCCGAAGGCACCAACTAAATCAGAGAATTTGCAGCAGAAACAACTATCCCGAGTGACAGAAGTTGTTCCTAGGCAAAAAGCAGTGGAGAAGGGGTGAAGCAGAGGGCCTGAGTCATCAATTCGAGCCAGAGAAGGGGCCAACGCAGAAACAGTGAGAGGCAGAAGAGGCTCATGAAGAGCCATGTCATCCTGCTCAGCCAAGTAGGAGTGACACAATTGGCTAGTGGAGTGTTTCATCCATTGTCGAGATTGCGCAGAACCTAGAGGCTCAGTGCTTCAGTTGCTGGGGCATAGGAAGCTGTGGGCAGATTGTGGAGTGTGAAGCTAGTGGGGTGTTGTCGTTGAGGCAGAACGGTACCTAATGGGACAAAACCAAGGTAGAAGGGAGTTTCTACTTAGGCGGATTTCTAGCCAAGAAATCCAGATCAATGTTGCAGGAGCAAAGGGGATCAGAGTGTTAATTTGGGGTAGCATCGGATGTGCTCTAGCCATGAAAATTGGTGGAGAGGCTAAAGCACATGAGATCTCCAAGACCCAGAAATGGTTTGGGCAGATTCTAACCAGTTTGGGAGATATTAAAATAATTAATATTTTTAATGGAGTTCCTAAGTCTAAACTTAGGAAAAATAAAATATTAATGGGTATTAATATAAAATTGGGTTAGAAGGTTCCAAAAGTCATGGATCAAGCCAAACCTAATCTTAGCCGTTGATCAGAGATTTAATTTCGGCCATTGAAAGACCAACAGGAAAAGTATAAGAAGAGGCTTGAGGGTCAGTTGGAGAACACACTGAGGGAGACTAGTCAGTTCGATTTCTAGAGCGGGGTTAGCTAAGAAATTCGAACTAGTGGTCTGGAGAGCAGTAAGAGGTAGCGAGTACGGAACAGAGAGTCAGGAACAACGCTAGAAGATCATCGCAGAGGTTGGAGAGGCAAATGCAGAGCCTCTCAAGTCGACGCAGAGGTAGCAGACTGTGCAGTCACTGGAGGGCCTGCGTGGGTGACAGAGAGAGGCCCAGTGTTGATGCAGAGAGGCAGGAGCTGACGCAGAGGGTTTGGGAGCTACGCAGAGCCCAATAGGCTTGACGCTGAGACTGGGAGAAGTGTCGGAGAATTTTTCTCTATTGGGTAAGCCAGTTTGGCACCCAGTTGTATTGAAGATCTGCTGAATAATAAAATCCTCTCCTGTTGCACTGGTTTTCCCACGTTGGGTTTTTCCAGGGACAATTTTCCAAGATATTTGTGTTGATGTGTTGATTCTTGTGCATGTGTTTGTTTCTGTATTATGGTGTGATATCCGCAGCAAAATCTATTTTAATGTTTACTGAAGGGTTTTCCTAAATAACTTCCTGAGAAATAAGTAGGTAAAATAAATCAGTTGTTGTAGTGATAGAATTTTCACATGGTATTAGAGCAAGTAATCAGAGATAGGAAGGGAAAATCAATTATGGGTCGAGACCATGATGCTGAGGCATCTACGTCAGGAGACTCACACATATTTTCAGAAAATTGCACAAGAGACAGTAATTTCTATTTCTCTATGTTGGCTTCCAGGCTGGAAGAAGAAGTGGCTTGTGTGACTAGCTCTGCATCATCAGAGGTATGATATATAGATAGTGGAGCTTCTTGGCATATGACGAGAATCCGGGAATATTTCTCAGATTATCAGGAGGAGAGGATGAACTGTCAGATCACCATGGGGAACAAGGCAAAGTGTACTCCAGTAGGGAGGGGTACCATAGTTTTTCAAACAGAAATAGGAGAGCGGTTTTGTGCTACCAATATGCTGCATGTACCAGGATTGCGGATGAACTTACTTTCTGTGTTTCAACTCCAAGGCAAAGGCTATGACATTTTCTTCATCAAGGAGAAAGTATACGTTAAACACTCGAGCTGGAAAAAGAAGGTGCAGATCGGGATCAAAAGTAATAGGTTGTACAAACTACAACTAGAATCACCAATGGCATTAATAGGCAGTCATGGAGACAAGGATTTGAACGAACTATGGCACAGAAGAATGGGACATTTACACAATGGGGCTTTGAGAATTCTCAGGAACATTGTAACAGGAGTTCCGGATCTTAGTACGGAACGAGATGATGTATGCAGAGGATGTGCTTTGGGAAAGTATGCTAAAGCAGCGTTTCCTAGAAGTAAAAACAGGGCCCAGAGTGTACTAGGATTGATACACTTAGATATTTGCGGACCTATGTCCACTAAAGCTCTTAGTGGTGCTGAGTATTTCCTCACGTTTGATGACCACTCAAGGAAAACTTGGATTTATTTTCCGAAAACCAAGGACAAGGTTTTCTGTCGATTCAAAGAGTTCAAGGCTTTGGTGAAGAATCTGACTGGGAAGAACATAAAAGTTTTGCGCTCAGATAATGGTGGAGAGTATGTCGATAAGGACTTCATTGATTTTTGTGCCAAGGAGGGCATCAGAAGAGAGTGGACAACTCCTTACAATTCGGAGCAAAATGGAGTAGCAAAAAGGAAGAACAGGACTATTGTAGAAGTAGCTAGGGCCATGATGTATGATCAAAATATGCCAAAATTCCTGTGGGCAGAAGCATGCAACACAACAGTATATGTTCAGAATATAACTCCTCATCAGGCATTGGGCAAGATTACTCCAAAGAAAGTCTTCATAGGGAAGACGCCTGAAGTTAGTGATTTCAGGATATTTGGGAGCTTAGCATATTGCTGTATACCTGAGGAAAAGAGGAAGAAGTTGGATCAAACTGCAGAGAAAGGATATCTAGTGGGATATAGCGAAAACGCTAAGGCATACAGAATCTATCTTCCAGGGAGCAGGAAGGTAGTAGTTCGACGAGATGTCAAGTTCATGGAGGACTGGGCTTTCAGAAAATCTCGAGAAATGCCTTCCGAGGAGCAGTGAAAAGAGGAGTCGTTGGTCAAACCTCTTCATCCAACGGAAGTAAAGTAAAGAGTTCTTCCTCGGATTAGGAAGAATCATAGGAGGAGGAGGAGCTAACAAAAGCACCTGCTGGTAGAGGAAGAACGAATAGGGAACTTCGTCAGATTTGTGAAATGCAGAGGATTTCATTGGTGCACCAAGGAACAATAAGAGGGAGCGAAAACAACGAGATAGATATCAGGCATTAGTAGCTCAGGATGGGGAGCTTGCCAGTTTTCAGGAGGTGGCTCAACATTAGGTTTGGTTGGATGCGATGGTAGAAGTGTACAACTCCATAATGGTGATCGATGTTTGGGAGATAGTGCTAAGGCCTCAAGACAGATTGGTGGTATGTTCGAGATGGATCTACAAGATTAAATACGTTTCAGACGACAATGTGGAAAAATACAGAGCCAAGTTTGTGGCTAAGGGGTATGCTCAGAAGGAAGGAATTGACTACGAAGAGACCTTCGCCCCAGTAGCCAGGTATACATCTATTAGAACCATGATATCTCTTGCAGCACAGATGGGATGGGAGATTTATCAGATGGATGTCAAAACGACATTTCTGAACGGGGTGATAGAAAAAGAGGTATACATTGAACAACCAGAAGGCTTTGATACACATGAGAAGAAGTCTCATGTATGTAGATTGAAGAAAGCCTTGTATGGGCTGAAACAGGCACCTAGAACATGGTATGGTCGAATTGATGGCTACTTGTAGAAGATGGGATTTGTCAAGAGTGACGCAGATCCAAATCTCTACTATCCGGTTATAGAGAATGAGCCTCTAATCCTAATATTATATGTGGATGATCTCTTCCTGACTAGATCATCCACGCTGATCGAGGATTGCAAGAAGAATCTAGCCATAGAATTTGACATGAAGGATTTGGGACAGATGCATTATTTCCTGGGGTTGGAAGTTTGGCAGCAAAAGGGGGAGATCTTCCTTGGACAAGGGAGATATGCTACAGAAATTTTGAAGAGATTCAGGATGGAGGATTGTAGACCCATGGCTACTCCAATGATCACCAACTGGAAGAAAATTGATGCAACAAAAGACAAGGATGCTGATCCCACCTTATACAGGCAACTCATAGGGTCCCCGATGTATTTGGTCAATACCAGGCCAGACATTTGTTACGCTGTCAACACCGTCAGTCAGTTCATGGTGGAGTCGAAGAGGGCGCACTGGGCAACAACCAAACATGTTCTTAGATATATATAGGGAACAGTCGATTATGGACTCTTGTACACCAGGAGTAAGGATATTAGATTGAGTGGATTCACTGATGTAGATTGGGCTGGAAGTTCAGTAGATCGGAAAAGTACCTCTGGGTACTGTTTCAACATTGGATCAGGAATGACCTCCTGGTGCAGTAGGAAACAAAAGTCCGTAGCTCTGAGCTCAGCTGAGGCAAAATATTTGGCTGCAAGCACAACTTCATGCGAGGTCATATGGCTTAGAAAACTGCTTGTGAACCTATTCATAAGAAATATGGAGGCGACCAGGATCATGTGTGATAATTAGAGTTGCATCAAGCTCTCTGAGAATCCAGTGTTTCACGATCGGTCAAAGCATATTGATATCCGGTGTGACTTTGTCAGAGACTGTGTCCAACGAGGAGCTGTGCTGTTGAGCTACACTCCTACAGGAGAACAGGTGGCAGATATCCTCACCAAGACCCTTGGAAGAACAAAGTTTGATTATTTTAGGGAAAAGATGGGGATGATAAAGAATCCATTTCAGTAGTAGAAATGGGGGTGATGTTGCAGTGCAGTAGCATGATGCAGCATGACAAGAAGAGATTGCATTGTAGATACAATGTTGGGAAGGAGGACCAACAACAGCACGGATACAGAGGGAGTTGCAGTGCAGATGCAGTGTTGGGAGAAAGGACCAGCAACAACATGAATACAGTAGTGGCAGAGGCAGAGCCATGGGCAGCAGTACAGGATGCAACAATGCAGAGAATGTTGGGCGGGGAGGCCTAGCATCAGCACAGGTACCAGTGCCGTATAGTCAAAGTGATGCTCAGTATGGAGTATTACTAGAGTACAGTCCTTGCTAAGAGAGAGTGTTGATTTGGGGTAGCATCGGATGTGCTCTAGCCATGACATTGGTGGAAAGGCTAAAGCAGATGAAAACTCCAAGACCCAGAAATGGTTTGGGCAGATTCTAACCAGTTTGAGAGATATTAAAATAATTAATATTTTTAATGTAATTCCTAAGTCTAAACGTGGGAAAAATAAAATTTTAATGGGCATTGGGTATTAATATAAAATTGGGTTAGAATGTTCGAAAAGTCATGGATCAAGCCAAATCTAATCTTAGCCGTTGATCAGAGATTTAATCTCGACCGTTGAAGGACCAACAGGAAAAGGATAAGAAGAGGCTTGAGGGTCAGTTGGAGTACACACTGAGGGAGACCAGTCAGTTCGATTTCTGCAGCGGGGTTAGCTGAGAAATTCAAACTAGTGGTCTAGAGAGCAGTAAGAGGCAGCGAGTACGGAACAGAAAGTCGAGAACAACACCTGAAGACCAGCGCAGAGGTTGGAGAGGCAGATGCAGAGCCTCTCAGGGAGACGCAGAGGCAGTAAACTGCGCAGTCATTGGAGGGCCTACGTGGGTGATGTAGAGAGGCCCAGTGCTGGCGCAGAAAGGCAGGAGTTGACGCAGAGGGTCTGGGAGCTGCACAGAGGCTAGCAAGCTTGATGCTGAGACTGGGAGAAGTGCTGGAGAATTTTTCTCTGTTGGGTAAGCCAGTTTGGCACCTAGTTGTACTGAAGAATTGATGAATAATAAAATCCTCCTCTGTTGCACTGGTTTTCCCATATTGGGTTTTTCCGGGGACAATTGTCCAAAATATCTGTGTTGATTCTTGTGCATGTGTTTGTTTCTGTATTATGGTGTGATATCTGCAGCAGAATCTATTTTAATGTTTACTGAAGGGTTTTCGTAAATAACTTATTGAGAAATAAGTAGGTAAAATAAATTAGTTGTTGCAGTGATAGAATTTTCACACGGAGAGGTACGATTCAATTGTGGAAGAAGGATTTCCAGGAGGGAAATCAAGATTCAGAGGGAGTCTAAAAGAGAACATCCAGGAGGGAAGTACAGACTCAGAAGGAGTTGCAGCGAGAACTTCTAGGAGGGAAGTAGAGACTCGGAAGGAGTCGCAGAGAGAACTTCTAGGAGGGAAGTAGAGACTCAGAGGAGTCGAAAAGAAGAGAAGAAATGGCAATGAACGAATTGAGGGATCAAGACAGGCTGGATGGAACATCTAACTTTGTCATCTGGAAGGCCAGGATCCTGTCTGTTCTAGACAGACATCGCATCAAGGCCTTCGCCTTGAGAACCGTGGCTATCCCAGTTGACCCCGCTGATAACGAAAGGTATGAGGATGCAATGGCCAATGCGAAATGCATAATCCTTGATGGGGTCAAGGATCATGTAGTTCAACATATTGCCGAGAAGAATACGGTAAAGGAAATGTGGGACACCTTGACAACATTGTATAAGGCACTTCCGTGCAGAGGAAGATGCTACTGGAGAATTAGCTACGGTCGTATTAGATGTAGAAGGGGGAGTAGATAGATCACTTTATTAGTAGGTTGTAGGAGATTTGGGACCAACTGACTTCCATAAGGGCCACGCCGGATCAGGAGTTAATGGTGAGGACCGCCCTGAACATAGTCTCCGAGGAATGGGAGACATTCGTCCAAAGCATTTTGGGTAGAGTGAATCTTCTAGGATGGGAAGAACTATGGGTAGCGCTTCGCCAAGAAGAGATCAGGTGACTGAGCAAGGCGGGAAGTAGCAACAAAGGAGGTCGGATCAAGAAAGAGGAGGAAGAGGATGCGACTCTGGCATCTGCGGGACAACAAGGGAAGATGAAGAAGAAGGACATCTCCAAGATAAAGTGCTTCAACTGTCGGGAGCTGATCCATTGTGCAACCCAGTGTCCCCGGAGGAAGAATAACGGAGAGGCTTTTGACTCCAAGGCAGCGACAACTAAGGCAGAGAAGGAGGTAGAGGATGATGACGATTGTGCCATGAGTGCACATTTACCTCTAGAGAAGAGGTGGGGAGACATCGAGTTGTTGTCAAGAGGACTACAGGAGATGAGGGGTAGGATCCTTGAGGTACCCAAACTCTTGGATCATATCCAGCTACGGGAGCCCTGAGTGACAGTAGCAGGATGGTGGATGTCGGTAGAAGCGGATGCAGATGAAGTGGTAGAGAGTGCTAGAGTGCAGGGATTTGTAGCAGCACAAAGGGGTTTGCAGCAGTGCGAGAGGTGGTTGCAGTAATGCAGAAAGGCACAGAGGGGTTTGCAGCAGTGTGAGAGGCACAAAGTTGTTGCAGTAGTGCAGAGGCAGCAGAGGGAGCACAAGGTAGCAACAGAGAGAGCTTCAGCATTAGGAGGGTTTCTAGCCTGACAAGGATGTCACTAGTTGGGTAGATTAGTTACCATCGTCTCAGTAACTGAGTTGCAGTGCAGCAGTGGCAGTGGTAGCAGTGTTTTAAAAACCGATCGGTCTGAACCGGTAACTGGTCAAACCGGCTTAAAAATCCTGTTTACCTCCTCATATCGCCCTTTTTTTTGCCCTAACTGGTCCTAACCGGCCGGTTTAGGACAAAATCGGCCGGTTTAGGACAAAACCGGCCGGTTGTGGTCAAACCGGCCGGTTGTGGTCAAATCGGCCGGTTTTGTCCTAAATCCGCTGGTTTATTTCTAGGGCAACTATAACCCCCACAAATGCATTTTTGTGAGTTTTGAAGCTGGTTTGAGGGAAATTTGGGGTTGTTTTCTCCCAAAAATAGTCCCTCCAAGAAAACCATGCGTACCCTCTCATTTTCCTGACACATCTCAACCCTAACAATGTTGGCAATTAATGGTAATGTTAAATTCTTAAAGTAAAAGTGACATTTCCTTTAATTTTCATTTTCATCCTTTTACTTAAATTTTTAACATTACCATGAAATGACTCAGGATGTTTGAGAGTGGTTTCGACCTCGTTGGATTTCATATGCAGAAACTAGAATTTTAGATTTCACTCAAATTCAACAGACTTAATGGTTTTCAGGTTTCATGGTTTGGGGGTTTGTAATGTTTCCATTTGATTCTATCATGCGCGAGGGTATGAGTAGAGCATGAAGCCTTTTAAGAACCTTGATCGTGGTGGCATTGATTGTTGAACTTTGTTGATGTTGGTGGTACTGATTTTTGAACTCCTCTACCATGGCCTTAATAAGAATGCACCCTTCACTCAAAGGAAAACAACTGGTTAGGCATGCTAATCTTTTTCTACCACATTATAACGTTGAGGAGATGAACCCTTCACGCAAACCAAAATCATTGGTTAGGCATGTTAAACCTTTTCAATTTATATCATGTTATAAGGTTGAGCAATCCAAGTCTGAAGACTTTGGGCTAAATGATGTTCATGTATCTCTTGTTGATGATGTTTATGTATTTCTAGTAGCGTTGAATCAATGATGAGTTTCATGAGGGACCATGTTGATCAGTGATTTGTAGTTTTTATGTCTATTTTTGCTACTACTAACGTTGTAGAGGAGTTTTAAGAGTCCTCAAACTCGGAGGCATATTATTTATGTAGCTCATGTTGATGATATGTTGTCTAATAGTGGTGATGAGTTTGATCATGATGAAGATTGATCATGTTGTTGATCACTGATATGTAGACTTGTGGTAGTTCAGTGACCCCATAGCTTAGAGCATTGTTGTCGGACTCTAGAGGCCATTTAGAGCCTCATTGATTATGTATTTTGTTGTGGATATGTATTGCACTCGATGCCATTTTGATATATTCACCTTTACATGGTATATAGATGAGAAAACCTTACATATTTTGTTTCTATTGGTTTGGAATCATGGTTGTAAATCTTAATTTTTTTTTCATTAAAATTTAAATTATTTAATATATTTTTTTAAACCGGTTCGTTTAGACTTGACCAGTCCCGGTTCGACCGATTCCGGTTCAAAACCCGGTTCATTAGGTGGACCAGTGCGGTCACCGGTTCCGGTTTTTAAAACATTGAGTGATAGTGCTATGGGCAGCATGAGGAGAGAGGGCTATAGTGCAGATGCAGAGTTGGGAGGAAGGACCAGGAACAGCACAGATGCAGAGGAGCTTTCGTACAGATGTAGCAGTGGCATTGGTAGAGCCATGGTTAACAATATAGGATGCAACAGTGGAGAGGATGTTGGGCAGCAAGGCCAAACATCAGCAAAGGTACCGGTGCTGGATGATTAGGGTGATGCTTAGTGGTGGAGTATTACTAGAGCACATTCCTCGCTAAGAGTGAATGTTGATTTGGGGTAGCATAGGATGTGATCTAGCCATGAAAATTGGTGGAGAGGCTAAAGCACATGAGATCTCCAAGACCCAGAAATGATTTGGGGAAATTCTGCTCAGTGAAGGAGATATTAAAATAATTAATTTTTTTAATGGGTTCTTAAGTCTAAACTTAGGAAAATAAAAATATTAATGGGTATTAATATAAAACTGGGTTAGAAGATTCTAAATGACATGGATCAAGCCAATTCTAATCTTATCCGTTGACTAGAGATGTAATCTCGACTGTTGAAGACTCAACAGAAAAAGTATAAGAGGAGGCTCGAGGATCGGAGATACACTAGAGTGATCAGTCAGTTCGATTTTCTAGAGCGGGGTTTGCTAAGAGAAATCAAACCAGTGATCAGTTGCAACAAGGGGCAGTGAGTGCATAGCAGAGAGGTAGGGATAGTGCCAGAAGAACAACGCAGAGGCAGAGAGGCAGACACAAAGCTAGGGGAAGCCACACAGAGGCCAATAGTGACTGCGCAGAGGGCCAGAGGTCTGCATGAGTGACGCAAAGGCTGCATAACTGACGCAGAGGGCCAAAGAGGCTGCGTAGAGCCTCAAAGGGCTGACGCATAGGGTTTCAAACTGACGTAGAGGCCCGGAGGGTTGACGCAGTGCCTCAGAGAGGCGTTGGAGAGGGTCTCGTGGAGCAGACTTTCAGAATATCTGCTTCTGAAGAGAGGTATTACTGCCAGATTATTCTTCTCTGTAGGGTGAGCTAGTTTGGCACCCATTTGCACTTAGAAAAGCTGCATAATAATAAAACCCTCAGAACTGCTGCACCAGTTTTCCCAAGTTGGCTTTTTCTAGGGACGATTGTCCAAATATAACGGTGTCCCTTTTGTGTTTGTCTATTTCATTTAGTTGTTGATATGTAGATGATTAAGACCGCATTGTGTTTTTCAGTATTTATATGGTTAAATAACTTCTTCAGTAATTAACAAGTAGGAGAAATAAACTAGATAGTGCAGAAAAATTTCTAACAGGTTAGACTTAGAAATTTCAATAGTTGTGGTCTATAAAACCCAAGCATGAGTTTCATATCCATATCTTCCAATACATTTTGATAAGATTTTGCATATTTATTCCCATTATTTTGCAGTTCTTGAATGTCTTGGTCAGTGAGTTTTGCAAATGTAGGACCAAGATCAAGCTTTCTTTTACTGTAGTCCATTTTCTATGATCTTGCATATTAGGATTGAAATGGAGTCGCCAGGGTGAATTAAAGTGCCTTGATAGATGCTTGCTTCACCTTGCAAGCATTAACTTTAAAGCTTAATGAAGAACTAGGGCTTTGTTCTTCCAATGGAGTCGCCAATAATGATATGTCAATATGTCGTATGGGAAACAAAACACACGTTTCGATCCCCGACAACAGTGCCATAAATGTTACCACTCAAACCAGCAAGGGACGTAAAGGGGTTTCCTAAGAGGGAAACTGCGAGGTTAAGGGAAATAGTGGAGGCTTAGCCCACTGTCACCACAGCTAAGTCTCCCTGCTCTTTACGGACTTTCACTGATGGGAGGAGTCCCCGTAGTGTAGGGATCACATTGTAAAGTAGATGTCAATGGATAGGTGAGAAGCGAACCTGAAAAACCTTTCCCAAGGATGGAGTGAAGAATGGAACTTGATTGCTCTTTAAGCAAGGGACATGGTCCACTAGAGGTAAGTTGTGAGGATTGGAGGGTTGAGGGAGAAAGCATAGGCTTATAGATGAGTTTCTCCTATAATATTTGGAAACTTGGATTCCCAAATGGTCCTTGACAAATAGTCTTTATTGAGAAGTGGGACCACACAGGGCTAACTGGACCTAGCCCAGGTTCGGGGATGGAATGCAACAACCAATGATGTTCCTATCCTGGACAAGGTGAGGGGAATGGACCAAACAAGAATATTTACTTTGAAAGGTTGAAATGATCCTGTTGAGGTCTAGCCTTGGGGATGCCTAGGCAAAATTCGACCCTAAAGCTAGGGCTTGGGATTCCCGGAGATTCCATTGTTAGAATTGCCTCAAGTTTGGAGGAGAGGGAGGGGACCCACTAGTGCAGTAGCCTATAGGAGATCGAAATTTTTCCTTGGGTTAATTCCCTGGAAATTGATACCCTAGGTGACCTTATGGGGCTAGACTTGGGGAGAAAGGGGAAAAATGGTAAAAGAAAGGTTAAAATGATCACTCCATTAAGGGTTTAGTGTCTAATTCACTTGGGGATATGGAGTCAAGGATGGTGATGAGTAAGAACTTGGTTTCTTGATCAAGGAGGCCCAAAAAGTCAACTTCATCTAATATTGAGAGAGAGAAAAGAAAAGTGACCTTCAAGCATTTATACTTCAAAGAAAATGATGCAAGCTTCTTGAGATAAATAATCTCCAGGAAATTTCATTCATATAACATTGGCCCATACATTAAAATAGCTAAAACATGCTCAATTCCACATTTCAATAATGCAACAACTAGCCCTAATTTTAGCAGTATGCAGCAATAAGAATAATAGCATTAAAATTTACTTACAACGTTATATATTATATCCAACCAGCATTTCGTTTGCACAATAAAGCTCCAAGACATGAGAAATAGCCCAAATCTATACATCAAAATTCATCCATCTCCAAAAATATCCACCAAGGAAAAAGTGTGAAATTCTCTATGATTAGAGAGATCCCAAGTCAAGTGATGATACACATGAATGTATCTAACATCAATATATAGCCTCCTAAGGAGTTCGAATTAGCCTATGGGCCCCTTATTATAAAATAATGTGCAAATAATATATTGGTGACAAGCCCACCAAACTAGCTCACAAATGTAAAAATAAGCCTCACAAGGGCTGAATAATAATACGTGCATGTTGTAGGGCCCTCCAAAGGCTCAATAATATCCTGAAGTGCCATATTCATGAATAAGTTCCTTGGAATATGATGGACAAAGGGGTGGACCTTTATTCTCCAAGTAGTAGACCTGTGGTGCTCCCAGTGGGTCAGCGGGCACATCAATGACCCGATGGATCACCATATGAATCGGAGATGCCGGTAGATCCTCTGTAATGGTCCAAGTGGTGGAATGAATGTTGTCATGACATCATACAAATTTTGGGACACCTGCCAAGAGTGTGGGGCTCCTGTGGGGGCCTGCTGGGCATAATGTACCAAGCATATCACCATCATCCCAAAATTGGATCGCTAGTAGTCTTTGAACACCCATGAAGATCTATGGACTGCTATCTACTGATGTGGAGGCCTATGGCTCTCTATGCACACCCTACATGTGCCAATGTAGACCTCTAGGGGTTAGGATCCCATATAGGGAAACCAAACCCAAACCCAAATGGAAACCACTTGCAATCCTGGATAAGATCCAATGTGTCCCCTAGGCTTCTAGTATAACCAGTGATTAAAATAATCGGGTAAAAGAGCTTACAAATCATCGATAGCAAAGTGGGTACTTCATAATGGCATGCCCTTCCGTAGTGGGCTTTGGCATGTGCTAGTGTCTCTAAGCTCCAAAGGGGGTTAGCTAAGTACCTTATTAGGTGGTTTCAACTTTTAGAGGGGATAGTATGTCCAAGGTACATCCCTCTAATGGGGGTTGCAAGTGACAAATAAGTGAGATGGACATCCCTCTAATGGGGGTTGCAAGTGACAAATAAGTGAGATGGAATAGGGAATGAGAGGGGCAGCCTTGGGCCACACCTAGGTATGTAATGTATAGGAGGGAGAAATCGTGGTATATGAGGTGCCCCGAACTTGATTTTTCCACCCTTCGTTATATGCCTTTTGCCTTTTTATGATTTCTTTAATAACTGCTCGGGGCTCAAAGGACAAGAGCATGATGTGTAAGATATAGCAATGATTACCCCTTTTAACGTAGGGCAGTTCATTGTCCTCCAGGGTTTGGGACAATCATGGGTTTCTAAATGATAAAGGAAGCTCCTCTAGGGCCTATGGAACCGGGGTGATGGTCGTGGATTGGGTAGAGCTCATGTATTGGCTTTTGCCCACATGCTAATTATTTTTGTCCCGACCATCTTTTGCATCTTGTGGTACAATTTCCTGTTAAATGTGGCCTATTATGCTTTTTCTTTTTCTTTTAATTGCCGCAACCTTCAGGGCATCAGTCTAGGCCTGACCCAAGGTGGGGGCAAGGGGACCGGGAGGCTAGCCTATGTGGGAGAAATGATGAATGGGGTATAGTGAGTGGAAAGGGAGTAATATGTGTGGGTAAAGGAGCGGGTCCGCACATCCAAAGTCAGGGTTTCCCAAGTAGTACCACCCTAGAACCAAATGGTCAATAAAGGAGATCCCATGGGACTAAGATTCAAAGGTAATGACCCAAAGAGATCAAGGAGACAAGAGTACAAACTAAGCCCACTCTTTCTGCCAAATCCCCCTATCAATCCATACCCAGAAGTATGCATGTAAACCCAATACTCAATTATCAAATGACAAGACATACCTTTAGATTCAGGAGTCCCACCTTCAAGCATACGATCAATACAGGTGGGTGAGGGACCACATCGCTGGCTCAGGTGGCAGAAAAATGCCACAACGATCTAGTAGGAGGCATCAAGGGGCTGCTGTTTGCCAACCGTTCATGCAGAAAATTTTTTCTTGGGGATATCACCCACAAAGTGGTGGGTAACAGGTTGAATTTTATTATATATTTTTTTTAAATAAGAAATTTTATTATATGTTGATATTCAAATTTTATACTATGTCGAACTTAATTTCGAATTTTATCCTCAAATTTTTCATCCTCAAACTTTTTCTGAATTTCAAAGTCCTCAAACTGGAACACGAACATGAACGCGGTGACTTAGATCACAGGAAAGCCGCACGTGCGAGGGTTTGACCAGCTTCAGATTCACCGTAGGAAGGCCACATGTGCAGGTTGCCCGCAGGTCTTTTGACTCTTGACCACAGCGCCGAAGTTGACTAGGCCGAGTTGACTGCAAAATTTGACTGTTTGACCAGAGTTGACCAAGTTGGTTTAACTGGTTTTGACCAGCATTATCTTGCTGCTGTTTGACCAGGTTTGACTGGTATTTGACTTGGATTATTGGCACAGATTTTTAGACAAATTGTTGATTTGTAAACCTTGCTGAAGAATAATTTCTCCTAAGAAAAGTTGTTGGGTTTTCTCCCAAGATAAAATTAATGTCTCTATTATGCATGGCTGTATTTCTATGACCTTTATTGTTTCTGTTGCATTTACTGTTGAGGTTTTCTGAGTATAATTATTCAATAATAGCAGTGGCATAAAATACTGTTTAGAAATCATTAGGAAGTAATTATCTCGCAGAAAATTGTAATCTACTGTACTTGTCTTAGAATTTCAATGTGAAGGACTGATTTGAAGGGAAGAAATCTTTTGTGTGCTTAATTTTGCTTCTGCTGTTTATTTTGTTAGTGTTAAGATCTCAGCCATGTTATTATTTAGTAGTTCTAATCTGCTAGGAAGTAAATAACCAGGTACTGGGGTTCAAAAATTAACATATTTCTATATATTTTTTCAGTTCCTTAGTTAGGTTGACCATTTTTCTTCTTCCTTCTTGTTGTGAAAAGGATGTCCAATCTAGGTTGTAACTCTCCTGTCACATATGTTGATTTGCTATTGTGGACATGTAATAAATGTTTATTCTTTTCTCTGTCTCACACAGACAAATATCAATATAGGTAATGTATGTGTGTGTATCCATGTACTTGTGCTCAGAGACAAATCTTTTAATGTATCCCCGTTTTGGTAAATTGGTGTTCCATGTAATAGGCACTAGCTGCTCTCTTTAATGTGTTTTTTGTCACAATGCTTATCTTGTTTTCCAACCTTCAAAGCTAGTAGCAACATCCATGATGAGTTATAAGGATATTAAGAATAGGGTGATTTGTATTTGGCTCTGGCAAGTTATTCACAAAGATTATTTTTATTGTGGAGATGGTATGGAACTTTTCTTGATACATGCAAATTTAAAGGTGTAGATGTTTGTTTAAATGTTTAATTTAAGGTTTATGTTGTTGCAGTTTGTGTTCCTAGATAAAAATCATGAAGTGCATGCATCTTATCTCAAGAGAGTCGACATCTTTTCAGAAGTTTCTTATTGTAGCTAGGAACAGAACTAATAACTCTGCATAGAAGGCATTAATACCTCCCAATGGATAGGATGGGGATCCTCATCAAATGAAGTTCTACATCTCCATTTTTAGAGCAAAATGATCTCAACTAGCTGAATAGTATTCCTGAATGACTCCTTTTCAGTTCATAGGGCTGACAAAAAGGATCACAAACTTAGAAACAACAAATTCCGGGAGGCACAAGCTACTCAACAAATTGAAATGATTTTCTTGACAGTTTCTGCCCTGTGACAAACTATACGCATCAATTGGAATATTATACTGCAAATCCATAGGGGTAAAAAATCAGTGGAGGAGAAAAAATATGCGTGGTAAAAATGATGTTTGTTTCAACCTAAATAATGCCTGGAAATTTAATAAGAATTAACTCTTAGTGGTATTCTAATAATACTGTTGGTGTTATTATGATGATTAGTTTTCCTCTATAAACGCTTCTTGGTTGATTGGCTTATAAATGAAGAGAATGATAGGCATATATCTTCAGGTCACCATGGCTGTGCTTTTTTCCTTCTGTATTTCCTTTCTCTTACAATGTTTACATCTTATACCCATATCGATGGATATTACTAATATTGCATTTGGAAGTGATTTGACCTTAAATAATACAATTGCTAACCAAAATGCATGTTTTCTCAAACATATATAGATTTTAGTAGTTTACAGGCTCCAATTTTTTCCATTGGGTATGGAACCTTTGTGTTTGGTTGTATTGCACTATGGTCTATCTGTGGCTGTTGCTCAGAAATTTAAATTTCGAAACCAATAAAATATTTCTTGATTTGCTTAATGTCTTTTACATCAAATGCAGGGTCTTCAACATATCCTAATGCGACGTTTGGATGGGTCAGTGTGAAGGATGTAGCAAAGGCACATATTCTAGCATTTGAAGTTCCATCGGCAAATGGAAGATATCTTTTGGTTGAGAGGGTTGCCCACTTATCAGAAATTGTGAAGATCCTGAGCAAACTATATCCAGGCTGCGCACTTCCAACAAAGTATGTGTGTCTAATAAATTGTTCATTTCATTTTTTTATGTAAAATACCATAGAGAATAATAAAGAACTGCATTTAATTTCTTGAATATGCTAGTTTATCATGGCAATGGCAGCTCAAAGTGGTTATCTCACTGTAGACAAAAAAATAGACAAAATAAGTGGGAGAGAATTTCTTTTTATACCTTTTCAGCTTTCTCCTGGTGATGGAAGTAAGATAGCATGAACCTGATGATTCCATGGTGTACTTGGATAAATAATTCGAACAGGGATTCTTCCTGTTGAATAAAATATATCGGCTCTTAAAATCCAAGATAAAAAACCCTCAAATTTGTAGTTGTACATGTTGGACTGCTACGTACATTGAGAGAAGTACATTTGTTTAGTGCTGTGAAGAAGATTCCATAACATTCATAGAGCATCAGCAACACCGAAACAGGTAGATTGATAGGAAAGATGAATCATATGGGAGCAGTACACAAAATTTATTTCATAAAAATTAGTTCAACAAAAAGTATGAAAAAGAATATATGTCCAGGACATTTCTACCAAAAAGAAAATTTGAGTATGAATAGTTCTTTGGTGGAAGTGGAGTCTGGCAATAGAAATTCGTAAAAGTTAATGATCACATGAATAGTTTGCAAGCTGCTGCTAAAGTGAAAAGGTGTAAAATGAGTATTGCAAAATTAGGGTTTGTAAGCCCTAGATTAATTTGAAGAATAATGAAACCCTAGGATTTGTGGAGAAAACCATAGAGATAGACCTAGAACAACATTTCTGCTGAAAGAAGAAACCCTAGCTCATGCAAGGAAGGAATGGCATCATGTTAATGATGAGGACGAGAATGATAAAGTTGCAAGATGAATGCAAGAAGTGGGAGCTGACATTTCCTACTATCCTCAAAAGATAAGTATCTTATATCTTTTGTTCTTGATTATTATTGCCGTTTTACTATGAGTTAGTCTATTGTCATTGTTTCTCATTGTCGAGTTATAATTGTTCTTCCATTGTAGGTACATAGCAAAGGCTGCCTAGACTCTAGCAGCAGATGGAAGTAGCGAAGCAAAGCATGTGACAAGAGGACTTTCCTGGAATCATGATTTGTACTAGATGAGATCTGAACTTAGAGGGAGCAGGCAGATCATCAATTTCGAAATATACTTTAAACTTTGACGATGAGAAGTCAATGGTGACTTCCAAATGTACCTACAAGATCTAGCATGCAGCAGTTGCCAATATAGACAAGTACAAGCGAGAGTTGAGAATAGAAGGTTCTCACAAAAAGAGGGAGAGGATCATGACAAAATGTTTGCTCCAGTTGTGAGATACACTTCTGTTTGAACTATTATCATTGCTTTGAAAGTGCACCAGGTGGATGCAGAGATCGTTTTTCTCAAGAAAATAATTGAAGGGGAAGAAGTGTACATAGAAGTCTTTGAGGTACATGGGAAGAAGTCTCATGATTGAAGAAGGATTTGTACGATAACAAGCAAACAGACTAGGATTGTTATTCTTGAATTGATGAATATCTGATGAGTCTTGGCTGATCTTATTATTATATGATTTTTTTCTAACAGAAGAAGAAGAACTGATGTGTCAGAGGGAGCAACTATAGCAAAAATATTTACTTCTGTAATAGGAGCAGTCAAGAAGCCTTGTTTTAGCTTTAGAGGGAGTTGACCTTTGAAATTCGAGATAATGGAATTTTGTTGACATTGTCAGGCTAGATAGTTGATATGGGGGAAGACAACAATGATAGGAGCAACTAGAATTACCACAACATGAGATGTTTCAGTGTAAGAAGTGTTGAGAAACCAAGTGCTAGAAGATAATGATTGATTTCTCTTAACTTGATAATTACTTGTGAATGTTTGTTGGCTTCTTATTTCTTATATTATCTTCTTCATTTAGAAATTAGACAAAGAGTGCAAAATATGAAGATCACAAAGAGACAAAGAACACTAGAAATTAGGTTCCAACCCAGGGAAAAACCCCACAAGGGCGAAAACCTAACAACCCTTCTTATAGAATCAAATCAAAATGAGATATCCAAGACCAAAGACCAAAATGAGATTCCATGGTGTACTTGGATAAATAAGTCGAACAGGGATTCTTCCTGTTGAATAAAATATATCGGCTCTTAAAATCTAAGATAAAAAACACTCAAAGTTGTAGTTGTATATGTTGGACTGCTAGAAGTACATTTGTTTAGTGTTGTGAAGAAGATTCCATAACATTCTTAGAGCATCAACAACACCGAAACAAGTAGATTGATAGGAAAGATGAATCATATGGGAGCAGTACACAAAGTTTATTTCATAAAAATTAGTTCAACAAAAGTATGGAAAAGAATATATGTCCAGGACATTTCTACCAAAAAGAAAATTTGAGTCTAAATAGTTCTTTGGTGGAATTGGAGTCTGGCAATAGAAATTCGTAAAAGTTAATGATCACATGAATAGTTTGCAAGCTGCTGCTAAAGTGAAAAGGTGTAAAATGAGTATTGCAAAACTAGGGCTTGTAAGCCCTAGATTAATTTGAAGAATAATGAAGTGCTAGGGTTTGTGGAGAAAACCCTAGAGATATACCTAGAACAGGGATTCTTCCTGTTGAATAAAATATATCGGCTCTTAAAATCCAAGATAAAAAACCCTCAAATTTGTAGTTGTACATGTTGGACTGCTACGTACATTGAGAGAAGTACATTTGTTTAGTGCTGTGAAGAAGATTCCATAACATTCATAGAGCATCAGCAACACCGAAACAGGTAGATTGATAGGAAAGATGAATCATATGGGAGCAGTACACAAAATTTATTTCATAAAAATTAGTTCAACAAAAAGTATGAAAAAGAATATATGTCCAGGACATTTCTACCAAAAAGAAAATTTGAGTCTAAATAGTTCTTTGGTGGAATTGGAGTCTGGCAATAGAAATTCGTAAAAGTTAATGATCACATGAATAGTTTGCAAGCTGCTGCTAAAGTGAAAAGGTGTAAAATGAGTATTGCAAAACTAGGGCTTGTAAGCCCTAGATTAATTTGAAGAATAATGAAGTGCTAGGGTTTGTGGAGAAAACCCTAGAGATATACCTAGAACAACACTTCTGCTGAAAGAAGAAACCCTAGCTCATGCAAGGAAGGAATGGCATCATGTTAATGATGAGGACGAGAATGATAAAGTTGCAAGATGAATGTAAGAAGTGGGAGATGGCATTTCCTACTATCCTCAAAAGGTAAGTATCTTATATCTTTCGTTCTTGATTATTGTTGCCCTTTTACTATGAGTTAGTTTGTTGTCATTGTTTCTCATTGTCGAGTTATAATTGTTCTTCCATTGTAGGTACATAGCAAAGGCTGCCTAGACTATAGCAGCGGATGGAAGTAGCGAAGCAAAGCGTGTGACAAGAGGACTTTCTTGGAATCATGATTTGTACTAGATGAGATCTGAGCTTAGAGGGAGCAGGCAGATCATCAAGTTCGAAATATACTTTAAACTGTGTTGATGGGAAGTCAATGGTGACTTCCAAATGTACCTACAAGATCTAGCATGCAACGATTGCCAATATAGACAAGTACAAGCGAGAGTTGAGAATAGAAGGTTCTCGCAAAAAGAGGGAGAGGATCATGACAAAATGTTTGCTCCAGTTGTGAGATACACTTCTGTTTGAACTATTATCATTGCTCTGAAAGTGCACCAGGTGGATGCAGAGATCGTTTTTCTCAAGAAAATAATTGAAGGGGAAGAAGTGTACATAGAAGTCTTTGAGGTACATGGGAAGAAGTCTCATGATTGAAGAAGGATTTGTACGATAATAAGCAAACAGACTAGGATTAATATTCTTAAATTGATGAATATCTGATGAATCTTGGTTGATCTTATTATTATATGATTTGTTTCTAACAGAAGAAGAACTCATGTGTCAGAGGGAGCAACTACATCAAAAATATTTACTTCCGTAATAGGAGCAGTCAAGAAGCCTTGTTTTAGCTTTAGAAGGTGTTGACCTTTGAAATTCGAGATAATGGAATGTCGTTGACATTGTCAGGCTAGATAGTTGATATGCGGGAAGACAACAATGATAGGAGCAGCTAGAATTACCACAACAGGATATGTTTCAGTGTAAGAAGTGTTGAGAAACCAAGTGCTAGAAGATAATGATTGATTTCTCTTAACTTGATAATTACTTGTGAATGTTTGTTGGCTTCTTATTTCTTATATTATCTTCTTCATTTATTAATTAGACAAAAAGTGCAAAATATGAAGATCACAAAGAGACAAAGAACACTAGAAATTAGGCTCCAACTCAGGGAAAAACCCCACAAGAGCAAAAACCTAACAACCCTTCTTATAGAATCAAATCAAAATGAGATATCCAAGACCAAAGACCAAAATGAGATTCCATGGTGTACTTGGATAAATATGTCGAACAGGGATTCTTCCTGTTGAATAAAATATGTCGGCTCTTAAAATCCAAGATTAAAAACACTCAAATTTGTAGTTGTATATGTTGGACTGCTATGTACATTGAGAGAAGTACATTTGTTTAGTGCTGTGAAGAAGATTCCATAACAGTCTTAGAGCATCAGCAACACCGAAACAAGTAGATTGATAGGAACGATGAGTCATATGTGAGCAGTACACAAAATTTATTTCATAAAAAATAGTTCAAAAAAAGTATGAAAAAGAATATATGTCCAGGACATTTCTAACAAAAAGAAAATTTGAGTCTGAATAGTGCTTTGGTGGAATTGGAGTCTGACAATAGAAATTCGTAAAAGTTAATGATCACATGAATAGTTTGCAAGCTGCTGCTAAAGCGAAAATGTGTAAAATGAGTATTGCAGAATTAGGGTTTGTAAGCTCTAGATTAATTTGAAGAATAATGAAACCCTAGGGTTTGTGAAGAAAACCCTAGAGATAGACCTAGAACAACATTTCTGCTGAAAGAAGAAACCCTAGCTCATGCAAGGAAGGAATGACATCATGTTAATGATGAGGACGAGAATGGTAAAGTTGCAAGATGAATGCAAGAAGTGGGAGCTGACATTTCCTACTATCCTCAAAAGATAAGTGTCTTATATCTTTTGTTCTTGATTAATATTGCTGTTTTACTATGAGTTAGTTTGTTGTCATTGTTTCTCATTGTCGAGTTATAATTGTTCTTCCATTGTAGGTACATAGCAAAGGCTGCCTAGACTCTAGCAGTAGATGGAAGTAGCGAAGCAAAGCGTGTGACAAGAGGACTTTCCTGGAATCATGATTTGTACTAGATGAGATCTGAGCTTAGAGGGAGCAAGCAGATCATCAAGTTCGAAATATACGTTAAACTGTGTCGATGAGAAGTCAATGGTGACTTCCAAATGTACCTACAAGATCTAGCATGCACCAGTTGCCAATTTAGACAAGTACAAGTGAGAGTTGAGAATAGAAGGTTCTTGCAAAAGGAGGGAGAGGATCATGACAAAATATTTGCTCCAGTTGTGAGATACACTTCTGTTTGAACTATTATCATTGCTTTGAAAGTGCACTAGGTGGATGCAGAGACCGTTTTTCTCAAGAAAATAATTGAAGGGGAAGAAGTGTACATAGAAGTCTTTGAGGTACATGTGAAGAAGTCTCATGATTGAAGAAGGATTTGTACGATAACAAGCAAACAATTACGAATTATATTCTTGAATTGATGAATATCTGATGAGTCTTGGCTGATCTTATTATTATATGATTTGTTTCTAACAGAAAAAGAAGAACTCATGTGTTAGAGGGAGCAACTATAGCAAAAAAATTTACTTCCGTAATAGGAGCAATCAAGAAGCCTTGTTTTAGCTTTAGAGGGAGTTGACATTTGAAACTCGAGATAATGGAATGTCGTTGACATTGTCAGGCTAGATAGTTGATATGCAGGAAGACAACAATGATAGGAGCAGCTAGAATTACCACAACAGGATATGTTTCAGTGTAACAAGTGTCGAGAAACCAAGTGCTAGAAGATAATGATTGATTTCTCTTAACTTGATAATTACTTGTGAATGTTTTTTGGCTTCTTATTTCTTATATTATCTTCTTCATTTAGTAATTAGACAAAAAGTGCAAAATATGAAGATCACAAAGAGACAAAGAACACTAGAAATTAGGCTCGAACCTAGGGAAAACCCCACAAGGGCGAAAACTTAACAACCCTTCTTATAGAATCAAATCAAAATGAGATATCCAAGTGCAAAGACCAAAATGAGATTCCATGGTGTACTTGGATAAATAAGTCGAACAGGGATTCTTCCTCTTGAATAAAATATATCGGCTCTTAAAATACAAGATAAAAAACCCTCAAATTTGTAGTTGCATATGTTGGACTGCTATTTACATTGAGAGAAGTACATTTGTTTAGTGCTGTGAAGAAGATTCCATAACATTCTTAGAGCATGAGCAACACCGAAACAAGTAGATTGATAGGAACGATGAGTCATATTTGAGCAGTACACAAATTTATTTCATAAAAAATAGTTCAAAAAAAGTATGAAAAAGAATATATGTCCAGGACATTTCTAACAAAAAGAAAATTTGAGTCTGAATAGTTCTTTGTTGGAATTGGAGTCTGACAATAGAAATTCGTAAAAGTTAATGATCACATGAATAGTTTGCAAGCTGTTGCTAAAGCGAAAAGGTGTAAAATGAGTATTGCAGAATTAGGGTTTGTAAGCTCTAGATTAATTTGAAGAATAATGAAACCCTAGGGTTTGTGAAGAAAACCCTAGAGATAAACCTAGAACAACATTTCTGCTGAAAGAAGAAACCCTAGCTCATGCAAGGAAGGAATGACATCATGTTAATGATGAGGACGAGAATGGTAAAGTTGCAAGATGAATGCAAGAAGTGGGAGCTGACATTTCCTTCTATCCTCAAAAGATAAGTATCTTATATCTTTCGTTCTTGATTATTATTTCCGTTTTACTATGAGTTAGTTTGTTGTCATTGTTTCTTATTGTCGAGCTATAATTGTTCTTCCATTGTAGGTACATAGCAAAGGTTGCCTAGACTCTAACAGTGGATGGAAGTAGCGAAGCAAAGCGTGTGACAAGAGGACTTTCCTGGAATCATGATTTGTACTAGATGAGATCTGAGCTTAGAGGGAGTAGGCAGATCATCAAGTTCGAAATATACTTTAAACTGTGTCGATGAGAAGTCAATGGTGACTTCCAAATGTACCTACAAGATCTAGCATGTAGCAGTTGCCAATATAGACAAGTACAAGCGAGAGTTGAGAATAGAAGGTTCTCGCAAAAAGAGGGAGAGGATCATGACAAAATGTTTGCTAAAGTTGTGAGATACACTTCTGTTTGAACTATTATCATTGCTTTGAAAGTGCACCAGGTGGATGCAGAGATCGTTTTTCTCAAGAAAATAATTGAAGGGGAAGAAGTGTACATAGAAGTCTTTGAGGTACATGGGAAGAAGTCTCATGATTGAAGAAGGATTTGTACGATAACAAGCAAACAGACTAGGATTGATATTCTTGAATTGATGATTATCTGATGAGTCTTGGCTGATCTTATTATTATATGATTTGTTTCTAATAGAAGAAGAAGAACTCATGTGTTAGAGGTAGCAACTATAGAAAAAATATTTACTTCCGTAATAGGAGGAGTCAAGAAGCCTTATTTTAGCTTTAGAGGGAGTTGACCTTTGAAATTCGAGACAACGGAGTGTCGTTGACATTGTTAGGCTATATAGTTGATACGCGGGAAGACAACAATGATAGGAGCAACTAGAATTACCACAACAGGATATGTTTCAGTGTAAGAAGTGTTAAGAAACCAAGTGCTAGAAGATAATGATTGATTTCTCTTAACTTGATAATTACTTGTGAATGTTTGTTGGCTTCTTATTTCTTATATTATCTTCTTCATTTAGTAATTAGACAAAATGTGCAAAATATGAAGATCACAAAGAGACAAAGAACACTAGAAATTAGGCTCCAACCTAGGGAAAAACCCCGCAAGGCCGAAAACCTAATAGCCCTTCTTATAGAATCAAATCAAAATGAGATATCCAAGACCAAAGACCAAAATGAGATTCCATGGTGTACTTGGATAAATAAATCGAACAGGGAATCTTCCTGTTGAATAAAATATATCGGCTCTTAAAATCCAAGATAAAATACCCTCAAATTTGTAGTTGTATATGTTGGATTGCTATGTACATTGAGAGAAGTGCATTTGTTTAGTGTTGTGAAGAAGATTCCATAACATTCTTAGAGCATCAACAACACCGAAACAAGTAGATTGATAGGAAAGATGAATCATATGGGAGCAGTACAGAAAATTTATTTCATTAAAATTAGTTCAACAAAAAGTATGAAAAAGAATATATGTCCAAGACATTTCTACCAAAAAGAAAATTTGAGTCTGAATAGTTCTTTGGTGGAATTGGAGTCTGGCAATAGAAATTTGTAAAAGTTAATGATCACATGAATAGTTTGCAAGATGCTGCTAAAGTGAAAAGGTGCAAAATGAATATTGCAAAATTAGGGTTTGTAAGCCCTAGATTAATTTGAAGAATAATGAAAGCCCTAGGATTTGTGGAGAAAACCCTAGAGATAGACCTAGAACAACACTTCTGCTGAAAGAAGAAACTCTAGCTCATGCTAGGAAGGAATGACATCATGTTAATGATGAGGACAAGAATGATGAAGTTGCAAGATGAATGCAAGAAGTGGGAGGTGACATTTCCTACTATCCTCAAAAGATAAGTATCTTATATCTTTCGTTCTTGATTATTATTGCCGTTTTACTATGAGTTAGTCTGTTGTCATTGTTTCTCATTGTCGAGTTATAATTGTTCTTCCCTTGTAGGTACATAGTAAAGGCTGCCTAGACTCTAGCAGCGGATGGAAGTAGCGAAGCAAAGCGTGTGACAAGATGACTTTCTTGGAATCATGATTTGTACTAGATGAGATCTGAGCTTAGAGGGAGCAGGCAGATAATCATGTTCGAATTATACTTTAAACTGTGTCGATGAGAAGTCAATGTTGACTTCCAAATGTGCCTACAAGATCTAGCATGTGGCTGTTGCCAATATAGACAAGTACAAGTGAGATTTGAGAATAGAAGGTTCTTGCAAAAAGAGGGAGAGGATCATGACAAAATGTTTGCTCCAGTTGTGAGATACACTTCTGTTTGAACTATTATCATTGCTTTGAAAGTGCACCAGGTGGATGCAGATATCGTTTTTCTCAAGAAAATAATTGAAGGGGAAGAAGTGTACATAGAAGTCTTTGAGGTACATGGGAAGAAGTCTCATGATTCAAGAAGGATTTGTACCATAACAAGCAAACAGACTAGGATTTATATTCTTGAATTGATGAATATCTGATGAGTATTGGCTGATCTTATTGTTATGTGATTTGTTTCTAATAGAAGAAGAAGAAATCATGTGTTAGAGGGAGCAACTATAGCAAAAATATTTACTTCTGTAATAGGAGCAGTCAAGAAGCCTTGTTTTAGCTTTAGAGTGAGTTGACCTTTGAAATTCGAGATAATGGAATGTCGTTGACATTGTCAGGCTAGATAGTTGATATGCGAGAAGACAACAATGATAGGAGCAACTAGAATTACCACAGCAGGATATGTTTCAGTGTAAGAAGTCTTGAGAAACCAAGTGCTAGAAGATAATGATTGATTTCTCTTAACTTGATAATTACTTGTGAATGTTTGTTGGCTTCTTATTTCTTATATTATCTTCTTCATTTAGTAATTACACAAAAAGCGCAAAATATGAAGATCACAAAGAGACAAAGAACACTAGAAATTAGGTTCCAGCCCAGGGAAAAACCCCACAAGGGCGAAAACCTAACAACCCTTCTTATAGAATCAAATCAAAATGAGATATTCAAGACCAAAGACCAAAATGAGATTCCATGGTGTACTTGGATAAATAAGTCGAACAGGGATTCTTCCTGTTGAATAAAATATATCAGCTCTTAAAATCGAAGATAAAAGACCCTCAAATTTGTAGTTGTATATGTTGGATTGCTATGTACATTGAAAGAAGTACATTTGTTTAGTGCTGTGAAGAAGATTCCATAACATTCTTAGAGCATCAGCGACACCAAAACAAGTAGATTGATAGGAAAGATGAATCATATGGGAGCAGTACACAAAATTTATTTCATAAAAATTGGTTCAACAAAAAGTATGAAAAAGAATATATGTCCAGGACATTTCTACCAAAAAGAAAATTTGAGTCTGAGTAGTTCTTTGGTGGAATTGGAGTCTGGCAATAGAAATTCGTAAAAGTTAATGATCACATGAATAGTTTCCACGCTGCTGCTAAAGTGAAAAGGCGTAAAATGAGTATTGCAAAATTAGGGTTTGTAAGCGCTAGATTAATTTGAAGAATAATGAAACCCTAGGGTTTGTGGAGAAAATCCTAGAGATAGACCTAGAACAACATTTCTGCTGAAAGAAGAAACCCTAGCTCATGCAAGGAAGGAATGGCATCATGTTAATGATGAGGATGAGAATGATAAAGTTGCAAGATGAATGCAAGAAGTGGGAGCTGACATTTCCTACTATCCTCAAAAGATAAGTATCTTATATCTTTCGTTCTTGATCATTATTGCTGTTTTACTATGAGTTAGTCTGTTGTCATTATTTCTCATTGTTGAGTTATAATTGTTCTTCCATTGTAGGTACATAGAAAATGCTGCCTAGACTCTAGCAGCAGATGGAAGTAGTGAAGCAAAGCGTGTGAGAAGAGGACTTTCCTGGAATCATGATTTGTACTAGATGAGATCTGAGCTTAGAGGGAGCAGGTAGATCATCAAGTTCGAAATATACTTTAAATTGTGTCGATGAGAAGTCAATGGTGACTTCCAAATGTACCTACAAGATCTAGCAAGCAACAGTTGCCAATATAGACAAGTACAAGCGAGAGTTGAGAATAGAAGGTTCTCGCAAAAAGATGGAGAGGATCATGACGAAATGTTTGCTCCAATTGTGAGATACACTTATCTTTGAACTATTATCATTGCTTTGAAGGTACACCAGGTGGATGCAAAGATCGTTTTTCTCAAGAAAATAATTGAAGGGGAAGAAGTGTACATAGAAGTCTTTGAGGTACATGGGAAGAAGTCTCATGATTGAATAAGGATTTGTACGATAACAAGCAAATAGACTAGGATTGATATTCTTGAATTGATGAATATCTGATGAGTCTTGGCTGATCTTATTATTATATGATTTGTTTCTAACAGAAGAAGAAGTACTCATGTGTTAAAGGGAGCAACTATCGCAAAAATATTTACTTCCGTAATAGGAGGAGTCAAGAAGCCTTGTTTTAGCTTTAGAGGGAGTTGACCTTTGAAATTCGAGATAATGGAATGTCGTTGACATTGTCAGGCTAGATAGTTGATATGTGGGAAGACAACAATGATAGGAGCAAATAGAATTACCACAACAGGATATGTTTCTGTGTAAGAAGTGTTGAGAAACCAAGTGCTAGAAGATTATGATTGATTTCTCTTAACTTGATAATTACTTGTGAATGTTTGTTGGCTTCTTATTTCTTATACTATCTACTTCATTTAGTAATTAGACAAAAAGTGCAAAATATGAAGATCACAAAGAGACAAAGAACACTAGAAATTAGGCTCCAACCCAGGGAAAAACCCCACAAGGGCGAAAACCTAACAACCATTCTTATAGAATCAAATCAAAATGAGATACGCAAGACCAAAGACTGCCACAAAGACCCAAGTCAACCCTCCTCCAATCAAGTCAAAGTCAACAAAAGTCAATGTTGGTCAAACCTTTTTGAAATGTAGTCATCTCAATTTTTTTGGACCTGTAGTGAAGGATGAATTTCAGACTTGTAATATGCACAGGGATGCCCGAGAATATTCGAATTTTATCTCTCCTTTGACTTCTTTCTCTCTCTTTTGAATTCAACTCTTTATCTTCTTGATTAGGCACAAAAATCGATGATCTATTTGTTGACTGAGTGAATGGCTCGAAGAGGTTGAGTTGGCTCTTATATATAGCTATCTAGGAGGGTCGAATAGTTGTAGCATAGGCCAACTTGTCCAAGGAGGGCTGACTTGGTCTTGTGTTGACTTTTTGACTCAAAAATAAAATACAATTTCTTTTTCTTTCAAAAGTCCAAATGGGACTTGACTCAAATACATTTCCTTTTAACTCATAATAAATTCTTCCTTGAGCATGAAGAACATGCTTTAACGAAGAAATAAAATAATACTGATGAATAATAATAAAATGTCAATGATAAGAATTACATTTTATTACATTATGAAGATCAACAATAGTTACATTTTTAACAAGAGGAAGCTCCTAGTCTGGGTTATAGGAAAGCAATTGTGATGATGGATCCAATAAAGGAAGCAGATCAGTTTATGATTGAGCCAAGATATGTTGCTCAACATGTGTTGGAGTACTATCATGGTAGAGTTGGTCATGGGACAATGAGTTATGGATTTAGATGTGGCTCAGACAGTTAAGTACAAATGTAAATTCAGATTGGGAAGAGAGTGTTGAAGATAGAAAGAGTTCATCGAGATGTTTCTTTAGCTTGGGCTCCATTATGATTTCTTGGATGAGCAGGAAGCAAACATCTGCCGCACTCAATATTGCAAAGGACGAGTATATTGCAGTTGGATTAGTAGGTTGAGAAGCAGTATGGCCTCAGAGGTTACTTGTAAGACTACCTTGTTCAAGTCCAGATGATGACCATGATGACAGATCGAAGCACAGTGAGATCCAGTACCGAGACATGGTACAAAAGGAAGTACTGTGGCTTCAGTAGTATAACAGATTGTTGGTGAATCCTCTGTCCCAGGACGAATTCTACATATACTTCAAGGACAAGCTTGGATTTGTTTAGAGTGCCTCTCTCTGCGAGAGGGAGTGTTGATTAGGTAGCATCATGGACTAACATTCTCCCAGTGTCAAGTATATTGATCTTAATTAGGGAGAATGGTTTGGTAGAGTATAATGATTCTTCTTGTGTCAAGTATGTTGACCCGTATTGGGAAGAATGGTCTTGGAGCATCATACTCATTTAGCATCAGGCCCTGATTATAGAGTGTGGCCTTTGGAGATTCACCATGTGTCAAAGATATTGACCTGAATGATGGTGAACCAAGACTAGTCTGTATACGATGTGTTAGATAGACCCGAATTATGGCGACTAGTTGATGTTAAATGATGTACAATGTGTCAGGAATATCGACCTGGATTATGGTGAGGATATACCATAGGTTTGAGGTGTCGACCGAAATTATGGTAACTTGTCGATGTTGTTGAATTACCATGTGTCAAAGATGTTTGACTAGATTATGTTAATTGGTTGATGCTATTGCTTTACCTTATTTCACAATTGTTGACCAGATTATAGTAACTTGTTTTACCATGTGTCACAATGGTTTAACAAATTATGGTAATTGGATGATGTTGATGTTGATAAACTTTTCTCAAAGAATTTTTTCGACATGAGAACATTTGGATAGTTATTGTGAATATCTCCTTAGCTAAGAGGGAGTGTTAAATTTTGTAGCTATGGTTGGTCTTCATAATTAATATTTTAACCCTTGAAATATATAATGTTAATATGTGATGTGTTCTTCAGGTCGACCTCATAAAGAGGGAATTTTTTATTTTTCAATTATATTATATTTGCCTCCTGTTGACCCTTCTGCCTACACCTACCTACAAGTCAGTGAGAAAAGCCTTCAACCCCACAAGGTGTGGTTGGTGGCAGGGAACTCAGAGAAGGGGCTGTCACACTAATCCCGACTCTCTTCGTTTGAGCTATCTCCTAGGTTAGCTAAGGGGGGTGGTCCCTAATGAAAAGTTAAGTTAAAAGATGTGAGTTTCTAGGAGAGTTTTATAGTGAAAATGGATTACTTTTAAGGATTTATGGGAAAATATGAAGTAAGCAACTTGAAATAACAATGCCAATCATTAATATGATTAAAAACCATAAAACCAGTGCCTTATAAGGAATTTGCTCAACAATTTAAAGATATATTTGCTCAAAGTAAAATGCAATGCTCTCAAAAGAGAAAACAAAGTAACCCTGAAATGTAAATAAGAATTGTTAGCACAAGATATGTAAGATACAAAATGCTTTTGAGATAATCAACTTTATAAATCAAAACATGTGAAACATATCTTGCCAAAACCCAAAAATTAGTAATTAACTTGGAAATGTAAAAGAAAGGAAGTGCTAAACCAAGACATCAATATGCAATTAGACTTGAAGCATGAAAAAGAAACACCTGTTTGAAATGATTACAATATTTTCTTTTGAAATAGACTTTGCATATGAAAATTCAAACCATCAAGAGACAAGTAAAGTAAATGTAATGGAAAGTGCTCTTGGTTAATTTTATTAATTAGCTCTACAACAAGATTACAATTTAACTCTTCAATCCTCAGACCTCACCCTCGCCCAATGATATGGATCTCACAATGAGGAGTCAATAGAGGAGTAGAGGATCCCTAAGATGTTTACTTCAACCAACTTATGTTGGAGGTAAAATTTTAATGAGGCTTGGGGCCTTCCTACACTAAAATGCCTAGATGAAATGCAAATTGTGTTAATTCCCCAAATTAAAATAATGATACATGCAAATGCTTCAAAGAGATTGATTTGCAATGCTTGAAAATGAAATAGTGTTCAACATAAGTTGCAATTATAACTTCAACTGGAGGAATAAAATTAGCTTACAAGTGTTGCATGTGTTTCATCAATGAATTAAAATGATACAAATAATTTGCTTGAAAGTAAAATTTGTTTCAAATAGACAATGACAATAAATTGCTCCAATATTCAAGATAACAATGTATCATAAAATTGAATCATGTATTGAAGTGCTCATGAAACAATTTACCAAGGTAAATGGAAATGAATCAAAGTTTGTTAAGAATATAAAATGCTTGCATGTAAAGGATGAATTGCCCAAAGTAAAGTGTAAGCTTGTAGCTCCAAGCAACAATGGGAAAGAAAATACAAAGCTCAAATGAAATTGTAACAAACTTTAACTTAATGAAATGTGATAGTGAGGTTGTGTTAATTCCCAATTAAAGCATGCATGTAAGTGAATGAAGTATGAAAGCCTAAAACATGCAAATGTCAATCCACCCAAGAGAAGCCTCCCTCTAAATGGGGAGATAGGATACCATGGGAGAAATCCCAAGCTCCCACAAGCAAGTTAGATCTTTTATTAATATTACAATGAGAAGAGGGCCCTTCAAGGTTTTCAACTATACTTCAAGGAGAGTCCTCACAATAATTGCTTGAAACTTGGACACTAGACCTTCTTTCTTGAGAAAGTAGTGACAAGATCTCACAAAACGCATGCAAGGGAAACAAGGTGTGAGTTTCCTCCAAATGCCCACGGCTTAAAGAGGCAAATGGGCAGCCCTCTAGTGAACTTGGCTTGGCCAAAATAAGCCTCAAAAGGGCTCATGACATCCTTGGAAATCGAACCCCCAACACTTGCCAAAGGTCCTGCAAACACTTGTTAGATGTTGCGGGAAGTTGCTCTTCAAAATCTGCCACACAAGAGTGAGAGTAAACTCTCGTCTTTGCTTAGCCATCTTCAAGCTCTTAGATAACAAATGAAAGAAATGAAGTACAATATTTTTTAAAAGAGATTTAAATTTAGAAGTTTTCAGCTTGTGTATAAGCTATGTGCCGAAATCCCTGCAAAATCACTTTGTAAGATAAGACTATGAAGGTTCAAAGAATAGATCAGAGCTCCTTTAAAAATGTATCAAGAGTGGGTTGGTTTTTCCAAAGACTTCCCCTCACGCTTGATTTTGTAATCACAACAAGATGTTCCCTCTACAAAACTTCAATCAAGAATTAGTTCCATATAGATTTAGCAATAAGCAATGATAAGAAGAGATTTATTTAAAACCAATTAGAGCATTCTATACCTAGAGCATACTTTTAAATCAAATGTCAATGCAATATAGCTCTACATTAACAAATCTACAAGAGCATATGGAAGCAAATTAGATCAAAGCATGAGCAAAAGGAATTATACCAATGCTCAACAATTCATCACACTCGAAAAGGAGGAACACCTCATGAATGAAACCCCGAAGTCTTTATTGATATTTCTGAAAATGTACAAAGCAGCAACGCTTCTGCAAGCACAATAGCTAGTAACAATATGATGCAATGTGAGAGTCCATGGCTCTATTATATAGATAGTTGAGAGAAAATCCCAATGAAGAATGATAATGACAAATGGCATTGGAGCCAATCCCACTGTAGAAGTGATTAAACAAGTGGCATGAGGTGACAATCCCAAATAGAAATACGAATTTGTTGAATGGAGCTCCAATGCCAAGTGTAAAAATCAAATTCTGCCAAGTGGACATCATTTTCTTCTTCCCTTATGTGCCAAATTTGAATTTTATGGTGGAATGACAAGTGTATATGAGTGGTGACTCATGTGGGGACAATTTCTCACAAAAATCTCTACCAAATATTCTCCCAAATTCTCCCAAATGTGCATTAACTTCACAAATTCGAATTTCCAAGTAGTTTTTTCATTTAATGCCAGAAATTCGATTTTATTTGAGCACATGTCCTTCCTTGATTTTAGGAGTCCACATCACCTTGAGACTTCACTTTAACTCCCCCATAGTTTTCCACCTTATTTCCACAACATTTAGCACGTGTGGATATTTATTCTTCTCCATTTATTTAATTTCTGGCTTAATTAATTGCCAAATTTCCCACTAAACTTAGGAAAAGTGGGTTTTGAGGGTCCAAAACACATTATTAACCCCTCAAAGTGTGTCATGGTAGAAAGTTGAGGGTGAGAGATGTAATTTTGATTACTCATACCCCATACAACTTCTCTAGACTACACTTATTACAATTTAAATACAATTTTATTTGCAATTTTTGATCTGTGGGAAATCTAAAAAATTAAAAAATGACTACCTAGACCTAACGAAATTCCACGATTTTTTTTGTGTGATCTAGTATGGTAATATACATCGACTCTAGACACTAAGATGTGTCAGGGGCTCAACTTTCAAACCGTCACCCCGACTTTGGGGTAAAACGTGAATGAAAAAACCTAGAAAATTATCCGTCTCTAAAAAAGAAGGGATAATTAACCAGATAAAAAAACACTCCAAGGTGTACTCATTTGCTGATCGAGTCCCAACATCTTAGGCCTGTTACAAACTCAAAACTCATCCTTACTAGTATCACTTATTACAATTCCCCGTAGGGTGTGGAATCTGGGTACAAGAAAGATGATGAGAAGATAGAAGTAGAGTTAAAAAACTCTGTTGACTGATGATATCTGATGGTACATGTGTCCTCTGGATCATCCTTGGGCATGGAGTCTTCATATAATTATCAGGTGCTACTCCATTGGTCAACACCTCCTACTTGTAAAGTCGACCCTCCAAAATTTTAGGTCAACTTGTGCTCATAGACGCACCCGTTCAACCTCATAGACAAGTATAAATAGAGGCTTCGACCTCCTCCAAAAGTGCAACTCAATTATCATCTTTTTCAAAGGCAATTCAGATCATCTAAGACAAGGAACAAGGACGGAATTTGAGGCAAGATAGAGAGACAAAATCCAAGGAAGACTATAATCTTTGTGATAGAAAATAATCAATTGATGAGTAGACCGAATCTCTGAGACAAATGAAGTTCTTGAGTAGAGGGCTGAATTTGAACAAACCTATATCTTGGGCCGATCTATGGGCAGATCTATTTCTGGGCAGTATGACCAAGTTCTGTTAGTTAGTTTGAATTTATGACTTTATGTATCTCTGTTGAACTTAATGATTTCTCTAAGAAAAGGGTTGTTGGGTTTTCTCATGGTAAAATGCTTTCTATCTCTTGTGTGGCTCTCTCTTGTTGTCATTCTTATTCTACCATTGATGATCTTTTGTGTAATTTCTTAATGATAATGTGAATTCAAGTAAATTTAATGAACATCGTTAGAAGCAATTATCAATTAAGATGACCACGAAAACTCAACATGAGCAAGAGGAGGAGGAGGAGGATGCTCCACTTCTAGGCGGGATATATTTGAAGCAGGGGGGGAATATTGAAAGTGTGCTGCAACCAATGCCAGCACCTCCATATAGATTTCCAACTTGGGGAAGAGACGAAAGACATCCCACTTCATCTTCCACCTTTTCCCCAAAAGTTTCACCTTCCACCTCAGGCTCAGACTCAACATGTCCATCACTGCTTCTAGAGGAAGAATGGCATTTGTGACCTTTCCTGTAAAAGGGGTAGAGGGATCTTGAGCATCATGTTTAGCCTTGTAGTATCTAGATGCATCATGATGATCATCTCATGAGATACACTTTTTTGTTTTGATGTGATTTCTTTTATCTCATCAGGACTTGTGACTTAGGACAAATATCATATTTTCAATATCAATGTACGATGCACCACTTGACATTTTATATAGGAGTTTTATTTTCATATTTATGTGACAATGTGTTTGTTTGATTTTGATGTTTGCTTTAGAAGTTTAAAAATGTGAAAAAATGATTTATTTTGTATTTTTTCTATGTTTTCTAGTAACTTCCTTGATATTGCCAATAATTTAAATTTTGGATCCCCGACAATTGTTGAGAAATCAATAGGGGTAGCACTTAGGGTGATTTCTATTTCTTGACAATTGTTTGTTAAGTTATGCTTTCTTTCATATTACTTTATTGTGTTTTGTTCATCAAACAATTACAAAACCATAAATAATGAAGATCACAAATAGACAATGAACACAAGATATAGGCTCCAAGCCAGGGAAAAAGACCTCCAAGGGGAAAACCCAAAAACCTTCTCTTCTTATAGAATCATATCAAATGAGGAATCCGAGACCCAAACAACAAGACCAATACCATCAACAAGACCCAAGTCAACCCTCCTCCAAAGCTCTTCTAGAAAGTCAAAGCCAACTTAAGTCAACACCTTCCAAAACAACTCTATCTTCAAAATTTCAGCCTGCAACTTCAGAATTTCAGACTTGCAGTGACTCTGCAAGTTCGGCCCCTGCTGCAGCTTCAAATTTTTGCACGTGTGAGGAATCTAGGGCATATTTTTAGGGCAAAAGCTTCAATTTTCTTCTTCTTTCTCTCTCTTGCTTTCTTGCTCCTCTTGAATTTCACACTTCTTTTTTTGGAGATCGAACTTGTTTTTCTTGGTTCTTCAAATGAGTTTGAACTGTCTCTATTTATACACATCCAGGAAGTTGAATTACCCCTTCCAGAGCCAACTTGAAGAGGTAGGGTCGACCTGGTATTGGAGACATAAAAGTTACATTTTTGACTCAAATAAATTTATTTTTGTATTTTCGTTTCAATGTCCAAATGGGACTTGATTCAAGGACAATAATTTGACTTATGAAAAATATTCTTTTGACTCAATACACCCTAGAAGCATATGCATAACATGCTTGACCTTGATGACCAAATAATTTGAGCATGAAACCCTTGCTTGAAAAATAATATTTCTTTTTATTCTTTTGATCTTTACATGAAATATACAATAATATAAGTACAATAGCAATTACATGGATAAATACTCAAATTGAAATTGTCTCATAAGAAGCGTCAGATTGGTAAGCTATATTATAAGCATCAACATCATGACCAACATTGTCAGATACCAACATAATTAGGTCTTTTTGTTGATTTGGGGTAGCATCAGATTTGCTCTAGCCATGAAAATTGGTGGAGAGGCTAAAGCACATGAGATCTCCAATACCAATAAATGGTTTGGGGAAATTCTACCCGGTGAAGGAGATATTAAAATAATTAATATTTTTAATGGGTTCCTAAGTCTAAACTTAGGAAAATAAAAATATTAATGGGTATTAATATAAAACTGGGTTAGCAGGTTCTAAATGACATGGATCAAGCCAAATCTAATCTTAGCTGTTGAACAGAGATGTAATCTCGGCTGTTGAAGACTCGACAGAAAAAGTATAAGAGGAGGCTTGAGGGTTAGTTGGAGAGACACCAGAGTGATCAGTCAGTGATTTTCTAGAGCGGGGTTTGCTTAGAGAAATCGAATCAGTGATCAAAGTTGCAGCGAGGGGCAGTGAGTACGAGGCAGAGAGGCAGAGATAGTGCCGGAAGACCAGCGCAGAGGCAGACACATAGCTAGAGGGAGCCACACAGAGGCCAACAGTGACTGCGAAGAGGCTAGAAGGGCCCGCATCATCCATGCAGAGGCTACAAAAGTGACGTAGAGGGACATAGAGGCTGCGCAGAGCCTTAGAGGGCCAACACAGAGGGTTTCATGCTGATGCAGAGGCCAGGAGGGCTGACGCAGTGCTTCAGATTGTGTTGGAGAGGGTTTCGTGGGGTAGACTTTCAGAATATCTGCTTCCGAAGAGAGGTATTACTGCCAGGTTTTTTTTATCTCTGTCAGGTGAGCCATTTTGACACCTAGTGTACTCAAGAAAAGCTGCTTAATAATAAAACCCTCAGAACTGTTGCACCAGTTTTCCCAAGTTGGGTTTTCCCGAGTACGATTGCCAAAAATAATGGTGTCCCTTGTGTGTTTGTCTATTTATTTCAGTTGTTGATTTGTAGATGGTTGAGACTGTATATTGTTTATTTCAGTGTTTATATGGTTAAATAAGTTGTTAGCAATTAAACAAGTAGGCAAAATAAACTAGAGCGAACAGATAAAATTTCTAACGGGTAATACTTAGAAATTTCAACACTTTTAACTAACAATCTCTTACTCTCCACAATATTAGAGCACAATGATGCGAGGCACACATATGACAAATATTCTTTTTACTTAGTAATCCCTAGAAGCATGAAGAACATGCTTGACGTAGATGACCAAATAATTTGAGCATGAAACCCATGCTTAGAAAATAATATTTCTTTTTCTTCTTTTGATCTTTACATGAAATATACAATAATATAAGTACAATAGCAATTATGAAGACTGAACCTAGTTACATTTTCTAACACTCCCTCTTAACTAGGGAGGTATTCATAATCCCATAATAGGTACATGGATATAATCAAATTGAAATGTTCTCATAAGAAGAGTCAGATTGGTAAGCCATCTTTTAAGCATCAACATCATGACCAACATTGTCAAATACCAACATAATTAGGACTTTTAACTAACAAGCTCTAACTCTCCACAAGATCAAAGCACAATGTTGGGAGACACACATATATGGATGCCTCAACCTCTCAAGGCACATACGCCATCCAGATGTTCTCAAGTTATGTCCTTCTAGGACTTATTCTTATCTTGGATTTCCAATCCTCAAAGAATATCAGTCCTCTTCAACCACCCTTATTTGGGATACCCTGTTAGATCCTCAAAGAGTGTTTGTTCATGGAACTACTTCCTATCTTGGATTTCCAATCCTCAAGGAGTACCAGTTCCTAGATGCTTATCCAATCCTCCATTCTCCATTCTACCTCCATGGCCTTCACTAGACGTACAGTTGTTAGTCTTGGCCTAGTGCATGACACATGAAGAAGAGAATATAGTGTCCCAAATCACTCCTTCTCAACCAAGGAGGAGGTCATTACTCCTTTTTCAAATATGAAGGAGATTTTCTTGCTCCCTCTCAATTAAGGAGACTTCATCGTATTCATATGCTTCAATCTTTGTTCCTTTCATCGGCTATTTGTTCTTTTGTGGAGATCATAGTAGTAGTTTCAATGGCTCCTTTCTCCTATCTTCATATCATATGTGACCTTCGACCTTCTTGGATGTTGTGGAGCCAAACTCTTTCTCGATGTTTTTCGTAATAGGGTTCATGCCATTAGCCTTTTACATCACTTTCCATCAATCAACTTCTTCATCATCAATAGTATTTTGCCAAACCAATCAATGTAGAATTGCTCCCTCTATCCATCAAAAAGTCAATATCATCGGTTTCAACTTGATTAACATGCTAGCTAGTGACTTGCTACCTTTTCTGCCTTCATAGTGTATGTATTTCTGCCATCAGTACTTATAAGATAAAATCAATGTTGTCCACTCAATTCATGTGATTA
Organism: Pinus tabuliformis; assembly: GCA_031772625.1. Classification (NCBI taxonomy): domain Eukaryota; kingdom Viridiplantae; phylum Streptophyta; class Pinopsida; order Pinales; family Pinaceae; genus Pinus; species Pinus tabuliformis. The sequence goes on along the minus strand of CM062814.1, from coordinate 695,591,692 downwards.
GAATTGACTTCAAACAATTGTATATATATTATCTCAATTGTTATCTTTTCAATTCGTATTTCTGCAATATGTCCTTCCAAGTAGCCAAGTCATATCTCAAATGAATCATCAATACCAAATTATCAAAATCAGAGTTACCTAGTTGTGATAACCTTCAAGATGTCATTTTATTAGCTCCCTCCAAGATCAACATCCGTTTGTATGGTTTATCTTCATACTAGAATCGTTCTTCATGCTTTCTGAATATCAGTGAATGTGATTGTGGAGTGAGCTAATCATGCTTCAAAATCATGTTTAGTAGAGTTTATGTAGCTTCCTCTAAAGTTGTGTATACCTTTCATTCCTCAAGAGACCATATCGGATGTTGATCAGCTTCATCATGTGTTGTTCCCATTCATCATGTTTCTAGATACTGGATAATCATATGGAAGAGTTCCAAGGCATATCAACATGCTCATTGATCATGCTTCTATGTATGTGAAAGAGTTCTTTCTTATCCATCATGCTTCTATGTGTTGAGAAATCAAAGGGAAGAGTTTTGTCCAATCCAATCTTATCCAAAACATACTATGCTTGTGCTACCAAGCTTATTTCTACAACTATCTCTTCCTGCAATATTACTGAAGACATGAATTCTACTTCCTAATGAGAATCTTTTATACATACATTTTCCTTTCTTCTTGCCACCTAGTATTCTTTCTTTTGAATGAGCTGTATCTTTCCTTGAGGATGATATTTAGAATGATGTTCAAGATGAGACTCCTCTAAGATGAGAAGTGCTCAATTATATCTTCATGCTGCAACTTGATTATCTTCATTTCTGCGAGCTTCTTTGATGCTAGCCTCCATAATTTTAATAGAACGATGCCTTTTTTCATATTACAAAGATTCTTTCACATAGTGAAGAACCTCTATAATCACTATCAAGGATCCTTGCAATCCTTTCTTCTTAGTAATCTGCTTCTATGATGATGTGAATGCCAAATAGTAATCACATGAATGGTGTGTTGAAGGATCTAGGGCAAGCAAAATTAGGTTGATTCTTTGTTACATGATAAAAATTTGTGAAGTATTTATACAATTTATCTTAGCTTAATGTTTCCTTCATTATTAGTGTGTATATGTTAGCTTCATTAAATTGCTATCAAAATCCAAAAGAGACAAGAACACAAATATTTGGGTTTCTGCCAGGGCCAAAACCTCTCCCTCCCGGAGAGGAAAACCCACGCAAAATTCTTCTTATAGAGATTCCATTGACGAATACCAAGACCATGACCCTTGACATATTTTGCCTCTCCAAGACCAAGACATCAATCCTCTTCTTTGTTGTTGCTGAGATCATCATCATCATTGATGTCATCATAGTTGTACTGCTGCTGCTCCTTCACTGAAATGATCCTGTTGCTTCTTCACCAACATCATCATTGCTATACTTGCATTGAAGTCACCATTGCTGCAACATGGAAACCTTCAATAGTATCACCGAGATCATTGCTATCACATCTCTCCTGCACCTTGCTGCACTGAGATCATTATTGCACTTTGAGATAATGAGATCACTGAAATATCACGATCCCATAGCTACTGTGATTACAGTTATGCTAGGATCAAGACTGTGATCCTTGTCACTGCTCCTTGTAACACGTCAAGACTGCATCATACAGAATCCAAATGTTGTGATGACTAATGAGACTGTAAGTCTCCTTCCACAGGTATGCCGAGGATCTTTTCATTATCACCGAAACCTTATTTCATCATAAGACTGTAATATATATAAGAGATTGAGACATCGTTTGACATAATCTTTATTGAGCCAAGAAAGTAGATCTATCACTGTTGTCCGATGTGTCTAGTCTGCTACAGGAGTACCACCAAGATCTTGATGCCAAGACTGCTCCTTGTCATGTGATATTAGTCTACCATTGTAATGCTGAGATTGCCATTCATAGATATGCCGAGAATGTCCAGACCTCAAATCACTGCTGCGTCCATTATCCGAGGTCATTCCTGCTTCATGTAGCCGAGATAATGACTGCACCTAAACCCCAAACGAGGTGCAGTCAAACGCTACTGCGGTTCTGTTCCTATGCGAAATTTCAGAGGCATTTGCGAGTTCTGTGTCTCTCTTTTGCGAATACCTCAACATGGTATTTATAGTGGTTTGTGCACTATATTTGAGCCGACATGATCCCATGAACCAGCATGACTTTTGCTCAAGTCGACGTGACTTTAATTTATGTGTTTAATTTATTTTTGGAGCCGACATGAAGACCTCTTCCTTGTTTTCGCTTGCAGACTTCTTGAAGGATTATGCTTGGTCTTTGGAGGGCTTTTTCACAACTTTGTAGACTTGAATACATTTACATAAACTCATAAAGAGTTTCTATACATATGACATGACTCTTTGACATATAAATAAATCCTAAAGACATCAAGAAGAAGTCTTTCACCTAATGACACTTCTTGCTCATGAAACCCATGTAGCAAGATTACAAAAATAATTTATTACATCAATTACAAAGATCAGGTCATTATGAAGACTGAACCTAGTTACACTTTCTTCAACATGGTGGAGTGTTGGATGGTCCAAAATCTTCTATCTTCTATCTTTGCTTGATGATTGCTACCAATGAGATGCAACTAGTGATGTAGACTCTATTCCTTCCAATACTTTATGCTTCTATTCATGATGACATGCTCAAATACCAAACTTCTACAAATGTAACTGTAAATGCTACTATAACTGCCATTTACTAATGAAAAGGAAAACATACTGTAAACAGACCTGATAGTTAAAGGAGTCCTTTAATAGTATAGATCCTTGGTGTCTTCATTCTTTGGTTTCTTCTCGGGTTCTTCATTTTCTTCAGTTGTATGTGCTCCACTTTTTTCCTTCCTTTTATTGTTCTTCTTGTTTTGCGGGTCTTTGGGACAATCTCTCTTAAAATGTCCATATTCATTGCATCCAAAGCATTGCACTTTGGACATATCTAGATTTCTTCGTGGCTGATTGGTGTTCCTTTGACGAGGCTCAAACTTTCCAAACTTCCCTTTCTTCTTTACTTTAGCAACAAAAGCTTGGGACCTTTCATTTGGTTCGGTGTCATCTTTTGCCTTTATTCTTGTTTCTTCTATCATACACAAAGACCATATCTCATCAAAGTTCGGAGTGTCCTTCCTTGAGTAAATGCTTGTCACAAAGCTACTCCATTTGGGAGGTAATGCATTGAGTATACAAGTTATTAATTCAGAATCAGTCACAACTTCTCCAAGCCCTTATAATTGATCCCTTAATTGTGAGACCTTCAAGAGGTATGAGGTCAAGTCTTCATCCTTTGATATCCTTGTCTTGTAAAGCTTATTCCTTAGAGATATCTTCTAACTTGTAGTGCTTACTGAATACAATTTCACCAACTTATCATAAATTGCTTTAGATGTGCCCAAATCTGCAACAAAAGCAATGAGATGATCCTTTATCAATTCAGTAAGGATCCTTTGAGCCCTCACTTCTCCTTTCATGTACTTGGCTCATTCTTGAGATTTATCTTTTTCTAGTTTTGCAATTTTGCCTTGAACATGGTCCATGACTTCATTCTCTACAAGTATCAAATCTATTCTTTTCTTCCATGCTTGAAAGTTTGTTGACCCATCAAGCTTATTGCCTTCCTTACAAAATGAAGTCATTTGATTTGAAGATTGAGCCATAGAGAATAATGTAGTACTTACTTGATATAAGAGTGTCTAGCTTGATGAAGAGATCTTCAAATACCTTGATGTTCCCAAGACTTCCAAGAGACTTCAAAGATGCCCTAGAGTGATGACTTCTAGGATGCCTACAACAATAGTGTCTTCAAGTTGCTTGTAATGTTTCGAATGGGAAATTACGGGTATTTTTCTTGAAATGCCTCCTGAACAAAATTTTCACAACCAAATTCTCATAAATTTAATAGAACATTGCCATATAAGATAAAGCAATCAGCATGCCACAAACAAGTACACAATAAACTGGAAAACAATCTCAGCTTTTATTAATATATATATAAACTGGGGTTTTGCACGCTGAAACCACTGATATAGCTTAGATAGAATTGGCCTCAAGGATCTGCTCCAATGTTGCATGGGCCCTCCACCAAAACAAAGCTAAACTGCCACTGAATTCTAGATGAATTCTGGAAATTTTAAGCTCTCCTGTGAATTCTAAGCTAAGCTCTCCTGTGAATTCTGCATGAATTCACCAAGGGAGATGAGTACTCGCCTAATCTCACTAAATCACCCATGGGTTTCTGTCCTGGGGCTACAAAGGAAGTAGAGAAACATGTTTTCAAACCTCTCATACAAGAAGAAAGATCAAATCCAAGATGTTCTCTAATGGCCTCCTCCTCTTCTTTTTATAGATTTGATGGATGCTCCTATTTTATTATTATTTTAATCATTGAGCACATTTCTATCAATTAAAATATCTTTTTTAATGTGGTAAAATGGTAAATTTGCCACCATGCCTCCTCAAGCCATTGAAAACCTCCATTAACCATCTCATCCTGTAGATCTTCTCTTTCTGGTTGCAACGAGCTATTACACTAAGATGTTATGTCAAGTATTCCTCTTGGAATGCCACCTTAAGCGTAATTGAGTGAGTTAGGTACAATAATAACCCCTTTTTATGGGAATTATCATAATGTAATGGAATGAGAAGTGAGCTGTGCGGAATCAATCCTGATGATGGAAGATGGCAAGTGAACTCCTCCAGACCCCATAAAACATCTCCAAAAGCCCCTGGGCCCATTGATGACGTAAACCTGCACTTGTGACCTATCTGCGTCCAACCTTGAAAGTCCATCCTAACCATGCCATAAGGAACACCAGAAAAATGAATATCTGTTATAGCTCTGATACCACTTGTTATAGATCTGATCTGAAAATATATGAAAATACAAATATAATAACCAGATAGAAATAGATATAAATTCTTCTTTATTAATATCAAACCCTTAAGGTAGGGCAACACCATACATTCACTCCTTAAGGAAGGAGAATACTCCATAAGCCATATGCTTGTTCATACAATAATCCTTCACATCTCTCAATGTAGAGTCTCTAGCCTCTATATAGGCTTCATACATACAATACCATGGGTCATTGCCATGGTTCCCTCAATACCATCTATCTAATACCATGGTCCCATTACATTATTACTAACTACTTGTGGTCCCTTACATGATACGGGTTAACCACCTTATTTATTACTATGGCCCATCCCATTATTACATTATTCCCTTGGGTACCTCCCTTTGTACCCCATATTATCCCCCCTAGGTATATAACAATATCACAAATCCTCCCACCCCAAGATTGCTTGCCCTCAAGCAATCCAAACTTGTGGACCAGTCTGGTGGCCCAATGCAACTGTGACCCAATGCCCAGATCCCATACAAACCACTGGGTGATGCTACGCCTCTATGTCAACCCACCATGAATGGACCCCTCGATGACCAGATCGCAGACCATCCTCTGACTGTCATCAACAAATCCTCCTGGATCCTAATGCCACCAAAAACAAGTATCAATGCTCCATGGCTCCTGTCGCACTATGTTCCAGACGAAAAATATTGTGCTACCAACAGGATCAGATGCACGTGCACTTATATATGGTATGAGTCCATTGAGCTACACCATGCTCAACTCATGCATCTCTGCCCAACCAATCAAACAGATATGTCTAGGAATTGCTGCCTCTCTCCCCACAAGTGGGCGACCCATGCTACACACCCTGTCAATGTACTCTTGGAGAGGGCTGCGACTTGGAAATATTGCATCTTCGCTAGCTACCACTGCATCTACCTGCACCTTCTCAGGGGGTAGACCCAAAGATGGATGTACCACTATCTCCAAAAGCGCCTCCCTCATCTAATCAGAAACTTCATGCTCCACTGATCCACTCATCGCCTGCAAAACTGTCCTGTCAGGTCGCAATGCCTTTTGGTGACGAATGTCTGCAAATACCACCTCCTCACTGGCAACTTGCACATCTGTATGCCCCTCATCAATGGCTAACCCCAGGGACTGTTGCTCATCCTCCCCCACCACAAGCTCAATATGAGCCATTAGTTTACTCTCCAAAAATGGTCCATCACACATACTGTGCTCCACTGTGTGTTGTGCATGCTGACTCATCGAACATGGATATATATTTGCGCTGCCATCAACATTTCTACAGTTCTGCTTAAGCCCCTCTATGTGCTCACCATGTTGGATCGCCACTGATAGCTCACCTCCTTGATCTCCTCCCCACATGGGAATAATCTTCCACTGATCAAATCTGTCCACCAGATAGTTATGCATACCACCACTGTTGCCATCATCTCCACATGCTTGCTGATGCTCTCCAGAAGAATCCTCATCTGGATGGTCAGAATGAGTCCCCTTGTTCTACCTCTGTCAGCCCCTCTGTGTCACTTAAGCATGAATGGTAAAGTCCCCAAGGTTCCTTGCAGATGAAGCAAAGACCCTTTCTCCTTAACTAGTTCCTACTGCATGTCCCAACAACTGTAGGAATTTACAGGGTAAGTTCCTCAGAAAGAATACCAAAAGGACACCGCTCACAACCAGATCTCAAATCAATACACCAGTATTTTTGACGTGGTTAAAACCCTCAAAGTGCAAGGAGGGAAACAGTCCACGGCCTGTCCCAACGTGGGTACTACAGGCAATTTATTAATCAAAGAATGAAAATTTACATAAGCTTCTCTCATGCACGGATTACCCGAACAATGACCCTCCATGCGCTTTAAATAGAACTCATGGACCAATCGGGTGTCAAGCCACGGATCAAGTGTCGGTAATACCGAGGTGAGAGTGAACCGTCGGATCACTACATATCGTGACCGTCGGATTGTAAGTTACAAAATGTACAACGGTAAAGAAACACACTTTACCTAACTCTAACCTAACTCTATACTAGACCAAGTTGAACTTAACTATATCCTATGTGTCGGAATATCCTAACATCCCCCCTTAAGAACAACTTGGGATAGGATTGAAGGATTTACAAATATGACACAATAGGAGAAGGAAGGAGGCACTAGAGCCTATCCCCCCTTAGTGACAACTTCCTGAACTCCAAGCATATATCGAAGTTTAGTGAACTTCGCCTCTGTGAGAGCCTTTGTGAAGATGTCTGCAACCTGATCATCTGTTGGACAATATTGCACTTCAAGAACATGGTCATGAATGAGCTTTCTGATGAAGTGCATGTGTAGTTCAATGTGTTTGCTGCGCTGATGCTGGACTGGATCTTTGCATAGCTGAATGGAACTTTGATTATCACACCAAAGAGTGGTTGGATGCTGCTGCTCAAAGCCAAACTCTGATAGGATCTGACGAAGCCACAAGGCTTCCTTACTAGCTTCCACGGCACCACGATATTCTGCTTTTGCTGACGAAAGAGAAATGGCAGCCTGTTTCTTACAAGCCCATGTAATAGGTCCTGAACCAAGAGTGAAGACATAACCGGCAGTAGACTTCCGATCATCATGGTCACCAGCCCAATCAGAATCAGTGAAACCAACTAACAGAGGAGCTGCTTTGGCACTGTAATGAATCCCAAACTGTACTGTACCTCGAACATAACGAAGTATTCTTTTAGCTGCTTTCCAATGACTTTCACGGGGGTTTTGCATAAAACGAGCAACAAGGCCAACAACAAAGGAAAGATCAGGACGAGTATGGGTTAAATACAAGAGTTTTCCGACAAGTTGACGGTATAAGGTAGCATCAACTTCAGGAGAAGTACAAGAGACTGAAAGTTTGACTCCAGACTGAAAGGGAGAAGGGGCTGGCTTACAGTCTTCCATGTGAAAATGACGAAGAATATCACAAGCATACTTGGACTGGGAAAGGAAAATACCCTCCTGGGATTGCAAGACTTGAAGACCGAGAAAATAGTGTAAGTGTCCTAAGTCTGTCATTTCAAATTTCTTTTTAAGGCTGGACTTCACATGGTTTATAAGGTTGGGATCACTACCAGTAAGAATAAGATCATCAACATAAAGAACAAGGATGATAAGAGAGTTACCCACTTTCTTGGTGTAGACAGTATTGTCAGAATGACACCTAGAAAAGCCAGATTCTAAAAGAAAGCTATCCATTTTGGCATACCAAGCCCGAGGAGCTTGCTTGAGGCCATAAAGGGATTTCTTAAGTCGACAAACAAGGCTGGAGTCTGTTTGTATGAAGCCAATGGGTTGTTCCATATAGATTTCTTCCTGCAAGTCCCCATGCAAGAAGGTAGATTTAACATCCATCTGATGGACTTCCCATTTTAAAGAGGCAGCAAGGGAAAGAACAAGGCGGATAGAGTTCATTTTGGCAACAGGGGAGAAGGTTTCAGTGTAGTCAATGCCTTCAACCTGTGAAAAGCCCTTAGCAACGAGACGAGCTTTATGTTTATCAACTTTCCCATCTGGTCCATACTTGGTTCTGTAAACCCATTTACATCTAACAAGTTTGCGTCCCTTTGGTAGAGGAACAAGATCCCATGTATCATTTGTCATCAATGAATGATATTCTTCATTCATAGCTGCTTCCCAATGTGGATGGCCTGAAGCTTCTGCAAAAGTGTCAGGATCATGATTTACTGGAGCTTGAGCCAGTAAAGAAGAGGCTCTTTCAAACTGAGAACGTGTACGTCGCTGATCGGTAGGATCACCGGCAAGATCACCTGCTGCATCCCGAGTAGCACGGACCCATCTTGGAAGTTGAGGATCCTGAGAAGGTGGGGGAGGATTATCATCCTCGCTTTCATCATCTGAAGAAGAAATGTTTTCAAAGGTAGAAGAGATAGGAAGAGGTGGCACATCCGCCGGACTAGGCTCGCAGGCCGATTTATTTTCATCAAATTTTACATCTCTTCTAATGATAACATTTTTGGACTTAAATGGAATAAGTCGATAACCTTTTACATCTTCAGAATATCCAACAAAAGTACATTTCTCACTTTTAGGTTCTAAAGCTTTATGCTTTTCATCTGGAATATGGGCCCATGTTTCACTTCCAAACACACGAAAGTGACTTACATCTGGTTTAATGGAACTCCGAGCTTCTTCTGGAGTGATATTCTCTAGAACCTTAGTAGGAGTCCGATTGATTATATAATTTGCACAATTAATTGCTTCGGCCCAAAAACTAAGACTGAGTCCTTTAGATTGCAGCATACAATTAGCCATTTCCTTTAAGGTGCGATTTTTCCTTTCAGCGACACCATTTTGTTGTGGAGTGTATGGAACAGTATGTTGCATTTGAATTCCATTTTCGGTGCAAAAGTTGATGAATGTGTTTTTAACATATTCTCCACCATTATCAGTTCTTAGCTTAAGAATTTGATGTCCAGATTGTTTTTCAACAAAGGCTTTGAAGGCCAAAAAAGTGTTAAATACTTCGCTTTTGAGTTTTAAGAAGTATACCCAAGTGCGTCTGGAGAAATCATCAATGAAAGTTAAGAAGTACTTGCAGCCAGAGAATGAAGCAACAGGAAGAGGACCACATAAATCACTGTGCACAAGCTGTAAAGGGGCTGAGGCGTGCCAAGAGGCACGTTTGTCAAAACTGTCCCGATGATGTTTTCCGAGTACACATCCGGAACAAACACCATCTCTGCAAGATACCATAGGAAGACCTGTCACCATATTTTCTTTACATAGAGCTATTTGAGGGCCGCGTCCGTTGGTGATCCAAATCTGAAGCCGGTAGAACTGCATGCGGCTGTCGTTTCCTAGATCTGCTGTTTCTGACTGCTTTCGGGCCGAGAGGACTGCTCTGTTGCGTTCGGAGCATCTGTTCCAGTGAGGAACCCCTTTCGTTTCACGCGAAAAGGTTTCCGGTAGCCCTAGCTGCGTCATTTTTCAGATCGGGAGGTATACAGTGTTTTTTTTGCAGTTTACTGTTATTTTCTCTCTGCTTATTTCGGTCTCAGTTTATTTAGCCTTTTTTTTAACCGGATCTATACCTTTCATTTCTGCGTATGCTCTTTGCCCTGCGACTCTGTGCGATCTGGGCAAATCAGAAACAGAAAGGAAGGATTTTTCTCATGCGTATGCTCTTTTCCCTGCACCTTAGTGTGATCTCGGAAAATCAGAAACATTGAGAAAAATATTTAGTTTTTCGGCTAAAGTTAACCTTGAGATTTTTTTAAAATTTTTTTCTAGTTTTTTGGCTAAAGCTAACTTCGAGCCGCAAGGTTCGTTTTTCTTTGCATATTCGTGTTGGGTTTTGTGTTTTGTGTTTTGTAGGGAAAAAGAGCTTTCTCAAGGCAAGCACGCAAACAAATGCCCCCCCCCCTCTCTCTCTCTCTCTCTCTCAAATTTTTTGTATAGATCAATTGGTTCAAAGCTATTTTAAGAGAGTAGAGGTCTTGGGTTCAAGTCTCCATTTTGTGGGGGCGAATTTTTTCATTCCCGCACATTCGCGCACTTTGCCGGCAACGTCAACAATTTTTTTTTCAAAAAGCCATAACTTCTTTATCCGGAAGCCTTTTTCAGAGCCGTTTTTTTTAAAACTGCCTATTTTTTCGAGATCTATCCATTGGAACACTTACTTTCAGCATCTTCAGCTTCAGTTTTTTAAAAAAAAATGGAAAGTCCATGCCAAGTCATTCTTGACAGCACCAACTACTTCCAATGGGTAGCCTACATGGGAGATTTACTTAGAAGTAAAGGTCTCTACAGAATAGCCACAGACCAAGAGCAGAAACCAAAAGATGAAGACAAGGCGGCAAAATGGGAAAATAGACAAGATCAAGCACGTGGTTTGATAGGGATGTCTATTTCTCCTGATCTTAGATTCCACATTGCAGAACTTGAGACTCCTCATGAAGCATTAGAAAAACTTGCTAAAGTTTTTGGGATTAAAAATGAAATTAGAGCCCATCAACTTGAAAATGAGCTGCTTACTTTGGATCCTAATAATTTTTCTTGCATTGAAGATTTCTTGTCCAAATTCAAGACCCTTAGATATCTCTTGGAAGGTGTTAAAGTTAAGAAAGAAGATGGTAACCTTATTTATTCCATCCTTACTAAGTTGGGACCAGCCTACTCTGTATTTGTTTCCACTTTCCATTCTACAAGGGAAGCTTTCATTTGTTAAGGACAAGAATACAAGGCCCCTTCCTTTGACTCCTTTTGTGATTCCTTAATAAGAGAACAAAAAAAACTCTTACACCTTGGTCTTCTTAATCTTGGAAACTCTTCCACGAAAGCGTTAGCCGTTACACCAAAACCCGCAGGTGTTTGTAAACATTACAAGCCAGTAACTAGGATCCCCAGGGTGGAAATTATGGATTCTATAGAGGTGCGGTGATTCTTCCAACACCCCCCCTCAAACGCAACTTGGGGGAATCGAACCTGGGTCCAAGCTCTGATACCATGTCGGAATTTACAGGGTAAGTTCCTCAGAAAGAATACCAAAAGGACGCCGCTCACAACCAGATCTCAAATCAATACACCAGTATTTTTGACGTGGTTAAAACCCTCAAAGTGCAAGGAGGGAAACAGTCCACGGCCTGTCCCAACGTGGGTACTACAGGCAATTTATTAATCAAAGAATGAAAATTTACATAAGCTTCTCTCATGCACGGATTACCCGAACAATGACCCTCCATGCGCTTTAAATAGAACTCATGGACCAATCGGGTGTCAAGCCACGGATCAAGTGTCGGTAATACCGAGGTGATAGTGAACTGTCGGATCACTACATATCGTGACCGTCGGATTGTAAGTTACAAAATGTACAACGGTAAAGAAACACACTTTACCTAACTCTAACCTAACTCTATACTAGACCAAGTTGAACTTAACTATATCCTATGTGTCGGAATATCCTAACAACAACTGTGAGTTGCTCCTCCCTAGTCAACTACCTCCTAAGCATATTTATGTTCTACTCAAACAACCTTTCGGCTAGCTCATACATTGCAGGTGAGACCAACTGTTCTCTCCTCCAGATGAACAACAATTGAGACTGCAACTTCCGATAAATGGCATCACAACCTCTCATACATGATGACAAGATGGACTGCATGTATGTTTTGACTGAGTTAGGATGATGTCTCCTAATGCTGAGAAAGCCTTTGGAGCCTTTGTAGGATAGAGTCATCACACTCTAGATCAAACATGATCTCATAAGTCCTAGTGATGGCCATAATTTCCAAAACCTGAAGCTTCTTCTCAAATGTAGGACCCACGGTTTTATCCATGTCTCGCAGGGTTTCTACCATCAGCTTGAAATATCTCCTCATAACATCATCATTGTAAGGAGCTATAGGTGCGGTTAATCTCATGATGTTGTTGAAACAAGATGCAATTGGAATTTTGACCCCTTCATAATGTTCCTCCAAGAACTTGTGTTGTATGGGAGCAAGCGTAACTGGTGTTAGAGCCCAAATTAGTTTCTTCCCTTCTAACTGGTTCACTTCAGAAAGGAGCGCATCCAATTCATCTAGTTTGAAAAGGACTTTTCATGTGACCTTCATGTGTTTTAAATCTGTCCCAAGTGCAAGGACTTTGTGTTCAATCTCCAACTCTTTTTGCAGATCCCTTGTTTGCTCTTTTTGGAGAATGACATAAACTCCTTTTGATAAAGGTTTGTTGTCTTGCATGGGTTTCTGGTCCAATGATGCATGGTGGTTCAAGGAACGAAATTTTGTATTGATCAATCTTTTCAAGAGTTTTGTGAGGGTCTCCATAGGTTTAGCCTAAGAATGTTAGGTACATTAAGCTGATTCATACTTGACTTTGACAATAGTTCATCAATCTCCTCATCAAAATGACTCAGTGATACTACATCAAAGGGACATAAAGTGGCTGCATACATACATGAATTTTGATCAACATGTTAAGACATACTTTCTCCTCTCAATACTATACCCTCAATAGATCAACCATCAAACCCTCATGACAGTGGACAATCACTTCACACCATAGAATGGATAGTTGCATATATCGCAAGCAAGCACTGACCTCAATTACAAACTCTGGCTAGAACACTTTATGTAGATGAAAGGAAGACTCCAACAATCTTGAGTGCTAGACAATACTCAAGACCATTCACACACATTAAAACAACCACATACAATATATTTGGTCACTAGAAATAACTCAGGGGTGCTGGCACCATATAAAAGAAAATTTTGAGTTTATAAAAATAAATATACAACACAAAATAGAGGAACCTGGAGTTTATGTTAGTCCCCCCCTTTTGACACACATGAATACTTCAAAATTTGTGGATGATATTCTCGATTATCTGTTTCAAGCACAGCGCTAACGTACAACTCTTGCTCTAGTAACTTGAATCACCAATTTCGATCTTCCACAATCACAATTTTTCCTGCACGCGTGAATGCACCGGTGTGTATTTCTCTTTGTTCTGCCAATCCTCCTAGGATCCATGTACAGTCATACTCGCCTCATTAATTATTCATTTTACGTTCAAGCTCTGCAGGCAGCTTCGCTACCAATCCTCATGCACAACAACTATGTACCATACGCAAGTGCACTCCAGACTATACTCATAGTCAACGCTCAAGCGACAATTACATCCGCGTTCGATTCTAATGTGACGGCCAATTGATTCTCGACGTCGTTCGTGTCCGACATCTTCTTCTTGGAATTTTGATATGGATTGACTTGTATTAACTTGGCTCCAATGGAATGCTAGTTTGGTTGCACAAGCTCGATTGAATCTTAGACACAATTCAATTATGAATATGGCTCAACGATATTAGATTTGTCTCAACGTTGTAATAGGGACGCTCCTCCGCCCAATACATCTTCAGAATTGGGTTGGCTTCACTCTTGGTCTTGTTGCCTGATACCATAATCTTTCGTGGTAGGCTTTGACTTCTATGTGGGCTTCCAACTGTGTTGGCCTTCTTGCTGTGCAACGTGCAACCACTAAGTATGTCGTCACTCAAACAAACTTAATCACCAACTCGTGTAGCCTCAGACAATTAACGCTCTGCTAATGTGATCATCCACTCTACTCAAGATGAAGTCATTCGTCCAAAAATTTTGACATTTTCAGTAGGTAAAACTCAGTGCTGGGAATGACAATAATCACCTTTCTGTTTAGGAGGTAATCCGGCCCCTATGCGTGCACAATACTTCGACGACCCTTTCAAATAATAAACTTTGGCCATTTTATTTTTCTTTTGATAAAATTTGGCTCATGGCTTCCCAAAATTAAAATTGGCCCCTTAAAAAAAAAAGAATTCTTGGCCTCTTCAAATTTAATTGACGACTTCTAGAATGGTGTGGCAAACGATTGGAATCAATCCTCTCAAAAATCATACAATGAGCCCCTTTTAATACAACCCCTTTCACAATTTATATAAACTGGACCCTTTGCCAACTTGGCCATTGAATAAATATTCTACACTTTTTAATACAAAGTTTTTGACGGATTATCGACAATAAGACATTGCTTTTGTAGCATTGTTAATGCAGAGTCAATTTTTCCGATCATTAATTAAAACTTGGCCATAGCTTGAAGATCTTCTCGGCAACTTCGTTTCTTTTGCAGGAGCTTGATTTCTGGGGTTTTCGACAAAATATATTACTGCAATAAAGTTATGGCTCTGGAAAATAGATGAAATAACATTCTTCTTCCCCGAAGTTGGTTTGCAATAAAACCCTCAGGCTGGCAGGAAAACCGGCTCTGATACCATTGTAATATTCCGAATGGGAAATTATGGGTATTTTTCTTGAAATGCCTCTTGAACAAAATTCTCACAACCAAATTCTCATAAATTTAACAGAACATTGCCATGTAAAATAAAGCAATAAGCATGTGGCAAACAAGTACATAATAAACTAGAAAACAATCTCAGCTTTTATTAATATATATAAATTGGGGTTTTACATGCTGAAACAACTGATATAACTGATATAGAACTGGCTTCAACGATCTGCTCCAATGCTGCACGGGCCCTCCAGCAAAACAAAGCTGAACTCCCACTGCTAAGCTCTCATGTGAATTCTAGATGAATCCACCAAGGGAGATGGGTACTCGCCCAATCTCACTAAATCGCCCAAGGATTTTTGTCGTGGGGCTACAAAGGAAGTAGAGAACCAAGTTCTGAAACCTCTTATACAAGTAGAAAGATCAAATCCAAGATGTCCTCTAATGCCCTCCTCCTCCTCCTCTTTTTTATAGATCTGATGGGCCCCTCTAGAAGCTCCTATTTTATTATTATTTTAATCATTGAGCACATTTCCCTCAATTAAAATATCTTTTTAATGTGCGAAAATGGTAAATTGGTCACCATGCCTTCTCAAGCCATTGAAAATCCCCACTAACCATCTCATCTTGTAGATCTTCTAGTTCCAGTTCCAACAAGTTATTACACTAAGGTGTTCTATCAAGTATTCCTCTCGGAATGCCACCTTAAGCATAATTGAGTGAGTTATGTACAATAATAACCTCGTTTTATGGGAATTATCAGAATGTAATGGGACGAGAAGCGAGCTGTGTAGAATCAATCACGATGATGGAAGATTGCAAGTGAACTCCTCCATACCCCATTAAACATCTCCAAAAGCCCCTGGGCTCGCTGATGACGTAAACCTGCACCTGTGACTTGTTTGCCTCCAACCCTGCAAGTCCATCCTAACCATGCCATAAGGAACACCAGGAAAAGGAACATCACACTACTCCAAAGAGTGTAGATGATGTTCCTAGGATTCTTGATGCCTCCTTGTATGACGCTTTCTATAAAAATGTCTGCCTTCAAAAAAATCTTCCAAGGGAGAGATTAATATTCTTCTTCAAGATAAAGAGCCTTCAATGGAGAAGTAGCAACCTTCCTTCAAGATGTTTCTTTTTTGAGTCCTCTTCCTTGTATCCTTCTCTTATGTCCTTTTTTAAATTCTTCCTAGTGTCTTTTCTTGTGTCCTTCTTGCAGATGATGTCCTTCAAGGAAGGTATCCTTGATGAAAGTCTTCTCCTTGTGCCAACAAGAGTGATCTTCAAGCTACCTTCTTCTTCACCTTAGCTCTGATACCACGTTGAGAAATCAATAGGGGCAACACTTAGCGTGATTTCACTTTCTTGATAATTGCTTTGTCAAGTTATTACTTCATTATGTTTTACTCATCAAACAATCACCCAAACCATAAATAATGAAGATCACAAATAGACAATGAACGTAGGATGTAGGCTCCAAGCCAGGCCAAAACTCCTCCAAGAGGAAATCCCAGAGAATTCTTCTCTTCCTATAGAATTAGATGAAATGAGGAATCCAAGACCATCAAGAATACCCAAGTCAATGCTCCTCCCAAGCTCTTCCTGCAAGTTGAAGTCAACTTAAGTACTTCGAAAATAGCTCTAGCTACAAAATTTTGGGCTGCAACTTCATAATTTTGCCCCTTGTTTGAATTTCTAAGTCTAACTATTAGAAATCCTTCATGTACTTTCTGATTTATTTCTGCCTACTTGTTATGTTTAATTAACAAGTTATTTACCATGTAAATACTGAAAATAAATACGAGTACATGCTCAACACATTACAGATCATCAACTGAAGGAAAAACAAGCACACAAGTGACACCGTTGTTTTTGGACCAACGTCCCCGGAAAAAGCCAATGCGGGAAAATTGGTGCAACTATTTGAGGGTTTTATTATTAAGCAGTTTCAAAATACAATCTGGGTGCCAAACCGGCTCACCCAATAGAGAATGATCTCGGCAGTAGTACCTCTCAGTCGGAGACAAATATTCCGGATAAAACCCCAGATGAACAATCCCACAACTCTCAGCTCCAATTTGCCCCACGAAATCTCCAGCGTCTGCCTGTAGGGATTGCGTTAGCCTCTCTAGCCCAACGTCACCCCAACTCACCCTGCGTCAGCCTCTAGAGCCTTTGCGTCACCCACGCTGGCTCTCTCTTGCACTGCATAGCTCCTGGCTGCCTCTGCGTGGGCCCTGACTGGCTCTGCGTGGCCTCTAGCTAGCTCTGCGTCCCTCTCTCCCGGCTTCTGCCCTGATGCTCCTGGTACCCTCTCTGCCTCTCTGCTTCTATATTCACTGCTCCTCAGCTGCAACTCTGATCACTCCTTTGATTTCCTTAGCAAGCCCTGCGCCAGAAAATCGAATTCGTGATCAACTCAGTGTGTTCTCCAAGTGACCCTCAAGCCTCTTCTTATACTTTTCTCATTGACAATTCAACGATCGAGATTAAGTCCCTAATCAATGGCTAAGATTAACTTTGGCTCGATTCATGACTTTTGGACCCTTCTAACACAGTTTTATATTAATTCACATTAATATTTTATTTTCCCCAAGTTTAGACTTAGGGACTCCATTAAAAATATTAGTTATTTTAATATCTCCCAAATTGTTTAGAAGCTGCTCAAACCATTTCTGGGTATTGGAGATCTCATGTGCTTTAGCCTCTCCACCAATTTTCATGGCTAGAGCACATCCGATGCTACCCCAAATAAACAATCCCCCTTAGTGAGGACTGTGCTCTAGTAATACTCTTCACTAAGCATCACCTTCATCATCCGGCATCGGTCCTGGTGTTGATGCTAAGCCTGCTGCCCAACATCCTTTGCACTGTTGCATCATGTATTGCTACCCATGGCCCTGCCACTGCCACTGCTGCATCTGTACGACAACCCCTCTCATCATGCTGCATCGTACTGCCCATAGCACTGCCACTGCTGCATCTGTACGACAACCCCTCTCATCATGCTGCATTGTACTGCCCATAGCACTGCCACTGCTAACTGCTACACTGCAACTCGGTTACTGAGAAGTAAGTAACTAATCTCCCAACTTTGACATCTCTGTCAGGCTAGAGACCCCCACTATGTTGAAACTTCTTTTGTGGCTGACAAGTGCTCCCTCTCTGACCTCTGCGCTGCTGCAACAACTCCATGCACCTCGCATTGCTGCCTCACGCTGTCCTGGGACTCCTGCACTGTAGCTCCCTCTGTCGCTCCATCCGCATCTGTCTCTACTGACATCCGCCAATACTGCTACTCCTCTTTGGGGCTCCTGTAGCAAGGTATAATCCAAGAGGCTGGGTACCTCGAGGATCCTGCCCCTCATCGTCTGTAGTTCGTCTGATTACAACTCGATGTCTCCCCACCTCTTCTCTCGAGGTGCATGAGCACTCATGGCACAATCATCTTCTGTCTCCACTTCCTTCTCCGCCCTTGCTGACGCAGCCTTGGTCTCGGAAGCCTCTCCCTTGCTCTTCTTCCTCAGACACTGGCTCGCATAGTGACCCAGTTCCCCATAGTGGAAGCATTTGACCTTGGAAAGGTCCTTCTTCTTCCATTTCTCCTACTTTTCGTGAGATGCTAGGGCGGCATCCTCCTCTTCGTCCTTGATTCTAACCCCCTTGCCGCTGCTTCCCGCCTTGGTTAGACTTTTCATCTCTTCTTGGTGAAGAGCCGCCCTCAGTTCCTCCCAATTTGGAAGGGTTGACCTGCCCAGTATGCTCTGGACAAACACCTCCTAGTCTTTTGAGACTGCGTTTAGGGTTGTCCTCACCATCAATTCTTGATTTGGCGTGGCCCCTATGAAAGTTAGCTGATCTCGGATCTCCTTCAATTGACCGAGGAAGGTGTCGATCTGTTCTCCCTTCTGCATCTGGTATGACCGCAGTTGATTTTCTAGTAGCATCTTCCTTTGCATGGAAGTATGTTGATACAATTTCGTCAAGGCCTCCCACATCGCATTTGCCATTTCCTTTTCGGCAATATGTGGTACTACATGGTCCTTGACTCTGTCAAGGATGATGCTCTTGGCCCTCGCCATTGCCTCCTCGTACTACTTGTTCTCAACTGGGTCAACTGGGATCACTATCATCTTCAAGGCAAAGTGCTTGAGACGATTCCTGTCTAGAACAGACAAGATTTTGGCCTTCCAGACTATGAAGTTTGAGGCTCCGTCCAGTTTGTCCTTGTCTCTTACCCCGTTCACTGCCATTTCATTGCTCCTCTACTCCCCTTTTGGAAGTTCTTGGTGTGACTCCCTCTGAGCCTTGATTTCCCTCCTGGAAACCCCTTTGCCAATGTCGAGATGCCTTCACTGATCGTTAGTGCAACTGCATCACTGATCTGGATTTCTTGGCTAGAAATCCTCAGTAGCAACTACCTCCTCCTTTGTCTCGCCCTGTTAGGTACTGTTCTGACCACAGTACCCCACTGGCTTCACTCTGCAACTTACCCACAGCCTCCTTTGCGTCAGCAAACTGAAGGTTAGATCTTCTAGGCTCTGCGCAATCCCGGCACCAACAAAATCTGCACCTCTTGGCCATAGGCGTCAATCCTTCCTAACTGAGAAAGATGACCAGGCACTGCGTAGGTCAGGTCTGCTCCTTTCTGCCACTGGTCTGATCCTTCTTCGGGCTCAAACTTGATGGCCTGTGTCACCCCTTCCTTGCTGCTTTTCCACTAGGAACAACTTCTGTCACTTGGGACAACTGTTTTTGCTGCTGCTGCTATGCTTGGCCAATGCCCTTAGTTCTCCTGTGATTTGCAACCATGCTCTGATACCATGTTGGAATTTCTAAGTCTAACTGTTAGAATCCTTCATGTACTTTCTGATTTATTTTTGCCTTCTTGTTCTGTTTAATTAACAAGTTATTTACCATGTAAATACTAAAAATAAATACGAGTACATGCTCAACACATTACAGATCATCAACTGAAAGAAAAACAAGCACACAAGTGACACCGTTGTTTTTGGACCAATGTCCCCGGAAAAACCCAATGCAGGAAAACCGGTGCAACTATCTGAGGGTTTTATTATTAAGCAGTTTTGGATACAATCTTGGTGCCAAATTAGCTCACCCAACAGAGAATGATCTCGGTAGTAGTACCTCTCAGTCGGAGACAGATATTTCGGCTAAAACTCTGGATGAACAATCCCACAGCTCTTAGCTCCAATTTGCCCCACGAAATCTCCAGCTTCTGGCTCTAGGGACTGGTTCAGCCTCTCTGGCCCAACGTCACCCCAACTCGCCTTGCGTCAGCCTCTGGAGGCACTGCGTCAACCTCTAGAGCCTATGCATCACCCACACTACCTCTCTCTTGCACTGCGCAACTCCTGACTGCCTCTGTGTTGTCCCTCACTGGCTCTGCGTGCCCTGTAGCTGGGTCTGTGTCCCTCTCTCCCGGCTTCTGCGCTGATACTCCCGGTACCCTCTCTGCCTCTTTGCTTCTATATTCAATGCCCGTCAACTGCAAATCCAAGCACTCCTTCGATTTCCTCAGCAAGCCCTGCCCCAGAAAATCGAATTCTTGATGAACTTGGTGTGTTCTCCAAGTGATCCTCAAGCCTCCTCTTATACTTTTTTCGTTGACAATTCAATGGCCAAGATTAAGTCCCTAATCAACAACTAAGATTAACTCTGGCTTTATCCATGACTTTTGCACCCTTCTAACACAGTTTTATATTAAGTCACATTAATTTATTTTCCTTAAGTTTAGACTTAGGGACTCCATTAAAAATATTAATTATTTTAATATCTCCCAAACTGTTTAGAATCTGCCCAAACCATTTCTGGGTATTGGAGATCTCATGTGCTTTAGCATCTCCACCAATTTTCGTGGCTAGAGCACATCCGATGCTACCCCAAATCAACACCCCCAGCGTCAAAATTTCAAACTTGCAGTGACTTTGGAACTTTGGCCCCTACAACAACCTCAAATTTTTGCACATGTGAGGAATCTACGGAAGATTTTATGGCAAAAACTTTGATTTTTTTTTCTCTCTCTTGCTTTCTTGCTTATTCTCTTGAATTTCACACTTCTTTCTTTTTGGAGATCGAACTTGCTTGCTTAGTTCTTCAAATGAGGTCGCTTTGTTTATATTTATATACATCCAGGAGGTTGAATTGCCCCTTCTAGGGCCGACTTGAAGAGGTGGGGCTGACCTGGTATTGGAGACAAAAATTAGATTTTTGACTCAAATAAATTTATTTTTCCATTATCTCTTCAAAGTCCAAATGGGACTTGACTCAAGGACAATAATTTGACTTACGACAAATATTCTTTTGACTCAATAAACTCTAGAAGCATGAAGAACATGCTTGACCTAGATGACCAAATAATTTGAGCATGAAACCCATGTTTGAAAAATAATAATTATTTTTCTTCTTTTGATCTTTACATGAAATATATAATAATACAAGTACAATAGCAATTATGAAGACCAGACCTAGTTACATTTTCTAACAGCAATAAATTTCCGATAATGATATATGTAACATTTCCCATTAGCAATAAATCCCATCTAATCCATAAGACAATATAAAATTTTAAGCATTGGAAAAAATGTAATATTAGGATTAAAGATGACCTCAATTGTGAATTTAACCAAGTGCTGAAATGAAATTAAAACTTTTTTAAAGGCATAGAAAACCTGCAACACTTTGGTTATTAAATTACTAACAATATTTCCAAGTTGATTTAAAAAAGAATGAATTTAAAACTTTGGAAAATATATAGCTTGGAAATTGAAGTAGTTTTATTCTTTTCTTTGCTCTATTTGTTTGTTTTATTTTTATTTTATTTCCTTGTGTTATTTTTTAAATTTAATTTATGTAACTATAAGAATCAACAACTAGATCGGGCTCATACTCACATGACATATGGTTGGTTCTGACCACTACCGCCATAACCACTAGGTTCCCACAACTGCCCCGCCTATGGACATAGGTAAATTGGGGTTTGAATTGGTGACCTTTACACAAGGAGTGTCTTGACTCTTAAGAATATACCTTGAGACCAATTGATATACATCTCGGGGACTTTTGCTTTTTTTATTTTTCTCCTCAACTCTTTAGCTTTTTATCAGTGTTCCACGGGGACGCATCCCCTAGGGTCGGGTGCGCGCACCCCTCGCACCCCACGCACCCCGGACGGGGAGACTCTCGGGGGTGCGTTTCCCCATGCACCCCTTTTGGGGAGACTCAGGGAGACGCAAGGGGGTGCGTTTCCCCAGTGTGGGAGACTCGACTCCCCGAAAGGGGTACTTCTGGGCGTCCCCCCCAAAAATGGGGTTCTTCTGGGTGTCCCGCTGAAAATGGGGTTCTTCTGGGCGTCCCCCCTTCATTTTTGTCTAATTACCCTTTATATAAAAAAAATGAAAATTAATTTATTAAAAAAAAAAACTAAACTAACAAATAAAAAATTACATGAAAAGTTAGGTTTACTTTTCATTCTGTCGCCATTTCATTATGCTCCCACTTCTACCTCTGTTAAAACAGCGGAGCACATTTTTTTCTTCCGCTGTTTCACTCTGAGTTTGCTCCCTCTGCGTCCACGGCAGCTCACCACTTATCCTCCCTCTTCTCCTCGACCTGTCCACACAGAGGTTGCCTTGCTGTTACCTTGCAGCAGTTACCTTGCTGCGCCATGCAGTAGTTACCTTGTTGCTCCACCAGCCCTCCACGCAGCGGTTACCTTGCTGCTCCACCAGCCCTCCACACAGCATTGCTGCTTCACTGTCCACACATCTGCAGACTGCTGGGCCGCTGGCAGCTCCAGTACCCGTTCACGAAGCTCCATGCAGTAGATTGCTCCACAACCCATCGGACGCAGCAGATTGCTCCACGAAGCTCCAAGCAGTTGTTGCTCCACGCAATGCTGCTCCAGACTCCATGCAATGCTGAGCCGGTGTCATTCGCTGCTCCACACAACGCTGTTGCTCCAGTCTCCAGACTCCACGCAGCTGCTCAGGACACGTCCAGACTCCACGCAGTTGCTCCAGACTGTACAGTAAGTTTCGCTGCAATTTTATTTTTTATTTTTTTCATGTTTCAGTGTTAAAGTTTTATCATTTATGTGGCATTAAAAAACTCAGAACTGTAAATTGTTTGTCAAATTCACCGTTTAAATTTTTTTGAAGCAATATCAGTAGTAATAAAAAATAAAAATTAAGAATTTTAATTTCTGTGAACTTAGAAGTTAGAACTATACAATTTGGAAACCAGTTGGCACTAGGCAGTGGGCAGTAATCACTTAGAGTTAGAATAGTTTCTGTTTTATAAATTTAAAATTATAATTTATTAAATTATCAGTTTTATAAATTGGTTACTCAGTTTTATAAATTATCAGTAGTTTTAAATTTTAGATTTTGAAACCCTTCTTGCAGGGCATTAAATAATACAAAATCTAAAAATAAATTATGAATTTAAATTTAATGTATGGATCAAATTTGAAATTTCAATGTATTGGTATTACTATTCCTAATTAGTATATTTAATATGCTTTTATTATTGAACAATGAATATGAACATGAAAATTTCAAAATTATATATATATATATATATATATATATATATATATAATTAAAAATTATATTATATATACCTCGACGTCCCCCCGTCCCCCCTAAATTTCCCTAAAATTTGAGGATACTCCCACACGTCCCCTTTGTGCGTCTCCCCACACCCGCGTCTCCCCGTCCCGGGGACTTGGTGGAACATTGCCTTTTATTTTGGCTTCATTTAGTTAAGGTTTATTTTCTTTTTCTTTTTATTTCTTGACCCTTTTGATGCTATTTGATAAGTTAACCAAAAGTTAGGATATATTGATTTTTATGTACGAGATGTAAATGTAAGGGAAATTGATGAAAAGTGTTAAGTATGAGGGATCATGTGACTATGCTACCCACCTTGATTTCCTGGTAGTATATAGTGGTCGAGATTAAGGCTCACTTATCTAGATGTAATTATTTCTTGTCATGGTTAGATGTAGTAACTAGGTAACATATTTACTTAGTTATAAGCAACAAATTATCCATCCAATGCTAACACTTCACAAACATGTCAAAACCTTAGCGTCACTTCTAAGTAAGGAAATCGTACAATGAAAAACCCATATCAATTGCACATTGAAGCATCATCTAGCATCCTGAACATAGGGCATGGTAACTGATATACAACTGAATATGGATGACTTATGAGCATAGGAATGCAACTAACGGATGGAGGATAATAGATATAGGTTGATGAGCAGGAATCTCATCAAAGCTGCACAAAATGACACCCATATGAGTGTGTTTATGAGGTAGTTGTTGTTGATTTCCTGTAGCATCGGATGTGCTCTAAGTCTCAAATTTTGCAAGGAGGCTTGGGCAAATGTATTTCAAAGAACCCAGAAAGCGTTTTGGGAAATTCCACCTGGAGCTAGTTTTATTAAAATAATTAATTATTTTTAATGGGACCCTAAGTGTAAACTTAGAAAATTAAAATAATTAATGGGTTAAGCAAAGTCTTTTGGTAGAAATCACATAAGAGAAATTTTTGGCCAATGCGTTTTTTGACTTCCCTCCTTGTTTAGAGTTTGACTTTAATTTTTGTCTTTTTTAATTAAATTAATTTAAATATTATTTCTCAAAAACTTCTTGTTTAATATAACGGTTACTTATTCATATTTGTTTTTAATAAATTAATAAACTAGTATCATAATTTAAATATTATTTTTCAAAAACTAGCCGTTTAATATAGCTGTTACTTATTAATATTTTTTAATAAATTAATAAACTAATATCATTATTTAAATGTTATTTTTTAAAAACTAGTAATATCTGGTTTTAATATATTAATTTAAATATTATTTTTCAAAAACTAGCCGTTTAATATAGTCATTACCTATTAATATTTTTAATAAATTAATAAACTAATATCATTATTTAAATATAATTTTTCAAAAACTCGCTGTTAGAATATAATCGTTACTTAATAATATTTGTTTTTAATATATTAATAAATTAATATCATAATTTAAATATTATTGTTCAAATATAGCTGTTACTTGAAATTATGTCTATACATTGCTCTCTATTTAAGCCTTTACCATGGTCTGCCTCTTCATCTAGTCCTAATGATGAACCACACTTATTGGTTCGAAATGCGTTGGCCAAAAATTTCTCTTATGGGATTTCTACTAAAAGACTTTGCTTAATTCATTATGGATCACAAAAACTTGAATACATAAATAATTAATGGGTATTAATCTAATTGTTTGTGTAACTTCTAATTTAGGCCGTTGAATATCAACGAGAAGATTATATAAGGAAGCTTGAAGGTCATTTGGAAGACACACTGAGAGTTGATCAATCAGTTCGAATTGTTGAAGCTAGAGCGATGCAGTGATTTCATGGTGATCACGCATAGAGGGGCATAGATAGTTTTTGGTTGGAGAATCTTCTCCTGACCCAAGAATATGCAACAGAGAGGCAGAGAAAGGCGCAGAGGACGCAACACAGTGCCCAGTGTGGGTGACGTAGAGCCAGGAAAGGCTCACGTAGAGCAGCGCAGTGTCTTCCAAGCAAAAGTCAGAGATTTTGTTGGGGGTTTAATGTTTTGAGCTGGGAGGGCTGAAATCGAAGCTCCTGAGAGCAAATCGATCCAACAGAGAGGTGAGACAGTGCCTCAAAGGCTGTGACGTAGGGCCACGCAGTCACTGCGTAGGGGTAGCGCAGAGGTAGCCGGGGACTTGATGGTTCAGTTGTCGGATCAGCTGGGACTTGCGGTGTAGAGTGAGGTAATCTCACTAATTTCTTCTGCTAAGTGATATTCTCTGTACTGGATAACCAGCAAGGCATTTAGAGTTTGTATTCAGAAATAACTATTGCTTAATAATAAAACCCTTAGAATTGCTACACCGATTTCCCTGCATTCGGTTTTCCAAGGACTTTTGTCCAAAAATAACGGTGTCATTGTGTTGTATCTATTTTTTGTTCAATTTCTTGTTTCCACTTATAAATTTAAATGGTGTAGGCTGCAGTGTATGTATTTCAATGTTTGCTGTAGAAAACTGCAAATAACTTTCTCTAACAAGTAGGAGAAATATTATCAGTTGCTACAGTAGGAATTTGGGCATCCAAATTTTCACATGGTATCAGAGCTAGGTTAAACAAGAAGTGCAGTGCTAGAGAACCCATTGTTGAGCAGAGGAGGAGGTCAAATCGCTGCAGGAGGCAACAGTTCAAATCCCTAGAGGGATTGTGTAGTCCAAGCTAGAGGGGCTGAATTTTCGAGGAAAGTCTCTCTTTGAGTGAGTTGATGGAGAGGAAGGGCTTCTAGATCGAAATTTTGTTGTGATAGAGGGAGAAGCACAACAGATTCAGCGTGAGGAAAGAGCTGGTGGGACGTAGTTTTCAACAGGCAGATAGCTGGGCTGAAAGACGTCAGAAAAGAGAGGAGAAGCATAGTGAGGGAATTTTCCCTTTGTAGACTTCTTGCCAAGAAGTCCGTTTTCTTATTGCCTGAGCAACAACAGTGAGAGACAGAGAGGAGCAGTTCGACATTTTTGTGGCAGAGATGGCAGCCAGTGGGTTGAAAGATCAGGACAGGTTGGATGGGGCATCCAACTATGTGAACCAGAAGGTAAGGATGTCGTGCCTTTTGGATGAGCATTTTCTCAAAGTCTATGTCGACAGTGTGGTGGCTGAGCCCGCGGATCCAGATCTATTCAAGAAGTACAAGGGAGAAATGGCGAAGACAAAAAGAATGATCATCGATGAAGTGAAGGATCATATAGTCTGTCACATCGCTGGCAGAAACACTGCCAAGGAGATGTGGGATGCATTGTCTACGCTGTATCAGGGATCTTCTGAGCAACGGAAGATGTACCTTGAGCAAAAGCTGAGATCTACGCAGATGCAGAAGGGGGAACACATTGATTTGTTCCTCACGAAGCTTCAGGAGACCCGAGATGAGTTAGCAGCTATAGGGTCAACACCTTAGAGTTCTAGTTAGATTGGCCCTCAACTCAGTCTCAGAGGAGTGACAAGTCTTTGTCCAGAGCATCTTGGCAGGGCGACTTTGCCAAACTGGGATGAAATGTGGGCAACTCTTAAGCAAGAGGAGTTGAGGAGGGACATGGTCAAGTGTAAACTCGACGGAAGCAACAGTAGTGGGTCAAAGCCCAAAGAGGAGGAAGAGAATGCAACCCTTGCATCCAAGGGGAAGCAGGAGCAGCGGAGGCGGAAACAGGACGTCTCGAAGATAAAATGCTTCAGGTGTGGTGAAATGGGTCACTACGCAACATAGTGTCCTCTCAGGAAGAAGGACAAAGATGAGAAGCATGATCCGAAGGCTGCCCCTGTGAAGATCGAGCAGGAGGAGTTTGCCATGACTGCCAAGATACCTCCAGGAGGGAGGTGGGCTGATTTAGAGCTGTAGTTTGAAAGAGCTACAGATGGGCAGGATCCTTGAGGAGCCCACCTCTCGGATAAATTCCTTGCTATGGGAGCCCAGATAAGAAGTAGCAGGATGGACCAATGTCAGTTGGTGAAGAGGAGTGTTGGAGCGGCAGATGCAGTGGCTAGAATGCCAAGTCTGAGCAGCGTAGTGCAGAGTTGCAACGGTGCAGGGAGGCACAATGTAGTAGCGACAACAATAACGCAGTGGCTTCAGAGGGATAGCGTGGGACTAGCAGCAGTTAGATATTTAATGTCAAGATGCATCTATGATGAACACTTGTTCAGATTTAGAGATGTTTTTCAGTTGCAGTGCAGATAAAGTGTTGGCAGTGGCAATGCTAGCAGCAGCACAGATGCAACACTTGAGAGGGAGCTGTAGTACAGATGCAGTGTTGATAGTGGCAGGGTCAGCAGCAGTATAGTTGCAACAACAACGTAGTAGTTGGTGGACAACATGTCAGACATCAGCAATGCAGAGGACGATGTTATGCAGTCAGGGTGATGCTTCAGTGGGACGCATTGCTAGCTATGTTGCCAGGAAACGTGGGTTCGGGGATGAGTACAAGTACGGGGACGGGGACGGGGATGGGGATGGGGATGGGTATGTCATTTTTTGAAACAGGGTGCGTGGGTTCGTCGGGGTATATTATAATTTATATATATAATATATAAATATTATATTTTATAAATTATAATATATTTGAATTTGTATATTTTTCAACATTAAACAAGAAAACTAAAATATTTATGATTTAAACTTTATATATTTAAACAAGCACATCATTGAAATTCAACATTCACAATGAAATTTCAAAATTTATAGTTTGATATCAAGTGAAAATTGAAGTTTACATATTAATAAGAATCATGATATATGTCCATTGTCATAATACATTCAAAATTTGCCCTAAGGCATGTCCAAACAAGAACTTGGAATTTTTAAAATACTAAAATAAAAATAGCTAATAGTGAATAATGTCTTCCTCCAAGCCATGTTATCATCATCACTCAAATCTTCAGTTAGCATGCTCTCTAGGTAGGAATCACTCTCATCTTGAGGCTCCTGCTCATCCATAACAACTGGAGGTAGCTCAATAAGGCCAGCTGGTTGTATCTACTTGTCCACAAACATAGCATCATCTATGTATTGGCCCCATCTCTTGAAAGGACCCTCCTTGTATGCAGGGTATTTTCGAGATATGAGACGAAGTGTACTATGAATGTACACAAAGTTATCTGCTTTCTTTGGGCCCAACCTTTTTCTCTTTATTGAATGGATAAAGGCATAAGTACTCCAATTCCTCTCTCAAGATGAAGAACTAGCTACCTAGAATATTAGGGGAAGCCCATTAAATTAATTAAAAATTTAAAAATAAAAACTAAAATGAACCCCAAAGAACCCTAAAGAACCCGATTTTGGGGTTCCAAGTACCCATCATCAGGGTTCTCCATACCCGTCAAGACAAAAGAACCCAATTTTTTTTAATGGAGAACCTGGTTCTTCATTGAAGAACCCAGTTCTTATGGGTTCTTCTCAGAAGAACCCGTACCCGAATCCGGTACTTGGGGACGAGAACCTGGGACGGGTTTGAGAACCCCACCCCCGGGTTCGCAAACCCGTGCAACATAAATTGCTAGGGAACATTCCTTGCTAAGAGGGAGTGTTGATTTCTGGTAGCATCGGATGTGCTCTAAGTCTCAAATTTTGCAGGGAGGCTTGGGCACATGTATTCCAAAGAACTCATAAAGTGTTTTGGGAAATTTCACTCGGAGACGATTTTATTAAAATAATTAACTATTTTTAATGGGACCCTAAGTCTAAAACTAGGAAATTAAAATAATTAATGAGTATTAATCTAATTGTGGGTGTAACTTCTAGAAGAGGACAAGGATCAAGCAGAAATGATCTTAGCCATTGATTAGCTTCTAATATGGTCCATTGAATGTCAACGAGAAGATTATTAAAGGAGGCTTGAGGGTCATTTGGAAGACACATTGAGAGTTGATGATTTAGATCAAATTGCTAAAGCTAGAGCAGCACAGTGATTTCGTGGTGATCACGCAGAGAGGGGCAAAGATAGTTTTTGGTCAGAGAATCTTCTTCTGAGCCAATAATACGCAACAAAGTGGTAGAGAAAAGCGCAGAGGAGGTAGTGCAGTGCCCAGTGAGGGTGACGCAGGGCCAGGAAGGGCTCACGCAGAGCAGCGCAGTGCCTTCCAAGCAGAACCCGGGATTTTGTTGGGGGTTTGATGTTCTGAGCTGGGAGCGCTGAAGTCAAAGCTCTTGAGAGAAAATTGATCCAGCAGAGAGGTGACGCAGTGCCTCAAAGGCAGTGACGTAGGCCCATGCAGTGACTGCGTAGGGGCAACGCAGAGGTTGCTTGGGACTTGTTGGTTCAACTGTCGGATCAGCCGGAACTTGTAGTGTAGAGTGAGGTAATCTCACTAATTTCTTCTGCCGAGTGATATTCTCTGTATTGGATAGCCAGCAAGGAATCCAGAGTGTGTATTTAGAAATAACTACTACTAATTAATAAAACCCTCAGAACTGCTGCACCGATTTTCTCGATTTGGGTTTTGCCAAGGACTTTTGTCCAAAAATAACAGTGCCATTGTGTTGTATCTATTTCCTGTTCAGTTTCTTGTTTCCGCTTATAAATTTAAATGATGTAGGCTGCAATGTATGTATTTCAATGTTTGCCGTTGAAAATTGCAAATAACTTGTTCTAACAAGTAGGAGAAATATTATCAGTTGCTGCAGTAGGAATTTGGGCATCCAAATTTTCATAGTTGCTTGAAGAGCAACCAAAAAAAACCCTCGTGTACCACCTGCCATTTGTATAGGATGGTCGAGGGAAGAGGAGTTCAAGTAGGTGTTTAATCAGAAATCAATTAATTGGAAATGTTTGTCCTCTTAGCTGTGTTCATAAGCTCTTTGTGGTTCTCAAGGCTTACATTGCAAGTATTTGAGACATGCCTTGAATACAACCACAAAGCAATTGCAATCTAAACCCTAGATCCTTGAGGATGAATGTATATGTATGTGCTATTGTTGAGGGTGAAGATGGTGGTTAGTACAAGTGTGC
The DNA here is from genome assembly GCA_031772625.1 of Pinus tabuliformis. NCBI lineage: Eukaryota > Viridiplantae > Streptophyta > Pinopsida > Pinales > Pinaceae > Pinus > Pinus tabuliformis. The sequence goes on along the minus strand of CM062814.1, from coordinate 695,561,388 downwards.
ATGGCAATAATTGAAGTTATGTATATAATGTTTTCTTTGACATCGATGGTGTTCTAGAATATATCTGTGCTTAAATATTAACTCATTCAATAACTCCAATTCTACCCAATGCTGCACATAGATATAGAAGAAACATCACTTTTCTCTGGTCATCTTTGCTTCAACATAAAACTAGTATTTTTAATTTTATAAACCTTTATTCTTATTCTTCCTCCTATATGATTTCTGATTGCCATTTTCTTCTTAATGGATGTTGAGAAACTACGTAGTTTGTTAAAGTCTTTATAAGATTCTAGTGATACAAGGTAGTTCATAAATGTTATTTTACTTGGTCATTCCACTGACTCCACCTTATAGAAAGTCATAGTGTTATGTTGCTGCACTTATTTGGAATAAAAGGAAGTGAGATAATATACTAGTTTGAGAATAAATTGTTGCCATTCAAAGGACTTCATGATTTGAAATATGCATATTGATCAACATCAGGAAGAAAATGTTGTTGGAGTAAATTAAATGATACCTATTAATACAGTAATGGTATACAAAAAATTTGTAAACTCCTCAACAATGTGGTCTTTTCTTCACAACTCTAAAATGCAGGGTGGCTGTGTAAGATAATTACTGCTTTATTTAATATTTGTAGATATTTATATTTTGTATAATATATGTAATATTCCCTCAAAAATATACACAAATGACTAGTAGTTGTAGAAAAAGTGCTATATACATATAAAAAGAGAAGATTAAGGTACTCACCAGTGGTGTATAGGTTTGTCGTAGTTGCTAACAAATACAAATTTATTTCACCATGAGCTCCTCAATAAGCATTACAACCAATCTTGGGTGCAAGGTAGGATGGTCAGTACCTCCCTATACTCTTTCCATCAACTCTAACATGACTCTTTATCATACGCCCCAAATCCAGTGCTACAGCATGGTTTCCTTTTAGGGTATTAAAAATTCTCTTTACTAAAGAAACAAATCCATGACTTAGGAAAGATATTAGATAATCAAATCCAAATAAACAAGTAGGGTGAGTATTGGGATGCATTCAGGTTCTTTTTTAAAATTACTTCTGCAATGACCTTGATACCTGCTTAAATTAAAAAAAAAATAATGGCAATGAGAATAATGGTTTGACCCTCCTAAGACTGGTTGTTAATGAGGTAAACATCTTACCTCTGATTCACCAACCGCTGCAAAGAAGAAAAAAAAAAATCGACACTTTAACACTGGAAAATACACCAGCTAGATCAAGAAAAACCACAGAGTCAGAAGTAGGAAGGGTAAGGTTCACATTTTCTCTGATATCATCTTCAGATCACAAAGAAAGAGGGGATTGAACGGAAGAAAAAACCAACCCAAAGATTGGAAGTAAGATTGAGATGGCAGCCCTACTGAATGTTCTAGAGTAAAATGACAATGTGGATAGGTGAGAGGAATGAACAGCCGAGGAACTAGCATGCTATCCCTCCAAACAACTGCATTTCAAAATGACTCAAACCTAGAAAAGAGAGGGTTTCGAGAGAAAAATATGTTAATCACAAGAAGATGCCAAACCAGCCCTAGTGCTCCGAGAGAGAATATGTGAAATATGCAAAGAGAGACAAGATATGTGTGTTTGTAAGCTTATCACTTGTTAGATTAAAGAATGATGCTGGGAAGTTAAAGAATGAGCTATTTCCTTAACATGATAAGTAAAGCAGTATGTTACAAATGAGCTTGAAGGTTTATTTATACCCTTCAAGTAGGTAGGGTGCTTACTCCAGTGAGACTTTCTGGGCCCACAATAAAATTGACTAGGTCGGACTTAACCATAACCAATTAACTAAAATAAATGCACACAAAGGGGTTGTTTAACCTAGGTCAGCCTTAACCTAATAATCTAGAAACACCAAATAAAGTAGGCCATATCCCAATGTCAAGATTATGTCATTCTTAAGCTTCCATATGAATTATTGCAAGATTTGTTCCTTCATCTTGCGAATATGAAGAACTGAGGGAAATTGTTTAAAGTGCAGCTGACTTTCATCAATTATTTAAAGATTGCGCTGATCAATATCAAAGAAACCAAAGTACAATTTTGCAACCTAGGAAGAAAACAGAACATTATAATTTAGATTATATAAAATTGTTTATTAAATTTTAATAAGAATGGACCGGTTATGTGATAAAGCCATGTGAATTGATGGTTATCTACATTGTGTTCATAATTGGAACTACAATGAGAAATCAGGTTGTAAAGTTTTTTCCTTGCGATGGATTGTTGATTCCTTATTTCTTGACAGGTGTGCAGATGATAATCCCTTTGTCCCTACCTATTCTGTCTCAAAAGAAAAAATAGAGAAGTTGGGTCTAAACTACACTCCTATTGAAGAGGCTCTCAGAGATACCGTTGAAAGCTTGAAGGAAAAGAAGTTGCTCAATTTAGATAGCAATCTGTGATTTGCTTATACCTGGAATCCTTTTTGCTTTTAAATATGTGGTTATGCCACTTAGCTTTTATTTAAAATTCTGTTGAAAATTAGATTCATCTTCTATCAAACGCGGAAATGTCCTTGAAAGTCGGACATGTTCTTTACCTATTTTATTTTTGGATCATTTTTGAAAACATTTAGGATGAATGTAACTTCATTATTCTTAACTGTTATATTTATTGGACAAAGGTTGAAGTATATCAATATAGATGTAGTGTGTAGAGACCAAAAAAACATATGTTGATGGAGTTTTACTGGCTGTTTCAACCGTAGTAATCCTTTATTTCCTTCTAATAGTATCTAGAAAATAGTTATTTTGTACCTGGAATAATTTTTCTTTTTAAATGCGTGGTTGGGTGTGCCACTTTGCTGTTTTGTTGTTGAAAATGAGCTTCATCTTCTGTCAAACACTGCTATGTACGTGAAAGTCGAAAAATAATTCACCTAGTTTATTTTTTGCACCACTTTTGAGAACATTTTGGATGAATATAACTTGATGTCCTTAGCTGTCTATTTATTGGGCAACAGTTGAAGTATATCAACATAGATATAGATGTATAGAGACCAGTAAAATATATTGTTGATAGAGATTGACTGGCTAGTTCAACCTTAGCAGTCCTATATTTTCTTCTAATAGCCTGCAGGAATTAGTTAGTTTGTACCTCAAAAGTGCCTGATACTTGCCTTGCTTTGCTTGTATTGGTTGAACCTCATGTTAGGATATTATCAGCGATTAAAGCATCGAGCTCGAATTCTTACAAAATCCCTTTTTGGTTAATGGCAATGTTCTTGTCTTCCATTGATTTTCCTTTTCTGTGATACGGATTGTGTTGCCTTAGCTTTTGTCATTATATGATCATGGAAAATGTTGTGTGATGGCTTTAGTGCGAAGAGTTTATGACATGCTATAATTTCCAAAATAAAAGTTTTATTAGTTATGTTTCTCCTAATGGTAGTACCTCTGTAGATAAATCTTAAAGGATTTTTAAGATTATAATATAACTATGTGAATATGATGATAACTCTGCTTCAATCCATCAAAAAAGCAACGAACATTAGGGGGGATTTTAACGATCTTCGGTGTAAGCATTTCCGGCAATACATCCTATTTTGATCAGTATGAAATCTAAGGATATAAATTTGTTTACTAAGCTGGGGGTGGAGCTGAGCCTGGGAGCGCCGAGTGGAGAGCACTGTGAGGCGACCAATCAGGTATGTATCAGACCAGTCTTTATCCAATACTCGATGCACAGTGACCTCACATGATCATATGACTGGCCTGGGCGGTATACGTGTTCGACTACCACGCCCACATCCATCATTTTCCTACCTAGACACATGTCTAACCATGGAATGAAACGTGTTCTATGTCTCTCTGCAATCCTTCTTGCCGGGTAGACGGGAGACGCTTGATTTTCTGTCCACATTCGTGTCCATTCGTCGTTTTACCATATATATCTATCTTAGAACTTGCCACAGTTTTCTTCCTTCAACCAGTCTTTCTGCACTGGTGCGATGGTTTCTGGCTGTATGGACACACATACGTTTTTTATCACTTCCGGCAGATGACTTCTATATCCGGCTATACTACCTTTTCATCTTGTTAGTCTATAGCTTACACTATTTTCTTGCTGAATGGTTCATGGTGCTCTACACTCGGAGAACACTCATGGCTCAGGTCAGTCAATAATTTGGTCCTAATTGTAAATATTTGGATACATTTCACTTGTTGCATCTGGATTTAGGCTCTTTATGTTGTTTGCAGTGAAAATTATTTTCCTTCATAGTATGGCATAAATCTGTAATACTCACTTATTATGCTGGCATATGTTTTTCTATATATTCCCATGTTCCCCGGAGAATCATTTCGCTTTCATAACATTGTCTCCCATGTCTTGGTCTGTATCCACTTGCTTGTCATGGATATCCAAATGCAAAATTGAGGACTTTGTTGTCATATCCAAACCTTGCTCTGATATTCATTTCAAGATAGGACCATGGTGGTGCATATATGAAATATGCTGCTGCTGTTTTACCTGCCTTGGTATATCTTCCTGAAATCTACAATGAACTCTAGTTTTTCCGATGCCTGTTTCTCAGGTTTTGAATTTTCCGGGCGGTTTGCTGGCTCGATTTCTTGTTCGTAGCCTCTCATTTACACTTTCAATTAATGCCCACCGTCACATGGTTTTCCTTGTTGAACTTCAACTTCCTCAATGTCTATTCATAGTCTATCACCCAATGATGGATGATTTTTTTATCCTTTTTCCCTGACAAAAGGGATGGTTCTGGTGAATGGGCTTTAATATCCTTATTCCATACTAACTATTCTCTATATGGGTCCCCAAATATAGTCAGTATCGTACTATTGTTTCGCCCATGTATTGAAGCTATGGTTTTATTTTCACCTAATCTATCCCTTCTATTTACTCCATAAGATCTTTCAGCTGTCAGTAAATCATATTGGGATCCTCCATTGACCGTTCGGTGTCAGTATCTTTCCCGTCATGGATTTTCATACTGACCAATCTGCTGAGTCAGCCATGGTTTGGGCTACAATGGAAGCAGAAAAGACCCTTGCCAGATATGCACAAAAGACTGACTGGAAAGCTTCGCTGGAAGCTGACATCATTCTTCCCTCTCTATCTCAAATGTCTCCATGGGGTGATGACATGGCATCCCGCCCGTGACAGAAATAATATCGGCCCGCTAAAACTACTCCCCCTCCTGAGGCCATTAACCTGGATGGTCCTCTTTTAATGGATAGAATTGCTAGTCTACAGAAAAGGGCGCTTGTTGGGAGATGGTTCTTCCCGTCAATGGAGGATTCTCAAATTAGATCATGGATTGCTGCCAAATGGTCTCCTCTTCTGGGTTACTCTCCTACCATTGTTCGCCTCATGAACAATTGGTATAGTTTCCACTTCCTCCGGGTACGTGACTTGGAAATTATCTATTCGAAACCCTGGGTGAAAGAGAAGAGCTTTTTAGCTTTGCACAGATGGTTTATCGGTTTTAATCCGCTTTGTTGCACGCCCCAAAATAATTACATTTGGCTTAAATTGCCTGGCCTGCCTCTTGAACTGTGGACTAAAGAATCTATGGAAAAAATGGGGAATGCTATAGGGCGTTTCATATACGTCGATCTTAGGTGTATTGGAGCAAAAGATAAGCGGGTGCCCTGGATTCTCATAGAGAAGGAATTTAGAGGGGGTTTTCCAGAGTCTATTGATTTATCTTGGGAGCTGTCCAAAATTCAACAACGTTTAGACTACTGGGGTGTCCCATTTAGGTGTTCAAATGGTCACAAAACTGGACACCTTTTTCCTAATTGTCCTCATCGGCCGGACGGCAAACAGAAGAAAAAGTTCAATGTTGTAAACATTCCTGTTTCGTCATATGAAAGAGATAATACGGCATATGAATGGCCTAACACTATGGAGGTCTACTGGGCTCCTGTCATAACCAATGACCTCCCATATTCGCCGAAAGGCCGTTCCCTAGATCGATCTGCCAGTGTTCCACAATCTTGATCAATTTCTGTGGACCCTGCATATAGAAATTCTAACTTTTCTGCTGATCGACCACGTTCCTCCACTATTTCTAAGACTCCCTCGCTATCCTTTTTTGACCTGTCGGCTAGAGTTTCGGGCTTCTCCTATATTTCTCCGCCTCATGAATTGGATCAGAACCTTGAGATTCCCGTCCCTCCTGCATCATCTAAGCCTCCATGTACTGATCCTTCGGCCGCCCATATTCATTACATATCTTCATCGCCCCAATCCCCTTCCTCTCACATGCCACCCATCCAAAGATTCCCGTCTCCCCCTTCACTTGGTCGCTCTTTTGATATAAATAATAAATCTCCATATATAGCTCCCTCCCCTAAACTTCCATCCCTTGGACATGTACTTGACCGCAAAGGCAAGGCTCCATATATCCCTATTTCCCCTCCATCATCCCCTCGATCCTCTCCCTGTAATTCTTTTGATGAGGGTATTGACCTCCTTCTTAAAGGAACGTCTTTAAAACTTCAACCATTATTTGTCCATCGACCCAATCGTCCCCCCTCGCCCAATATTAGCCCTAATTCGGATGGAAACATAACTGTCCACCGCAAAGAAAAGCGAGGTAGTCGACACTTCCGGGGTAGGAAGGGAAGACAGGACTCGTATACCCGGGATCTTTCCTTAATTGACATACCTGTTACAGAAATTGCTGCTGAAGATTTTCTTGAAAATAGGCCTCTTAGAGCATGTCGGCCTTGATGTGCCCAAATGATCGACATTCTATCATTGAACATCCGGGGCCTCGAAGTTGACCCCAAATTTCTGGCCCTAAAAAATCCTTTTGTCTCTTCGAAATCTAAAATGCTTCTTATACAGGAAACCATGCATGATAGCTCACAAACCATTTCTTACTTCAGGCAGATGCTGCCAACGTGGCATATGGTCGCTTCAAACACTGTGGGCATGTCTGGAGGACTAGCTGTATTATGGGACCCTAAATGGATTACGGCTGCTGCTTTTCAATGCTTCACTGGCATTCTTGTGCTGGCCCATATCTGTGGATCCTCTGATCCCATTCACATATTGAATATTTATGCTCCATATAAAAATCGGTTCCCTTTCTGGAATTATCTGCTTTCTTCTGAACTTCCTGAAATAGACTCTTTGATCATTGGTGGAGATTTTAATTGCACCTTTTGTAATGATGAAATATGGGGCAATGATAGGAAATATGATCCAATGGGGAGATTCATCAGGGAATCTATTATACAAAATAATTTTATTGATATCCTCCCTGTTGGTCAGGGACAAACTTGGGACAATGGGCGATCCAACAATTCCTTTTTGGCGAAAAGACTAGACAAATTTATCTTCCATGAAAAACTGATAGAAAGATATGGGCCTCCTACAATGAACATCATACCATCCTTCATATCGGATCACCGATCCATTACTATTCAATGGAAATATGCTGGACGCAGATTTGGATATCCTTTCAAGTTCAATCGAACATGGCTTGCTGATGTTCAATTCAACAAATTTATAAATGAAACATGTAAACAATCTCCCATGCAGGAAAATGACTCTTCCCGGCAATTTCTAAACTGCTTGCAAATTCTTCGAAAGGAGGTTAAAAAATGGCAAAAAGAGAAATCGGCCTCAAATAAAAAGGAGCTAAAGGACATATGTAGGAAACTAGAATACTTATCAACTCTTTTTAAAAATCCCTCCATGTCGTCCACCATCAGAAAACATATATGGGATTTAGAAAAAAGAAAACAAAAGATATTAGAAGAAGAAGAGGCCTCTTGGAGGCTCAAACGCCGAGCAATATGGCGCAGAGAGGGAGATAAAAACACCTAGTTTTTTCACAGGTTTGCAAATAAGAGAAGAAAGACAAACGCTATTTTGGAAATCAAGGATGAGGAAGGAAATTCTCACTCCTCACAGGAGGCTATTTCTAGAGAGGCTGTGAAATTTTACAAAAGGGCTTACAGTGAGGATTCTGTATGCGATATTGAGGATATTATATGGGGAATAGACCCATACCCCACTATGTTTGATGAAAGTCTAAACAGGGCTCTACTTGTTGAAGTTTCAAAAGAATAATTATTGGCAACAATGAAATCTTTCCAGAAAGATAAGTGCCCCGGGCCGGATGGGCGGACCATCGATTTTTTCATCCACTTCTTTGAATTATTTAAGTCAGATATCCTAAAGATGGTCGAGGAAATGAGAACACAGGGTTTCATAAGCCAGAAGATCTCCTCAACTTATATCGCTCTAATTCTAAAGAAAAAGCTCTCCTCCACATTTGCAGATTATCGGCCAATCTCATTGTGCAATGTATCATATAAGGTCATATCAAAGATTATAGCTATTTGAATTAGAAACACTCTATCTCTACATCTGTCTCCAGAACAACACGGGTTTCTTAAAGACAGAAATATCTTAGAAGCGGTGGCTCTCACCCACGAAGGCTTACACTCAATGCATACCAGGAAAATAGAAGCTGCTCTTCTAAAAATCGACCTTAAAAAGGCATACGACTGTGTGAATTGGGGCTTTATTCGATGCCTATTGGCTAGGATTGGCTTAGATGTCAGATGCATTAGATGGATTATGGCCTGTGTGGTGGAAGTAAATTATGCAGTCCTAATTAACGGTGTCCCAACTCCTTTCTTCAAAGCGGCCAGGGGCTTACGTCAGGGTTGCTCCCTATCTCCACTCCTCTTCATTCTAGTTATGGAATCTCTGAGCCTACACATAAAGTTAGCGATCCAGCAAGATAGATACAAGTCTCTCCCCATCTGCAGGGATACATTCATGTCGCATAATCTTTTTGTTGATGATATCCTTCTGTCAGCCATACTGTGCAGAACAACATGGATATGTATTTATGAAATATTGAAGAGATTTCAAAAAGCCACCGGCATGTATATCAACGACTTAAAATCTTCATTCCATGTCGCTGATGTAAATGGTGATATAATCACATTTCTAACAGATATTTTCAACATTAAAGCATTTCCTATCCTAAAGGGCTTCAATTATCTGGGATTCAAATTGAAACTTGTGGGTTACAGATTGGCCGACTGGTCGTGGATTCCGGATCGGTTCTATAAGAAAATATCTACATGGGAATACAGGTGCTTATCAATTGGAGGCCGCGCCATTCTTACACAATCCGTGCTGGTACAAATCATGGTTTACTGGGCACACCTTTTCTATATCCCTTCATCTACTATTTACAGTTTAAACAAAATGATAGCTAATTTCATATGGGGAGGACAGAAGGAGAAGATTAAATATCACCTCAGCAAGCTTTTGAAGCTGACACGGCCAAAAAATATGGGAGGTTGGGGCATATTGGATTTACACTCCTTCAGAAGAGCCCTTCTTTGTAAAACAATGTGGAAACAAGACATGACATATTGGTACAGACAGCGCTCCACTGGATCAACCCACAACTCATATATATGGAGAGGTTTTAAAAGATTGGAGCCGTTCTTTAGAAAAAATTTGATTTGGAAATTCCAATCCGGATCCAATATTATCATTGGAATTGATGAATTCGCAGGTGCGGGAGAAAAAATCCATATCTCCTCTCAACTTCTGAGAAATTTACACAGCAGGGGATTTTTCTTTTGGGCCAGTGTAATTAAAAAATGGGATGGTGCTATTCCAATCTGGAAAACTGCCACAGAAATGCAATTACCCGGAGCATTGGAATCCCAATGGAATGCTATCACTATTTCACTGCAATCGCGTGGATTGTATCGCTCATCAGACAGGGATTGCCTCATTTGGAATGGTCTCGGTGGCGTACCGGTTGTATGCGCAAAGCATATATATCTCCAAATTTTATTAGCAGAATCCGAGACATGTGATAGTATTTTTCCGCCAACGTTTTGGAAATCTGGATGCCCTTCAAAAATCATTATTTTTGCCTGGCTAGTTTTTCATGACAGGAATCTCACTTGGGAGAATCTCCAGAAGCGCAAATGGTGTGGGCTTGCCATATGCCTACTCTGTAGAGCAAATTCTGAGAATAATTTGCATATTTTCCTTCAGTGTCCTCAATCCCAGTTGATTTGGCAGAAATTAACTGCTCACTTTGGCTTCGCCATTGTCAATGCTCCTTCTATCTACGAGGCTTTCAAAACATGGAGCAACATGTACTGCAAGTGGAGGCCCATTCCTTTGTTAACAATCTGGGCCATCTGGAAATGGCGAAATCGAATGATTTTCGATTCCAAGAGGGAACCATTTTATAAAGTTTTCGAATCTATCCTTTGTTTATATGAAGCGCTAGATCGGCCGCGACATCCCAAAGTCAGACAAGGAAAGAATCAACAGGTCAACGATGCCTATAGATATCCCTGTGCTTTTTTTGACGGCACCGCTCAGCGTGACACAAGCGCCTGTGGTGTTTATATAATCCCAGAAGAAGGACAAGCATTTGACATACATTGGAATGGAGGACTTGGAACTAACAGCAAAGCAGAAATTATGGCCCTGGCTGGTCTCCTTTCTATATTTGACTTCTTGGCCTCAAAAACCTTCATATTTTTGGAGACTCGAAAGTCATAATCGACCATGTTCTGTCTAAACATATCATAAAAAATATACATCTCTCTGGTTGGTTGAACAGGCTTGAGGCTTTGTGGCGCAACAGGAAAGACTACACAATCTCCCATATTGTTGGGGATAAAAATCGGAGAGCAGATGCTTTATCAAAATAGGGGCTAACATCGCCACAGGGTATATGCAGGATGCAGATTACAATGGACAACACCTTCCACCAGATCCAAGATTTTTCCATGCCGGGTACATATTTCTCTATTTTGTGAAGTCTAATCTGGTATGATTTTCTGTTTACCCAACTTTTGACCCATATTTTTGTCTTTTTTCCAACATAATCTTGGCTCAAGGCACTGATTTTCCGAATTCTATAAGAACATATATGCATTATGCAATATATTTCCTAAAGACCTCCATGTGTCAGATCTGATAGGGCAACATATATCCTTTCTATCCACGTGTTTTGAACCACGTTGCATTTTTCATATCAGATGGTTTCCATATCATCTTTGCTGTACATATCTGCTAGATGAATATAATACAACGATATAACTTTTTTTTGTGCTGAAAAAATTTGTTTACTAAGCTAATTCAGTATGAAATCTAAGGATATAAATTTGTTTGCTAATATCAATTTCCTTGAGTTGACAATTTTTTATTTTTTTTTAGAAAGGGGGGCATCTGATGAAAATATTGAATGGGAGATGGGTTTTTTTTTAAACTCTCTAAAACAATGTTATAAAAAATGATAAATTTATGATGAACATGCAGAGTATCTTTGGTTTTTGCACACTTTAAAACTACAGTTGAGCAATTCTTTATGGGTTCTAAATTATTTTCAAATTTAAATGATTTTGAAATTTTAGTGAGACAGTTGGCCCTCAAATTATAGACTCAAAAGGAGTTCCATATCCATGTTATTCGTGGCTTGGGATGTCTATGCCCTGAAAATTTCAGTTTCCTCTTCTTGTACTTGAGATGATGAAATTTGAAATTTCATATATCAAACTATATAACAATTCTCTATGATTGATGTATGCGGCATAGCCTTTTTGGCTAAACATATTTTGCCAGGTTTCCTATAGAGTGGGTATTGTAGATTTTTGTAATTGATTTGATGCTTAGTGCAAGAATAATTGCAACAACTTTGTAATCATTTTCTAAGTCTAATAAAGTGTATCGATGTATCAACTTTTGCAAATCACGGAATTTAATAATTAACATGGGTGGCACTACTGCAAATCGATTCCAAAGACCAAAACTATAAACGCTGGAGTTGGTGATGGGACTTGTTTTCATATTGCTTGTATCCTCCTACACTGTGGATGTATGGGTGATGCCTCAAGAGATTTGATCTATATAATAACTTGATAGGCAGTTTGTTAACCATAATGAGGAACTTTGGATACTTTGTTAACCATGTGAATTAACAATTGGCCAATCATGTCAGTGATTTACTTTTGGGCGAGCAATTGTACTTTTACATGTTAGATATCACATTATATTTTTGGCATTTTTTATTTTCTTAGTTAAGATACTTTGTATCACTGTTGTAAAAAATATTCCGTCTTTGCTCTGCCCAATGGGAAACCACACCATAGGTTTAGCTTTAAATTCTTGAGGTTATGGAGACCTCTGTTGACCATAGCATATGTCAAAACAAAAAGAGCAATATAGTGGTTGACTAAATTGATACATAGATTGACCATACGTGGACTAAAAAGAACAAAAATCAAAATGATGAGATTGCATAGGATCTATTAATTTGAGTTATCTTGCTTAGGGGTCTGTTGGGGAGCTGCCTCACTCCCTAGAAACAGGTGTTGTTGCACTTGCTAAAAAGAGTGTTGATTTTGTGATCCATGTCATCCAACTTCTCCAAATCTGCTAGTTTATGGGAATTTTCCTATTGAGCCTGGTCGTTGTCTGTAAGGATGTGCCCTAGCAAAAGTTTTGTGTACCAATATATGTTAATTGCTTGCATGTATCTTGAATATTTGGAGCAAGTGGAAGTCCCTAAATTAGGAATCCATTCCATAGTCTGAGATTGGACGTGGTGATATGGAGTGCAGTGACATTCCTGATGGAAAACCACTTCAATTCTTTTAGTTTCTTGTCGTACGAGCTTAGGAATATATTAGTCATAATGGGTCGCAATTTCTTTGGCCTGTGCTTGGGTACACAATTGGGTGTTTGAGGCCATCTGGTTGGGGGTCGAAGAAGAGGTTGAGGGATGACCTCTTCCCCTTCCTCTGCAAGAGGCCACAGCTTGACCACTAGTCATATCGATGCAAGTACTAAATCTACCACGCGGGGTATCTGAGATTGGACGTGGTGATATGGAGTGCAGTGATGTTCCTAATGGAAAATCACTTCAATTCTTGTAGTTTCTTGCCGTACGAGCTTAGGAATATATTACTCATAATGGGTCGCAATTTCTTTGGCCTGTGCTTGGGTACACAATTGGGTGTTTGAGGTCATCTGGTTGGGGGTCGAAGAAGAGGTTGAGGGACGACCTCTTCCCCTTCCTCTACAAGAGGCCTCAGCTTGACCACTAGTCATATCGATGCAAGTACTAAATTTACCACGCGGGGTATGACAGGGGACAAGAGGGATAACATACAGGGGATTGGTTAAGTAAATATGCACAAAGAGAGACAGAGAAATAGGTAAGAGAATGGTAAGGGGAGGATTTAGGTAGAAGTAGAGGTTGGTACGTATTGACGTGGTTGAAATGTCTTTAGGGGATTGACTTAGAGGTTGACGAAATTTTTGAGGGCAGGGTAGGTAAAAGGGTTAGGTGTGAATTGGGGGGAGGGGGGAGCTATAGAAAATTGGGGATGGTTAAGATGCTAAAAAAATCGAAGTTTGTCTCAGAAAACCAGAAAACCATGGTCTAGAAAAGCCAAAGAATGGTCCAACGGTTCAAGACAAGATGGAAACCACTAAATTGAATTGAAAATAGGCCTACTCGCCACGTTGAGGAGCTTGTTTCCAAATCGACCACAAATGCAGTTGAGTGGATCAAATGAGAGTCTCTAGCTAGAAGAGAGCCAACTCTTAGGAATCTTTGCATGGTCTTGACATAGGAGCCGAGGAGTCTTGGATCGCTCAATTTTGCCAATGCTAAGGGCATCCAAATTATTGGTGGTTTGAGCATGCTAGTTGTTATATGGGAATGTTGCATGGTGCTTGGAGATGGTGATGTGATGGTGCAATGTGTCATCAAGCCCATGGCAAGGGACTCCCATGGTTGTTAGTTCCAAAGAGAAATGAGCAACCTTGTTTGAATTATTAGTGAGATCCATCATTTTGGTGTAAATCTTGGACGACTCCTGTTGAGAAATCAAGTTCATAGTAGTTTAATACTTGATTCCTCTTCTTGATAATTATTTGTAAATGTTAAATGTCTACTAGTTATGTCTTCTTCATCAAGAAATTATACAAATGTACAAAACATAAAGATCACAATGAGACAAAAGACACCAAAATTAGGCTACCAGCCAGGGCAAAACCCCTCAAGGGGGAAAACCAAACAATCCTTCTCTTATAGAATTAGATCAAAATGAGATATCCAAGACCAAGACCAAGACCAAGTCTGCACAAAGATTCCAACTCAAACCCTCCTCCATGTCCCCTCTAATAGTAAAGTCAACATTAGTTAACCTTTTCTAAATGTAGTCAAAATTAGAGATTTTCAGCCTTGTATTAGAGGTCGAATTTTATCCCCATAATCACCTCAGAAATTCGGCCCTTTTCAAAAACAACTGTCACACGTGCGAGCTGCGGTACGGTAGAAACTTCAATTTCTTCTTCTCCTTTCACTTTGGTCTCTCTTCTCCTTGTTTAGGTGAAGAAATAAATAGATGATGTGGTGATGAATGATATATCTAAGAGGTCAAAGTTGACTCTTATATATCACTGTCTAGGAGGGTCGAATAGATGCCACTAGGCCGACTTGGCCAAGGAGGGTCGACTTGAAGATCTTGTGGGCTTATGACAAAAATAAATTTTGATTTCTTTTTCTTCCAAATGGGACATGACTCAAATATATTCTTTTTGACTCAAAATAAATTATTTTTCACTCTTTTGACATTAAGCATAAAGAGCATGCTTTAACAAAATATAAATAAATATAATGAATACATCAATGATAATTTTATATTATGAAGACCGACTTAAGTTACAATTTCAACATTCCCTCTTAACTAGGGAGGTATTCATATTGAGTCAATAAGATAATCTCAAGTTGAAACATTCATATAAGAAAGGATCTGGATTGAGAAGTATCAATGATGATAACATCATCATAACCAACGTTGTCAAATTACCAAGGCCTTGACAAGTACACTCTATCTCTCCGCTAGATCAGAGCACAATGTTGGGAGGCATTCAATAGGGCACCACATCACCTCTCCAAGGACATACGCCACCTAGGTTCACCAAAATATGCCCTCACATGACCATTTCCTAATCAATTGTCACAATACTTGGCACAAGGAAATGTTGGTCCTCTGGACCATTCTTATATTAGATCAATGTACTAAACTTACATGTTGTAAAATATAACTAGGTTCGGTCTTCATAGTGACATGTAATTATGATCTTTAATAGAGTTCAGGCTTCTGTGATCCATATCAATTTAGAGAGATTTTTCGGCGAAAATCACATGGAATACCATTTGTCGACGCGTTTCGAACCAACAAGTGTGGTTCATCGTCAGGACAAGTTGAAGAAACAGATCCAGCTAAGCAAGTTAAATAGGCAGAACGGAGCCTCCTGACCAACGGCTAGTTTGACTCTAGGACCGGGGTCAAAAATATTTTATTAGCTTAGCTTAGTTACTAACTAAGCTAATAAAATATTTTTGACCCCGGTCCTAGAGTCAAACTAGCCGTTGGTCAGGAGGCTCCGTTCTGCCTATTTAACTTGCTTAGCTGGATCTGTTTCTTCAACTTGTCCTGACGATGAACCACACTTGTTGGTTCGAAATGCGTCGACAAATGGTATTCCATGTGATTTTCGCCGAAAAATCTCTCTAAATTATGATCTTTGTAAATGATGAAATGAAAAGAATACAATTATTTTTGTATGCCTTGCTTCATGGGTTTCATGAGCAAGAGATTTTATTTGTTAGTGACTCCCATTGAGAGCTTTAGGATTTATCATTAAGTCAAAGAGTCAATGTCATGTATGAAGAGCTCTTCCTGAGTAGATTTTGGTAGCATCAGAAGTGCTCTAGCCTTGAAAATTGGTGGAGAGGCCAAGGCACATCTAAAGAACCCTGAAATCGTTTGGTGAAATTCCACTTGGATTGTATTTTATTAAAATAATTAATATTTTTAATGGAGTTCCTAAGTCTAAACTTAGGGAAATTAAAATATTAATGTTTATTAATCAAAATATGGGTGAGAATGATCTAGAAGGCGGATCAAGTCATGTTTTAATCTTAACTGTTGATTAGAGACTTAATCTCTGTCGTTGAAGACTCAACAAGAAAACTGTAAAATGGAGGCTTGGCGTTCATTTGAAAATACACACAGGGAGATTGAGGAAATCGATTTTATGAGGTGAGAAGTTCTCAGGAGGAAAATCGATTGGGGAGATTTTGTAGTTGAGGAGCAGTAAGAATCCGGGAGAAGGAATTTCCGGAGAATACTGACTGAGAGGTGGAGAGAGATTGCAGAGAGGCAGCGCAGTAGTCGGGAGCGCTGACGCAGAAAAGATGGTTGTCACGCAGAATCCAGAACTGTCGGAACTGATGGGAGAGCTGACACAGAAAAGATGTCTGTCACGCAGAATTCAGAACTGTCGGCACTGCGGGGAGAGCTGAAGCAGAGGCAGCACAGTAGCCGGGAGAGCTGACGCAAAAAAGTTGTCTGTCACGCAGAATCCAGAATTGTCGGAACAACCGAAACTGCTGGAACAACCGGGAGAGCTGACGTAGAGTGCAAAGAAGGTGACACAGGGCTAACACAGAAATATTCAGGGCTTAGCTAGTCTTGTGCCAGATCAACGAGAATTCTACCAGGTGAAGTGAGGTAAAACTCACTCAGATTTTCTGCCAGTATTTTCTCTGTAAATGATTGCTAGATGAGCATCCTAGATTTGTATTCAGATATTTCTCCTGCATAATAATAAAACCTCAGTACTGTTGCACCGATTTTCCTGCATTGGGTTTTTCTAGGGACTGTTGTGTCCAAAAATAAGTGTTCTATGTATCTTGTTCTTTGCTCGGTCTTCTATTCATGAGATCAAATATTTAATTAGTGTAGGTTGCAGAAGTAATTTGTTTCAGTATTCAGAAGAATAACTTGATGAATGTAATTTAAAAATCAAGTAGGTGAAGTAGATTCAGATTTGCTGTAGTATGGGTTCCTTCAAGTAGTAGGAATTTTCACAAATAGCCCTCCAACGACAAGCACTTGCCATCCTCCTCAAAGTCGGCCTCCAAACTGTGTGGAAGATATCATTTCAGCTTACATCAATAGACACATCCATTCACACTATTATGTCGACTTAAATATATGGGACATACCACTATATATACGTGGCTATGGTCTTCGCAAGAGGAGAGTTTAGAATCTCGGATACCTTTGAAATTTCGGTGGGTAATCACAGAAGTACAAAACTTCGCATCTCTAGGATTTCGGTGAGCTGAAACATCACAAGAATTCAGATCATACATATTTCTATAGAGGTTACAGTTGAAGATTTCAAGATCGCAGTTCTATGGAGAAGGGAATTCAGATCCCTCTTAAATGTAGACAACAAAGATTAATATACCACAGTCAAAAGTTCAAATATCTCTAAGTTTTCGGTGATGGTAATCAATGAAGCATCTCTATGATTCAGATGTGAGAGCAGAGCTCGATCTATTAGATAGAGGAAAAGATTGGGCAGCTAAAGGAAGAATTCAGATCCCTATATAGTTCATAAGGTACCACAACCATATATGTCTATACTATGAAGGACATGAGAGTGAGAAGAAAATATTGAAGACAATGATGAAAGGATCTTGATAAGACAATCATGTGAAGATGCAAAGGAGGTCGAAGCGAAGGAAGAATCATGAAGAAGAAAACACAGTTAAGAGAAGCAATGTCTTGGTCTTGGAGTGGCTAATAGGTCAAGGGTTTTGGTCTTTGTATTTGTCAATTGAAATCTCTATAAGAAGAATTTGTGCGAGTTTTCCTCTCAAAGAGTTAGAGGTTTTGGCCTTGGCTCATGCTTACATGTTGTATATGTTGTCTATTTATGTTCATGCATAGGTTACTGTTTGATGAAGAAGAAAACTATTAATCTAATGTAAAGAAGATCCTAATCTAAAGTAGAAAGAATTCACAAGCAGTCACTAATGGAAGAGAAATCCCCTAATGATAATGCCCTAGAATTCTCAACATGGTATTAGAGCTAAGGTGTTGAAGTCAAAGGAAGGGCATCTAATCAGTGACACATTCAAGTATCAAGTTTCAAGGAAAGGCATCAAAGCAAGTTGAAGGCTATCAAAGCAAAATAACAAAATCTATATTGAAGAATCAAACCCTAGATTGAAGTAGTCTGCGACATCAAGAGCTTTTGTTTATGTAGTTATCATCAAAATGCCACAAAGATCCTCATCAAGTTATCTACAATCAAAATGCCACAAAGATCCTCATCAAGTTATCTACAAGGCAAGATATCTTGAAGGACTTTCAAGATGATCACATCCTCTTGGAAAAAGTCTAAAACCTAGAAGCATTTCTAATCTACACTACAAGAGAAGTCAAAGTATATTGAAGGAGAGAAGGCATTGTCACCATTTTCAAAGTTATAAGGCAAGCAAGGATCCTCTCCTTGCCCTGGAATAAGTTCATCCAAAGAAGCAACAAATCTTTCTCATCAAAAGGAGCAACCTTTTTCTATTGAAGAAAGGCTTTTTAATTTGAAAGAAGATCATCCAAGAGGGAGCTCTAATACATCTTCTTCAATCATCATCAAGGTGATCAAGTAGAAGTGTTCATCTTCACTTGTCAAGTTAGTATCCTTCATTCTTTAATCAATTTAGTAAAATGACCTCATGTTTGCAAGGAGATCTACAAATGTGATGGGTCATCGAAATTCCTTGCATGAGGAAGGAGGATAGACATAGTCCTCTAAGTAGTTGAAGTCATTAAACATATCAAAAGGTCTCCTCTGAATTCATGGAAAGGGATACTTATGAAAGGTCCCCTCATGTAGCAATATTAGAGACATCAAAAGGATGCATATGATAAACTCATTCTCTGAAGGTACGATAAAGAAGGTCACATGAATTAGATTTGATCTACACAGAAGTAAAGATATCAAAGGATGAAGGATATCTTCATAAGATCTCATCTACAAGATCTAGGAAAGAAGATAATCATCATTGATATATAATGCAAAGACTATGAACATTATAAGAAATATTGTCCTTAGCTAAAGAAGGACAATAACAAGAAGGATAAAGAAGAAGTTTGTTAGGCCCCTATACTACTATTGTAACCCCTTATTGTTATTAGTACAACCCACTTATTATATTGGTTTACCCATGTAGTGCCCATATTGTTACTATTGTGCCCCATAGAAGCCCACTATTGTTATTATTGTGCCCTTACATTATTATTGTTATGTCGGCTCTGATTATGTTATGACCCCTTAGACTCCTATATATAGAAAGGATGTCTTTTCATTTGTATCGTCCAAGAATTGCTCTTTTATGTAATGTAAAGGAGGTTGCCCCCTCGAAGAGGCTGAATTCTAAGGCATGGATCTCTCTTTTCTATCTTTTTGTGAGCTAGTTTCATAACATTTGGTATCAGAGCTTTGGATTCTAGGGTTTCGCTGCTCCAAACAGGTCATTGGGGCATTTGCGCTATAACCTTTTTTTGGCGATGTTTCAGAAGCTAAAAAAGAAACCCATTTGAGAAGAAATCGCGCTGAATCTCGGGTTCGAATTTCAGAGCTTTTCGCACTATATTTGCGGAGATATGCTCTGAGGAAGTTGGTCTTTTTGCAGACTTCTGAATTACATTCCAAACAGGTGACCTGGGGAAAATCGTCATAACTTTCTCTCTAAGGATCGGATTGAAATTTCGTAAGAAGGTACAGAAAGAGGACAGACTGTAGTTTCTTGTAGATATTTTTCAGAGCCAAAGGTCGAAACAGTGACACATGGCACTTCATACAAGTTCGCTTTTCTGGAAAGGTCTATAAACAGGTCATCTTGGGAGATTGTGCATAACTCTTTATTGGAGAATCCAATTTGGATCAGACTGGTGGCATTGGAAAGAGAACACAGAGGGCTACCACAGGTCACAATTTCAGAACTTAAAGATCTGAAAGTATAGAGTTACATTCGTTTCAAGATCGAGCTCCTAAAATCAAGAAAAAGCAAGATGATGAAGTTTGATGGCAAGGATCCGGTAAATTGGATACTTCAGATGGAGTAATATTTTGATCTACATGGTGTACCACTGTTACAAAATGTATGTATTGCATCTTCATATTTAGAACCAGATCAATTTTTATGGTATGAAGGGCTTTGTTCTCGTAAACAACTTGTTACGTGGTCAATTTTCACGGAGGAAGTGATAGCACATTATGAAGATACAAAGAGCAACACCTTCTTTAGAGCAACACCACAACAATTAGAAAGAGTAAAATGGCTTTGTGACATAGTGGAAAGAAAAATTATGGAAACTAGGAAGCATACCCCTCACAACTATAAAGATGGAAGTGTTGTTTCTCCTAGCCTTCCACAACCTATAAGGGTTACACCACAACAATTAGAAGAAAAAAGAGAAAAAGGGCTTTGTTACAATTGTGATAGCAAATGCACTAAAGGTCATAAGTGTGCTGAGAAGAAATTATTTTACATAGAATATGAAAAGGAAGAAGAAAAGGATCAAGAAACATCAAAAGAAGAAGATATATGCCAGGACCCCACCCCAAAGAAAGGAGAAATGAATCAGACCATATCTTGTAAAGCATTGGCAATAATTACCACTCAAACTCTCAAGATAGAAGGACATATCAAGAAGAAAAAGGTGCAAGAAGTGAAAGATCACATCGAGAAAGAATAAATGAATCCAACCATATCTTGTAATTCATTGGTCGAAATTACCACTCCTCAAACTATCAAGATAGAAGGACATATCAAGAAGAAAAATGTTCAAGAAGTGAAAGATCACATCGAGCATCAAGAAATGAATCTGACCATATCTTGTAAAGGATTGGAAGAAATTACCATTCCTCAAACTCTAGAGATAGAAGGACATATCAAGAAGAAAAAGGTTCACGCAGTGAAAGATCACATTGAGCATCAACAACAAGTTCTCCAAATTTTAAAGGATAACGCCACTTCGGTGCAAAATCAAACGAAACAACAGGTAGATCAACATCGTAGTGAAAAATGTTTTGATGTAGGTGATTGGGTATTTTTACTGCTACATCTCAAGCAAGCTATTTATGAGAAGGAAATGTTGGAAATACTACATGCACTTAAAAAATGGTGACCTTACCGAATGGGAAGACTATTCAAGGATGAGGATGTGGAAGCATTGTTTTGTGCTATTTTTATTATCCAACCAGATTGGATAAACAAAGCAAGGGATGAATGGAAGAAGGACGATGAAGTATGGCCACTTATTCAAAAGTTGCAAAAGATCCCAATTCAAACAATATTGCCAGAAATTGAAGAGGAAGGAAAAATCATATTGGAACCTGGAGCAGTCACAGAAACAAGAACCCGACAGCTACGAAATCGATCAATTTCAGAGTATCTCATCAAGTGGAAGAACTTACCCGCTGAAGATTCCACATGGGAGGACAAGAATTTTATACAGAAGCATCAAGAACTACTCAAGTGTTGAGGACAACGCTTTTTGAAGGAGAGGGGCATGTTAGGCCCCTATACTACTATTGTAACCCCTTATTGTTATTAGTACAACCCACTTATTATATTGGTGTACCCATGTAGTGCCCATATTGTTACTATTGTGCCCCATAGAAGCCCACTATTGTTATTATTGTGCCCTTACACTATTATTGTTATGTCAGCTCTAATTATGTTATGACCCCTTAGACTCCTATATATAGAAAGGATGTCTTTTCATTTGTATCATCCAAGAATTGCTCATTTATGTAATATAAGGCGTGGATCTCTCTTTTCTATCTTTTTGTGAGCTGGTTTCATAACAAAGTCCATTTCACCGAAGAAGTGGAGGAAGCTTAAAGAAGGAAGTCCAAGGAGGAGAAGCATTAAAAGCAAGAGCTCGTGAGATCACCATAGGGAAACATGAAGGGTTACTGGAACAAAATTTATGGTAGTCAACTTTGAAGGATATAACTCTTGGTGACCTCATTGGAAGATAAAAGGAAGAAGTCATCCAGGACAAGTCTCATCATACATATAAGGGAAACATATGTTGAATAAGGATAAGAAAGATGGAATTCTCATTAGAGGATTCATCGATCGAGAAAGGAAACAAGTGTTTCATCAGGAACTCCAACTTGTGGAGTTCATGGGATGATGGTATGATGACATGAGAAATGAAGCAGATCGAGGGGTTGAAGATCTTTTCAATCAAGGAAGTTGCTAAAAGGAGCCTAAATGACCTAAAGGTAAAATGAGGTATGTATGCTTGTATTTAATATTATAAAGTCATGTCATATGGTTGCAAGTAACAAGGATCACTACTTCCATTTTGAGAAGCATGATCAAAGGAAAGGAATCGCCTCCGATGAAAGAATGTCAAAAGGCATGAGTCACACTAGAGGAAATCAACTTAATATGTCCTCATATGAAGTATGAGGTGGTTGACTACGATTGAGGAACTCTGATTGGAAAACTCTAGGAATGAAGTGTGTGAAAAGATAGGAAGAGATCATGATAATATGCAATGAAGAAGGCATTCAACATCCGAAGTCCAAGAAGATTTGACTAGAAGATCTCTCGAAAGAATGTGAAGTCGGAAAAAGATAGAGACCCTTGACACTGAACATCCGTGGGAGGTGTGTCAATCTGCAAGATGATGATACTTATAGTGAGATGTCATGGTGAAAGATCATCACAAAGGTAAATATGATTTGAAGTGTTTAGTGATTATTTTTGAACTAACATTTGGTTGGGCTTATGTAGAACTGTAAAAGGGAAGATCTGTGAATGACTTCCAAGCATACCATATGGATGTAATGTTCTTCTGGGAATATGGCATGAAATTAGAATGACATGAAGCAAAGCCGTATGGAAAACTTGATGGATCACTTTATGATGAGTTAGGGACATGACTAACTCATGGACAAAAGTGATGGATGATCTGTAACCTATATACAAAAGTTCCCAAAAGTTGAAGACTTCTTAAAAGAAATTTATGACATCGAAGAAAGGAGCTCTTCATGCAACTAAGTGTTCTATAGGTCCCTGGTTAAAGAGGGATCTTGAGAAGAAGTTTCTTACTTGGAAGAAACTCAAAAATTTCTAAGCCGTAAGCTTAGGTACATTCCTCTGTGATAGGAATGGCTACATCAAAGGAATAAAATATCCTGGTATAAGAAGGAGCGATAGACATGTTGTTCTGTGCTTCACTTGAGAAGACAAAATGGAGGATTGTGTAATCATTTGGCCTCTGATGCTCTGGTGGGATGAGTTAGGGAATCACATGGATGAGTAGTTGTGGGGGACTGATATTCTTTTAGGGACAGGGAAGTCCAAGAAAGGAATAGTCCTCATGGAGCATATCCTAAGAGAAATAAGGCGGGGTATGTTCTGAGAGAGACAATGATGAATATGTTTATAAATAGAGTTGTTAGTCAAGGCTTTGCTATATAAATGTTGGTTGGTATGATGCTATACAAATGAGTTACAAATCCGAATTCTTCTTATGAGAAACTCTTCAGATTGAGAATGGCCAAGTACCATTATGAATACCTCCCTAGTTAAGAGGGAGTGTTGTAAAATGTAACTAGGTTCAGTCTTCATAATGACATGTAATTATGATATTTGTAAATAATGAAATGAAAATAATAAAATTAATTTTGTATTCCTTGCTTCATGGGTTTCATGAGCAAGAGATTTTATTTGTTAATGGCTCCCATTGAGAGCTTTAGGATTTATCATTAAGTCAAAGAGTCAATGTCATGTATGAAGAACCTTGAGCATGAGTCAATGTATATGTCTAGATAGCCCTCTAATGACAAGCACTTGCCATCCTCTCCATAGTTGGCCTCCAAAATGTGTGGAAGATATCATGTCAATGTACATCAATAGACACATCCATTCGCACTATCATGTCGGATTAAATATATGGGACATACCACTATATATACATGGCTATGGTCTTCGCAAAAGGACAATTTAGAATATTGCATACCTTTGAAATTTTGGTGGGTAATCACAGAAGTACAATACTTCACATCTCTGAGATTTCGGTGAGCTGGAACATCATAAGAATTCAAATCATACATATTTCGGTAGAGGTTAAAGTTGAAGGCTTCAATATTGCAGTTCTATGCAGAAGGGAATTCAAATCCCTCTTGAATGTAGACAACAAAGATTAATATACCATAGTCACAAGTTCAGATATCCTCTCTAAGTTTTCGGTGCTGGTAATCATTGAAGCATCTCTATGATTCAGATGTGAGAGAAGAACTCGGTCTATCAGACAAAGGAAAAGATTGGGTGTCTAAAGGAAGAATTCAGATCTCTATATAGTTCGTAAGGTACTACATCCATATGTGTCTATACTATGAAGGACATGACAGTGAGAAGAAAATCTTGAAGATAGTGATGAAAGGATCTTGATAAGATAGTCATGTGAACACGCAAAGAAGGTCGAAGCAAAGAAAGAATCACGAAGAAGAAAATGTTGAAGAATCTAGGGCATTCAGAGATTAATGTGATTCTTCTTAACATGATAACAATTTGTGAAGTTCTTTTGCAATTTTATCTTAGCTTGATCATCATATTACTATTAGTGTGTGTTTGCTTCATCAAATTGCTATCAAAACAAAAGAGACAAGAACACAAAATATTTGGCTTTCTGCCAGGGCCAAAACCTCTCCCTTTTGGAGAGGAAAACCCGCACAAAATTCTTCTTATAGAGATTATAATTGACTAATACCAAGACCATGACCTTTGACACATTGTGCCACTCCAAGACCAAGCCATCGATCCTCTTCTCGGTCACTGCTACGATCATCTTGATTGCTGCACCATTGAAGCTATTATTGTTGCATCACTGAGATCTTCATTGCTACTTCTTCATCATGTCACTGAGATCTCTTGTCTTCATTGAGATCATGACCTTTAAGACTGGGATCATAATGGAGATAGGATCATGACTGTATGTGTGCCACTATGAGATCCTTTTCATCATCATCATATCGAAACTGTGATGATCCTTGTCATTCCTTCTCATTACGATGAGACTGATCTTACTTGTCACTGCTTCTTCTAATTATGCTGAGACTATGATATTGCTCCTTCTCATTATGAAGAGACTATGATACTGCTCCTCATTGCACCGAGATTGTGATAGTCACTAAGATTATGACTGTGTCTGCACTTTCACCGAGGCTAAGATCTCCTTGCACCGAGATCTACTGTAATGATGCCGAGACTGTATCATTGTAACCCTTCTCATCACAATGATGCCTAGACTGTGACTACGTATGGAATAAGTGCCTAGATAATGCACTATTGTGAGAGCATCAAGAGACATGTATATATACATATATGTTGAGGTTGCTAGGAGACCGAATACTCTTCATTGTAATGCCGGGACTGTACCTCTGTTTACCCATGCAAAGATTACAATGTTTCCATTCCATCCGTGGTCCTGATCTACTGTCTTCCTGTAATGCGAGGTCTCCTTCCTGCTCCTTCTATCCACCGAGACCTAGTCTGCCTGCACCTTATACCCATCTGAGGTGCAGTCAGACCCTTAAACACTTGCCCTAATGCAATGCGGATATGCTCCTTCTATACATACGAAATCTCAAAGAGAAATGTGAGTTTTGTCCTTAGCATTTGCGGATACTCTAGACAGGTATTTATAATCATTTGTGCCTCCTATATTGAGCCAACTGAATACATGAACCAACGTATCTATTGCCCAAGCCAACATGACATTTAATTATGTATTTAATTCATTTTTGGAGTTGACATGACATTTAATTTTGTATTTAATTCATTTTTGGAGCCGACATGATGAATTCTGTATTGATTTGCTTGCAGACTTCTTGAGCTTGCTAATGGAGGATTGTTCTTGGTCTTGGAGGGTTGTTTTAGGTTGAATACATTTTACATAAGCTGATGAAGAGCTTCTTCATACATGACTTTACTCTTTGACATAATAATAAAATCCTAAAGACATCAAGAAGAAGTGTTTTGGCTTATGACACTTCTTGTTCATGTAATCCATGTAGCAAGGCATACAAAAATAATTTATTCTCTTTTATTGCATTATTTACAATGATCATGTCATTATGAAGACCGAACCTAGTTACACTTTCTTCAACACTCCATCTTAACTAGGGAGGTATTCATAACAATACTTGGTAATTCTCAATCTAAATAATTTCTCATAAGAAGAATCGGATTTGCAATCCATCTGTTGTAGCATCAGTTCAACCAACATTGTTTCATATAGAAAGACCTTGACTAACAACTCTATCTCTCACTTAGATGAGAGCACACAATGTTGGTGAGACCAATGACTGATAGACACGTATCATCATTCTCTCTTAGGTTCATACCCACCCGAGTGTTCTCTGAGTATGCCCTACTAGGAATATTCTTATCTTGCGTTCCTAACCCTCAAAAATATTGGTTCTCTTGGCCACTCTTGTCTTGGTTGACCTACCACATCCTCAAAGAGTGTCGGATGCCAAATGATTACACAATCCTCCATTCTTTCTTCCAAACTGAAGACAAGAATGTTGTGTCTAACTCTCCCTCTCAACCAGTGATGAGTTCCAAGTTTCTATTCACTTAGAAACTCGCTCGAGTTCCTTTACTCATAGGAACCTCTCAGAGCTCCCTCTTACCCAGGGACTCTATCATCAATACTTTATGGGGTCTTCTAGTTGACTGATGATCCAAGACTTAGATGTCATCAATTTCTTCATATGTAGGGTTCA
Source organism: Pinus tabuliformis (assembly GCA_031772625.1). Lineage (NCBI taxonomy): Eukaryota > Viridiplantae > Streptophyta > Pinopsida > Pinales > Pinaceae > Pinus > Pinus tabuliformis. The sequence continues at coordinate 695,534,675 of CM062814.1, read as the reverse complement.
ACCATCCATTACTTTCCTCCATTATTCCATTCCTTCTTTCCCGGAAAGTATCCTTCTTGGCTTTACATCTCGGGCTTCCTTCATAGGGCTATCTATCTTCACCTTTCCTTCAATTGTGATTGCTCTAGATCACGAGGTACATAGTTGTGACATCCTTCACAACTCTTCTTACCATGGCCCTGCACACATACCCAGACTTTCTCCAAGAGGTCAGACACCAAAAACAAATCACATATTACCTTTTGTGGTGATGGCCTTTTCCAGTGACATCTTCTTGTAGGTATCAACACCCTGCATACATGTTGACACATCTCCCAAAGATATTGGTTGTCAAGGGTCTTCATCTTTTTAGACTTCCATTAGAGTCTTCATATCTTTTCGGGAGATTTCCTAGTTAAATCTTCCTGTTCCTTTAGATGTTGATTGCCTTCATCATGGTTGCATATTTCATGATCTCTTCCATCCTCACATCTTCCGTTCCTAGGAGATTTCAGTCAGATTTTTTCAATCGTAGTCAACCACCTCATACTTCATATGAGGACATATTATGTTGATCTCATCTAGTGTGACTTACGCCTTCTTGTAGCGTTTCAGAGGAGGAGATCCTTTTTCTCTTGATCATGCACGATCCATGTTACCTACAACCATATGTCATGACATTACAATATTAAATACAAATACAAGCATACATATCTCATTTTTCCTTCAAGCCTCTACCAACAACTTTCTTGATTGAAAATATCTTCAATCCCTTGATTTGCTTCATTTCTCAAGTCATTAGTCCTTCAACTCATGAATTCCATAAGTTGGATTTCCTAATGAAACACTTGTTGCCTTCCCAGACTAGGGGATCCTCCGTTGAGGATTCTATCCACAGGATCTAGCATATCCCCATCTGGAAAATGTTTCCTTTGACCTGGATGACTTCTTCCTTTCCTTTAATGTCTAGTATATTCCCAAGAGTTATGTCCTTCATGTTTCTCAGGGTGATATCATGAGCTCTTGTTTCTAATGCTTCTATGATGCCATGATGCATCTTATTATCATGGTCATATATGCAAGGACTTATGATAGGACCCTTTTGTGAGGGAGATACCATCTCATTCATAGTAGAGGTCTGCTCCTCCCTTTTTCTTTGGTCCTTTTCTTCATCTTCCTCCACCCTTCAGGCGATATGAACTCCTCTCCATAATCTTTCCATGGTACTATTTTGTCTTTTCTGCCTTCCCTTTCCTTTCTGCACATTTGAGTCCTTTCAAATTGTCTTTCTCTATTTGGCATAGAGACCACAAATTTTTGTATGAGGAAATGTCCATATCCCAAGGACACGTGTCATCTTGCTTATTAAGAACGTAGATGATTATTTTCTTATCATATTTCTCAGATATCCCAAATGATATCTCATGAAGATTTTCCTTCTTTACTACATCTCAAAGATTACCTCTTTTAGCATTTTATATATTTCTTATTTGTCTCCTTTCTTGCTACATAGAGATGAGAGGACTTTCAAGAGTTCCTTCTCATGAATTCAGAGGAGACATGTTCACTGAATTCTCTTCTCCATAAGGATTCTGTCAATCCTTCTTATTCTATGCAAGGACCTTTGATGACCCATCTATTTATATATATCCTTACATTCACGAGGTCATTTCAAAGAAAAATGATTAATGGGAATACTTACTTGAGATGTGAAGATGAAATCTTCACCTTGATCGTGTTGGCAGTAGTTGGAGCAGATGTATTGATGCTTCCTCCGACTGAGATCCTTGATAGGAAGATTACCTTCTTTGCCTTTGAGCTATCTTGATTTATATATCCAACAAACTGCTGATATAATTGGGCTACATAAGAAACCTTGAAGTATGCAACATTGAATTGAAGTTGCTTGCCATGATGTATAAAGATCCATTAGTTAATACAACTTCTTATTTGAGTATTGTTCATATACACGTCTATATATGCCTTTGAATCAAGTTCTGAGAACCTAATATTTTAAGATTGTGTTCTTCATAGGGAAGGATTAAATTTGGGATACTGTCTATCACTGGGATGTTGTAGATGAAACCGTGGGAGGCACTAAGACTGATGTCATATACCCTGAGATCTGAAGTCTGTTGACATCCAAAACCCTTGTTGTTTGTAGACTATTGTTGTAAACTGCTTCCTTGATCTAGGGTGTGATCAAAATGATTCTTTAATGTAGATCTTGACATCCTTGAGATTGATTTGACGCTTGAAACTTGATCCTTTCATGTCTCTTTTTTGCCCCTTCTTTGACTGCTGAACCTATGCTCTGATACCATGTTGAAGAATCTAGGGCATTCAAATATTAATGTGATTATTCTTAACATGATAACAATTTGTGAAGTTCTTTTGAAATTTTATCTTAGCTTGATATTCATATTATTATTAGTGCGTGTTTGCTTCATCAAACTGCTATCAAAACAAAAGAGACAAGAACACAAAATATTTGGCTTTCTTCCAGGGCCAAAACCTCTCCCTCTCGGAGAGGAAAACCTGCACAAAATTCTTCTTATAGAGATTCCAATTGACGAATACCAAGACCATGACCCTTGACACATTCTGCCACTCCAAGACCAAGCCATCAATCCTCTTCTCTATCATTGTTGAGATCATCATGATTGCTGCACCATCGAAGCTATTATTGTTGCATCACTGAGATCTTCACTTTTGCTTTTTCATCATGTCACTGAGATCTCTTGTCTTCATTGAGATCATGACATTCAAGACTGGGATCATGACTGTATGTGTGCCACTATGAGATCCTTTTCATCATCATCATATTAAAACTGTGATGATCCTTGTCATTCCTTCTCATTATGATGAGACCGATCTTCCTTGTCACTGCTTCTAATTATGCCGAGACTATGATATTGCTCCTTCTCATTATGAAGAGAATGTGATACTGCTCATGCTCATTGCACTGAGATTGTTATAGTCACTGAGATTAGGACTGTGTCTGCACTTTCACCGAGGCTAAGATCTCCTTGCATCGAGATCTACTGTAGCGATGCCAAGACTGTATCATTGTAACCCTTCTCCTCACAATGATGCCTAGATTGTGATTGTGTATGGAATAAGTGCCTAGATAATGCACTATTGTGAGAGCACCAAGATACATGTATATTTACATATATGCTGAGGCTGCTAGGAGATCGAATACTCTTCACTCTAATTCCGAGACTGTACCTTTGTTTACCCATGCGAAGATTACATTGATACCATTCTATTTGTGGGCCTGATCTATTCTCTTCCTGTAATGCGAGGTCTCCTTCCTGATCCTATCCATCGAGACCTAGTCTGCATGCACCTTATACCCATCCGAGGTGTAGTCAGACCCTTAAACACTTGCCCTAATGAAATGCAGATCTGCTCCTTCTATACATATGAAATCTCAGAGAGAAATGCGAGTTTTGTCCTTAGCATTTGTGGATACCCTAGACGGGTATTTATAGTCATTTGTGCCTCCTATATTGAGTCAACTTGAGTATGAAATGACATGATGAATTCCTTATTGATTTTCTTGCAGACTTCTTGAGCTTGCTAATGGAGGATTGTTCGAGGATTGCTTTAGCTTGAATATATTTTACATAAGCTCATGAAGAGCTTCTTCATACATGACTTGACTCTTTGACATAATAATAAAACCCTAAAGAAATCGAGAAGAAGTCTTTTGACCTATGACACTTCTTTCTCATGTAACCCATGTAGCAAGGCATACAAAAATAATTTATTCTCTTTTATTACATTATTTACAAAGATCATGTCATTATGAAGACTGAACCTAGTTACACTTTCTTCAACAGAAAAGACAATCAAGAGAAGCAATGTCTTGGTCTTGCAGTGGCTAATAGGTCAAGGGTCTTGATCTTGGTATTTGTCAATTGAAATCTCTATAAGAATAATTTGTGCAAGTTTTCCTCTCAAAAGGTGAGAGGTTTTGGCCTTGGCTCATGCCTACATGTTTTGTCTTGTCTATTTATGTTCATGCATTGGTTACTGTTAATCTAGGTTGCCATTGATGTCAATATGGAAGTGTTTGTGATGGAAAATTCTTTGATAGATGATTTCGCATTGATTTCCATTGATCATGATGCTCATAGTGATGAAAGTTTGATATATGATGATATGATGAGATGGAGGACCCAAATGGATTGATATATATATATATATATATATATATATATATATATATATATATATATAAACATAATAGAAGCAATAGATCCGTGAAGCAACAGGAGCAAGAAGCCAAAGAGGAGAAGCCATCGTGAAGTCAAAGAGTAAGAGGAAGAGTTCATCGGAAGCCATCAAAGAAGCAGGTTATCACATATACCCAAGAGTAAGAGCCATAACGGAGGAGTTAACAGTAATAAACTGTGAAAACTCTTTAAAGATCACAGTGCATCAGAGAAATCAATATCTGCGGCTTTATCACTTTATTATGTGTCACGTTGAATCCCCCGATTGCGATATGTATTACGGACCCAATGGTTCCATAATAATATGCTCTATTGTTATATAGCATCTGCCATACTGGAACTGCCGCATCGGAATTTATGTAATGCAAAGGAATGTCACACTCAAAATCTGCGATTGCGATATATATACGGACCCGCGGGACCATTACAATTCACCTTAAAGAAACATTGCATCCGCCTATCAGAATTTTCATATCGCAAAGTCTTAAAGGATGTCACGTTAAAATGTCGATTGTGATATTACTGCGGACCCGACTGCGCCACTATAATATGACTCAATGTAATATCGCATTCGCGTATCATAACTTGCATATCACAAGTCTTAATGAGATGTCACGGTAAAACGCCGATTGCGATAGTATTACGGACCGCCGATTGCGATAGAGTGGTGGATCCCGGACTGTTGATTGTGATAATATTGTGGACCCGATGGATTCATTAAAAACAATTTATTGAATATCGCATCCGCTCCATCGAAGACAGAGCATGTGCACACCTGTAAAACCTTTGATTTTTATGAAGTTGTGATTGCGAGATTAAAGGAATGACTTCGATTCTCATGAAATTGTGATTGCAGGATTAAAGGAATGACTCCGATTCTCATGAAATTGCGATTGCGGGATTAAAGGAATGACTCTGATTCTCATGAAATTGTGATTGCGGGATTAAAGTAATGACTCTGATTCTCATGAAACTGCGATTGTAGGATTAAAGGTGATGACATGGCACGTGGGACCTCCATGTGGGTATAACAACTCTTATATGGTTTCCGTGAATAATCAAGTCTATGGATAAAAGACTCTTCCATATATATATTTAATATACAAGTCGACCTCCCTCCAATAGACGTGTCCTTTGGTCATTGGTGAAACTCATATAAAAATGTGTTAAAACACTTCACTTCGATGTGTGGATCTCGGGCATTGATTACAGAGAGAAGAAGTAACAGTTCACTACTCATGAACTTGAAGGAATATAGGAATTCAAAGATTAAGCGGGAAGGAAGGAAGTCAAAGGTCCAACAGGAAAGAAGGAAGCCGAAGGATGAAGCAATTCTGTTGATTGGGTTCATCTATGAAAGGCTCAGAGTTGTGATAAATTAATCTATGGAAGAAATACAAAACGCAACCTGAAGAACAATTTTGTGAAAGGAAATAAAGTTTCACATGTCATCGTTTGAAGGGAGCAGCAGACAACACCAACATTGAAGTGTTTGTGAGTTTTTTTCTTGGAAGTAAGATATCGCGACAGTAAGAACAGTGAGAAGCAGTCACTCCTGAAACAATTACCTCAACAGTAAGAACAGAGGGTTGAAAATAGAGAATTGTTTTTGTGTAGACATTGATGGCTTAGCGCAGCTTATCAAGGATATCATGTTGAAGAGCACGAACAAATCTTGGAGACATTATTAGAGATCATGACGGCTATTTGAAATCATATGAGGTAACTTCGCAGACTCTATTTGGGCAATATGAAGATTTGCGAAGACTCCTTCATATGAAGACAAGTTGTCATTGGTGATGTAGCATGGAGACTACATTGAAGCTGTAGATTGACAGAACACGGAGAAGAAGATTTTGAGAGCAGTGTAATACAAACAAAACATTTCTTGACAAAGAAAAACTATAGGGTTGGAGCCATTGGGGTTGGTGCCTCGGAATTGGAAGGATTGGTGTCCTTGGAGTTGGTGCTCCTAACCACAAGGTTGGTGCCTTGAGAAGATAGGGTTGGTGCCCTAGAGATTGGAGCCTCATAAAAGACAAAGTTGGCGCTCGGCAACAGGTTGGAGCCTGGGAGATTGAATATTGGTGTCTTCATCAAGGGTTGGAGCCCTATATATATTGTACCTGATTTATTGTAAATATTATATTAATAAAAGCATTTATTCCTACTGTTCATTTTGTGTTCTAAATATAAATGATTTAACTGGTAAAAATAACAATTGAAAATGAACACTGATTCACCCCCCCTCTTAGTATTTCCAACAGTTACTGTTTGATGAAGAAGAACACTAATAATCTAACGTAACGAAGATGCTAATATAAATAAGTAAAAAGCATTCACAAGCAATCACTAATGGAAGAGAAATCCCCTAATGATAATGCCCTAGAAATCTCAACATTACAATTGTTAGTCCTAATCACAGTAGAGATCTCAATAATGTCAGTCCATGATGCTTATCCAATCCATCATTCTCCCTACCCATGTTCATGTACTAGGCTTACAATTGTTAGTCTTGGTCGTAGTACAGGACACATGGAGAATAAGGTGTCCATCCTCATTCCCTCTCAACCAGGGAGGATATATCCACAAGCCCAAACTTGTATTAATAATACTCATCCTTTAGAAAGGAAATTTATCAATACATCAACTATTTGTTCGTTAGTGGAGATATATTGTAGCTTCATATCTTCATCATATCACGAATCATAATGTGCTTCAACCTTCTTGGTTCTCCGAAAATCTTCATATAACTTTGATTAATACAAGGTATCATAATCAAATCTAGCATGTCATCAGGTAGTCCATCAAACACTTTTTGAACCCAAACTACTTCATAGCTAATTGTACAAACTTCCATATCTTTTTCCTTCATAGTGCAACAAAATTTAGCTTCATGCTTTTCCAAGAAACCATACGAGATCCCAACCATCCGTAGTATCTCTATTCATAATTAGCACTTCTAACCCAAATGATGTATCCTTAAGTCCCAAGTTGTAGTGTAAGATCTTTTATGTCAACTTCTGCTTTATGTCAACTTCTCCTAACATCTCCCTTTCAAGTCAACATTTCTTCATGAGTCCTCAAAGTATGAGGTCTTTAATCATGAAGCTTCTTCAAAATATGGAGTAACTCTTCTAATTGAGGAAATCGTCTTAACTTGATCCTTTCCCTCTATACTTGGAGAACTTTCAAACTCCTCTTTTCTTTCTGCAACTATGTTCTTCCATCTTCATGCTCTGGTACATTCTATCCATTCTTTCATATGTTGTCATGCCTTGAGTGGTTCTTATTATTAACCTGCAAACTTTATTAGAGTCTATACAAGAACAAATATAAATAAGAAAAGATAATAACAATAGAAGTAAACAAGGAGATGTAGAGTACTTATCTTTTGAGGAAGGCCAATTCCCTCTTAATCATGGATCTTTTCACTAATCTTGTCCTTACATCAACATGATGTCATTTCTGTCATCTTATTCTTATAGATGAAACGATTATTTAGGGTTTTTTTCCTAAGGTTTTTTAATTCAAATCTTTAGAAGGGTTTACAAACCCTATATACTTCATGTCCAAAGTCTTCAAGACTTGCCATTCTTTAAAAATTGCAGTTTCTACAAGTACACCATTGTGTTAGTTTCAAACTGTAGAAATGTTATTGACAAGCCTTCTATACGTGAGATGGAACTTATTTCATTTCTAGATCACAAAAACCTAGTCTTCATATGCAAGGAAAAGATTTGAATACTAACATATCAACGATCTCTAATATATCTATACATATTCTTTTATAATACTACACCATCTTTCAAGGGGGCATAAAATCGTTAGCTTATTCTTCATATGATTTCACCCTGGCCTAGAATATCTAGCAATCCAAGAAATACGATTGACATATACTCCAAAGATTACATATTTCTGAGGTCAACCTATTGATGCAAGAGAAATTTGAAATAAAACTATGGCAAACTTTTGAGATATGGAAAAATATTATACATGTTGAATGGTGTTGTCATTGATGTCAACCCTGGAGTTTGACTTTGACTAACACTCTTATATTAATTTGAATTACATCAAGTTGGAAGCTCCATTGAAAGATGGATGGAAACCCTAGTTCTAGGGTTTGGGTGTCCTAGTCAATGGACATACCTTGAACTTGTTCAAGGATTTTAAAGGATAAAATCATAGAAGTTTCCGTGGATATCCTCACCAATTGATTCTCTTTGTTAAGACGATTCTAGTGGTATGTGGCACAACCCAAGAGGCCTCCTGGTTCGAGAGATATTCACATTTGAAGTTGAAGACCCAAGTCAATGGGTCAAAACCCTAAGGGTTATGACATGCCACACTATTATTGGCCAAGTCAAAAGTAAAATTTGAAAATAAGTTTTGAAGTGGAAGCAGTTCATTGGCCAAAGTTCAAAAACAATGCCAAAAATAAATCAATTTTATTTTAGGCCAAGATGTGGCTCTTAAAGTTGAAATCCTAGTCAAAGATCCCAAAAAGAAAAGTTACAAGTAAATCATATTTTAAGAAAATTAAAAGTAGCGTGGGCTTGTCCAAAATAAGTTTATTAAGGGACCAAAATATGAGTTCAAGTTGACCTCATTAAAGTGTGGCATTTTTATTTAAACCTTGAAATTCAAATTAAAGACTAAAAAAATAATTTATCTCCAAAACAATTCCTTCGGTCACCTTTAGAAACCCCTCCATTGTCTATAAAAGAGCACCCAATATACCTCTAATGTATACATTTTGAAATGAAATGATCTAAACAATTATTCAAATCTTGTGAAGAAAACATTACATCTAAAGAAGGGTTACAATTTATGTTGTGTTTGATTTTGATGATTCATTTGGAAGGTTTCGTTGGGCTTTAAGATCTTCTTCCCTCACTAGGGATAGAGATAACGAATATCTGGAAATAAGGATTTTGTTTTTCATGTTTTTTGTTTTTGGTTTTTGGTGGTACGTTTGAGCACATTCTTTTTGCAAGAGAAGAACTGAAGTTGTGGAGGAACTGAACATTCAAAAATTTATTTAAGATTGTAATAAGTCTCTGTGGAGAATAACCGAATCTATGTTTCTTTAAGGGTGAATCTTTTGTGGTGGTTTACCCCTTTTTTGAGCACTGAAGGCTTGCAAAAAGATCAATGTTGTCTCCTAGCATCAAGGGTTTCCTAAATCATTTGTTTTGAGAAGATCATACTTCAAAGAAGACCTAGTAGGGAAAAACTAGCCTAGAAAATCTTCGAAGCATCCTTGAAGAGCTAACACATACATTAATTACTTCTTGTTAGGATTGATTAGGGCTTGATAATTTACGGTTTCTATAAGGTTTGGTCCATAAATACCCTATAATCATAGACTCCATTGTAAGAATACCTTGTGATATAATCTTACAAGAATGAATCTATAGTAATCTTGTAACATTGTTGCAAAACATAGACCCTACATCACAACTATGACAAGTAATTCATGCGTGATACTATATAGTGTGTGTGAAAAACTGACAACACTCTTATAGAGGTAATTGAACCCTGATGGTAAGATGAGGCAATGACAACCATGATAGAAATATTACAATACTGTTGCAAACATTGATGATAATAATATGACAACAATTTAACAATGACATTTTGAGACATGACCTAACTTGACAAAAGTAAATGTGACAACATGTAACAGTGTTATTCTACCTATAATACTATGCCCTCTTATTGACATTGATATGGAAACAACATTTATGCTTGGTAGTAACTGAGATTTAGAGATATATTAGTGACCTTTTCATAGTACATTGGATTTGATCTATGTGACAATGAATTTGATATGAACAATAATCATTACAGTCACCTATAACTATAACATGACAATGCTGACAATATGGTTGAGATTGTTTCTTTACTACCAAAGAAAACATAAGCATTGTTGGCTTTGTTTGTTGATGATAATCACTTGATGATGATACTAACATACTGATGTATAGTAGTACTATAGTGCATTTTCACCTACTATAGTGCAATATATGACCTATTGCATGGCTCCACTACGATGTGACAGTAACCCTATAGTGAGGCATTTCACATAGTAGAAATCTCCAATATTGACAATGATTTTGATATGTCAAATACCTTGTTGAATCATAGAAAGGTTTATGAATGACATGACAGTAGTAGGTGACAACAAATGTGTACATCATATGACATAACAATGACCTTACATGGCAGCGATACTTTGAGATAATAAAGACATTTTCTCTTCTATATCTGACCAACTAAAAGACATATGTTAATAGGCCTCCTTGGGTGGAGTTTGAGGCAATTGCAAGGTCATAGAACTAACCCAAGACATCTAACATTGGGCCTCAGTACCAACAACATATTGATTGATACACCATTAGGGGAATTTTAAGGTTTAAAATGGGCCCCCTAAGAAAAATGTAAAACCACAATAAAATTTATAAGAATAAATAGGATTCAAGATGACGATGTCAACCATGGGGGATGATTCACCATTTTTGGAGGAAAAAAGTAAAAAGATTAAAACTAATAAAATAATAAAACTACTTTTTCAATTCGTATTTTCAACTTATCTCCCTAAGGTTTTACTCAAATTTTGAGCGAGAGTGCTCATTGGATGCAAAATTTAATTCCTAATCCAAGGAGTACCCATGTTGCATACTTTCGATGGACCCTGCTACACGACAAATGAGAAATACATGGAAAAACATAATCACGTTTTTTTCATGTATTTCTCATTTTTCATGTAGCAGGGTCCATCAAAGGTATGAAACATGGGTACTCATTGGATGAGGAATCAAATTTTGCATCCAATGAGTGTTTCCACTCGAAATTTGAGTAAACCCACAGGGAGATAAGTTGAAAATACAAGTTGAAAAATAGTTTTTTTTTTTTCCTCTAAAATTTGATGATGTAATATAATATTATTTTATTATTTCCACTATTATTTTATAATTTCCTCAGAAGGCCCATTTTAGATCTCAAAATTCCCCTAATGCCTTCAACACCAATATTGTAGCATTGGTTTGGATGTTGGAAATACTAAGAGGGGGGTGAATCATTGTTTCTTTTCAATTGTTACTTTTACCAGTTAGATCACTTATATTTAGAACACAAAATGAACAATAAGAATAAATGCTTTTATTAATTTATTCAATAAATCAAGTACAATATATGTAGGGATCCAACCCTAGGTGAAGACAACAATCTTCAATCTCCCAGGCTCCAATTTGTATTTTTCAAGCACTGACTTGGACTTCCAAGGCTCCAACCCTATATTTGGTTCAGGCTCCGACTTGGTTTCTTGAGGACTCCAATCCTTTAGGGCTCCAACCCTATCTTTGTTGGCACTATGATACATATGTTGTACTTGATGGCAACCCACTCATCTCAGATGATAAATTATAGTGCAGCAAAGTTCACGCACTTTCATGAAGATAAAAGTTTCTTTCATGTAGAGAAAAGTTCACGCACTTTCATGAAGATAAAAGGTTCTTTCATGTAAAGAAAAGTTCACGCACTTTCATGCAGAGAAAAGTTTCTTTCATGTAGAGAAAAGTTCACGCAGAGAAAAGTTTATTTCATGTAGAGAAAAGTTCACGCACTTTCATGTAGAGAAAAGTTTCTTTTATATAGAGAAAAGTTCACGCACTTTCACGCAGAGAAAAGTTCCTTTCATGAAGAGAAAAGTTCACGCACTTTCATGGTTGGCTCATGGTATTAGTTCGACAGTTTTTGATCCTATGGTTTTGGTCCATGGTATTGCATCCAAAAGTGTTGACCCCAAGTATTGGGTTCATGGTATTGTGTTATTATGGTTTTGGACCGTGGTATTGTGAAAGGCCTAAGATTATAAAAGAGGAAGGAGATCATTTGGCAAGGCAATCAATCTCAATGAATTGAATATCTAATAAGTGCTAGATCTGAAATATTTGTGATTGGGGTTATGGTGCAGATCTGGATCTGAATGAAGGAGGAACCTTAGCGCATAAAGAAGGATAAGTTCTATTGATGGGTCATAATCTTTAAGCTTAAATAATAGCATCTTTGTATGATTTTAATCTGTTATATGGGGCGCATGCTTGATCTATAAATCTGATAATCTGGGTTAATTAGTGTCTGAATATTTGAAAGAATGAATTATCCTTTATAGATCTGTACGCAGGTTCAGTGAAGTGAAAGAGCGTATACACGCTGGTTCAATGAATGAAAACGGCGTATACGCAGGTTGGTCCAAAAACAGGAGCGTATGCACGCAAGTTTCAGGTTGTTGAAGTAGCGTATATATTTTAAATTATGATCTAGCTGCCTCTGTTTATTGCTGCAGTATTCTGGGTTCAGAATTTGGTAAGTGGTTACTGTTACTGTGTTGTGGGTGCAACTGTCAGAGAAGTGTTTACTTGATTCAGTGCTAATTGGGGAAAAGGAGATTGTTTGATGCATATATACTTGATGATTGATTGATGTTCATGGATCCAGTCTGAAAATTTATGAAACGAGGTCCCTGGAAGAAAGAGAAGGTTGTAGCCTTCAGTAGGCCAGCACCTACGTACTAGTATCTTGGCTAGTACAAGAGCTAAGGGGGTTGTAGCTCCCTTCCAGGAGAAGTTGGAGAACGAGAGAGGGTTGTAGCTCTCTGCAGGTTGCTGCCTGCGTACTGGTAAAGGACTGCGCCAGTACATTGTAAAAAGAAGTTTTTAATTAAAAGAAGATAGAGATAAATTACAGCAGGTGGTTTTCACCCACATTGGGTTTCCACCTTATATCTTGTGTTCGTGTGTGTGATAGTCTTTAAATCTGTTTTACTCTCTGGTTACTGGTTATTTGATTATGATACACAGATTAATAATCAACTTCTGAAAGATAAAGTAAATTATAAGTTTGCATTGTATACGCGGGTTTCCTTCTACATAGTTGTGTATATACGCGTTTTTAATTAACTGAAGTAGCGTATATTATCTGGATTTGAAAAAGGGAATATTTGACTTGATAATACTGATTCACCCCCCCTCTCAGTATTATTTCCAATAATTGGTATCAGAGCAGGTCCTTCTAAAGAAGCTTGATCGCTTGGAGGAAGATCCATAATCATGAGCAACTACGAGAGAGAAGCATCTATCAGGCCACTGATTTTTGATTGGACAAACTTTGTATATTGGAAGGTAAGAGTTACTGCCTATCTTCAATCTCTTGGTACAAAAGTTTGGGATATCATAGATACAGGGTACACTTTTCCATCAGCAACTCCTACAGATCTGGCTGAGAAGAAGAAATATGAAACAAATGCAAAGGCTGTCAATACCCTATTAGGATGTCTATCTCAATCAGAATTCGTCAAGGTTATGCAGTGTAAATCCGCAAAAGAAATATGGGACAAGATTGTTCTAAGCTATGAAGGAGATGAACAGGTAAAACGAGCAAAACTTCAAACCCTCAGAATTCAGTATGAAAATCTCCGAATGCACAATGATGAAAGTGTGGCTAACTATTTCCTTCATGTAGATGAGATTGTTAATTGTATGAAAAATTTGGGTGAAGAAATAAAAGAGGCTGTTGTGGTTGAAAAGGTTCTAAGATCTTTGTCCCCTAGGTTTGAATCTAAAGTTTCTGCAATAGAAGAAAAAGAGAATCTACTAAACCTTACCATGTCTCAGCTGCACGGAATTCTGACTGCTTATGAAATGAGGAAAGGAGGACCATCAGACAGGAGAGAAGCTGCTTTCAAGGCTTCAGGCAAAGGAGATTACTATGAGTCAGGACACGTGTCTGAAGAAGAGGAGGAATCAAATTTTGTCAAGAACCTTCAACGGGGTACTGGAAGATTCAGAGCTAAGTTGCCTTTCAAATGCTTTGCTTTTGGAAGATTCAGTCACTATGCTACCAAATGTCCTCATAAGGATAAGATTGACAAGGGGAAGGAACCTGTTAGATGGAACAAGAAACAGAATGTAACTAAGAAAAGTTACTACACTCATGAAGACAGTGATGGTCTTTCAAATAGTGATGAAGATGAACGAGGTAAGAATTATAAACTTTTAATGGCTTTTGAAGATGATAATTACATGGATGCTATATATGAAGATGGTTTTTATGAAGAGATTTCTAGACTCATAGTATGTTTAGAAGAGAAGAATGTGATCATTGATACTCTGCAATTCCTACTTGCTGAAAAAGAAAAATTTCTTGAGAAGTTAGAATGTGAAATTGTTGGTCTTAGAAAAGAGATTGAGAAAACAAAGGCTCTTAATCTTAAATTTGTTAAAGGATCTGAAACTCTAGATGAGATTATCAATGTGCAGCGTTCCCCACTAATCAAGACAGGTCTAGGATATAATGAAGAAGCATCTCAAGCGCAGAAACCATCCACCTCAAAAAGTTATCTTGATGCAGTAGGGAAGAATGAATAAGAGCCCAATGGAGATCACCAGGTAAAACAGGGACGATTTACATCAAGAATAAACAAAGACTACCAGGTAAATCGGGGGCAATCCACCTTAAGGATGAACAAAAGCTACAACCAGCCACAGGTAAAATCTTCTCAATTTGCCTCAAGAATGGATGACAATAGAAACTACAATCATTTGGATGGTCAATTTGATAATCGCAAGAGTTTATTCAATGGCCAATGTTTCTCTTGCCATAACTTTGGCCACAAAGCAGCTCAATGTGTTGCCTATAAGACAATCATGACTAGAGAAGCTCAAAAACAAAGAAGTATGACTGGAATTATGAAAAGAACCTATAACAACTTTTCCGCCCTTGAAAATGAAATTGAATGTTCTATTTGTAATAACTTCGGTCATGAAGATTCTGAATGCAGGAGCAGGTTTCGGCAGACAACTCAGAAGGAACAAGCCTCAAGTGCCAGAACATGCAGAATGAAGGAACCACAACCAGAAAGATGTGGGATAGCCTTTTGTGCAGAAGGAAAATAAAATCAATGGTATATCGACAGTGGATGTTCGAAGCATATGACAGGTGATAAGGAAAAACTTCAATCATATAGTGCTTTAGAAAAGGGAAAGAAAGTTTCTTTTGGAAATGATACCCCTGCAGTCATAAAAGGAAAAGGCACTGTTCAGTTGAAAGAAAAAGTCAAAGCTGGAAATGTTCTGTATGTTGATGGCTTGAAGCATAATCTACTGAGTGTCAGTCAGATGTGCGATCAAGGAATTGAGGTAATATTTTGATCAAATGGATGTAGTGTTCGTGATCTTGATACAGGAAAAACAGTGATCAAAGGCATAAGAACTCCAAATAATTTATACATATTTGAAGAAGGACAACAACAATGATATTTGAGCAAGAATGATGAACACTGGTTATGGCACCGGAGGTTGGGGCATCTAAGCTTTTCACAGATAAGGAAAGCATGCAAATACCAGGTAGTTCGTGGTCTTCCAGACATCAGAATTCCAGACAATACAATATGCAAAATCATGTCAGTTTGGTAAGCAAACCAGAACTAACTTCCCTGAGAAGGAAGGATCAGCGAGCAAGCCTCTTGAACTAGTCCATACAGATATATGTGGTCCATCTAGGACAAAATCACCTTGAGGAGAAGAATACTTTATATTATTCATTGACGACTTCTCCAGGATGGTTTGGATAGGACTTTTGAAGCACAAAGACGAAGCATTCGAAAAATTCAAATCGTTCAAAGCCTTGGCAGAAAACGAATCAGATCGCAAAATTAAGTGCCTCAGGTCTGATAGAGGTGGGGAGTTTACCTCAAATGAATTTTTCGATTTCTGTGAAGAACATGGAATAAGAAGGGAATTCTCTACAGCTAGGACTCCTCAGCAAAATGGAGTGGTGGAAAGGATGAACAGAACGGTTCAACAAATGGCTCGTGCTATGCTTGATGAGTCTGGAACACCCGCAACCTTCTGAGGTGAAGCTGCATTTGCTGCGATTGTTATTCTCAACAAAACAAATGTCCGTGTAAACAACACTCAAACTCCTCATGAGCTCTGGTATGGTGAGACTCCTTCGGTAAAACATTTCAAAATCTTTGGAAGCAAATGCTATATTAAGAATAATGATGAACATCTTGGAAAGTTTGAACCTAGAGCAGATGAAGGCATACTTCTTGGTTATTCTCCCCACAGAAAAGCATATAAGTGTTACAATAAAAGACTTGGAAGAATTGTTGACAGCATTGATGTAGTGATTGATGAAGAAGGAAACATTCCTAGGCAAGTAAATTATGAAAATATCGAAGAGGATGAAGACTACCCTTCAAATCAGACTGATGATGAAGAAGAACCTCAAGAGGCACCAGAGGAACAGATAAGGATAGAAGAGAAGACTCCATCCAGGTACGTTCAGAAGAATCATCCAGAATCTCAGATTTTGGGGCAGAAAGAGGCAGGTGTACAAACAAGAAGAACAATTGCAGAAGCCTCAAGCTATTTGGCATTGCTCTCCTCCACTGAACCACAAAATGTAAAAGAGGCATGCAAAGATGAATGCTGGGTCAAGGCAATGGATGAAGAACTTGAGCAGATCGAAAAGAATAACACTTGGGAGTTGGTTCCTAGACCAAAAGATAAGAATGTCATAGGGACAAAATGGATCTTTAAAAACAATTTGAATGAAAATGGGGACGTGATTAGAAACAAGGCCAGACTTGTTTGTAAAGGGTATGCTCAACAAGAAGGTATAAACTTTGAAGAAACTTTTGCTCCCGTTGCTAGACTTGAGGCCATCCGAATGTTCCTTGCTCTCTCAAGCTTTTAGAAGTTCAAAGTATTTCAAATGGACGTGAAATCAGCCTTTCTGAATGGAGACTTAGAAGAAGAAGTGTACATTGAGCAACCAGATGGCTTCATCCTTGGGAATGATCCAAATCTTGTATGCAGACTAAAAAAGGCTCTCTATGGTCTTAAACAGGCTCCAAGGGCTTGGTACTACCGTTTGGACAAATATCTTCATCAACAGGGTTTTTCAAAAGGATCAGCAGATAGCAATCTTTATATAAAAGTTGAAAATGACAAATTGCTAATACTTGTTGTGTATGTAGATGATATTATCTTTGGCAGCAATGAAGAAGCTATGAGTCAAAGCTTTGCCTTGGTGATGCAGAAAGAATTCGAAATGTCTTTGCTTGAAGAACTGACATATTTTCTTGGATTGCAAATCCAAGAAAATGAAGGCGGTATGGTTTTGTCTCAAACCAAGTATCTCAAGCAGATCTTGAAGAAATATGGCATGAAAGATGCAAAACCAGTATGTACCCCTATGGTTACAGGATGCAGCCTCAGTGCAAATGATGAATCAGCAGCAGTGCATCAACCAACCTATAGATCCATGATTGGAAGTCTTCTTTATTTGACAGGTACTCGACCAGACATCATGCATGCAGTGGGAATAGTTGGAAGATTCCAGGAAAATCCTAAGGAAACCCATCTTCAGGCAGTAAAGAGAATTTTCAAGTATCTTCAAGGAACTCAAAACTATGGCTTATGGTATCCTAGAGATATAGATCTCACTCTAAATGCTTATACAAATGCAGATTGGGCTGGAAGTGTGGATGACAAGAAGAGCACAAGTGGTGGAGCATTCTTTATGGGTTCCAGATTAGTATCTTGGTTCAGCAAGAAATAGAGTTCGATTGCTTTATCTACAGCTAAAGCGGAATATGTGGCTGCTGCATCTTGTTGCACTCAACTCCTTTGGATGATGCAAACCTTGCAGGATTTTCAAATCACTTGTACACCACCTATCTCCATCTTATGTTATAATACAAGTGCAATCAACATTTCAAAGAACCCAGTTATGCATTCAAAGACCAAGCAGTGCATCAACCAACCTATAGATCCATGATTGGAAGTCTTCTTTATTTGACAGGTACTCGAACAGACATCATGCATGCAATGGGAATAGTTGGAAGATTCCACGCAAATCCTAAGGAAACCCATCTTCAGGCAGTAAAGAGAATTTTCAAGTAACTTCAAGGAACTCAAAACTATGGCTTATGGTATCCTAGAGATACAAATCTCACTCTACATGCTTATACAGATGCAGATTGGGCTGGAAGCGTGGATGACAAGAAGAGCACAAGTGGTGGAGCATTCTTTATGGGTTCCAGATTAGTATCTTGGTTCAATAAGAAACAGAGTTCGATTGCTTTATCTACAGCTAAAGCGGAATATGTGGCTGCTGCATCTTGTTGCACTCAACTTCTTTGGATGATGCAAACCTTGCAGGATTTTCAAATCACTTGTACACCACCTATCTCCATCTTATGTGATAATAAAAGTGCAATCAGCATTTCAAAGAACCCAGTTATGGATTCAAAGACCAAGCACATACCTATCAAATATTATTTCCTCCGGGAACAAGTGCTGGAACAAAAGGTCAAGCTAGAGTATGTTCCCTCTAAGGAACAAGTTGCTGATATACTCACCAAACCACTGCCCGGGGAAACTTTTGAATACCTCAGACAGAAGCTGGGTGTAGTTGATGCATCATCTTGCTGTTAAATCTTGTCTGTTTCAGAGAAAAATGGGGGTACGCGAATTGCCTAAGGAGGATCCGCGTACATACGCAGGTTTGTGCAGAGACAGTCACGTATATGGAGGTTTGATGGATATCAGTAGGGATAGGCTCTGGTTGAAGATAATCTGGTATGGGTCTGATAGAGACCATATAGCATAGGTTCAGGGGGAGTAGATAAACTTCTAATGATGCATTGTTGGCGTTATCTCAGAAGCTTTTGGTTCTAGTTCACAACTGTTGTTGGATTCAGGTGGAACAAATGCAGAGGGAGAACAGAAGGAAATCATGGTTGCTGATCTGAATGACCTTGCTTATAGTCAGGGGGAGCATGAACAACACACTTCAGCAGAGCAGAGACTTCAGCATGTACTCAGAGGAAGCATGGACAGAGTGGTACACCTTGGCATATACAAAGGGGGAGCTCATTCAGAGATTTCAGCAGGTACTCAGGGGGAGTATGGGCAGCATAAAGTTTATCTAGGAAAGAGATTATCTTGGTCTGCCCTTTGCCCTTGATGACAAAGGGGGAGAGTGATTGGTTGTTGTTGCCATCAAGTCCAAAGGGGGAGATTGTTGGAATTATGATACATATGTTGTACTTGATGGCAACCCACTCATCTCAGATGATAAATTATAGTGCAGCAAAGTTCACTCACTTTCATGAAGATAAAAGTTTCTTTCATGTAGAGAAAAGTTCACGCACTTTCATGAAGATAGAAGGTTTTTTCATGTAAAGAAAAGTTCACGCACGTTCATGCAGAGAAAAGTTTTTTTCATGTAGAGAAAAGTTCACGCACTTTCATGTAGAGAAAAGTTTCTTTCATATAGAGAAAAGTTCACGCACTTTCATGCAGAGAAAAGTTCCTTTCATGAAGAGAAAAGTTCACGCACTTTCATGGTTGGCTCATGGTATTAGTTCGATAGTTTTTGATCCTATGGTTTTGGTCCGTGGTATTGCATCCAAAAGTGTTGACCCCAAGTATTGGGTTCATGGTATTGTGTTATTATGGTTTTGGACCGTGGTATTGTGAAAGGCCTAAGACTATAAAAGAGGAAGGAGATCATTTGGCAAGGCAATCAATCTCAATGAATTGAATATCTAATAAGTGCTAGATCTGAAATATTTGTGATTGGGGTTATGGTGCAGATCTGGATTTGAATGAAGGAGGAACCTTAGCGCATAAAGACGGATAAGTTCTATTGATGGGTCATAATCTTTAAGCTTGAATAATAGTATCTTTGTATGATTTTGATCTGTTATATGAGGCGCATGCTTGATCTATAAATCTGACAATCTGGGTTAATTAGTGTCTGAATATTTGAAAGAATGAATTATCCTTTATAGATCTGTACGCATGTTCAGTGAAGTGAAAGAGCGTATACACGCTGGTTCAGTGAATGAAAACGGCGTATACGCAGGTTGGTCCAAACACAAGAGCGTATGCACGCAGGTTTCAGGTTGTTGAAGTAGCGTATATCTTTTAAATTATGATCTAGCTGCCTCTGTTTATTGCTGCAGTATTCTGGGTTCATAATTTGGTGTGTGGTTACTGTTACTGTGTTGTGGGTACAACTGTCAGAGAAGTGTTTACTTGATTCAGTGCTAATTGGGGAAAGGAGATTGTTTGATGCAGATATACTTGATGATTGATTGATGTTCATGGATCTAGTCTGAAAATTTATGAAACGAGGTCCCTGGAAGAAAGAGAAGGTTGTAGCCTTCAGTAGGCCAGCACCTACGTACTATTATCTTGGCTAATACAAGAGCTAAGGGGGTTGTAGCTCCCTTCCAGGAGAAGCTGGAGAACGAGAGAGGGTTGTAGCTCTCTGCAGGTTGCAGCCTGCGTACTGGTAAAGAATTGCGCTAGTACATTGTAAAAAGAAGTTTCTAATTAAAAGAAGATAGAGACAAATTGCAGCAGGTGGTTTTCACCCACATTGGGTTTCCACCTTATATCTTGTGTTCTTGTGTGTGTGATAGTCTTCAGATCTGTTTTACTGTCTCTGGTTACTGGTTATTTGATTCTGATACACAAATTAATTATCAACTTTTGAAAGATAAAGTAAATTATAAGTTTGCATTGTATACGCAGGTTTCCTTCTACATAGTTGCGTATATATGTGGTTTTAATTAACTGAAGTAGCGTATATTATCTAGATTTGAAAAAGGGAATATTTGACTTGATAGTACTGATTCACCCCTCGTTCAGTATTATTTCCAACAATCTTATCCAAGGCACCAACCTTGAGTTTAGGAGAACCAACTTTAAGGACACCAATCCTATATTTGCCAAGCACCAACTTGGACTTTCCAAGGCACCAACCTTGTCAATGTTGAGGCACCAACCCCAAGGGATCCAACCCTATAGCTTCACTTTGTCAAGGTATGTTTGCTTATACTTCACGGCTCCCAATGTTTTCTTCTACAAGCCCTATCAATATTCAGCTACGCCTTCAATTAGTCTCCACGTCACACATCAATGACAACCTTGTTCTTTACATGAAGGTGTCACCAATGCTCTTCATGTTACCCAATCAAAACTTCTTCAAGGTCACCTCATAATGGCTTCAATGCATCATGGTCTTCAATGATCTCCACAAATCTTCAATATGATGCTTCACAAAGTTTTCCAACTCTGCCCTATCTTGTTCTCAAGAGAAGACTTCAACAAGCTCTATTTGTCCAATCCCAATAAATCAACACTTCGACCATGACAACTATGAAAACTTTGACCACGATAGTTTCAACTACAACAACTTTGACCACGGAAATTACGACAGCTTCAACCACGGAAACTATAGCAACTTCGACCACGACAACTACGACTGCTTCGACCACAACAATTATAGTAGTTTTGACCATGACAACTACGACAGTTTCGACCATGGAAAATACAACAACTTCAACCAAGATTTTATGCCCAAATAGAATTATCCTTTTTTTTCGTCCTAAACAATAGTCTCCTTGCTCTCCTCGCCCTTATATCTTCTCTTGTATTTCATATATCCGAATTCTTGCTTTAATCGCTGATCAAAATGAAGTGTTTAGACGTCTATTTATAGAGATTTCGTTTATAACTAAAGGGACACGTCTATTTGAAGTGAGGCCGACTTGTATGACTGAGTGTAGGTCGGCTCATTGCTAGGAATAATTTCCTTAATTTAAAAATTCAATATCTCACAAAATATTGGGAGTTTCAGGGCAAATAAAGGCTCGTTGGAAAGAGGAAAAAATCCTCTTTAAGATGGTTTAGGATCCATTTTCAAAGGATAACTCCAAGGTGTCCAAAATAATTTTTCTTTGTGATTGTCCTTAAATTTTATGCATAAAAAGTTTGGGACAACATGAGGAATGTTTGGGACAGCGTGGCTTCTTCATTGTTATCAATGTCATCATAGGATCATAAAGTCATTATGTAGGAGTGCAACATCCATGTATCATGACACATGAACAATGTCATCATATACTAGTGCAGTCATAACACAACATCATTAGGATAACTCCAAAATAAACTTCCAATCATCAAATGATCTCCAACCATGTTATCAAGACCTCATCAAGTGCCATCATCAATTGTGGTCATTCATCAAGAATATGACATCATCAAAAGTAGTCCTCCATATGTCATCAAGGGCTTCTAAATACTTGGCACTTGGAACTTCTTAAGACTTCTTTATTAGTGACTTAATATATCAATTGATGACATTCTTATGAAACAAGAGTTATGACATCATCATTTGGAACCAGGCATCTCAACAACATTTTCCATCTCGGTAGTGCCATATTGACATCAATGACAACCTAGATTAACAATCTCCCCCTTTGTCATTGATGGAAATATTCTTTCCCTTTCAACATTCTCTCCCCCTTTGACATCAATGGCAAATGGGGTGCCTAAGTACTCCCCCTGTCAAGCTGCTTCTTTTCTTTACGAATAGTAGTTCTTCATAGGTATGTTACTCTCCCTGTCATGGTGCTCTTCTTTCTAGCAATGAGGTCCATGATAGATGTGTTTAAATTCCTTCATGTGATGAACCAACTCCCCCTCATGAAACATTACCTACTAGTGATCAAGTGGAAGAGATCTTCAATAATAATCCATCAGATGAATAAGGATTATATTCTTCAAGGAGTGTTCTTGAGAGATGATATATCAAAGAATAATTATCCATATAGCTCATCGAAGATTTCATAAGACTCATTCACAGATGGCTTCTATAAGAATGTTTAATCATCATATGCTCCCCCTAACTATATGCACGGTCTTCCTTTTGGCAGAGTTTCCCCATCAAATGCTTAGATTGTCGAAGATCAAGTCAACAACATGTGTTGTTGGCTAGAGAGTTCAAGAGATTTTCAAATTGTATTTGCTTCCTTCTACATACTTGTGTAAATTTCTTTTCTGGCATAGTTATATCTTGAGTAGGTGCCCAATTCAATTTACAATTACGTGCCATATGTCTAATGCTATGACACTTGAAGCACTTTATGCTGTTCATGAATAAGAATTCATGACTTATTGCAAAATTGCTTCTCAGATATTGATGGGGAACATTATAATTATCTTTGTGATATGCCCTGCAATCTTTTTCCATGTGCCCAAAGTTTGTACAAGAATAGCAATAACCAAGAAATATACTTTGGTACCTAGGAGAAGATGTAGAAATTCCCACTGTAGATCAACAAATTATGCAATATACTAAAACACAATACAAGATCTACTTCTACCATAAACTTTGTGGAAGCTTAATCACATATGAGAAGTATCAACCAAGAACAGATATAACTGAGAATGAGAAGCAATAACACATAAAAAAAAAAAAAAGTCGGGGAAAGCCTCAGCCTAAAACCCCAATCTCTGTATTATCATACAAGTGGAAATATAGTCCAGATTACAAAAAGAATCAGCTCACAAGCTATCCTGTTCTCTCTGCAATCATCTGCTGCTCATTGACAGTCAAAGTCCTTTCTCAAACCTTCTCCTCTGCCCTCCAAGCTTCCTATTTCTTTGTGAAATTTTTCTTGGGGTCTAGTGAAGCCACATGTGTGAATTGGCCTCTTCACACACTCACTAACCTCTGATCCAACTACACAGTCTTGAAGGAGATAAATCCTTTTCCATGGATGAGCTTCCTTTATAGGAAAAATCCATCCAATTGATAGTACATTGTCCCTCCTCTGATCTCAACTAGGTCTCTATCTGAACTGACATCCATGAGTTATTCATGAGAGAATATTCAGTTATCTGAAGAACGACAGTTACATGCATGCAAGCATTAACTAACTGAACTCACATTAATTTAAACAAAATGTTTAAATCAATCTAACTGGACTTGACTCAGTTAACTGAGCCAACTAATTACAACTCAACTTAGAACTCATCCTTATCTCTTTAACTGATAGATAAATTCCTCAATTAATAGAGAAACTGTTGCATGTCCTCACATAGATTTCATGTTTGATTTTTCACAACTAATTAGCTCATGGTGAATTAATTAATTTATTTTCAAACAACTGTTAAGTTAAAATTCGAATTTTACTTCCTATTTTAGTCGAGGGACTGACTAAAAATAGGAATCCATCCTGAATTGCTAAAAATAGAATGCTATTTTTAGCACTTCCACTTTTCATTCCCTGTTTGCTCAATCCAACACTGGTACCCAAACTTCTATTTATAGCAGTGCTATTTTTTGCACTTCTACTTTTAGCATTTCTTGTTGCCATTTTCAACACTCCCTCTCAACAAGAAAGGCATTCAACTCGAACCCGATCCTGTACCTTTGGAATTTTATGCATGCAACACTTCTACCAAGTGTGGTTTCTTCAACAACTCTAGAAACAAAAAAACTCCCAACTGACCTCTCTATTG
The DNA here is from genome assembly GCA_031772625.1 of Pinus tabuliformis. Lineage (NCBI taxonomy): Eukaryota > Viridiplantae > Streptophyta > Pinopsida > Pinales > Pinaceae > Pinus > Pinus tabuliformis. The sequence continues at coordinate 695,510,056 of CM062814.1, read as the reverse complement.
GGCTAGAAACATACTCTGATGCTGAAGCTCCCTCTGCCGTTGACAAATGCTCCCTCTCTGACCTCTGAGCTGCTGCAACACTCCATGCATCTCGCACCGTTGCACACCTCTTTGTGCCATCCTGCACTGGTGCAACACTCATGTGCCTCTCGCATCGCTGCACCCTGCTAGCTCTACATAGTCTTGGGACTCCTGCACTATAGCTCTCTCTGCCGCTCCATTCACATTTGTCTCTACCCACTCAGCCAGTCCTACTACTCCTTGTCGGGGCTCCCGTAGCAAGGTCTAATCAAAGAGGTTGGGTACCTCAATGATCCTGCCCCTATTTCAGCCTTCTTGGGACGATCACTCCACATCGCCCCACCTCCTACCTGGAGGTATGGATGCATGTGATCCCTCTGCCCACTTGGCTCGAAATTTCCCCCTACTGGAGGTCTCTGCATGAGTGGATGCCTCCACTCGGTCTCCTCTCGGCTTCTCCAGTTATGGCTGCTCCACAACCTCCTGAAGCTGCTTCACCAATCGTGGCTCCTCCACAATTGTCTGAGATTTCTCTTGTGGCTGCATGTTGAGAGGTAATGACCTCTCCCTCTCAACCACCAAGTATCCATCAGTTTCCTTGCTCCTCAAGGCTTTGCATGCATCTTGAACTTCAAGAGCATACAAGTTCTTGAACTGTGAACCGATCTGCTTCATCTGTCTAGTGATGATGTGTCTAAGGAAAACCTTTCCCTTACTAAAGACTACATCATAGCCTTTGTCTTCCAGCATTGCGATCGACACCAAATTTCTCTTCAGTCTTGGTACATACTTGACATCGGTCAAGGTAATTCGAGCTCCATGCTCCCTCTGAAAAACAACTGTGCCTACACCTAAGACACTATACTTTTCATCATTACCCGTCACTATGAGTATCTAGAGATCTTTCTCCTCCGTCATGAAATTTTCTAGAAAAAGAACTAATTTTAAATCAGCGATATCTCCCTCATCCGAACTCCAATTCAGTCGATTTTTTTTTGTTTTGAATTTGGGTATTTTTCTGCAAGGAATCCAAATCTGCTTTTTGTTTTTGAAAATTTTGCACAATTTTTTTTAGATCTTCTCTGCACATTCGCGGCCCAATTTTTTTTTTACTTCGAATTCTCTCCTTTGTGTATACTGTTCTCTGCTTTGATCACCTTTGATTTGATACCATGTAGACTTTTTCTACAAATCAGCTAGCTTTGATACCATGTAGAAATTCTCACTGTAGATCAACATATTATGCAATATATTAAAACACTATACAAGATCTACTTCTACCATAAACTTTGCAGAAGCTTAATCGCATATGAACAGTATCAACCAAGAACAAATATAACTGAGAATGAGAAGCAATCGCACATAACACAGAATAAATAACTCGGGGAAAGCCTCAGCCTAAAACCCCAATCTCTGTATTATCATACAAGTGGAAATATAGTCCAGATTATAAAAAGAATCAGCTCACAAGCTATCCTGTTCTCTCTGAAATCCCTCTACTACTCATAGACAGTCAAAGGCCTCTCTCAAACCTTCTCCTCTGCCCTCCAAGCCTCCTATATCTTTGTGCAATTTTTTTTGGAGTTTAGTGAAGCCACATCTGTGAATTGGCCTCTTCACACACTCACTAACCTCTGATCCAATTGCGCAGGCCTGAAGGAGATAAACCCTTCTCCATGGATGAGCTTCCTTTATAGGAAAAATCCATCCAACTGATAGTACATTGTCCCTCCTCTGATCTCAACTGGGTCTTTGTCTGAACTGACATGCATGAGTTATTCATGAGAGAATATTCAGTTATCTGAAGAACAGCAGTTACATGCATGCAAGAATTAACTAACTGAACTCACATTAATTTAAACAAACTGTTTAAATCAATCTAACTGGACTTGACTTAGTTAACTAAGCCAACTAATTACAACTCAAATTAGAACTCATCCTTATCTCTTTAACTGATGGATAAATTCCTCAATTAATAGAGAAATTGTTGCATGTCCTCACATAGACTTCATGTTTGATTTTTTACAACTAATTAACTCATGGTGAATTAATTAATTTATTTTCAAATAGCTGTTAAGTTCAAATTCGAATTTTACTTCCTATTTTAGTCCAGGGACTGACTAAAAATAGGAATCCATCCCGAACTGCAAAAAATAGAATGCTATTTTTAGCACTTCCATTTTTCATTCCCTGTTTCTCAATCCAGCACTGGTACCCAAACTGCTATTTATAGCAGTGCTATTTTTAACACTTCTATTTTTAGCATTTTTGTTTCCATTTTGAATAGAAGAAGGTTTCCTTGATTTACTTCTGAAGTCTTTTTGCCTCGGGATCCTTTGATGATAACCATTTCTTCTTGCATCCTTGACACCATCTACATTTCTTCTTGGAGGAAGGTTTCTTCCATAGTTGTCTTGACTCTTCTCCTTTCCTTTGTTGGAGTTGGGAGCATCAACATTTCTTCCAGGCTTCCTCACATCCTTGTTGTATGAAGCATTAGGGTTTGCATCATTCTTGCTTGAGGATTCACTTTCATAGCCAAGACCTGATTTATCAAGGGGAGACCTTTGATGATTTAAGATGTCATATAGGGTTTGAGAGCTTTTCAAGTTCTTATTCAGCAAGTCAACTTCCTTTTTAAGAAATACAATTTCTCCTTTCAACTTTTCACAATCTTCATCTTTCATAACTATTTGATTCATTTCTTCCATCATCTTGGTTGCTTCGCACGATTAGGCCTTAAGAGAAGTGATTTCTGATTTTAACTTGGTGATGTCATCATCCTTTTCTTCTAGTTGGCATATCATGGCATTTCTCTCCTTTTCTGCTTCATCAACTTGTCCTTCTATGAATGTCAAATCTTCCATAACCTTCTTAGCTCCTTGTGCTTGTTTCCTTTCTTCTTCTAATTGAGATCTAAGGGAGGAGACCTTTTCCTTGTATTGACCAACTTTGCTTCAAATTTGTTCAAGCTTTTGTGCCTTTGTTCAAGGTGGCTTGACAAGGTATCTTCTCGTTTCTTTGTATTATCCATTTGATTTGTCATGGATATGACTTATTCATGATGCTTTCTCTTGTTTTGATGAAATTCTTCCTTAATCTTGGTGAGCTCCTCATCTCTTTCTTGTACTTGAAGCTTGGCAAGGTCAACTTCCTTCCTTGTCTTGTCCTGGTCACCAACTTGCACTTTCTTCTTAAGTTCCTCATTTTCCTTTTTCAAATTGTTAATCTCTTCCATGGTAGCTATAAGTTTAGTGAGGAGATATTCTTCAAAATCTTTTTCATTCTCTTCATCTTCTAGGTCTTCTTTAACCTTGATGTTATCAGTCTTATCTTCACCTTCCTTGATGGGCTCTTGATTTCCTTCTTGTTTTCCATCATTTTCTTGACTAGAGATAAGTTTCAATGCTCCTTTTGAGTGAAGATCATGAATTTTATCCCATATGCCTTTTGCTGATGAACATTTTTCAAAATTGGCCTTCATAGAATCAGGTAGCCCATTCAAGATTGCTTTCATTGCTCTTGTATTATGTTCCTTGGATTCTCCATCCATCATGCTATCAACAATCATCAATTTCCAGACTTCAATGCCTTGAGTCTTTAAGAAATTCCTCATTCTTGCCTCCCATATATCAAAGTTTCCATTGAACAATGGAGCCTTCATAAATTGATTGACTTCAATTTCGGTGGTTGAGGGAGACACATATTTAGGAGGATTGGAGACTTTCTTCCTTGGCTTCACCATTTGTGTTCTAATGATCAACCTTCAAGTTGTTAGGCTTTGAGTGAAGGTACTGGCTCTGATACCAATTGTTGGAAATACTGAGAGGGGGGTGAATCAATATTTCTTTTCAATTGTTACTTTTACCAGTTAGATCACTTATATTTAGAACACAAAATGAACAATAAGAATAAATGCTTTTATTAATTTCTTCAATAAATCAAGTACAATATATGTAGGGCTCCGACCCTAGGTGAAGACGCCGTTCTTCAATCTCCGAGGCTCCAACCTGTATTTGCCAAGCACCAACTTGGACTTCCAAGGCTCCAACCTTGTCAATTTTGAGGCACCAACTTCAAGGGCTCCAACCCTATATTTGGTGCAGGCTCCGACCTGGTTTCCCGAGGACTCCGATCCTCTAGGGCTCCAACCCTATCTTATCCAAGGCACCAACCTTGAGTTTAGGAGCACCAACTCCAAGGACACCAATCCTATATTTTCCAAGCACCAACTTGGACTTTCCAAGGCACCAACCCCAAGGGCTCCAACCCTATAGCTTCACTTTGTCAAGGTATGTTTTCTTATACTTCATGGCTCCCAATGTTTTCTTCAACACGCCCTATCAATATTCAGCTACGCCTTCACTTAGTCTCCACGTCACATCATCAATGACAACCTTGTTCTTCACATGAAGGTGTCACCACTGCTCTTCATGTTACCCAAACAAAACTTCTTCAAGGTCACCTCATAATGGCTTCAATGCATCATGGTCTTCAATGATCTCCACAATTCTTCAATATGCTGCTTCAAAAAGTTCCAACTCTGCCCTATTCTGTTCTCAAGAGAAGACTTCAATAAGCTATATTTGTCTAATCCCAATAAATCAACACTTCAACCAAGACAACTATGACAACTTCGACCATGACAACTTCAAACACGACAACTACAACAATTTCGACCACAGAAACAATGGCAGCTTCAACCATGGCAACTACGACAGCTTCAACCATGACAACTCTGACTACTTCGACCACGACAATTACAACAATTTCTACCACGACAACTACGACATCTTCGACCATGAAAACTACGGCAGCTTCAACCACATAAAATACGGTAGCTTCGACCAAGATTTTATGCCCAAATAGAATTATCCTTTTTTTCATCCTAAATAATAGTCTCCTTGCTCTCATCAACCTTCTGTCTTCTCTTGTACTTTGTATCTCTGAATTCTTGCTTGAATCGCTGATCAAAATGGAGTGTTTAGACGTCTATTTATAGAGATTTCGTTTATAACTGAAGGGACACGTCTATTTGAAGTGAGGCCAACTTGTATGACTCAGTGTAGGTCGGCTCACTGCTAGGAACAATTTCCTTAACTTAAAAATTTAATATCTCACAAACTATTAGGAGTTTCGGGGCAAATAAAGGCTCGTTAGAAAGAGGAAAAAATCCTCTTTAAGATGGTCTAGGATCCATTTTCAAAGGATGCCTCCAAGGTGTCCAAAATAATCTTTCTTTTTGACTATCCTTAAATTTTATGCATAAAAGTTTGGGACATCATGAGGAATGTTTGGGACAACGTGGCTTCTTCATTGTTATCAATGTCATCATAGGATCATAGAGTCATTATGTAGGAGTGAAACATCCATGTAGCATGATGCATGAACAATGTCATCATATACTAGTGCAGTCATAGTGCAACATCATTAGGATAACTCCAAAATAATCTTCCAATCATCAAATGATCTCCAACCATGTTATCAATACCTCATCAAGTGCCATCGTCAATTGTGGCCATTCATCAAGAATATGACATCATCAAATGTAGTCCTCCATATGTCATTAAGGGCTTCTAAATACTTGGTACTTGGAACTTCTTAAGAATTCTTCATTAGTGACTTGACATATTAATTGATGACATTCTTATGAAACAAGAGTTATGACATCATCATTTGGAAGTAGGCATCTCAACAATATTTTCCATCTCGGCTAGTGCCATATTGACATCAATGACAACCTAGATTAACATTGGACCACTATTCCATGGACCTTTTAATGCATATTCATTCGTGAGAATTATAGTGTTTATGTCAAGGACATTAGTAATTTCCTTATAGTACTTGACTAATTGATACAAAGATCCGATTGATTACTTGGTGAAACTAGGGTTTGATGTGAATATTGTGTAGTAATCTGATTTGGTATTGTGATTGAGCATAGGCAATTTTAGGTATGATAATACATGTTATTTGAAGTATGATTGTACAATGGTCAGTTTGCGCAGTGTTCAGTAGTGAGGCTGCTAAGATTTAACAATGATATACATATCAAGTAGATCTACATAACTTTCATTACAATTTCTCTATATTGATTGTAAGCACAAGGGGGATCCAGTGTGAAAATTGAGAAATGTTGTCTGTTTGCTGATCAGGGTGGCAAGGTGGTGCAAGGCAGGAGAGTGGATTCTCCTTCATATTGGAACCTGAGAACACTTTAGGGTGGCAGGGTGGTGCTAGGGAATGTTGGAGCATGCACAGGGCATTAGAGCATCCATCCAATTGCCACTGGTACACAGGGTGTTGGAGCACCTTCAGGTTAGAGCCTATAAACTAGGGCGTTGACACGTCCTTGTAATTGTAGTCGGTAAACAAGGCAGTGGAGTGTCCTACAAGTTGGGGGTTGTAAATTAGGGGGTTGGAGACTCCTTCGGTTGGAGCTAAAAAGTTTATGTAATTATTTTGAAGACAAATATTAAGAAGCATTTAGCGGGTTTTGACTTGGAGGGAGCTTTCCATGTAAAAATATTTGTGTCTACTATCTCTATCTTTGTGGATTGTTGAATGGTTTTATTTACTGTTGATGATTGTTTATAATTATATGATGCTAATGGTAATTGATGTTATGTGAAAGAAAAATAACTAATTGTAAGTGAAATATTGATTCACCCCCCTCTCAGTATTTCCAACAATTGGAATTAGAGCAAGTTCCTTTAGTATTATCTTGACAATTGGAAGGCATATCTCAGAGTATAGAGATGGGAAAATCAAAGAAGCAATCCGCCAAGTGTTCCAAGGAAGTTCCAGGTATTGAAATAATTTTAGATCCTATTACCGCTTATAATAGGAAGCTCATGAAGAAGAAGATGCAGAGATGAATGAGATTGAATTTCAAAACAAATTTCTTAGAGTTATAAAGGAGCTTAAGGGTGAAAAAGAAAATCAAATCTCTCAAATTCGAATTGAAGATAGCAAAAGAAAATGCCAGAAGCCTCAATAAGAAAAATGAAGAATCAAAGGAAGTCATTATCAATGTTAAAATACAATTGGAAGAAGCCAGAAAAGTTGAAGAATCACTTAAAAGAGAACTTGAAGAAAGTAAAAAAGAATGGAAGAACATATAAAAGGAAAATAACACACTTAAGGAAGAAGTTTCTCTTTTAAAACACCAAGTGCAGGAAGCAGAAAGGAAAGAGAAAGACCTGGAAATATAACTAAAGGAATCTAGTCAAAGGCATGTATCTGAAGTAGATAAAAAAACAGAAGGAATTAGATGCATCTTCAACAAAAATTGGCGGGCTCAAGAAGGAAAATGAAAGGCATAAGGAACAAATACAAGTTCTTAATAGAGAAGCAGAAAATGCCACTCTTATAAAGCTACAAGCATAAGAAGCAAAAAAAAGAAGGAAAACCTTGAAAAGTTGGTTTCAAGAAGATATTGATCAAAAGCAAGGAAAACTTGACACAACCCTTACTAAAATCAACAAGCTCAAGGAATGGGAAGAGGAACACTTGCAGGCTATTGAAAAGAAAGATCAAGAATTGGCCCAGTTGAAGATATAAAGGCAAAAGAAGCATGTAAAGCCCCATGTGACGAAGGTACAAGCTGCAAGAACAAGATTGATGAGAAGACTGACAACAAGATAGCTCAATGATCAAATCAAAATGAAGTACAAAAGAAGATTAAAAATGTTGCGGCTCAAAGAAATAATGCTAAACCACTCAAGATCAAGGATAAACTAAGGATTGTAGCACCTCCAAGGAAGAATGAATACAGAAGATCATCCAAACAAGATAACTCATCCAAGTACACTAATTTGTTTAATGGTTATTGTTTTTCATGTACTAACTTTGGACATATGGCTAGGTATTGTAAAGCTTATGACATGTACAATTATCAAGGGAATTATCAAAATCCTAGAAGTAATGTTATAGGAACACAAGACAAGATTCACGATGACTTTGACAATAGAAAGTATACATCATTTGTCCAATTATTCAGGTCCAACATTGAATGTTACAAATGTCATAACTATTGGCACATAGATCACAATTGTAGGTACAAGATGGAACCTTCCATGAATGATAACCCTAACATCAGGTACAAGAAGATATGGAGAAGAAAAAATATGCAGGAAGACCAAGAAAATGAGAAAGTCTCAACATTGATGATTTCAGGTTTTGTAAAGGAAAAAGGGCACGATGAATATCCAATGGAAAATCTTGAAGTTCAAGATGATTCGGCCAAAGAGATGGTTCACACACTATTCTGAAGATTCAAAATGTTAACTCCTTGTCTTGTGAACATTGAGATGGGGGAGGGTAGGCAGCAACACTTGCATGTTTGAAGATCGATCATTGACAGGTTGGCAGTTGAAAGATATGAAGAAATATCATGAGCAGTTTTAGTGGAATAACAATTTTGGTAGGAAAATTTTACCCATATTGACAACTTGAATCAATAGTGGAAATCAATATGAAGCTAGCATGACAAGGGGAGACAAGTTGTTGCAACAAGCATTGAGGAAATCATTTTGAAGATTGAAAAGTATCTTGCAGGAAGATAAAAGCAAGTAGATTGTTAGGGGGAGTCACCCTTTTTCATTGATGTCAAAGGGGGGGAGAAATCATTAGAAGTAGATTGAGGCATGAAGTCAGGGGGAGCAGTGATCGTAGGAGCACATGTGTTTCCATCAATGACGAAAGGGTAGATTGTTGAATGGTGTTGTTATTGATGTCAACCTTGGAGTTTGACTTTGATTAAACACCTTCCATTGATGTTAAATTGTTAATGAATATTCTTATATTTGTCTGAATTACATCAAGTTGGAAGATCCATCGAAAGATGGTTGGAAACCCTAGCTCTAGGGTATGGGTTTCATAGTCAATGGACATACCCCTAACTTGTTCAAGGTTTTTAAAAATATAAAATCATAGAAGTTTCCCTGGATATCCTCACCAATGGATTCTTCCCGTCAAGCCAATTCTGGTGATATGTGGCATACCTCGAGAGGCCTTCCAGTTTGAGAGATATTCACATTTGAAGCTGAAGACCCTAGTCAATGGGTCGAAACCCCAAGGAATGGTGACATGGTACACTATTATTGGCCATGTCAAAAGTCAAATTTGAAAATAAGTGTTGAAGTATAAGTATTTCTTTGGTCAAAGCCCCAAAACAATGCCACAAGTAAATCAATTTTAATCTAGGTCAAGATGTAGCTCTTAAAATTGAAACCCTAGTCAAAGATCCCCAAAAGAAAGTTTACAAATAATTATATTTTAAGAAAATTGAAAATAGCATGGGCCTATCCAAAAGAAGTTTATTGAGGGACCAAAATACGAGTTCAAGTCGAACACATTAAAGTGTGTCATTTTTAATTAAACTTTGAAATTCAAATTAAAAATAAAAAAATAATTTTTCTCCAAAACAATTTCTCTTGACACCTTTAGAAACCCCTCCATTGTCTATAAAAGAGTGCTAAATATACCTCCAATATATACATTTTGAAATGAAATTATTTGAACAAGAATTCAGACCTTGTGAAGAAAAAACTACATCTAAGGAAGGGTTACGGTTTTTGTTGCGTTTGATTTTGATGATTCAGTTGGCAGGTTTCATTGGTCTTTAATATCTTCGGCCCTCACTAGCGCTAGAGAAAACGAATATCTAAAAATAAGGGTTTAGTTTTTCATGCTTTTTTTTTGGGTTTTTGGTGGTACATTTTGGCACATTCTTTTTGCAGGAGGAGAACCAAAGTTGTGGAGGAACTAAACGTCTAAACCTTTATTTTAGACTGTAATGAGTCTTAATCGAGAATGAATGAATCTCTATTTTGTTAAGGGTCAATCTTCTATGGTGGTTTATTCCTTTTTTGAGCAATAAAGTCTTGCACATCAGTGGCGTCTGCTAGCATCACGGGTTTCCTAAATCATTTTTTTTAGAAGACCATGCTTCAAAGAAGACCTAGTAGGGCTGAACTAGCCTAGAAAATATCTTAAGCATCCTTAAAGAGCCAACACATACATTAATCGCTTCCTATTAGGATTGATTAGGGTTTCGATAATTTACGGTTTCTCTAAGGTTTGGTCCACAAATTCCCTGGGATCATAGACTCCATTCCAACAATACCTTGTGATATACTCTTACAACAATGAATATGTAGTAATCTTGTAATATTGTTGTAAAGCATAGACCGTACATCACAACTATTACAAGTAATGCATGCGTGAGACTATACAATGCATGTGAACAACTGAAAACACTCTTGTAGAGCAGTAACTAAATCCTGATGGTAAGATGAGGCAGTGACAACCGTGATAGCAATGATAGAATATTGTTGAAAACATTGATGATAATATTGTGATATCAGTTTAACAATGACACTTTCAGATGTGTCCTAACTTGAAAAAATTAAATGTGACAACACTTAACTGTGTTATTCTACCTATAACAGTATGTCCTCTTATTGACATTGATATGGAAACAACATGTATGTTTTACAATAACTAAGATTTAGAGATATATTAGTGATTTTTTTACAATACATTGGATTTGACCTATGTGACAGTGAATTTGATATGAACAATAATCTTTACAATGAACTATAGTTTTTTTGATGATTTTCACTTTATGATGACACTAACATATTGATGTGTAGTAGTGTTAGAATACATTGTCACCTACTGTAGTGCAATATATGACCTATTACATGGCTTCACTATGATGTGACAATAACCCTGTAGTGAAGCATTTCACATAGCAGAAATCTCCAATATTGACAATGATCTTGATATGTCAAATACCTCGTTGAATGACAAAAAGTTTGATGAATAAAATGACAACAATAGGTGAGAACATATGTGTACAACATATGACACAAAAGTGACCTTACATGATAGATGTACTTTGATGATAATAAAGACATTTTCTATGTCTGACCAACTACAAGACGTATGCTGGTAGGTCTCCTTGGGTGGAGTTTGAGAAAATTGCAAGAAGGTCATAGAACTGGCCTAAGACATCTAGGACTGAGGCTCAATACCAACAAAATATTGATTGATACATCCTTCGGCGCCGGTACTGTAGCATTGGTTTGGACTTGTTCCATGAACCTTTTAATGCATATTCATTTGTGATCATTGTTGTTTTTGCGTCAAGGACATCAATGATTTCCATACATTACAAGATTAACTGATACAAAGATTAGATTGGTTACTTGGTTAGATTGATTAAAGTGGAGTCTCCTTTAAGTTGGAGCTTGAGAACATTTTAGGGCAATCATTCATTAGGGGAATTTTGAGGTCTAAAATGGGTCTCCTAAGGAAATTATAAAACAATAGTGGAAATAATAAAATAAGATTAGATTACATAATCAAATTTTAGAGGGAAAAAAGAAAAAACTATTTTTTCAACTTATCTCCCTATGGGTTTACTAAAATTTCGAGCGGCGACAATCGTTGGATGCATACTTTGATTTCTCATCCAAGGAGTACCCATGTTGCATACTTTCGATGTATCTTGCTACATGAAAAATGAGAAATACATGAAAAACATGATTGCAATCACATTTTTTTTTTTTTAATGTATTTCTCATCTTTCGTGTAATAGGGTCCATCGAAAGTACGCAACATGGGTACACTTTGGATGAAGAATTAAATATTTCATCCAACGAGTACTCTCGCTCAAAATTTTAGTAAAACCTTAGGGAGATAAGTTGAAAATATGAGTTGAAAAAATAGTTTTATTATTTTTTAATCTTTTTAGTTTTTACTCCAAAAATGGTGAATCATCCCCCATGGTTGACATCATCATCTTGAATCCTATTGGTTCCTATAAAGTTTATTTTGGTCGTACATTTTTCTTAGGAGGCCCATTTTAGACCTCAAAATTCCCCTAATGGGAGTATCCATCTAGTTGCCACTGATACATAGGGTGTTGGAGCACCTTAAGGTTGGAGCCTATAAAACTAGGGCATTGGGGCACCCTCCCAGTTGCAGTTGGTAAAAAAGGCATTGGAGTGTCCTACAGGTTGGAGCCTCCTTTAGTTGGAGTTGAAAACTTGATGTAATTATTTTGAAGACAAATTAATATTAAGAAGCGTTCGGTAGTTTTTGACCCGAAGGGTGTTTTCCACCTAAAAATATTTATGTATGTTTTCTTTATCTTTGTGCATTGTTGAATGCTGTTATTTATTGTTGATGAATGTTTATATTTATTTAATGCTAATGGTAATTGATGCATGTGAAAGAAAAATAACTAAGTGTAAGTGAATTATTGATTCATCCCCCTCTCAGTATTTCCAACAATACATACCTTATGAGAAGTATTATCTTAACCCTACCTATCCTCCTTCATAGCATTACAAGCTTAAGGCTTGATGATTCTTTTTCCTTTCTTAGATTACCTTCAAACCTACTAAGTCTTGCGACCACCTTAAGACTTGTGGCCTTACAATCATGTGTTCACCTTGTCAATAATTGCGTTGTTCTTTCGAGGACACTCGATCCTTACTTGGTTGAGCACTTTGCATGATTCAGTGCTTCAAGAATTTCATACACCACAATATCACATCAAGTTTGGATGCCACTACAATATAGTGCCATAGAAGGTTTGTATTTGTCAAAGGTTTAGAATTTTCATATATACACTCTGATCTTCATTAGTTTGAATTATTGTAGTGCTTGCTATCAATCTCGAGACTTTGTTTGTTGTTGTTATACTTTATTGTCCTAAGAATTATTGTAATAGAAATGTTCGGTAATTGACGCATGAACTTATTTTCAAACTTGTCTATTCAGAAATTTTGTATTCTTTATATAGTTTGGTCCTTGATTATTGTTTCTTGGTGTCATCAAAGATGCCTCATATTTGTCTCGGACTTAGACTAATTACTTTTCCATGAATTTGTATGTTCCTTGTGTAATATATAAAAAATATGAGGTTCTATATGTTTCCACATACTTTGGATTTTTATATTTGTATACCTTCTAATCATAGTTCTTCTTTCAAGGAGATATATCACATTTCCTTAATTCATCACCAAATCTGCTATGTCACAGAGATAAGCTACAAGTTCTCAACCTTTTGCATTAGGGAGATGTAATAGGTAACTTTGGATTCTACAGTGATGTAATGTTACAAACAACTTGTATTTCACATAAATATGGTACAATAGATAAATTGACCATAGAAAAGTGTGTCTACAGGAAATCATTAAAGAAATTCAGAATGTTCCTTATTATTCTCTTCTTGCTTGAGCGGGGGCATACACATCTCTCCTTTACCCCTCTGTATTTTAGTATTCTTTTCTTCTTGCACAATTTGTAGATTGTAGAGATAAATGACTTCTATGTGTTGTATGTAAGTTCTCATGAGAGAGAACGAATATCTAGCTTCATAGGATTCATCATAGAGATAATATTCATATGAGATACCTCATATCTCATACACAAGCAACTTTAGATGCCATTACTCTACGATTCTTTCTAGCTCTGATACCTTGTTGAGGAACCAAGTGCATAATACTTTAATACTTGATTCCTCTTCTTGATAATTACTTGTGAATGTTAAATGTCTTCTTATTACTAGTTGTGCCTTCTTCATCAAGCAACTATACAAATGCACAAAACATAAAGATCACGATGAGACAAGAGACACCAAAATTAGGCTGCTAGCTAAGGCAAAACCCCACAAGGGGGGAGCCCAACAATCCTTCTCTTATAGAATCAAATCAAAATGAGATATCTAAGACCAAGACCAAGACCATGTATGCCAAAAATATTTCAAGTCAAACCCTCCTCCAAATCTCCTCCAACAACCAAAGTCAACGTTGGTCAACCTTCTCTAAATCTAGTCAAAATCATAGATTTTCAGACATACAGTAGAGGTTGAATTTCGGCCCTATAACCACCTCATAAATCTGGCCCTTTTCACAAAAAAATGTCACACATGTAAGATATAGTAGGGTATAAATTTCACTTTTTTCTTATCCTTTGATTTTCTTCTTTCTCCTTTGACTTCAGTCTCTCTTCTTCTTGTTTAGGTGAAGAAATATATAGATGATGTGATGATGAATGGTATCTCCAAGAGGTTGAAGTTGACTTTTATATATAACTATCTAGGAGGGTCGAACAGATGCCACTAGGTCGACTTTTCCAAAGAGCGTTGACTTGAAGATCTTATGGGCTTATGACAGAAAAATAATTTTTGATCTCTTTTTCTTTCAACTGTCCAAATGGGACATGACTCAAACAAATATTCTTTTGACTCAAAATAAATTCTTTTTGACTCTTGACTTTAAGAATGAAGGACATGATTTAACAAAATATAAATAAATATAATAAATACATCACTGATTATTTTAAATTATGAAGACAAAATCTTATTACAATTTCAACACCTCCACCATCCGCTATAAGTCAGATATGTGCGACATGGTTGTAAATCGGTACTTAGCATTCTTCTGTTGAGATATCAGTGTTGTCATTGATGAAAATATACTCCTTTTCTTGAATCCTCTCCTTTATGTATTCTCTCTCCCTTTGGCATCAACGGAAAATGGGGCGCTCAAAAATTTCTTAATGAATTTCACTGACTGTTTGAAGGACATCTCAACAATAGTTGTGTTTCCTCGACCTACTGCTCTTTCTTATCATGTTGCTTCTTCCATTGTTTCTTAGATAGTTTCTTGTACAACTCCCCCTGAACTTGTGCTCCCTCATTTGTCATCATCATGCTGCTCAGTCACCGCTGCCATTCTGTTCTATAGTTCTCCAATGGTGCTATACCGATCTTGGTTTGTATGTCATTGGTGGCCATTTGGATTGAATATAGCATAAGCATTGAATAGATGTTAATTTTAAGTATGTTCTATGCTTAGAGAAATTTATTTCAATTTTCACAGTTAGCTCCATATCTTTTCTAGATTAGCAATCACATTAGCATTAAAGTAAATTGTAGATAGACCATAAACATAAATCACAAAAGACAAGCGAAGACAAGAGGACACAAGATGTGGCGCTAGCCAGAGACAAACCCCAATGTGGGGAAACCCTTGATCAATTCTTCTTATATGTTCTTCAATAGTTCAATAGAGAGAGAGAGAGAGAGAGAGATAGTACGTTTACAATATAAGTAAACATTTTGACTTATCTAGATAAGAGCATAGATCATCTCTAAGAAGATGATACATGAGATCAGTTGAAGACATGCTGCTTCAACTAATTCTCCAAGGTGACTCCTTCACCTATTGTTGTGCTGCATTTCGTCATCATGTTGCACCTCACCACGCTGCACCATGCTGCACCTCATCGCGCTGCACCATGCTGCACCTCACCGCGCTGCACCATGCTGCACCCATCATCACTATGCTGCATCTCCTCACGCTTCATTAATCTTGACTGTACCCATCACTATACTGCATTATGTGCCATTGGTGCACCATGTTGCCATCCTGACCTATCTGTTGGTTGCACCTTGCTTGCTTGTTGTCCCTTGCATGCTTGTTGTCCCTAGCATGCTTGTTGTCCTAGCATGCTTGTTGTTGCATGCTAGTTGTCCCTTGCATGCTAACTGTAACATTGCATGCTTGGTGTATTTGCTGCTAAATACCATACAATTGTCCCAATGTTAGTTAGTTGTCCCTTGCATGTTGCTCTCCTTCGGATACAGATGCTCCGGTTGTTTCAGCAGTTCCCGGTAGTTCTGGCAGTGCCAGTTGTTCCGTCCTTTTCGGCAGTTCCGGCTTTTCCGGCTTTTTCGGCTTTTCTAGCAGTTTCATTTTTTCCTGCAGTTCCGGCTTTTCCAGCAGTTCAAGATTTTCTAGCCTTTTTGGCAGTTCTGGTTTTTCTGGCATTTCTCGCTTTTCCGGCAGTTCCGGCTTTTCCGACAGTTCCAGCTTTTCCGGTTTTTTTGGATTTTTTGGTTTTTCCGACTTTTCTGACTTTTCCGGCTTTTCCGACAGTTCCGGCTTTTCTGGTAGTTCCAGCTTTCTGCCCTCTGGATCAGGGCAATGTTATTCCATAGGATCTCTCCTCCTACTAATACCCAAAGACAAGTAGAGAGAGGAAGAGATCCCAAGTGTGTTGAAATGACTTGAAGGCCACCTCTATTTATACTAAAACATTGAGCACATGTGGGGTTTATTTGGTTGTTGGCAAACCTTGACGAATTGTCTTATAACGCAAATAAATTCATAACTCCATGAGTACTTATTGGAATCATATGATCTTTAGATCAATCCTACACCTCTTGATGAGAGGGATCCAAGAAAAATATCAGCTACCATAGATAAGATGACCCACATGGAGTTTGGCCCTAGTTGCCAATTTTAACACTCCCTCTCAACTAGGGAGAACTCCATCCGTTGATCCATATGTCCGACTGTACTATCTCTGCCATCAGTGCCCTGCACTGCTCTACTTCGCTCTAATCTGCTGAGCTCTGCTCAGTTGAGATCTGCTTTACTGAACCATGAAGAAGAAGAATTGATCGAGAATGTCTCATACCATTCTCTACTGACCCGAAGTCAGTTTCATCTGAAAAGAGTGTGTCAAATCACTCTTACTGACCCGAAGTCAATTTTATTGATCCCAGATCAATATCACAAGATAGTGTCTCAAACCACTCATACTGATCCTAGATCAATGTCACAAGAGAGTGTTTCAAACCACTCATATTGATCCCCTATTAGTTTCATTGATCACAGATCAATGGAGGTCATCCTAGCATAGGGAGTACAGTAGATACAGCTATGTGTCGGTCGATAATACTACTATGGTCCCTATCCTCATTTCCCTGGTCATTGATAAGATGAGAGGTACTTCCCATGAGTCCCAGATTGCATGGGTAGGATGCCTCGACAAGAGAACTAATCATCCTGTCCACAGGAGAACGAATCATCATGTTAGTGGATGCCACAGAGAACTAATCATCCTGGCCCATAGGAGAACTAATCATCCTGTTCCACTGTCGCCATGGAGAACAAATCATCCTGGCCCACAGGAGAACTAGTCATCCTATTCCATAGTCGCCACGGAGAACAAATCATCTTAGCCCATAGGAGAACTAATCATCCTGTTCCACAGTTGCCACGGGAGAACTAATCATCCCGGCCCACAAGAGAACTAGTCATCCTGTTCCACAGTTTCCACGGGAGAACTAATCATCCTGACCCACGAAAGAACTAACATCCTGTTCATAACGCACCACCAGCACAAAAGAACTAATCATCCTGTTCATAGTGCACCACCAGGGGAGGGTGAGTCGCCCTGTGGTCATATGTTGCTCTAGTAAGTACACCAAGCCCCCTAGAGCTCAATGCATGCAACATGCAGGACCCTTATAAGAAGGTCTCTCAACGACTCCAAGTCATTTGGGAAAGTCATAGATTTGACCTTTCCCCAGGGCTTTGACAAAATGTCTGTGACCTGTACATCAATCTCAATGCGATGGAGTCTCCTCGCTCATCGACTTACCATATCGCAGATAAGGCAGTATCTGATGTCTATCTGTTGGAGCAATCATCGAATACAAAATTCCTCAATAATCGAATCCTCCCTCTGGTTGTCACAGAGAATCACAGTGGTATTCATCATGTGTACAAACAACTCACTTAAGAGCTTCTACAACTATGCAGCTTCACACGAGATCATACTCGTAGCTATGTATTCGGTCTCAGCGGTGCCTATATCAACCGACTTCTGCTTCCTACTCATCCATGATATCGAAGTAGAATCCTAAGAGAACTAGTACTGAGAAGTTCTCTAGTGATCCTCCACACTGCCTGCCCAGTCAGCATTCGAATAATCATGCAGTTTCATATTTCTGGCAGTGTATCTCAATCCATGAGAGATTGTGCCCCGAAGATATCTCAGAAGATTCTTGGCGCCAATCCAGTGAGGCTCAACCAAATATGAGCTCACCATGCTAACTGCAAAACATATGTCCAGATGGAAGTTCACCAAGAACATCAATGCAAATGAGTTTATGAAACTCAGAGGCATTTCCCAAATCTTGTCCGACATCACTACCATATAACTTCTAAAAGTTAAGATCCTTGAGGTAGTCACAAGCTTGTAGTTTATCATTCCAAATCTAGAATCCATTTCCCTCTTACTTCTGCAAATGAGAGGGTCTGCACCTGTCAGAAATAGGTTGCTCTCATAAGGTGTCGGTATGAGAGATCTATCATCCACAACCTTCGGGTAATAGTTTGGATCTGTTTCACTCCTAGTGAATCACAACTTCATCAGACAGCTATCAATCCTCTCATACTATGCCCGGGGTGTTTTGCTTCAATCCGTAGAGGGCTTTCTTCCACCTTTATACATGAGATTCCCGATCATGAATCTCAAACTCCTCGGATTGTTCCAAACCTGTGTACCTGCTGCATGAGGGGAATGGTCCCCTTATAAGATTTTCCTTCGGTACATCTCAGACATGTACCTTCATGCTCTACTTGAATTCTGACATCCCTATCACCATTTGACTCACATTAGGTAGGGCCCCATAGGTAGACCTCCGGTGTTATAGATGCGATATGTCAATTGACATGATCCCCAATGGACCATCCTGCAACTTGGTACAAATTGCCAACCCTGAACCCATGAGAAAAAGGATCTTTGAAAATTATATTTTTTAACACGTACCTTTCCATCGATAAATGCCACCCTGAAACCTTTGACTTCCATTTCTGAGATGGACACCAGGTTCTTCTTGTGATCAGGTACACAAAAGAGATTCTGTAAATGAATCGAGTTACCCTTATGGATTGGTGGCATCGACTCCAAGTATAATCCCATGATTGTTTCCATCTCTACCAAATTAGAGAGTGCCACCCATCTATCCGATGAAGTGCCTTGAAGCACTACAATCTATAAGCTATATTCCCAAAGAATCTGAAGGAGAGGGCCAATACAAGATAACACTTCTTTATCTTATCAGAAACAACATTTGATTCTTCATACCTGGGGTTCCTTGCTTTCTATGAAGAGTTGGCCATTTCCTTAATGACCTACATTACCTGTCATTCCTTTGATCATTGAAGATGTCACTAGAATGATTGTTATCATCATCAAGTGATGTGTCCCTGCCATTCAGACACTCCTTCGCATAATGGCCGAACTAGTTATCTGCCTTTCCTTCCACCCTGAGATCTAGTCTTCCAATGAAGTGATCTTTAGGTCGTCCATATTCCGCTACGCCATTCTGATAATATTCTCTGCTTTGACTTCACCCTTGGTGAATTTGAAGAGGGATGAGGAATCCATTGATCCTTTTGTCCTTTCTCAACTATGTTCGGTGATTGCTCTTTCACTCTTGCTTGGGAATTGTCTTCACCTTAGCTCTGATACCATGTTAGTTTTAAGTATTTTCTATGCTTAGAGCAATTTATTTCAATTTTCACAGTGAGCTCCATATCTTTTCCAGATTAGCAATCACATCAACATTAAAGTAAACTGCAGATAGAACATAAACATAAATCATAGAAGACAAGCCAAGACAAGAGGACACAAGATGTATGTAGGAACCAACTCTATACTATATATTTATCCTTTTTTTTGATAAGTCACAGCAAAATACAACCAGAAGAGAAAAACATTGGGAATTCAAATTTATCCAGCATTGTCTAACACATCCCTAAATTTTATTTCACTGAACATATCATAAAATTTACATATATTTAACTAAGGCCATAAAGAAATCATACAAAATAATATTGCAACACATATGTACCATTCACCAGAAGACGAGACTCCAATTGATTTGTTGTTACTTGTCTTCCCTTGTTGTCGGTCACCTCCGAGAGTGAATGACGACGTACTTGATCCGAATGTGATGACCCACCAGTTAACCTCCCAGCCTACTCCTTGGGTACTCTTCTTCCCTGTGGACCCCCAAGCTGCAATGGGGTTGTACAATGGAGGAATGCAATAGCTGGTAGAGGAGAGCACTTCTTGGCTCAAGAGTCCCCTCTCTAAAATCCTCTACCTCACCAAACTTACTATAGTTTCGCAATCACTGCACTGACATAGTCTCATCCATCCAACAATAGGGTTCCCTCCCCTCCCTACCCCCACCCAAAATTCCTTTCTCCCATGGCTTGCCCTTTCTTTTATAGGAGTCCTCATAGGTGACACTTGGCATGTCATGCATAATTAATTATTTTTTTATAATTCAATTGTTTGATTATTCACCCACCCATGTGTCACTCTCTCACCAAGGGTCTCCAAAATTATTTACTTAAATTTTAATTTAAAACTAATATTTTCCTCACCTCAACAAGATTCCTATTTCTTCTTCTAGTTGCCTCTTGATCCCTCTTGTTACTCCTTAATTTGTGTTCATTAGTAAAGTCAATTAATGAGTTCAAGATTTGATCCCCTATCTATTCCGTAATTTAACTCAAGTTATCTCTTAGATGGATATTCTTGCCACATGGAGGTTCTCTACATTTCTCTAAAATTTAATTTATTCTTATTTAATTCACCATCCTTTTCTCTTAATTAGGTTTAACTATTTTAGGATTAATCTTTATCCTTACAATTATGTCCCTCTTTACCCTTTTTACCTAATTAAACTACATAATCTATCTAATATTTTCCAACATGGTAAGGGTAGATTTTTTATGGTAACCTATTTTATTTCTTCCTATGAGCCTCTTAACCCAAGTTTTATTTTTGGTTTAATTACCTCGGTTTCTAACATCATTTACCCTTGATGTAAATTTACCTAGTTTTCAGTTCTTGATTATATTTATCAATTAATTTATTTTTAATGATTCCAAGGGTGCCAAGTTTGGTCATGCGCTTCAAGAAATTCCCTTGAAGTTCCAAGGGTGCCATGCCTAATAGTTTATTTGTGATGCCAAGGGTGCCAAGTTGGTCGTGCCCTTCAAGAAATTCCCTTGAAGTTCCAAGGGTGCCACACCACTTGCCCTTCAAACATTTAGTGACTACGAGGGGAAAGTATAGGTGCAACGTTATAGACCATTATCATCTCTTATGTTTCCTACTGTAGTGAGACTAATGGTTTCGGGGATCAAGGAATCTGCCTTGATACGTGCCCCTCAGTAAAATCCTCATGAGCGACCCAACTTTGGGACCGGCCCTCATGACATCATGATCTTTAAGGTGAAGGTGTTTCAACCTTTCCATCCGAAGTCACGACAGGAGTGCTAGTGGGTGAGATCAGGGACACTGTCCCACCCCTCCCATGTAGTTCCATCCACTTGTACAACCCCATCACCCATATGTGAGTCATTCGGTCAAGCAACTAATTTGTGCCTGCAACCATTAACATATCATCAGAATATAGATAAACATATATAGCAGGTTTCAAAATCGACTTAGAATTTCAAAGATAAAATAATATAATTTTCATCAAACCAGGTGTCATCAACTCGTTATATGTGAGTGCCTCTGATGGTTTCCTGCCATACTCAATAATCATTAGTACAAGGTATCTCAGTGTTGGTCATTGTCATAATAGAATCATTAACATCACCTAGTCATTCACATCATTTCTCATTGTGAACCAGAACTAATGCAAGTAGGTAACATGGGGGCACATCCATCATGGCTATCATCATCATAACATCAATGGAAACATACCTATCCATCAAAGCTATCATCATCATGATATCAATAGAGAACATACATATCCTTTACTACTATCATCATCATAAATTCAATAGAGACCAAACATAACCATTTATGCTACAATCATCATAGTATCAATAGAGAACATTCATAACCATAAATGCTACAATCATCATAATACCAATAGATACATACCTAACCATTAATGCTATCTTCATCATAATATCAATGGAGAACATACATAAACATCACAACCACTAATAATAGAGTCATATGTCCGGATCCTCAACCTGTGGTCCTCAAAGAATAAAGTGTGGACCTTCGTGCTAAATAAATGTTGATGACATATCATTGCCAGTCAACTAGAGCGGGGCACTACAATGTGGCACTAGCCAGGGACAGACCCCAATGTGGGGAAACCCTTGATCAATTCTTCTTATATGTTCTTCAATAGTTCAGCAGAGAGAGAGAGAGAGAGAGAGAGAGATAGTATGTTTACAGCAGAAGTCAACGTTTTGACTTATCTAGATAAGAGCATAGATCATCTCTAAGAATATGATACATGAGATCAGTTGAAGACATGTTGCTTCAACTAATTCTCCAAGGTGACTCCTTCACCTATCGTTGTGCTGCATTTTGTCATCATGTTGCACCTCACCGCACTGCACCATGCTGCACCCATCATCACTATGTTGAATCTCATCACGCTTCATTAATCATGACTGTACCCATCACTATATTGCATTGTGTGCCATTGCTGCACCATGTTGCCATCCTTACCTATGTGTTGGTTACACCTTGCTTGCTTGTTGTCCCTTGCTTGCTTGTTGTCCCTAGCATGCTTGTTGTCCTTAGCATGCTTGTTGTTGCATGCAAGTTGTCCCTTGCATGCTAGCTATAACATTGCATGCTTGGTGTATTTGCTGCTAAGTACCATACAACTGTCCCAATGTTAGTTAGCTATCCCTTGCATGCTGCTCTCCTTCGGAGACAGATGCTCCGGTTGTTTCAGTAGTTCTCGACAATTCTCGCAGTGTTGGTTGTTCTGGATTTTCTAGCTTTTCTAGCAGTTCCAACATTTTCGACTTTTCCGGCTTTTCTGGCTTTTCCGGCATTTCCGGTAGTTCCGACTTTTCCAGCTTTTCTGGCATCGCCGGCTTTTCTGGCTTTTCCGGCGGTTCCGGCTTTTCCGGCATTTCTGGCTTTTCCGGCAGTTTCGGCTTTTCTGGAAGTTTCGGCTTTTCCAGCAGTTCCGGTTTCTCTGACAGTTCTGGCTTCTCCGGTAGATCAGGATTTTCCGACCTTTCTGGCAGTTCTGGCTTTTGCGGCATTTCCAGCTTTTTCGGCTTTTCCAGCTTTTCCAGCATTTCTGGCAGTTTTGGCTTTTTCGGATTTTCTGGCTTTTCTGACAGTTCTGGTTTGTTCGACTTTTCTGGATTTTTCAGCTTTTCTGGTTTTTCCGGCTTTTCCGGATTTTTCGGCTTTTCTGACAGTTCTGACTTTTCTGGCAGTTTCGGCTTTCTGCCCTCTGGATCAAGGCAACATTATTCCTTAGGATCTCTCCTCCTACTAAAACCAAAAGACAAGTAGAGAGAGGAAGAGATCCCAAGTGTGTTGAAATGACTTGAAGGCCACCTCTATTTATACTAAAACGTTGAACACATGTGGGGTTTATTTGGTTGCTGGCCGACCTTGACGAATTGTCTTATAACGCAAATAAATTCATAACTCCATGAATACTTATCGGAATTGGATGATCTTTAGATCAATCCTACACCTCTCGATGAGAGGGATCCAAGAAAACTATAAATAAGATGACCCACATGGAGTTTGGCCCTAGTTGCCAATTTTAACTATATATATATATATATATATATATATATATATATATATATATATATATATATATATATATATATACAGACAGAATCCAAAGAAGCGTTGGACCAAAGGAGCAACCTGAAGGAGCAAGAGGAGCAGTACCAAAGAGAAGAGCGAGAAGAAGTTCAAAGAGAAGCCATTAGGAGCCAAAGGAAATCCATCAAAAGTCAAGAGCAGGAGCCAAGACAAGCCAGGGAGGAGCATATCCAAGAGAAGAGCCAAAAGGAAAAAGCAGTGTTATTGGAGTAATAGACTTTTGAATCCTTAATAATCCATTATCAGAATATATCACAACACATATAATAAAACCAAA
This sequence comes from Pinus tabuliformis, assembly GCA_031772625.1. Lineage (NCBI taxonomy): Eukaryota > Viridiplantae > Streptophyta > Pinopsida > Pinales > Pinaceae > Pinus > Pinus tabuliformis. The sequence continues at coordinate 695,486,241 of CM062814.1, read as the reverse complement.
CCTAAGAAATATCATATCGACGTTTTTATTTATTTATTTATCGTGTCACCACTCAAAACTCCAATATCCGATCTTTGATAAGACCTAATCTTTGATCTCCCATCTCTGACTTCGATATCCAATATACGATATGGACCTTCGATCTCCAATGTTGGATATGGACCTTCGATCTTCGATGTACGATATGGAGTGCCAATCTCTGATGCGATATGGCACCTCCGATAAGACCGTATGACTACTGATTGTTGATATGGTCTTAGACCCAATTGGATTTATCATAACGTGTCTAATATAATATCGTGTCTGCCTCATTGGAACTTTTCTATATCATAAGTCTTGTAGGCCATGTCATGTTAAAGCTTCTGACACAAACCTCTGATATCCATGTGGTACCGATGTACGAGAGTAAAGTGATGATGTGGCATGTGGGACCTCCCGACATTCATTATAATATTGTTTTGCGTTATTCATTTGATTAAAAGCTATGGAGCCTCCTATATTTCTATTATAATATGGTTTCCATAACAACGAAACTATGTTATATTTGGTCTATTATTAACAAAGACCCCTTCCGACAACTATCTAATATATTTTCAATGTGTCATGGCGTGCACAAGTCAGCCTCTCCTCTAATGAACGTGTCTTTTTGTTTATTGGAAAAACTCCTATAAATGCAGATCTAAAACTTCATTTCAACTTATCGATTCGGTGAAGATCTATTACAGAGACACATTACAGTTCACAACTCCTGAATGAGGAAACCGAGAAGGAATTGAAGAATTAAATTGTTTGGGGATATTTGTTCTAGAACTCGAAAATCGGATTTGTAGAAGATCTGCGGCTTGGATTCGGGAACATTTCATTTTCATTAAAGCCCAGATCTGTGGGACATTTCAGTTTTGGTGGAGCACGGATTCATGGGCAGTGTAGTCTTAGTGGAGCCTAGATCTTAATATAAAAGTATCGTGACCTCTTAAGACTACCGAAGGAGGCTTAGTGATAAAATGGGTGAAATAATATTCAGATTATCTGTGGAGGGATCAGCCCTGCAAACAATAATCGACTTGGGAAAAGTCAGACTTGTGATTTTAGAGTGGTGATATAATCCTCAAACCTTTGTTTGTTGGGAACACAGACTATACTACAATGAATAGAGAGATCAGACTTGTGCAGACCTCGAACCATTAAACAGTTTGAGAAACTCATATTACAGTAACAACATTTAGGAAGATCTTGTTGTTGAAGCATTGTGAAGGCTTCCTTGGAGAGTTCTTGAAGAAGCCCTTGAAGAGGCTTAGAGAAGGTGCAAAACTTGGGCTACCTATTGAAGACATCTTGAAGGTCTTGGAGATATTATTGGAGACTATGATGCATTGAAGCAATCATGAGGTGACTTTGGAGATATTTGTTTGGGTGACATGAAGAGAAGTGGTGACACCTTCTAAGAAAACAAGGTTGTCATTGATGAAGTGATTTGGAGGCATTATTGAAGATAGATAGGGCTCGTTGCGAAAGATATTGGGAGCCATAAAAAATCATTAAACTTATCTTGATGAATTGCAACTGAGGGTTGGAGCCTTAGAGGTAGGAGCCTCATAGAGACAAGGTTGGTGCCTTGGGAAGATAGGGTTGAAGCCTCATGAAGTCCAAGTTGGTGCTTGGAAAAGTACAGATTAAAGTAGTGGGTTGGAGCCCTAGAGGATAAGTGTCCTTAAGAAGACCAGGTTGGAGCTTGTACTAGAGATAGGGTTGGAGCCTTAGAGGTTGGTGCCTCAAAGTGACAAGGTTGGAACCTTGGGAAGTCCAAGTCGGTGTTTGGCAAACTATAGGTTGGAGCCTGGAAGATTGAGGATTGGTGTCTTCATATAGGGTTAGAGCCCTCCACATTATTGTATTGGATTTATTGTAAAGAGGATTGGAGTCCTCGTCATTGATTAATAAAATTATTATTTTATCATTGTTCATTTTGTGTTCTAATTATAAGTGATCTTAACTGGTAAAAAATAGCAATCGAAAAGAAATATTGATTCACCCCCTTCTCAGTGTTTCCAACAATTGGTATCAGAGTCGGTACCTTCACTCAGAGCCTAAAAACTTGAAGTTTGATCCTTAGAGAACAAATGGAAAAGCCAAGGAAGAAAGCCTTCGATCCTTCTAATGATGTCTCTTCCTCATCCGTGAAAATTGAAGACAATCAAATTGGGAAAGTTCCATTGTTCAATGGAAACTTTGATATATGGAAGATGAGAATGAGAAATTTCTTAATGGCTCAAGGCATTGAATTTTTGGAATCAGTAACTACTAAAATCATGATGGAAGGAGAATCCAAAGAATATAATACAAAAGTAATGAAGGAAATCTTGAATGGGCTACCAGATCCTATAAAGGCCAAAGTGGAAAAATGTTCATCAACAAAAGATATGTGGGATAAAATTCATGGTCTTCACTCAAAATGAGCATTGACCATGACTTCTAGACAAGAAGATGATGAAAATCGAGAAGGAAATCCATAATCCATTAAGGAAATTGAAAACATGAGTGAAGACATCAAGGCCAAGGAAGACCAAGAAGATGAAGAGAGTAAATATGGCTTCGAAGAAGATCTCATGGCGAATCTTGTAGCTACCCTAGAAGAGATAAAAAATTTGAAAAGGGAGAATGAGGAGCTCAAGAAGCAATCACAAGGTGGTGACCATGACCTTGAATAGACAAGGAAGGAAGTTGACTTATTGAAGCTTCAAGTTCAATAAAGAGATGAGGAGCTCACCAAGATTAAGGAGGAATTTCATCAAAACAAGAGAAAGCATCATGAAGAAGTCATATACATGAAAAATCAATTGGATAAGGAAAAGAAAAGGGAACAAAATTTATCAAGCCACCTTGAACAAAAACACAAGATCTTGAACAAACATGAAGCAGAAATTGGTCAATACAAGGAAGAGGTCTCCTCCCTTATATCTCAACTAGAAGAAGAAAAGAAACAAGCACAAGGAGCTTGGAAGGTAATGGAATCTTTGACACTCATAGAAGGACAAGTTGATGATGCAGAAAAGGAAAGAAATGCCATGACAAGCCAACTAGAAGAAAAGGATGAAGAGATCTTCAAACTAAAATCAGATATCAACTTTCCCAAGGATGAAACATGTGAAGAAACAAGGTTGAAGGAATAAATGCAGATTAATCTAGCAAAGAAGAATGAAGAAATCTTCAGGATGAAATCAAGTATCATCTCCCTTAAAGTAGAAGCTAATGAAGCAACACGAGTCAAGGAAGAAATTAAGAAACAACTAGCTAGGAAAAATGATGATTGTGGAAAAATGGAAGAAGATATTGTTTCACTAAGGAAAGAAGTTGAATTTCTTAACAAAAGCTTGAAAATTTCTCAAGCCTTGGATGACATTCTTAGCCATCAAATATCTCATTTGATAAAACGGGTCTCAGTTATATAGGTGAATCCTCAAACAGAAGTGAAGAAACTCTTATTTCTTCATACAATAGAATTGTGGAGAAACTTGAAAGAAATATTGTTGTACTCAGTTGTCAAGATGACATCGGAAGAAACCATGCTCCAAGAATATGTGAAGATGGTATCAAGACTGCAAGAGGTAATAAATATGATCAAAGGCTTCCAAGACAAAATAAATTTAGAAGTGCATTGAGACAAAACTGTGCATAAAGGGTCAAGGATGCAAGAGAAAATGGATATCATCAAAGAACTCTAAGGCATAATTCTTTCAGAAGTACATCAAGGCAATCATCATTTTTGAGGTACCAAAATTTATTTCATGGTTATTTCTATTCTTGTACAAATTTTGGGCACATGGCAAAGGATTGTAGGGCATATCACAAGTGAAAATATAATCGTCCCCATCAGTTTCCTGGAAGCAATTTTGCAAGAGGAAATTATGCTTCCTCATTTATGTACAAAACTGAATGCTACAAATGTCATAATATTGGTCATATGGATCGTAATTGTAATTTGAACTGGGTCCCTAACCAAGCTTAAAGAATAAATACCAAGCCAAAAAAGAAATTCACACAAATATGGAGAAATAAGTGGATTGGAATACTCTTGAACACTCAAGTCAACAACACATGTTTTTGGTCTGATGAATACATCTTTGACATATTTTGATGATGAGATTCTTCCAAGAAGAGACCATTCATACTTTTAGGGGGTGCTTGTACTGTTCTTTCAAAAGCTATCTGTGAAGGGTCCTATCAGACACTCGATGAGTCACGTAAGGACAATCGTTCTATGACGCATATCTACAGATAAATCAACTCCCGAAAGTAACTCCATTGTAGAAAATCATCCATTGATTGAAGATATACTCCACTTGCAACAATATTTTTTGTCTGAAGAAAAAAAAAGAGCTAGAGGAGTTTATGCAGGTAGGGGGAGTTGATTGATCATCTACAATTGAATTGTAGACAATCACTAGCATTGGAAAGTTACAAGCTATTGAGATCAGACTGATAGCAGAAGGCAACAAATGCTTGATAAAGATAGAAAAATAAAGTTGATCTCAAAAGATTCTGAACAAAGCTAAAAACGACATTTGTGGAAGCATACAACAGTTGAATCAGAAGGATATACAAACAACTACAAAGTATTTGAATAGGTATTTGACTCTCTGCAAAGAAGAGTATGTTGGGTGCGGGAATTGCTGTCAAGCATACTCCTTCAACAGTTAATTGTCAACTTGGGGGTTTTGTAAACTTAGAGGCGAAGCACAGTAAATGCCAGAAATGATATGAAATTTTATAAACTATATTCCTACTTCTTTGATTGCATTCTTGCAGAATCAAAAAAGAAAAGATCACCCGTCAATTTACACCAAAGATATTCTAATGCTGGAATATGAAAGAAAGTACTTTTGCAGGAAAACAAATGAAAGGAATTCTCAAAATCTCTTGCAATAATATTTGAAAATGTAAATCTATATTGTATCTTCAATATAGTTGTGTTCCAGATTAATAATTGGACCCTTGAAGATATCTGGCTCCTTTTAGATCTTCCTCCCTGTACTAAGTTATTATTCCTGTACTTCTGGAATGTGCTTGCACTAGTACTAGAACAAAGTTTAAATGCTAGGAGTATACTTTACACCTGTACTGAAGATTTATGTCTTTGTGCAGGAACTCTAAGCCTCAAGGCTAGAGCACTCTGTTCCTGTACCAGAATAGAGGTTCTTGCACCTATCTTTCCAATCCTTCTGTCGAGAAAATAAAGAATGTGTTAACTAAGGAAAAAAATAACTTGCAAAGGTGAACAGAAATTTTAAAGTAACTTCCTCAAACCGAAATATGCTTCAACTAATATTTTAATGTCTAAAACAAGAATTAACTCTAAATTCAAAGCACACCTTCAAGGAACTTCTGCATGTAATCTAAGAGATCATTGAAATATGACAGCAGGCTTTAGTCCTGTAATAGTTATCCACACTTCTGATCTGCATGCATAACCTTTTAAACCCAAAACGATTTCCTTTAAGAACTATTATGCATGAATCATAACTTTCCTAAATAGTATAAAGTGTAGGCATAGACCAGTGTGTGTGTCGCAACAACGTTTTGTTTCAGAAGTGTATTTAATTCTAATTATCAAAAGAATTTAAGAATGGAAATCACACTTTGAGAATCGCATTAAGACTTAATAGAAATCACACTCTTCAGGATCACATTAAGATTTGTCAAATAAAAACAAAAGGCCATTACTATAATGAACTGAAAGAATCAATATGAAAAACTGCAAATGCACTAGTGCAGGAACACGTGCCTGCACAATCCAGGCAAAAAACAAGATTAAACTTCAAAGAAGGAAATCATAATATTAAAATTCAATCTAAATCACACACCACGGATCTGTCACATTGTAACGAAATTAGATTTAAACCTTGCGGAAAGATAAAAGAAACATCTGCTCACTTCAAACCTTAAAATAATTAACACACCTTAATCGAAAACGAGAAGAACGCAAGGGAGAACGAGCTGGGTTGGCTGGGCCCTAGCCAACCAGATCGTTTCCCTGTTTAGGAAACGTAAAAACTCGGCTCTTTAATCAACGCATCAACATAAAGTTATAGTGCAAGATTGAGAAAACATGGCGTAGTTCCTTTCTATTAATAATCAACAAATATAAATCATGAATTCAAATCTAGCCCAGAATGAGGGCGATATAAGCAAAATTACAAAAGGACAGAATCATAGTATCCTTACTATATCTGTTACTTGCTATCATTTTCTATCTGAGTCCTACGTTTTATACATTCATCCAGGCTTGTAGCCGTAACCAAATTACAATGAGTGTTCCAATCTAAGCCCTTCGGCTATAACAAAAATAACAACAATAGCTCATGCTGAGCCTGTTGGCTATAACAAAACACTATTCTAGGTATTCGGCTGGTGACCTAATCTCCACAATATCCCTGATTTTCCTCCATGATCCAAGCCCAACTTGAGTTAATCATTCCATAACACAGCATCGCATGGAGTGGTGAGTTGTCACGGTAGTTGAAGATTCACCAACGTTGCAGGAATCCTACCTGCACTCGACCATGCTAACAAAATAATTAATTCATTGTCCATCAAATACTTTCTAGGAAGAGAATTATTAGTTACAAAGATTTAAAGGCATAAAATCTACAAAAATGATTAATTAAGCACTTTCGTAACTCTTAAACATGAAACATAAAGCTAGTGCAGGAAGGGATACGATTCTTGGACTAGTGTAGGAATAAGGGAGTTTGCAAGGTTAAAATAGAGGTATAAGGTTATGGTTTTGAAGGGAAAAAGGGTTGAAAAATGGAACAATTTGGCCTACCAACATCCTCCCCTCCTTAAGCTGTTGTGGGTCCTCACACAACCCTTACCTGCTACAAAAAAACCAAAATAGAAGGGCCTCCCTTTAATTCTAAACTTGTATACTAATTCCTGCTTTCATTATTTTTGCCTTCCTGCTTCGAACCTTTTTAAGTTTCTTGGTCACCTTCTTAAGATGTTCATAACACTTCAAAGCCCGATACTTCCATATCTTAACTTGTCGCTTCTACTCCTTCACCTCCCCTGCCAATTCTGTGTTTGCTCGTTTCTGCTCTGTATGTTGTTCCTTCATGGCTCGGTTTAATACCTCCAAGCCATAAACATGTTGTTTGAGTTCTTCTATACGACTGTTCAAGCAGAGGGTGGAGTTCTCCTCGAGCACCGACTTTTCAGTAGTCGACTCTGGACATGTGCCATCATTATCAAGGTCAAAATTGTCTTGGCCACCTTTCAATTCCTGCATTGTAACATCATCAAGGGTTTCGACACCTAGAATATCAATATTACTAAGGGTCTCAGTGCCCTACATTTTTACCTTATCAGGGATTTTAGTACCCTGCTCCTCAAAGTTATTAAGGGCTTCAGTGCCCTACTCATCTATCTCACCAGGGGTTTCAGTACCCTATTCTTGAAAACCATTGAGAGTTTAAGCACCCTACTCATTCATCGCGCTAAGGGTTTCAGTACCCTGCTCAATCATCATGTCAAGGTTTCAGTACCGTGCTCATTCATCATGTCAAGGGTTTCAGTACCCTGTTCTTCGAAATCGTTGGGGGTTTCAACACCTTGTGCCTTGTCATCCAACTAACCCATTATCGGGTCCTTACTTGTACTCGACATCACCTTTCTTTTCTTCATTCTGCCAAGGAGGACCGAAAATGGTGTGTCATCTTCCTTCACATAGTCACCATCAAGCACTATGTGAGTTGCTGCCTCAGCAAGAACCGAAAGATTATCTTTACCAGGTAAAGTAGGTGGTGAGTCATCCAATGGTATCGGAGAGGTCGATTGAATGTGACCCGCCCTTGAGGAGGCAATTCTTCGCTTGGCCGATCTCATGGTCCCAGTAGGACGAGGGGTCATCGTTTTCGATTTCTCGTTTTTGCTTGCACTCCTCTTCTGAGCTGACTTTAGTTTTCTGCACTCTGCTTTGGGGTCGACTTTCCTACACTTTTCTTTTGAGTCGACTTCTCTACACTCCACCCCTGAAACTCCTCCAAGAATTCCTCCGAAGCCATACTTCTAGCTTCCAATTCCTTCTTGACTAAGATTGTAATCAACCCATGGTGATATAGTTTGCATGCAGTGTGATTGGATTTTCCTTTCTGAACCCCCTTCACCATCTAATCTAAACTTCTAAGAAATAATATGGGAAGTTGATGAGCTTACCAAACTCAAAGTGTAAGAGTAGGCGTATGTGGTAGAGGAAAGTTAGTGAATAGCGGACTTTGCAAGTAAGGAACTTTTGCAACACATACAGGAGATCCTTCCACTTCCCTATCATGGTGTTCCACTGGAGGCTGTTCTTCCATTCTACCTTCTGCTTTGGGTTGACCACGAACCAAAGCTATAATCTATTTTCCAACTTTTCCTTCTTGAACCATTTCTCCCGTACTGCTGGCAACCCTGTAGCTTGAGATATTGATTCTTTTATTCTTGCAAACTCTAATGAACTAACCTTGTATTGGCTCCCATCGAAGTTCCGAGCAAATGCTATTTCTACAACTGAGACAAACCCATCAAACTTCTATAAGAACGGGAGGAACTCAGATTCCTGAAACAATGCAAGACTATTCCTGTACTCAGCTGTCTATTCCATCTCTATGGATCATGGCTCGATCCTTACAGGTGCCATGTCTATTCAAATTCACACACTCTCTGTTTCAAGAAAAATATCATGGCAAAAAAACTCAAATGGTGATCGAGCTACACACCCACAGTTAAATCACCCATTTCCTAAAGGGTCGTGCTTCATCATTAAAACCACATGGATGCGAACTTAAATTGGTGCCGGTATAGGCAGGCTATAATGATTGGAAGAGGCGGCGATTTAGGTAGTAATTTCACATAATGGTCATGCAGGGTCAGACATGGGGTGAGGCTATTATCATCAGGTGATGAGTTTTTCAACGGAAGGTAAGTATCGAATTTTGGGAGAATTGTACTGCTCTGCATTTACTCCATGATTTCACACAAAGCATACTTTAGTATTCATTAAAAAGATAAGATTTTATAGCCTAAAATGTCCTTGCACTTGAATGATTTCTCCCTAATCTAGTAAAAGATGAAACAAAGCTTAATCATAATATAAACTGAATGTCATGGTTTGTAGATGGAACAGTTGTTCTACTTGTACAAAGGTTCATGAAACAAAAGATGAACTTCACTACGTTGCATTAGGTGTTCCTGCAACAAACATGTGTTTTGAGTTGGGCGCACTCAATAGTGAAGATTCCTGCACTGAATTGTACTTGTACTTGAATGTGCCTACACCGAGCATGCTTGCACTTAGACATGCTTTCAATTTGAACACATATTCCTGTACCATGGATATTTGTAGCGTAATAGGAGCCAAAAGAGAATTTTGATAGAATACAATTCATAGACTAGATTAAAAAAAATATGTTGAATATACAAAGGAGATTTTATTCACCATTCCTTGGTGTTAACATATGCTTTTCGATCTGATTTGTAGGTTCACATCAGATCCTGCAATCAATCCATGAGGGAGAAAAAAGAAGTGGGAAAAGGGTAAATTTTTAGAATGGGAAGGAAATTAAGATAAGTAATTCAAGAGCGAAACCATCAAGAGGGATAAATCGAAAAGGGATTTTGGGGAAAATAATTTCAAGTGAAAATAGGGAAATACAAAATCAGATAGGGAAATTTCTTTGAAGAAAGGGATGGTAAACTTTTGGGATATTAAAAGAAGAAAATAAGGGGACTTTTTTTTGAAAATTGGAATAGAAGAAATGTAGAATTTCACCTGATATATGCTTGCATAGTGTTGATCCGTAAAATAAATGTAGCGGGAATTAAGTGTTTCTTGAAAATAAAAATTTTCGTGCCAGCTATCCAAAACTTGGATAAGGGCCCGGTTCCTGTGCTTGAACCTGCTACTTCTTGGTGAAAGTTAACACATTTGAAGGTGAAACAAAATTCCCATTTTATTAGAACCGATCTCCCTATCAACAAGATGGTTTTCAGGTTGATCCTTCTGCAATTATGTCAGTAGAACTGATTTTCACAATCACACGAAAAATTCTTTTTCTTTTTCTTTTAATTTTTTTTTTGGGATTTTCCTTAAATTTCATTTCATGAGAGAAGAAATCAGATCACAATAGGCTGGCATAGCCACCTACCAATTGAAGTTTAGACTGTTTTTGCATGAAATCTTCCTTTGTGATGGGCTGAAAATATACTTTAAGCCAATGCCCATTCACAAGGAAAACTGAATCTCGCCCATCGATGGTTTTGACTTCTACAGCCCCATTGTCGAACACTTGAATTACCTCATATGGTCCCATCCAACGAGTATGGAACTTCCCTTTAAAATGTTTAAATCTAGAATCGTAGAGAAGTACCCAATCACTTGGTTGGAACTGCTTTTTTTTGATAAACTTGTCATGCCATTTCTTACGTTGCTGCTGCACCAAAATATTATGTTGAATAACATCCCTTCGAAATTCATCCAATTCGTTTAACTGCAATAGATGTTGTTTCTGTGCTTCTGAGAGATCTAGACCCAACTGAACTACAGTCCTGAAAGTCTTTACCTGAAATTCAATTGGCAAAAGGACTTGTTTTCCGTACACCAACTCATATGGTGTATGCCCCGTGTTGTTCCTCCAAGTGGTTCGATAAGCCCATAAGGCTTCAGGCAACCGACTAGCCCAATCCTTCCTGTGCATGTTTACTGTTTTGGTGAGGATGGATTCGATCACCTTATTTGTGGATTCCACTTGGCCATTTGCTTGTGGGTGGTACGGTGTAGATTTCCTGTGCCGAATCTTATATTGATTCATGACTTCCTGTACCAAGTTAGAAACAAACTACGGTCCATTGTCAGAAATGATTTCTCTAGGAACACCAAATCTAGTAAAAATTTCATCAAACAAAAAATCAACAACAACTCTTTCAGTGGAAAAAGAAACAGCTTTAGCCTCTACCCATTTAGTAACAAAATCAGTACAAACCAAGATATGCTTTTTATTTAAAGATGTGGGATTTATGGGTCCTATAAAATCAATAGCCCATTTTTCAAAGGGCTCAATCATGACTTGAGGACATAAAGGCATTTCATTGGCTTGAATAGGCTAACCCATTCGTTGAAAACTATCACAATGCTTAACATATTGTTTGGCATCCTTAAACAAAGAAGGCCAAAAATAGCCAATGCGTAAAATTTTATATGCAGTTCGTTTGTCAGCAAAGTGGCCACTACAAGGTTCATCATGGGTAGATTTTAAAATATCAAACATTTCTTCCTCTCTTACACATCTACGAATAACAAAATCTGGTCCGGTGTAAAAGAGGTCTCCCTGTATCCAAGAATATGAAGCACTTTTCTAAATAATATTCCACAATTCACAAGCGGATAAGTGAGGTGGTGTCTTTCCGGTGACTAAATAGTTGTCTATGTTGGAAAACCATGGAGATTTTGCTGACATAGAAAAAGGATGTTCATCAGGGAAATCATCATCAACAGGAATTGCTTTGCCAGGATTGTTTAATTTGGAAAGATAATCAGCTACAATGTTAGACTTTCCTAGCCTATCAACAATTGTAACATTGAATTCCTGTAATAAAAGTAACCACCTAGTCACTCTACCACTAGTTAAAGGTTTATTCATTAAATATCTTATAGCAGAATGATCAGTATGCACATAAACTTCATATCCTGTAATATAATGTCTGAATTTATTAATAGCAAAAATAACGGCTAAAAAATCTTTCTCAATCATTGTATAGTTAAATTCGACAGGTGACAAATTTTTACTGATGTAGTAAATAGCATAGGACTGTTTATTCTCTTCTTGTCCTAAGGTTGCACCAATAGTAGTGTCTGAAGCATCAGAGGAAATATGAAATGGCAGGGACCAATTTGGTCCTATCAAAACTAGTGCCTGTACAAATTTTTCCTTCAATGTTTCAAATGTTTGTTGGCAAGCCGTGGAACAAGTGAATTCACTATCCTTAGATAGTAATCGAAAAAGTGGGGTAGCAATCTTGGAAAAAATTTCAATGGATCTTTGGTAATAACCAACGTGTCCCAGGAAACGTCTCATTTCCCTTTGAGTTTTAGGTGCAGGAATATGAATAATAACTTCAATTTTAGCGAGGTCTACCTGAATACCTTTGTCAGAAATCAAATGACCAAGAACCACTCCTTCTTTACACATTAATCTACATTTTTTATCACTCAAGGCAAGATGGGCCTCTTGGCAACGTAAAAGAACTTTTTCTAAATTCTTAAGAGCTTCATCAAATGAGTTACCAAACACTGAAAAGTCATCCATATAAATCTCAACACATTCAAGATCAACAAAAATAGTCAGCATGGCCCTTTGAAAGGTAGCGGGTGCGTTACACAACCCGAAAGGAAGCACTCGGTAGGAAAATGTACCCCAAGGGCATGTAAAGGTGGTTTTGTATTGATCTGAAGGTGCAATCTAGATTTGGTTATACCCACTGAAGCCATCTAAAAATGAGAAGTACTTTTTAACGAAAAGGTTATCTAGCACCTGATAAATGAAAGGAAGGGGAAATAAATCCTTGAGAGTGGCTTTGTTTAATTATCGATAGTCAATGCAAATACGCCATCTCCTATATTTCTTAGGGACTATCACTAATGGAGAGACCCACTGGCTGTCAGAAATGGGGTAGATGAAATTAGCATCTAAGAGTTTTTGTAATTCTTCCTTAACAATATCTCTTAGTGTGGGATTCATTCGTCTCTGGGGTTGTCGGACAAGTCGGGCTCCCTCCTAGATATAGATATGATGAGTACAAGTCTTAGGAGGAATGCCTTTCATGTCTTCATAACTCCAAGTGAATGCATCCAAATGATCTCGCAACAAGGTAACAAGTTTCTCTTACTGAGATGAATCCAGGTCTGAACTATTGTGTAAGGATTTTCCTGGACTAATTTCAATAAGAGTAGTCTTGGGCTCAAGAGTACATGAAGATGATGCCACAATATGGGATAATGAAGGTTGGGAATCAGAGTTCTCTTGAAAATCCAAACTAAAGATCTGATGAAGTGTATCAAAACCAGACATAGTGTATAGATTTTCAAGAAATCTCGCAATTCACCATCCTGAGTAGATTGGGTATGATGCTGAATCGAAGAAATAGGCCGGGTCTCCTCATCGCTACTGTCATAATCTAACAATAAGGTATCATTAAGTTCCCGAATAGATCTAGTAGGTGGGTACAAGGTGTCCTTTTTCCTAGAGTCTCCATGTGAAATGTACATGTCACCAGAGCGACACCCAATATAAGTATCAGCTGTGGCAAGCCATGGTCACCCCAGAATCAAAGGATGTCCTCCCACGAGATTCTTTGGCTTAAGAACAATGAAATCCTCAGGGTATTCCCATGAATCTATAGAGACAACCACATCATCTAATACTCCATTGGGCTTGATTTTAGATATGTTTGTAAGTTCAAGAATGGTGGGTGTAGGACGAATGTAGCTCAACCCAAGTTGTTCCATGGTTTTCTTGGTCATCACATTGATGGATGCTCCCAGGTCTATTAATACATTAGAGACAAGTATTATCTCGATAGAAACAATTGGGTTTCCTGGATCTGTATATTTCTCCATCGATATGCATCCTGTCATCAACTCAGCTGCTCTACCAACAAACTGAATGGTCTGAGGTTCTACTCTCTTCCTCCCTGGATTTTTAAGACATAATTCCTGGATGATCTTGGTACAGATGGGAATTTCTCGGATAGCCTAAAGTAAAGGAACCTTTATACAAATATTCCTTAATTCAGAAGCCAAGGTGGACTCGGGGTCGCTCTTCTCCATGGCCAACCGCTCTAGATAGGGGGGCTGGTTTGAAGAAGATGGTGAATCTGAAGGTATGGGAATGGGTTGGAGGGTGATATTGTTTTTCAAATGATCAGGAGTTACCTCCTCATTTTTCTCCTCAATAATCACCATGGACTGTTTTTGTTTTTCTGGTTTAACTACCCTTCCCAATCTCAATTGAAGCTCATTTATCCCAACCAGAAAGGTTCGATAGGTAGGGAAAGGGGACGGTCCAACTGAATGAATCAGTTGTACCACCTTATTATTAGGATTCGGTACTGGTTGAGCAGGTAGTTTAGGTGGTCTGAATGGTGGTGGCAATGATTGACTCTGTTGAGGCAGAGAGGGAAAAGATGGTTGTGACATATGGTGCGGTGCATACGAAGGAGGATATGATGGCATCTGAGCAGGATAAGAATGATATGAATGGTTTGGCCCTCTCCATCCTTGTTGCCAAGTTTGAGAGGGATGTCCATGATGGAAATGGTTCCCATGCTGCCAATGTTGAGAGTGATTATTATTTTTATAATAGGAATATGGATATGCATTATAGCCATAAAAATTGTGGTTCAGGAGCCATACCTACACCTACCTGAGGCTAATTCCTTCGCGCTTCCATGGCATGTAAAGACTCAGGTTCAGAATGCTCTCCTTCGAGTACAGCTTTTAATCTTGGTATGGAGGGGAAATCCTCGGTGGCATGGTTCTCTGCACAAATCACACATTTATTAACACTTTTCATATCAACGTGACATTCTCTTAAAGGATGCTTCTTTCTACACTTTGGACAAAAAATAGACAATGACTCTTGTTATTTTTCTAGCTTTTACTGAAATTTCAAAGAGTATATTTGTTTGCTAACAATATTCGTTATTTCAATTTTCATATTGTCCATCTTATTCTCCAAGACAATGATCATATCATCTGTAGATACAAGTTTGTTAGTTTTTCGTTGACATCCTCTAGTGGATCTAGATTGGTTTCTGGAGAACTTCCTGCACAAGTCACAAATTTGTTCAAAGTTTCCTGAGCAATGTCTCCTTGTCCAAACAAATTCATACTATGTCTAGAATCCTTAGTAAGTCCTCGTAGGAACAAGGTTCAAATAATACTTAAATCAAATTTGTGTTTGGACCTTTGGAGTATATACAAAAATATCTCTAAGTAATCCTCCAAGGTCTCATCATCACCTTGTACAATGGTGAAGATCTCGTCCTGCATTTCTTTAGTTCTTTAATATTCCTAATATTTATTCAAAGATACTCTCTTCATTTGGTCCCAAGAACTTACAGTGTTTCCTCCTAGTCCCATGAACCAGCGCAAGGCTGAATCCTTAAGAGTTGCAGGAAACAACTTTAATTTCTGGGCATCAGAAGAATAATCATAACTCCAACACAATATATCAAATTCAAAAAGAAATTACTTTGGGTCTTCGTGCACCTTACCATGAAGTGTGGAAGAGCTGAGGGTGAAATATTCTTAATTTGTACATTCTCTCCCAAGTTCACTATTGGAAATCCAAAAGTGCATTGTTCATCATTTACCTGGTTCTTGCTAGACCCCTCTGCATGGTCTTCATGATCAGCCATTGTTGTGCCTCCAATCGGACTACTTCTAGAAGGTGAATGTTGACTAATGCTTAATTGAACTTTCCGATCATCTTTAGCCTCCTTTTCCCATTTTTAGGTTGTGTGACACCTGAATCACTGTGTCCAGAATCCAAGTGGACTGTTCCGGTGTGATGAGTTTGTGTTAACTTGGACTTCCTACCTGTAAAAGAAGGTCCAATATGAGAATAGCTTTAAGATCTTTCAGTATTTTGTCGGCCCTTATTGGGTTTCAGACCCCTACCTTTCTTAGGCATTCATTTTCAAGAAATCAAATCCAAAAACAAAATTCAGTTGCTTATAAAAGAAAAAGAATTTGTTAATTGCTGCAAATGGAAAAGAAAATTAGCACTCATAAAATCCTCAAAACAACATAAGCATACCGCAGGAAAAAATAATAGCAGACATACCCTTATTGTAGAAAAATAGAAAGTTCTTACCAATTTGAAATCGCCTCCCTGACAACAGCGCCAAAACGTTGGGTGTAGGGATTGCTGTCAAGCAAACTCCTTCAACACTTAATTTTCAACCCAGGGGTTTCGTAAACTTAGAGGTGAAGCACAAGAAATGCCAGAAATGATATGATATTTTCTAAACTCTATTCCTACTTCCTTGATTGCAATCTTGCAGAAGAAAAAAAATAAAAAATAAAAAAAAATCTCAAAATCTCTTGCAACAATCTTTGAAAATGTAAATCTATGTTGTATCTTCAATATAGTTATGTTCCAGATTAATAATTGGACCCTTAAAGATATCTGTCTCCTTTTAGATCTTCCTCCCTGTACTAAGTTATTATTCTTGTACTTTTGAAATGTGCTTGCACTAGTACCAGAATAAAGTTTAAGTGTTGGGAGTATACTTTACACTTGTATTGAAGATTTATGTCTTTGTGCAGGAACTCTAAGCCTCAAGGCTAGAGCACTCTATTCCTGTATCAAGAGATTGATTCCTGTAACGGAACAGAGGTTCTTGGTCCAATCTTTCCAATCCTTCTTTCGAGAAAATAAAGAATGTGTTAACTAAGGAAAAAAAACTTGCAAAGGTGAACAAAATTTTTAAAGTAACTTCCTAAAACCGAAATGTGCTTCAACTAATCTTTTAATGTCTAAAACAATAATTAACTCTAAAGTCAAAGCACACCTTCAAGTAAGGAACTTCTTCATGTAATCTAAGAGATCATTGAAATATGACAACAAGCTTCAGTCCTATAATAGTTATCCACACTTTTGATCTATATGCATAACCTTTTAAACCTAGAAAGATTTCCTTTAAGAACTATTACGCATGAATCAGATCTTTCCTAAATAGTATAAAGTGTAGGCACATACCAGTACTGTGTGTGTCGCAACAATGTTTTGTTTCATATGTGTATTTAATTCTAAATATCAAAAGAACTTCAGAATGGAAATCATGCTTTCAGAATCACATTAAGACTTAATAGAAATCACACTCTTTAGGATCACATTAATATTTATCAAATAAAAACAAAAGACCATTACTATAATGAACTGAAAGAATCAATATGCGAAACTGCAAACGCACTAGTGCAGGAATGCATGCCTACACGATCCAGGCATAAAACGAGATTAAACTTCAAAGAAGGAAATCATAAGATTAAACTTCAATCTAACTCGCACACCACGGATCCGTCACACTGTAATGAAATCAGATTTAAACCTTGTGGAAAGATAAAAGAAACATCTGCTCACTTCACACCTTGCATTAAAATAATTAACACACCTTAATCGAAAATGAGAAGAACACAAGGGAGAATGAGCTAGATTGTCTGGGCCCTATCCAACCAGCTCGTTTCCCTGTTTAGGAAACATAAAAACTTGGCTCTTTAATCAACACATCAACATAGAGTTATAGTGAAAGATTGAGAAAACATGGCATAGTTCATTTCTATTAATCATCAACAAATATACATCATGAATTCGAACCCAGCCCAGAATAAGGGCGATATAAGAAAAATTGCAAAAGGACAGAATCACAGTATCATTTCTATATCTGTCGCTCAGTACCATTTTCTATCTGAGTCCTACGTTTTATACATTCATCCAGGCCTGCGTCCGTAACCAAATTACAACGATCGTTCCAATTTGAGCCTTTCGACTATAACAAAAATAACAACAACTCGTGCTGAGCCTTTTGGCTATAACAAAAATAACAACAATAACTTGTGCTGAGCCTTTTGGCTATAACAAAACACTATTCTAGGTATTCAGTCAGTGACCTAATCTCCACCATATCCCTGATTTTCCTCCATGCTCCGAGCCCAACTTGAGTTAATCATTCCAGAACACGGCGTCCGCATGGAGTGGTGAGCTGTCACGGTAGTTGAAGATTCTCCAGTGGTGCAGGAATCCTACCTGCACTCGACCATGCTAACAAAATAATTAATTCATTGTCCATCAAATACTTTCTAGGAAGAGAATTATTAGTTACAAAGATTTAAAGGCATAAAATCTACAAAAATGATTAATTAAGCACTTTTGTAACTCTTAAACATGAAACATAAAGCTAGTGCAGGAAGGGATACGATTCTTGGACTAGTGCAAGAATAAGGGAGTTTGCGAGGTTAAAACAGAGGTATAAGGTTATGGTTTTGAACAGAAAAAGGGTTGAAAAATGGAACAATTCGGCCTACCAATAGAATATACAACCAAATATTATAATACTTGACAGATGGAGTAAAAAAAACCCAGATAAGTATAACACCATTGGAGAATTATAGAACATAATGACAGAGGTGACTAAGCAGCGTGATGATGACAAAAAAGGGAGCACAAGTTTAGGGGGAGTTGTATAAGCAACTGTCTAAGCAACAACAAAAGAAGAAACATGATAAGAAAGAGCAGCAGGTCGAGGAAACACAACTATTGTTGAGATGTCCTTCAAATAGGCAGTAAAATTCATTAAGAAATTTTTGAGTGCCCCATTTGACATTGATGCCAAAGGGGGAGATAATACAGAAAGGACATGATTTAGGAAAAGGAGTATGTTGCCATCAATGACAAAGGGGGAGGTTGTTGAGATATCAGTGTTGTCATTGATGGCCATATGGATTGAATATAGCATAAGAATTGAATATATATATATATATATATATACATACATACATACAGACATTGGACCCAAGGAGCAATCCCAAGGAGAAAGAGGAGTAGTACTAAATAGAAGAGCGAGAAGCAGTTCAAAGAGAAGCCATTGGAAGCCAAGAGGATAAGTATCAAAGAGAAGAGCAAGAAGCAATTCAAAGGGAAGCCATCAAGAGCCAAAGGAAATCCATCAGAAGCCAAGAGTAGGAGCCAAGACAAGCCAAGGAGGAGCAGATCCAATAGAAGGCCGCATATTCCCAAGAGAAAGAGCCAAAAGGAAAAAACAATGTTATTGGAGTAATAGACATTGAAATCCTTAATAATCCATTATCAGAATATATCACAATGCATATAATAAAACCAAACAAGAGAAATAGCATATCGACATTTTTATATCAACGTTTTTTTTTATTGTGTGTCACCACTCAAAACTTCAATCTTCGATCTCTGATAAGACCCAAGCTCCGACCTCCAACTATGATCTCCAATCTCCAATCTCTGACTCCGATCTCCTATCTTTGATCTTTGATATACAATATGGGCCTCCAATCTCCGATGTACGTTATGGACCTCTAATGCAATATGGACCTCTGATCTATGATGTGCAATATGGAGCTCCTATCTCTGATGCGATATGGTACCTTCGATAAGACCCTCTGATTGTCGATTCTGGATATGGTCGCGGGCCCAATTGGCTTTATCATAACATGTCTAATATAATATCATGTCCGCCTCATCGGGACTTTTCTATATCGCAAGTCTTGTAAGCCATGTCATGTTAAAGCTTCCGATACAAACCTATGATATCCATGTGGTGCCGATGTACAAGATTGAAGTGATGATGTGGCATATGGGACCTCCCGACATCCATTATATTATGTTTTCACATTATTCGTTTGATTAAAAGCTATGGCCCCTTCCGTCTTGCTATTATAATATGGTTTCCATAACAATGAAACTATGTTATATTTGTTCTATTATTAAGAAATATCCCTTCTGACAACTATTTAATATATTTTCAATGTGCCACCTCATGTACAAGTTGAAGTATCCTCTAATGAACATGTCTTTTCGTTTATTGGTGAAACTCCTATAAATGCAAGTCTAAACCTTCATTTCAACTTATCGATTCAGTGAAGATCTATTACAGAGACACATTATAGTTCACAACTCATGAACGAGGAACACTGAGAATGAATTGAAGAATTAAATTGTTTGGGGATATCTATTCTAGAGCTCATAAATCACATTTGTAGAAGACCTGTGGCCTGGATCAGGGAACATTTCATTTTCGGTAAAGCCCAAATCTGTGGGACATTTCAGTTTCGATGGAGCACGGATTTGTGGGTAGTGCAGTCTTGGTGGAGCCCAGATCTTAATATAAAAGTATTGTGATCTACTAAGACTACTGGAGGAGGCTTAGTGATAAAACGGTGAAATAATATTGGGAATATTTGTGGAGGGATCGGACCTGCGAACAATAATCAACTTGGGAAAAATCTGACCTGTGATTTCAGAGCGGTGATATAAGCTTCAAACCTTTTTTTGTTGGGAGCTCAGACTATACTACAATGAATAGAGAGCTTAGACTTGTGTAGGCCCTAGATCAGTAAAAATTTTAAGAAACTTAGATTATAGTAACAACATTTAGGAAGACCTTGTTGATGAAGAATTGTGAAGACTTTCTTGGAGAGTTCTTGAAGAAGCCCTTGAAGAGGCTTAAAGTAGGTGCAGAAATTGGGCTGCCTATTTAAGACATCTTGAAGGTTTTGGAGATATTATTGGATACTATGATGCGTTGAAGAAATCGTGAGGTGACTTTGGATATATTTTTTTGGGTGACATGAAGAGAAGTGGCAACACCTTCTAAGAAGAAAATGTTGTCATTGATGAAGTGATTTAGAGGAGGCATTGTTGAAGATAAATAGGGCTTGTTGCAGAAGATATTGGGAGCCATAAAGAATAATCAAACTTATCTTGATGAATTGCCACTGAGGGTTGGAGCCCTAGAGGGAGGAGCCTCATAGAGACAAGTTTGGTGCCTTGGGAAGATAGGGTTGGAGCCTCGTGAAGTCCAAGTTGGTGCTTGGAAAAGTATAGTTTGAAGCAGTGGGTTGGAGCCCTAGAGGATAAGAGTCCTCAAGAAGACCATGTTGGAGCCTATACTAGATATAGGGTTCGAGCCCTAGAGGTTGGTGCCTCAAAGTGACAAGGTTGGAGCCTCGGGAAGTCCAAGTCAGTGCTTGGAAACTACAGTTGGAGCCTGGGAGATTGAGGATTGGTGTCTTCATCTAGGGTTGGAGCCATACACATTGTTGTATTGGATTTATTGTAAAGAGAATTGGAGTCCTCGTCATTTATTAATAAAATTATTATTTTATCATAGTTCATTTTGTGTTCTAATTATAAGTGATCTTAACTGGTAAAAAATAACAATCGAAAAGAAATATTGATTCACTCCCCTCAGTATTTCCAACATCTTCTTGAGCTTCGATTGTGCATATGTCCACACTTGCGAAGTGAATTTCTAGTCAACCACCTGCCAAATGTCTTGCATGTTGGGGCTTTTGATTTGATGTACATCCATGCTATCAGAGCAAGAGGGAAGGGTTTGCATCAATGCACCTGTTGTGGGGATTAACATTTTAAAAATTATTTTGGTAAAGTTCTTCATTTTAAGAAAATAATTTAGTGGATGTTATGTATGTTTGTGTGGAAGGACCAATTTTTTAATGAAAAACCATTTTTTGATCATTTATGTAATATATTTCATGTATTTATATAATTTGTATTTTGGATGTAAAATATTATGATAATGTTTTTTTAATCACTATCTTTGTTCATATAACTGGTAGGATGTTTTTGTTTACTCATACTTTATGATATACAACTAGAAACGATTCAAAAATTATATACCCAATAGTTGCAACAACCATAAAAGATTGGTTTCTTTATGAAAATAAATTAAATGAAATTAATAAATGAATTATGCATTTTTTGGGTTATGTTCTCATGGTGATGAAATTTTTCCTTGTAGACACTTTGGGTCAACATGTATAAGTGACACCTCCAAAATATAAATTTATTTCGATGAAGCTTACATCTTTGAGAATTTACAAAGGAAATTCTTAATGAATATTTTGTGATTAAGGGTTATCTATTTTCCCAAATTCACTTGGACCTTTTTCAACTCGAGGTTATTGATTTTGCAAAATTTATTTAGAACATTTTGTAATTCAATGTTATCAATTTTGTTAAATTCACTGAGGACTTGAAATTGGCCACTGTTGCATGAAATGATTAGTTGTCTAGGTGAGATAATTCACCATATTAGAATATTTATTGGGGTATTTGAACCTTGAATTGGGGAATAACAACACTTTTCTTTACCAACCAACTAACCAGAACTTTGTTGATGAAGAATTTACTTTCACAATAGATGGGATTCATAGCCTTGTTGAAACCTATAAAAATTGATAATGTCTAACTTATACTGAGAGGTGGGTAAATCAATATAAGACAATTTTACTTATTCAAACTTTCATAAACCATAATAAAGCAATCACATATGAGATCTATTAGTTTCATAACATGGAACACATGATTTACATGGAAATTCTTTCGAGAGAAAACCATAAAAATTCTTTTTATAATTATTTGTAGGAACCAGCCTACTGTTACAAATATTTTTAGTCACCAACCTACTTGAAACACTAGTCTGCACTGCTACAAATATTCATAAACACCAACCTTCTAGAGACACCAAATCTCACCACTACAAATATTTATAGGCACCAACCTATTGGAGACGCCAATCCCCATTGTTGCAAATAATCAAAGACATCAATGTACTTCATTGAGTTTGTTTGATACTCTTGTTTTCTTTGAGTCAATTTACTGCTTCTATATTCACTAGTTATGCTTGTTGTTTTTTCCTTCACTAGATCTGCTTTCTCCAAAACTTGTTTCTTTTGGCCTCTTTTTCAGAGAGAACTTGTGTAGCATGCCATATATCCAATTTTGCAAATCTAATTATGAAATTTTTACTTGAAGCACTTATGAATGTTTCCTTGGATCTTTAAAAATTTCATAGTTTGAAAGTCCCATAAAATAAGTTACAACAAAAATTCCAAGTTTACATGTTTGAAATTGATTTTAAGGTCATAAAAAACCCTAAATTCCACAAGACATATATCTAAAAGTGTAATAAATCAAAGTATAAATTTTTTACCACAGGTACCTAGAGATCTTAGCTATGTCTCCTCAAGATTTCATGGTCTGAAGCACCCCAAAATAAATTTCAAAATGACTTGTTCACTACACATCACATTTTTGCTCCACCTTTAAAACCCCTAGAGTATTCTCTAGATTCTCTTACACATCGTAGATTTATTCTTTCTTGTATGGTCTTTAAATGCGCTCATTGATTTTTTATTTATAATGTTTTTTTCTTCACTTATTGGGCCAACTTGTAAAATTGGTTACATTGACCTGACATAATTTTTCAGATCTCATTATTCCTATGGAGTTGGATGGAGTGCCATATACTATTGGAAAGATCTCAAAATGATATTTTCTACCACATATCCTATGCTACCATTTGAGCTAGGTATTTAGAGTAAAACAACCTGTCAAAATAGGGTATCCAAACTAGGCATACAAAAACCTAGGTATCCAAACAATATTTCCAACAACCTTCATCTTGCAACATTTATCTTGGACATTTGTCATCTCACCTTGCCTTTGACATTAATGACAACAATATTTCCAACAATCTTCCCCTTTGTCATTGATGACAACCCTTAGTCAATTTTGCAACAACATTGTAGTACTCCCTCTATATGTAATTCTCCTTATGTTTGTAGTTCTTCCTATGTCTACAACTTCTCCCCCTTTGATATCAATGGAAACAGGTTGCTCCCTTGAAGTTTTTTTCTCTTTACTAATGAGATGAGAAGGACATCACTCCCAATTTATGTCTAAGACATTTAAATGTTTCTCTAGGAAGGGGTTTGGTAAAAATATATGAAACCTATTCCTTGGTG
The DNA here is from genome assembly GCA_031772625.1 of Pinus tabuliformis. Lineage (NCBI taxonomy): Eukaryota > Viridiplantae > Streptophyta > Pinopsida > Pinales > Pinaceae > Pinus > Pinus tabuliformis. The sequence goes on along the minus strand of CM062814.1, from coordinate 695,462,621 downwards.
GAAATGTATTCTATTTTTTCACTTTGTTTAGAACATTGTTCTCTTAGGTAGTGGTACTTGATGGGAATATGCTCAGTTTTTAGTGCATAACATGATTCTTTGAAATCTTGATTGCACTTGTGTTGTCGCAAATGATTAAGAATGATTGATCATGTTCTACCTATATTCTTTATTGTATGCTTTATTAAGTGAAGTATACAACATGTTACTATTGCAATATATGTGGCTTTTGTTGTGGATAGAGAGATTGAAGTTCTTTTCTTGCTTAACCATGATACCAAGCAATGTCCTAGAAAGGATGCACCTCCACTTGTACTATTATTGTCATCAAAACATCAATATATGTTTCCAATCTACATCAATATATGTTGTTATAGTGAATTCCTTAGTTCTTGAATGCCATAAAACAAAGTCCAATGTGCCCTTCAAACCTCTAAATATTCTTTTTGTTGTTTGCACGTGTCTCCTTTGGAGCATATTGAAATATTGCAACCAATCCTACTGCTTGCATAATTTTTGGCCTTGAGTTTGTTACATATAGTACGCTGCCAATCATTGAACTATATAGTGTTTTATTATCTTATTGGGATTCACCATATTTTTTAAAGTTACATCCTATGACCATGGATGTATTAACAACTGCACATTCTTCCATTCTAAATTTCTTTAACGTCTCCTTGATGTATGCTTTTGTTGGATTGAGAAATTTGTAAACCTGGAAAGAATGACAATTCTACAAGCATAGGCATATCAAAATTCCTTTTGCATTTCTTTTGAAAAAATTTAGTTCATTATGTCAGAATTACTTCCAAAAATCATATTATCCACATAAACCACAATGATGAACATATTTTCATTTTATTTCTTAATGTAAAAATTGTTGTTTGCAACACCTCTTTTGAAACCGTGTTGTTGTATATATTTGTCAAGTCTTGAAAACCAATCTCTGGGTGATTTCTTTAGTCCATAGAGTGATTTCTTCAGTATGCATAAATTATTTTCATTTTCTAACAATTAAAATATTTTTGTTTCAATATATACGTCTTCTATATTTATATTTAGAAAGGATGGTGTGACATCCATTTGATAGAATTTGAATTTCTTGAAACATGCAAATGTAAAAAACATTAGGATTGCTTCTAATATTGCAACTGGAGCAAAGATTTCTTCAAATTCAATTTCGTCAACTTTAGCATACCCTTTATAGACCAATGTTGTTTTATTTCTTACTACTTATCAATTTTCATTCAACTTGGTCACATTCTTGTGTATTGGGTTGAGCACAAGTTACCATGTCTCATTCTTCTTATTCTAGTTTAGTTCTTCTTCCATAGTATCAACCCAATGTTTATCTTCACTAGCTTGTGTAAAGTTCTTGGGCTTTATTTTGCATAGAAAAGAAAAGTTTGTTTTGTTTGGGTGTACTTACCATTCCTCTTTTAGTTTGAATTCTTGTATCTAAAATCACCAAAAATCTTATTTTTTTCATGATAATTTTGGAAACTTTGGGTGATGTCTTTGGATATTGGTGTTCTATTTCTTCTTCCTCTCTTCCATTTCAAGTTTTCAGTAGATTATCTCCTTTGAATTTTCACTTGTTTGTAATTTTTCTTTTTGAGGTATCACTTTAGCCACTATTACATCAATAGTTTTACCACCTTGCAAAGTATTTTGTTGTAACATTTGCAGGCCTTACTTCTAGATGGAGAGCCAAGAAAGCTACCTTCATCTATTATTTAATCAAACTCGTTTAAATTATCTTCATTTATATTTATACAACACTTGTTCCCAAATATTGTGAAGTATTTGACTGTAGTTGATCTACCTTTCCATAATTCATAAGGTGTTTCTTTGTCGTTCACTCTAGTTTGTGCTATGTTCAAAATGTAGATTGTTTTGCGAACTTCTTCTCTCCAAAAGGTGTTTATTGTTGGCTTTCACTCAACATTGTTCAAGTCATTTAATATACAATTTTATTAAGTTCCTTTCTACAACTCCATTTTGCTATAAAATGGCTATTGATTCCATAATTCATACATAATTCATTAAATTCATTATAGGTAAACTCATCTCATTTGTCTAATCTTAATCACTTGATTTTTAAATCAGTGTCATTTTCAATTAGGGATTTGAAGGCTTTAAATGCATTAAATGTTTCATGTTTTTCTTTAAGAGATATAACCCATGTCATTCTTATGTAATCATTAATAAGCAACATAAAATAACTCTCACCTTTTAAAGGTTTTTTTTCTTGTTGGCCTATAGAGGTCTATGAGTATAAGTTCCAATGACTTTGATGTTGGATATTCTTTTGTTTTGAAACTACGTCTTTTCTGTTTCCCGTGTTGATATTTCTTACAAATAATGTCCATAGGCTTTAATATCCTTGGAATATCTCTTAATACTTGTGTTTGTCAAGTTTTACTAGATTGTCAAGGTTTATATAGCCCATCCTTCCATGTTGTAACCAAATTTCATATATTTGTCCCATACAACATTTTTCTCCTTTAACTTCATCGAAGACGCATACATATATTTTCATTTTCCACTAATCTTTTTGAACCTGCTTTTTGTAAGAACCATGTTCAGACTATGTACATTTTTTTTTTTTTTTAAACTTAAAACAGCAATGGCAACCAGCAAGGAAACGCATTGAAATTCAAATTTATTTAGCACACAATTCCTGCCACTCATTTCAGGAAACATACCCTAACATTTTCATACCCTTAACTAAGATCAATAGTAATGAAATACATATGTACCGTTCACCAGAAGGCGAGACTCCGCTTGCTCTGCTGTTGCTGGTATTCCTTGGTAGCTAGTCACCTCTGCGAGTGAATGATGACGCACTTGATCCGAATGTGAAGACTCACCGGTTAACCTCCCAGCCTACTCCTTGGGTACTCTTCTTCCCCGCCGACCCCCGAGCTGCAATGGGGTTGTACAATGGAGACAAGCACTAGCTGGTAGAGGAGAGCACACCTTGGCTCAAGAGTCCCCTCCCTAAATCCTCTACCTCACCAAACTCACTATAGCTTCGTAATCACTGCTCTCACAACATCTCATCCATCCAACAATAGGGTTCCCAAAAGTCCCTTCTTCCATGGCTTGCCCCTTCTTTTATAGGAGTCCTCATAGGTGACACTTGTCATGTCATGCATAATTAATTACTTTTTTATAATTCAATAGCTTGATTATTCATCCACCCATGTGTCATTCTCACATCAAGGGTCTCCCAAATTATTTACTTAAATTTTTATTTAAAACTAATATTTTCCTCAACTCAACAAGATTCCTATTTCTTCTCCTAGTTGTCTCTTTATTCCCCCCTTTTATTCCTTAATTTGTGTTCATTACTTGAAGTCAATTAATGAGTCAAGATTTTATCCCCAATCTACTCCCTAATTTAACTCAGGTTATCTCCTAGATGGATATCCTTATGTTGGTTGTTGACACATGGAGCTTCTCTACATTTCTCTAAATTTAATTTATTATTCTCATTTTAATTCACCTTCCCCTTTTCTTAATTAGGTTAAAATGAGTGTAGGATTAATCTTTATCCTTACTATTATGTTTGTCTTTCCCCTTTTTCCTAATTAAACCACATAATCTTCCTAGTATTTTCCAAAATGGGAAGGGTAGAGTTTTTAAGGTACTTTATTTTAATTCTTCCTATGGTCCTCCTTATTCCAAGTTTTATTTTTGATTTAATTACATTGTTTTATAGTCATCATTTACCCTTGATGTAAATTTACCTAGTTTTCATTCCTTGCTTATATTTATTTATTATTATTTATTTTTAATGATTCCAAGGATGCCAAGTTTGGTTGTGCCCTTCAAGAACTTCCCTAGAAGTTCCAAGGGTGCCACACCTAATAGCTTATTTGTGATGTCAAGGGTGCCATTTTGGTTGTGCCCTTCAAGAACTCCCTAGAAGTTCCAAGGGTGCCACACCTAATAGTTTATTTGTGATGTCAGGGGTGCCAGTTTGGTTGTGCCCTTCAAGAACTTCCCTAGAAGTTCCAAGGGTGCCACACCTAATAGTTTATTTGTGATGCCAAGGGTGCCAAGTTGGTCGTGCCCTTCAAGAAATTCCCCTGAAGTTCCAAGGGTGCCACACCACTTGCCCTTCAAGCATCCAGTGATTACGAGGGGAAAGTATAGTGCAACGTCATAGACCACTGTCATCTCTTATGTTGCCTGCTATAGTGAGACTAATGGTGTCGGGGATCAAGGAATCCACCTTGATGCGCGCCTCTCGGTAAAGTCCTCATGAGCGAACCAACTTTGGAACCTGCCCTCATGGCATCGTGATCTTCAAGGCGAAGGTGTTTCAACCCTTCCAGCCCAAGTCACAGCAGGAGTGCTAGTGGGTGAGATCAGGGACTCTGTCCCACCCCTCCCATGTAGTTCCATCCACTTGTACAACCCCATCACCCATATGTGAGTCATTCGGTCAAGCAACTAATCTGTGCCTGCAACCATTAATATATCATCAGAATATAGTTAAACATATATGGCAGATTCCAAGATCAACTTAGACTTTCAAAGATAAAGTAATATAAATTTTCATCAAACCAGGTGTCATCGACAAGTCATATGCCAGGGCCTCTGATGGTTTCCTGCCATACTCAATAATCATCAGTAACACGGTTTCTCAATGTTAGTCAATTATCATCATAGCATCATTAAAAATTCCTGGTCATTCACATCATTGTCCATTGTAAGTCTGAACTAAAGGAAGTGGGTGACATAGGGGACACATCCCTCATGGCTATTATCAATAATCATCAATGGAAACATACATATTCATTAAGCTATCACATCGTAACATCGTAGAAATATACCTATCCATAAAATTTATCCTCATTATGCTTTTAGTAGAGCACATACATATTCTTTACTACCCTCATCATAATTTCAAATAGAGACCAACTTAACTATGAATATTGCAATCATCAGAATACTGATAGATAAGATCCATAACCATTCATGCTACCATAATATCAATGGAAAGCATTCATAATCATCACAACCATGAATATCTCAATCGCTAATAATAGTGTCATGGGTCCAGATCCTCAATCTGAGGTCCTCGAAGAATAGAGTGTCTAAGATAATGTCGTATCCGGGTCAGGAAACTAGAGTGGGCACTACACTTTTCTTATCTCTCACCCTTTAGAATTAAATGTGAGGTTGAAGCCCCGATCACACAATTGACTGAGACTTAGAAGATTGTGTTTTAACCCTTCAATGCAAAACACATTTTGTGTTTTAGTCTTTCCATCATCATGACTAATCATAACTTTTCCAACTATCCTTGCAAAATCATTATCCCCAAAGGTAACAATGTATCCCTTTTCTTCCTTTAGGGTGAAAATTTCGTTTTGATCCTCTGTGATATGTTTAGAAATTCCAATATAAATGTACCATTGAATTCCTTTGTTTTTAGGAAACAATGCAAGTCCACATTCTTCCTTCTCTTGATCTTCTTGCTTCCTTTTCAAAACCTTTATGTATTATTCTCTATGCCTAGTAAGAACATCTTCTTCCTTGTTTTGTTTAGGAGACTTTATTATGTTGCTTTTACTATCACATTTTATTTGCCCATAGTTATAGCACTTAGAACATTGAATATTCTAAGCAAGTAGGGGAGAAAATGAATTATAGTTTCTAACAAGAAACCCATGAAAAATTCTAGTTTTGTTGCTCACATAGTCATTATTTGAGATCTTATATGATCCTATATTTCTATCTCTCACATGATCACTTTTACAATCTATTGCTTTATGACCAAAATTATTGTAAGAAAAACAATAGCCAAGGAAGAGATTTTGGTATCAAATTTTGAAAGTCTTCTTAGTGGAACAACTCTTCTGAACTCATTCTTGTTGTTTTTGTGAGAAGAGTTAGGTTTATGTTGGTCTTCATTTCCGTTCTTGTTGTTCCTTTCATTTTTTATGGAGTATTTTATAATACTAGCATATATTTTAAGCCTTTCTTCAAATTCCTTTTATGATGGCCTTGTAACATTAATGATTACATCTCCCTTGAGGGTATTTCATTTTTCATCATAGACAAGACTTATATTGATGAATGGTGACCTTTGGAAACTAAGAATATTATCTACTATTTTAGCACTCTTTCCAAACTTCTAGCTTTTATTTAACTGATTAGTTGTTTTTCTAGTTCCTTTTTTAAGGAAATGATTTCAACATCTAACTTTTTGCAATTTTGTTCCTTTTATTTCAGTTGGTTTCTCAACGCTTCTATCCTTTTTGCCTCTTCTAGTTGATTCTTTAGGATGATAATTGTTGTTGTTGTTCTTTCATTAAGATCATGATCATTATTTTCATATTTCTACAATCATTGTGTGTGTCTTTTAATCTTTCCCCTAAGCCTAACTATTTATTCTAAAGCACTAATGAGTTCTCCTTGAAAATTCACTTCCCCATCAATGTCTTCTCCTTCTAAATCTGATTTTATTTATTTATTTTTATTTTTATTTTTTTCTTATTGTCTTTATTTTCTTTATCACTAAACTTTGTATCTATGGTTATGAATATGAATTCCTCTTTTTCAATATAATAAACATATCCCTCACTTTCTTTAGACAAATTGTTTTCCTCTCTAGAGTAAAAACTCTACTTTTAGTGTATTTTCCTCTTTTGTGTCTATAAGGTTTGATTTGATTGTTTTATGCTTCTTCATGATCATTGTTTTCCATTTTTGCATATATAAATTAGCAGCAAAATGTCTTACTCTACCACAATTAATTTGAAGGGTATCTTACCTTTGTATTTGCTAAATCCTCTCTTTAGGTTTCACAAAAATTGTGCTTCTTCTATATTTGATTCATGGATGGAATGATCATAGGATTTTTCTTTTTTTATTCTTTGACACGTTGAACTTTGTTTCCTTTTGTGTTGTCTTTTCTTTTTCTATGTTCATTTCATATTCAATGAGAATCCCATGTAGCTTATCCATCATCAGTTTCTCTAGATCATTTCTTCAATGGTAGGGATATTGGCATCAAATATTAAGGAGGGTGACCTTATCACCTTTTGCAAAGTCATTGGTTGTTCAACCTTATCCAAATATCCTTTGATGATATTGAAAATTTCATCCACACAAAAGAAATAAGTTGCAAAATTTTATCCGTTTTTCATTTTAAAATTCTCAAATTGTATTCTATGAGATTGGAACTTTGCCTTCTTCACCATGTCATCACATTCATAGATGTTTTGAAGTTTGTCTCAAATTTATCTTTCTTATTCACAATGCATCGTTTTGACAAATTATGATTCTAATAAATCACACAAGATATCATTCATGGCTTTTACATTATGTTTAATAACCTTATTCTTAGTCGTATTTATTGGAGGAGTTTTCAAGGCCATATAATTAGTCACAATTGAGTTTCAAAGATCAAACCCATGAGCCATTAGATAATTATGCATCCTTATAGTATGGAATGCATAGTATTTTTCGTCAAAAAATGGGGCTTGTTTTGGAGAAAGATTCTTGAATGGACATGCATTCTCTCAAAATCTATACCTACTCTATGTTGAAATATGTAACTAGGTTTGGTCTCCATAATGACATTTCTAATAATGATTTTACATAATTTATGCAATGAGAAAAATAAATTTATTATTATTGATCTTGAGATATGGGTTTCATTCTTAAGGGAAATTTATTTTTTGGTCAAGCTCCTATTGTGAGCTCTTAGGTTTGTCATAAAGTCAAGTGAGTCATTGTCATGTATGAAAGACCCATTTGGGCATGTTACATATTGTAAGAAGAATTTATTTATGTCAAAATCAAGTCAAGAACTCTCCAAAGACCAAGTCATATTTCAAGGAACAAGTTGGCATTCACAAGCATCAAGTTGGCCTAGAGACTACTACAAGTTGGCCTAAAAGCATGGATAAGGAGCTTATATATAAGAGTAATTAGCCTCACTTAAGGAGGAATTCATTCATGATCATCAAGTTTGATTTAAGCAAGAAGGAATCAGTGGAAAGGGAAGTGAAGGAAGAGATAATTCTCATCAATAGAAATCGAAATTATTGCGCCTTTTATAGGGCTCAAATATGTCACACATGCAAGGAAGTATTAGGGCATCCACTTGTTGTAGAAGGACTGAATTTCAGACCTTAAGGAAGTAGAAACAATTCAACAGAAGAGGGTATCTTGTATGCCGAAGTCACAAAGAGACTAGCTCAAGATAAGAGAAGAAGGAAAAGGGCTAAAATTTCCCTAAGTCTGCCACACATGCGAAAGGAATAGTGCATTGTAGGAGGCCAATAATTGCAGTCAAGGAGGCTGAGAATTTTAGACTAGTGTTGCAGGAGCAAAGGCTAAAAATTGAAGAGGCGATTGTAGCTGAATCAATAAAGGGTTAACTTTGACTTGAGGCAAGTTGACTTGGTCTTAGATAAGTTCTTGGTCAAGGGTATAGGTCTTGGAATTCGTGATTCGATAAGAAGAAGAATTATGTGGGTTTTCCTCTCAAGATTGGAGAAGTTTTGGAAATGCCTGATCACCTATATCTTGTGTCCTTTGTCTTATTTTTCTTTATGGTTTGGTAGTTTTTTGATGAAGTAAACACTAATAAGAAACATGAAAAAGTAGAATATAATTAAAATAAGTAAAAATATATCACAAACAATTATCAAGTTAGAGAAATCACCTACTAATGCTACCCCTAGATTTCTCAACATGGTATCAGAGCTAAGGTGACAAGTTAAGGAAGGGTAGCTCAATAAAGGGCACTCAAGGACCAAAGCTCTAGAAGATAATCAAAGGCATCAATCGTCAATAAGTACCTCTCATCTCAAGAGCACTTCAAGGACAAGGATCACATCATCATCTTGAAGGAAGTCTAAACCCTAGTTCTTTCAAAGAAGGCATATACACTTTGAACATTTTTTAGATCCTCACTCCATCAACATCTCAAATAAGAAGACCTCATAATACCCTACCTCTACTCAAATTGAATAGGTCTTCAAATCAAATCATATTGAAGCCAAATCATCCAAGGGAAGCAAGATCAAGGACATTATCATCATCATCATCAAGGATTCAAGGTGATCTCCCTCTCTTTGGGTTAAGGATCACTTTTGAGAGAAAGACATCTTCTTTAAGAAGAAATATTCTATTACCATATCATCATCAAACTCAGTAAGGAAACAAATTGACGATATTTTCAACAAGGAGTATCTTCACAAGTAATTATTTTTATGTGCACATCTAAATCTATTAAAATGCATTTTTGCAAGGATAGCAACAAGTTGGTTGGGTCATCAAACTTTCTTGCATGGAAGAAGAGGACTGATTTATTCCTCATAGAAAATGAAGTTGTGGAACATGTTAAGGGCTCAATCACAAAACCTCTGAAGGAACAAGCTCAAGCTCTTGCTGTTGGAAATAATATTGAGAGGGGGGTGAAGCAGTATTATCAGATCAATTATTTTATTTCCAAAAACTAATTTATATACGCTACTTCTGTGAAGTGAACTAGCGTGTACACACAACTGTGATTAGAGAAACCAGTGTATACCCAAAGAACTTGTGATTTAGAAAATTTATCATGTGTTTATCTTTAACCAGTGCATCAATAACTTATTAAAAAATAGAATAAAGCATCACACATAAACAACACACATGAACACCAAGATTTAAGGTGGAAACCCGATGTGGGTGAAAACCACCTACTATTGTCGTATTTGTCTTCTTTTAATAATAAGAAAATCTTTTTACAATCTTGTACTGGTGCAGACTCATACCAGTATGCAGGCACCCACCTGCAAAAGGCTACAACCTTCTCTCATTTTTCAACTTCTACTGGAAGGGAGTTGCAACCCCCTAGCTCTTGTACTAGCCAATGTGATTACTAGTACGTAGGTGCCGACCTACAGAAGGCTACGACCTTCTCTCTTCCTCTAGGGACGAAATTTCATAAATTTTCAGACTGGATGCTCCTGGTACACAACAATACACATGAAAGCCTCGTTTCATCAAATTTTCATACTAGACCCATCAAAAACTTTGAAACTCAAATTGCATCAACCAACAATCAGTTAATCTGAACAATCAGATCACTGTCACCAGAACACTGTGCTGAACCTAGGAATCAGCTGCAACCTCAAAAATCATGCATCAGAATGTACACGCTACTTTAATGAACCCAACCTGCGTGTATACGCTACTTCCTGTAATCAAACCTGTGTATACCTTCAAAACTATTAAACTTCAGAATCAAGTTTGTACCAACCAGCAATATACTGACGATCTACTGTCTATTTACAGAGTTTTACACAGACAATATTAGAGATCACCTTTCTCACTTATACAATTAGTCAATCAGATATCAAACTCCTTATTCATTCATTTTTACATTTAGATCTAAGAATACTTCATTGAAAGACAACAATAAAACAACAACACTGATCTGATAGATCAGTCATCCTTGAACATCAAGCTTTTCTTTTGCATACGCTACTTTGAATATCCAAACCGACGTGTATACACACCTTCACCAAATCGAACCAGCATATAGATCTGTAAATACTTACTTCATAACTTCGCTGCACTTCTGGACTTCAGACAAACCCAGATCACGATATTTAAAGAATAAAACAAGTGTACGTAATCAGACCTAGCCCAACCAATATCCGATCATTCAATAATAAGTCATTTCAGGTCTCATGATCTTGATCCAATATTGAATTCAAGGTGCACAAAGTATTTCAAATCAAATCACAAACATAGCCCCTGCAACATAAAATATACTTCAGATAGAAGTATTCCTTAGAAACCCATACACTTGCACATTTGCTTTTTATTTAACACTTCATAAGATATTCATTCATTCTACACTTAGCCCTTTGATCTTCTCCTCCTTATATACTTAGATCCTTTATCAATACATCAGAGCAAAACCTTGGTTTTCCAACATGTACGCGCTTTTCCTTCTGTGGGAGTGCGTGTATACGTATACGCTCTTTTTGTTCTATGGACCAGCATGTGTACGTTGTTTTGACTAAGTGGACCTGCGTATACTTCTTAAACTGCTTTACATCAACCTTTTCCTTTACCTTCTTTATTCTGATCAGTAGACCTTAGTTCCATCTTCCCGTTCTTCTATACCACTGCCCTATTAGCTCTGAATATACCTGTTGTACTGTGATTTTCCTTTTACCAAAACTGAATTGACCTATGAGTGAGTTGCCATCAAGAACAACACTTGTATCATATTGCCAACAATCTCCCCCTTTGGACTTGATGGCAACCATGAAGGTGTTGATTACTACAAGCTATAGAGATAACATGCAACACCAAAATACTCTGTTAAGATTAGGTATGTTCTATGCTAGAGCAATTTATTTAAATTTTCACAGTTAGCAATCACATCAGCATTATGATAAACTGCAGATAGAACATAAATATAAAACGCAGAAGACAAGCCAAGACAAGAGGACACAAGATGTGGCGCGAGCCAGGGACAAACCCCACAATGTGTGGGGAAACCCTTTGATCAAATCTTCTTTTATCTTCAAAGTTCAACAGAGAAAGAGAGAGAGTACATTTACAACAGAAGTCAACACTTTGAATTTATCTAGATCTAAGCATAGATCATCTCCCATCATCATGCTGCATCTGGTTCTCTAGTTGCACCACTGCATACTACATCATGCGGCTATCCATGTCCATGATCTTGCTCAAACTAATGTGCATCATCATCATGCTGCTGCCCCTGCTCCATGTATTCATTTCACAGCCCATCTACAATATATCATGTTGTTGACCATGCTCCATGTCATCATGCACTTATGCTACCCATCATGCTGCTCATAATGTTGCTCATAATGTTGCTCATTATGCTGCGCATCATATTGTTCATAATGCTGCCCATCATGCTGTTCATAATGCTGCCCATTATACTGCTGCATGATTCTATCATGCTACCCATTCATTATGTAGTACTACTTCGAAAAATTATTGAGTTGTTCTCAATCATCATGGATCTGCACCTCAATGACTCTAATGCTGCTCTCATGCATCCTCATGTTGTCTTATCTATTAGCATGGAATCTCATTGTGCTGAGATGAGATTAGGACCATATCTATGCTTATTATTACACAGAGAGCTGATGTGGTTATGTATAGCATCGAGGCATATAAACGTATTCCGAGACTTATTAGATAACAGGTCCGAATATCCTTCTCTGTAATACTGAGGTCATCTTTAAGGCATGACTGTCTTACTGTTCCATCTCCATCCAAAGTTCTATAGCTACAGGGGTATGATGTCAAGACTGCTCTTATTCATGCGAAATTAGCCCAACACTGGAATGCCGAGACTGTCCGAACCTCATGTCACTGTTGTGTCTATACACTCCAATTATCTGAAGTCTTGACTGTGACTGCACCTAATACCCAATCGAGGTGCAGTCAAGCCCTAGATTAAGGATCTGCTCCTTTGTGTGAGTTTAGGGTCATTGTGATATGTCTAGACAAATCCGGATACAAAGTCGAGATGTAACCCTTGTTACTTCTGCAGTCCTGATCATTGTTTATAACATGTCGAGGTTGCATTAGATACACAGGCATCCAAGATGTATACGAGTGATCATACCTTACGCTTTGACTGTGGCAACAGAGCGGAATATCAGTCTTCCTGAACATCGTGAATATGATTCTCATGCCCAACGTATGCATTTCCAATACGGCGTTGTTAATGCCATGACTACGTGCGTTTTTATGGTTGCTTCAGCGATCCCTTAACTACAACATTTTCTTCTGTCGTTTCATGCCTGGACAGTGGCTTCATGCCTTGACTTAATTCGAAGATCATTGTATCTAATACGTTTCCATGGCCTGCGTATAGGGTGCCTCTATTTACTGCGGATAGGGTATCTGCGCATTCATGTCCCAACGTATTTATGACCTGTGTATAAATGTCATAACATAACTGTGAGTAAGGTATTTTCATGACAGCGTGTAGATGCCTTTTCGTAAACTTCGTATCTGCGTTATACATATAGCCGCATATATATCCCTTGAATGCTGTGCATATAGATTTCCATGCTGTGCCATTTCAGCGTATATATATATCTTCCTGAATTAGGGTATTACGTTGACTGTGACTGCAGCTAAGGCATTCTTCATTAGTGTATCTCCTTCACCAAAAACCCAGACGTGGAGAGGAGATCACATGAAGAATGTGTGTATTAATGACTCCAAATCCTCTCTTATTTATACTAAAGGCGGATGATTGAATAGACATGATGATTGGCTTCTAGAGCCTACATAAGAGCTGGTCGGCTTGACTATAATTACATAAACAAAATAAATTCATATCTCCATAAATACTTATCGGAATCGGATGATCTTTGGATCAATCCTACACCTCTCGACGAGAGGGATCCAATAAAAATATCAGCTGCCATAAATAAGCCGACCCACATGGAGTTTGGCCCTAGTTGCCAATTTAACATACTCTCCCCCTTTGACATGAAGGGCAAAGGGCGAACCAAGCAACTTTCCTCCTTTGATATAAATTATGTTGTCCATGCTCCCCCTGAGTACATACAGAGTCTGCAGAGATATGATTCAAAAGAACTCTATAACTCAACTAAGTGAGTATGACCTCCTTATGACCAATGACTCATACATACATCAATCATCCAACCAAGTGGGGATATACCAATTGTTTATACATGATAGAAATACAATAAATATTACATCATCCATCCCATGTAAAGTGGAGATACAAATTACATCATTTGTCCAATAGGACTCATTCAAATATATGAGAAGTCATATCACACCCTAGAGCTTTACATGAATTAAAAAACAAATGGTATAAACATCTGAATCCATATATGGACTCAACAACCATAATGCCAACAATGCAGAATGCGTGTGAAGGCTAATGCTCCCCCTGAGCCTGTGCTACATGTGCATTATCAACAAGTCATTCATCAAGGCATCTTTGTCAGTCAGATAAAAATCAATGAAAAAAGAATATCGTCAGACTATAATCATCAACATCAGATAGAGCACCCATATCAGAGTCTAACCCACTATTTTTCTGTGAGAAAAACATATATGCTTCTTCATCCACATAAACCCACGTGTATACGCGACTATACTACACAAAACCCGTGTATAAAAAACTAGATTTAACAGTAGGATGATGCGACAACTACTCCCAGCATTTGTCTGAGATATTCAAATGTTTCTCTAGGCAATGGTTTAATGAATATATTAGCAACCTGTTCTTTGGAGGGAACATACTCCAATTTGACCTTTTGTTCAAGCACTTGTTCTCATAAAAAATGGTACTTGATGGGTATGTGCTTGGTCTTGGAGTGCATGACTGGATTTTTTGAAATACTAATGACACTTGTAATATCACATAGAATGGAGATGGGTGGAGTACATGTGATCTAAATGTCTTGCAAAGTTTGCATCATCCAAAGTAGTTGTGTGCAACAAGATGAAATAGCCACATATTTTGCTTCAACTGTAGATAAAGAAATCGAACTTTGTTTCTTGTTGAAACAAGACACTAACCGAGAACTCATATAGAATGCACCTCCACTAGTGATCTTTCGATCACTGACACTTCTTGCCCAATCTGCATCTGTATATACATGAAGAGTAAGGTATGTATCTTTAGAATACCATAGTCCAAAGTCCTAGGTTCCTTGAAGATATTTGAAAATTCTTTTGATTTCCTGGAGATGTGATTCCTTTGGAGTTGCTTGGAACCTTCCAACAATTCCTACTGCATGCATGATGTCAGGTCTGGTACCTGTTAGATAAAGCAGACTTCCAATCATAAATCTGTAAGTTGTTTGGTTAACTGCTGGTGATTCATCATTAGAGCTGAGAATGTATCCTGTTACTTAGAATCTTCCATTTCGTACTTCTTCAAGATCTGCGTGAGATATTTGGTTTTTGAAGAAAGATACCATCTTTTGTTTGCTTAACTTGTAGACCAAGAAAATAAGTAAGTTCACCAAGTAAGGACATTTCAAATTCTTGTTGCATTACTAAAGCAAAATTCTGACTCATGGATTCTTCATTGCTACCAAAAATGATATCATCAACATAAACAACAATAATTAGCAATTTATTATTTTCAATCTTTGCGTATAAATTTCTATCTACAGAACCCTTTATAAAGCCTTGTTGTTGTAGATATTTTTCAAGGCAGTAATACCAAGCCCTTAGAGCTTGTTTCAGACCATAGAGATCCTTTTTGAGCTTGCATATGAATTTTGCATCATTTCCAAGAATGAATCCTTCTAGTTGTTCAATACAAACTTCTTCTAAATCTCCATTGAGGAAGGCTGATTTTACATCCATTTGATATACTTTGAATTTCCAAAAACTAGAGAGCAAGAAACATCCTTATGGCTTCAAGTATGGAAACATGTGCAAAAGTTTCTTCAAAATCTATACCTTCTTGTTGAGCATACCCTTTACAAACAAGTCTGCCCTTGTTTCTAATAACTTCTCCATTTTCATTAAGCTTGTTCTTAAATATCCATTTTGTTCCTATAATATTTTTATCATGAGGTCTAGGAATTAATTCCCAAGTATCATTATTTTCAATTTGCTCAAGTTCTTCATCCATGGCCTTGACCGAACATTCATCTTTTTAGGCTTCATTTACATTTTGAGGTTCGGTGGAGGATAGTAATGCTATATAACTTGAGGTTCCTGTAAGAGTTCTTCTTGCCTGTACACCAGCCCCCTTTTCTCCTAGAATTTGAGATTCTGGATGTTTCCTCTGAACATACCTGGATGGAGTCTTTTCCCTGTCTATTGTATCTTCTTCTGGTGCTTCATTGGTTTCTTCTTCAATATCATTTTGATTTGATGCGAGAAATAAATCCTCATCTTCCTCATTGTCATATTCCTCTGTTGATTTCATCTGTTCCAGATTTTTGCATGCTTCATCAACTACAACATCAATGATTTCAAAAAATTTCTGAAGTCTTTTATTATAACATTTGTATCCTTTACTTCTGGAAGAATAACC
The DNA here is from genome assembly GCA_031772625.1 of Pinus tabuliformis. Taxonomy (NCBI): domain Eukaryota; kingdom Viridiplantae; phylum Streptophyta; class Pinopsida; order Pinales; family Pinaceae; genus Pinus; species Pinus tabuliformis. The sequence continues at coordinate 695,446,558 of CM062814.1, read as the reverse complement.
AAGAAGAATACCTTCGTCTGCTCTAGGTACAAACTTACCAAGTTTTTCATCAGTCCTTTTGATAAAAAAAATTCTTCCAAAACCTGTAAAGTGTTCTACAGTAGGAGGCTTACCATACCAAAATTCATGTGGAGTTTGATTGCTATTTACCCGAACATTCGCTTTGTTGAGAATAGTCACGACAGCAAATGCAACTTCTCCCCAGAAGGTTGCAGGAGTTCCAGATTCATCTAGCATAGCTCGAGCCATTTGTTGAACTGTTCTATTCATCCTTTCTACCACACCATTTTGCTGAGTTCTTGTGGTGGAGAATTGCCTTTTTATTCCATGTTGTTCACAAAAGTCAAAGAATTCATCTGATATGAATTCTCCCCCTTGATCAGATTTGAGACATTCGATATTTCGATCTGATTAATTTTCAACTAAAGCTTTGAAGGCTTTAAACTTTTCAAAAGCTTCATCTTTATGCTTTCGAAGACCTATCCAACACATCTTGGAAAAATCATCAATAAACAAAATAAAGTATTCTTCTCCATGAGATGACTTTTTCCCTGTTGGTCCACATAAATCAGTATGGATGAGTTCAAGAGGCTTACTTGTTGACCCTTCCTTTTCAATGAAGTGAGCTCTAGTTTGCTTACCGATTTGACATGGTTTGCATATGGTATTTTCTGGGATGATGATATCTGGAAGATCACAAACTGCCTTGAGCCTGCATGCTTTTCCTATTTGAGAAAATATTAGATGTCCCAATCTTCTATGCCACAGCCAGTTTTCATCTGTTTTGCTTAGATAGCATTGTTGTTGTCCTCCTTTGAGTATGCATAAGTTGTTTGGAGTTCTTGTACCTTTAATCACGGTCTTTCCTGTATCAAGTTCACAAACAACACATCCATTTGATCAAAACACCACTTCATTTCCTTGATCACACATTTGACTGACACTCAACAGGTTATGCTTTGAACCATCTACATACATGACATTTCTAGCTTTAACCTTTTCTTTCAAGAAAACATAACCTTTACCTTTAATAATAGTTGGGGTGTCATTTCCAAATGAGATATTCTTTTCCTTTTCTAAAGAATTATATGAATGAAGTTTCTCTTTATCACCTGTCATGTGTTTGGAGCATGCACTGTTGATGTACCACTGATTTTCTTTTTCTTCTGCATACAAATCTATACCATATATTTTTGATTGAGATTCCTTCCTTCCCCATATCTTGGGATTTAATGGTGTTTTATCCTTTTGAAGTGTTGGCCGAAATTTGATCCTGCATTCAGATTCTTCATGACCAAAGTTGTTACAAATCGAGCATTCTATTTCATTTTCAAGAGGAGAAAAGTCAATATAGGAAATTTTCTTGATTCTTGTTGTACTTCTTTGGTTTCATGCTTCTCTAGTCATGATGGTTTTGTAAACAACACATTGAGCAGCCTTGTGTCCAAAGTTATGACGTGAAAAACATTGCCCATTAAAGAAGTTTCTGCGATCATAGAATCTTTTGACATTGTTTACCTATTGGTTGCGGCTTCTACTGATATTCATCCTTGGATTAAATTGAGTATGATTTACCTAATGAGTAGTTTTAGGCCTTTGTTGACGATTGACATACTATTCACTCATCTTTGTTGCATCAAGATAGCTTCTGGTGGAGGTTGATGGCTTCTGTGTTTGAGATGATTCTTCAGTATATCCAAGACCTATCTTTATCAGAGGAGAACACCGAATTTTGATAATTTCATTTAAATTTTCTAATCCTTTATCAAATCTAAGATTGAGAGGTTTTGTCTTCTCAAGATCTTTCCTTAGACCCACAATTTCAAATTCTAGATTTCCATTTTGTTTTTCCCTTTCAGCAAGTTGGTGTGTCAAAGTATCTATGATCACATTCTTTTCTTCTAAATAGATTTTGAGTTTAATGATTTATTCAAGAAAATCTTCCTCTTCTAATGCATCCAAAAATTCATCATTGTCATAGGCCATGATAAGTCTATAATCTTGTTCAGTTTCATTTTCATCACGATTAGATAAACCATCACTACCTTCATGCGTATAGTAACTCCTTCTATTCAAAACATGTTTTTTATTTCCTTTTTCATATTCCTTCCCTTTTTCATATTTATCTTTATGAGGACATTTGGAAGCATAGTGACCAACTCTACCACAAGCAAAGCATTTGAAAGGTAGCTTACCTATGAATCTTCCGGAACCCCATTGAAGCTTCTTGAAAAAATTTACCTCATCTTATTCTTCTGAAATGTGGCCTGATTCATGGTGCTCTTCCTTTTCTTTTCCCTTTGCTGATGCTTTAAATGTGGCTTCTCTCATATCCGATGGACCTCCTTTTCTCATTTCAAGGCATTTAGGATTCCATGAAGTTGAGTCACAGTGATAGTCTGAAGATTATGTTTTTCTTCTATGGAAAACACTTTTGATTCAAATTTAGAAGACAAGGATCTCAAAATTTTATCAACTAAAGTAACTTCCTTTATCTCTTCACCCAGATTCTTCATAAAATTAACAATCTCATCTATGCGTAAAAGTAACTAGAAATACTCTCGTCACTATGCATCTTAAGAGTTTCATACTGAATTCTGAGAGTTTGAAGCTTAGCACATTTTACCTGAGAGTCTCCTTCGTAGCTCTGAATGATTTTGTCCCATATCTCTTTGGCTGTCTTGAACTACATGACTTTGACAAATTCTAATTCTGACAGACTTCCCAATAATGTGTTGACTGCTTTGGCATTGGTTTCGTATAACTTCTTTCCTACAGAGTTTATAGGAATTTCTGCTGGGAATTGATATCCTCCTTCCACAATTTCCCAAACATTTGCTCCAAGTGATTGTAGATAGGATTTTGTTCTTATTTTCCAATATACTAAGTTGCTCCCATTGAAGACTGGTGGTCTGATGGATACCATGTCTTCGTGATTATTCATCTTGATAGATATACCTTCAAGCGATCAAGCTTCTTTTGAAGCACCTGCTCTGATACCAATTGTTGGAAATAATACTGAGAGGGGGTGAATCAGTGTTATCAAATCAATTATTTTATTTCTAAAAACTGATTTATATACGCTACTTTTGTGAAGTGAACTAGCGTGTACACGCAACTGTGATTAGAGAAATCAGCGTATACCTAGAGAACTTGTGATTTAGACAATTTATCATGTGTTGATCTTTAACTAGTGCATCATTAACTTATTAAACAGTGCAGTAAAATAGAATAAAGCATCACACGTAAGAAACACACATGAACACCAAGATTTAAGGTGGAAACCCAATGTGGGTGAAAACCACCTACTGTTGTTGTCTCTGTCTTCTTTTAATAATAAGAAAATATGCTTACAATCTTGTACTGGTGCAGACTCATACTAGTACGCAGGCACCCACCTGCAGAAGGCTACAATCTTCTCTAGTTTTCCAGCTTCTACTAGAAGGGAGCTACAACCCCCTAGCTCTTGTACTATCCAATGTGATTACTAGTACATAGGTGCCGAACTATAGAAGGCTACGACCTTTTCTCTTCCTCTAGGGACCACGTTTCATAAATTTTCAGATTGGATGCTCCTGGTACACAAAAATACACATGAAGGCCTCGTTTCATCAAATTTTCATACTGGACCCATCAGAAACTTTGAAACTCAAACTACATCAACCAACAATCAGTTAATCTGAATAATCAGATCACTATCACCAAAACACTGTGTTGAACCCAGGAATCAACTGCAGCCTCAAAAATCATGCATCAGAATGTACACTCTACTTTACTGAACCCAACCTGCATGTATACTACTTCCTATAATCAAACCTACGTATACCTTCAAAACTATTAAACTTCAAAATCAAGTTTGTACCAACCAGAAATATACTGACCATCTACTGCCTATTTACAGAGTTTTACATAGGCAGCAGTAGAGATCACCCTTCTCACTTATACAATCAGTCAATCAGATATTAAACTCCTTATTCATTCAGTTTTACATTCAGATTTAAGAAGGCTTCATTGATAGACAACCGTAAAACAATAGCACTGATTTGATAGACCAGTCATCCTTGAACATCAAGCTTTTCTTTTGCATACGCTACTTGGAAGAGCCAAACTTGTGTGTATACGCACCTTCACAAAATCGAATCAGCATACAGATATGCAAATACTTACTTAATAACTTCGCTGCACTTCTGGACTTCAGACAAACCCAGATCACGATATTTAAAGAACAAAAAAGGTGTAAATAATCAGACCTAGCCCAACCAATATTAGATCACTCAATAATAATTCATTTCAGGTCTCATGATCTTGATCCAATATTGAATTCAAGGTGCACGAAGTATTTCAGATCAAATCACAAACATAGCCCCTGCAACATAAAATATAATTCAGATAGAAGTATTCCTTAAAAACTCATACACTTGCACATTTTCTTTTTATTTAACACTTCATAAGATATTCATTCCTTGTACACTTAGCCCTTTGATCTTCTCCTCCTTATATACTTAGATCCTTTATCAATACATTAGACCAAAACCACTTGGGACCAATACCTTGGACCAAATACCTAGGGTCAATACCTCGGACCAAAACCTTGGTTTTCTAACATGTACATGCTTTTCCTCCTGTGGGAGTGCGTGTATACGTATACGCTCTTTTTGTTCTGTGGACCAGCGTGTATACGTTGTTTTGACTAAGTGGACCTATGTATACTTCTTAAACTTCTTTACAGCAACCTTCTCTTTTACCTTCTTTAGATCAGTAGACCTTAGTTCCATCTTCCTGTTTTTCTGTACCACTGCCTTGTTACCTCTGAATATACCTATTGTACTGTGAGTTGCCTTTTACCAAAACTGAAATGACATGTGAGTGAGTTTCCATCAAGAACAACACTTGTATCATAATTCCAACACTTGCAAAGTACATGAAAGGGGAAGTAATGGATCAAAGTATTCTCATAGAATCCATCAAGGATCCCTTCATTCCCTATGTATCAAAATTAGAAACATCAAAATAAATATATGACATTTGTGGAATTATTCTCTGTAAGCACTATAGGAGAAGTGACCTTGTTAAGGAAATAACTATACAAGATGAAGATATCAAAAGAATAAGGAATAACCTCATAATTTATGAGGATGAGGGTGTTAGAAATAAGATACCAACTCCAATAATTGGGAGAAATATTGTATGACAAGGAAATGACTACCATAGTACTCAATGCACTACCAGAGGAGTGGGGCAACTTCACATCAAGCATCTATGGGAAGAAGGAAGCTACTACATTAAATGAACTATGGTCATTGTGAAAAACCGAAGAAACCAGGTTAAAGGCGAAAATTGATGTAGGATCAAGAGAGCAAGCTCAAACATTTTCTACCATGGCTAGAAGAAAATGGAAGTTTGGGAAGCTTAGTCCTTAGTAAAAGAAGAAGAACATGTCGAAGGTTCAATGCTATGGATATCATGAATATGGGCACTACAAGAGATATTGTCCAAAGCTCAAGAAGGACAACAAAAAAAGAGGAAGGGAAGAAGCCCATATCACTTAAGAAGTATAAGAAGTTCAAAAGAAGAAATCCAAGAAGGAGGGAGTAAAGGATCTCTACTATGATTGAGATAATCTTCTTCACCTAGTTCTTTTCAAGTTAGTGTTTCAAGTTTTCTTTTATAAATTATAAGTTATCATGGTATAAAAATTAGAAGCATGATAGGATGCATCATGTTAGGAGATGGCATCAATAAAACATACGATTGAAGCAAGAGCTCGTGAAATCATCATAAGAAGCTTGAAAGATATTTGAAGTAGAAATATATGGCAATAGAAGGGAGTAACTATTAGTAACCTCATTGGAAGTTGATGTAGGAGCATCCGAACTTAGCCAGCAATGTGATTGTATGTTCACATGTTGTGGCTAACATGAGATGAATTTCATTGACCTAAGTGGTCAAAATCAGTTTTAGTAAGAGAGGGTTGGATCTCTCGAATTGATCTTTATCTAAATTATTGTAATAATTGGATTATTGTATTATTTTTAGAATAGGAGATAAGTTGTTAGGATAGGTGTGTATCAGAGCTTGAGAATAGGGATTTAATAGTTGAGCTGATAAAAATAGAGATTGAGTTGTCAATGTTGTTAGGATAAGATTTGATCCATAAAAGAAAGGAAAAGAATGTAATGAAAAAAAGATGGAATGATAGAGTGAGAAAAGCGAGAGATTGATAGATATAGATAGGATTGGAGAGTGAGACAGAGGTCAGAAAAATTGTTGTAATCGAACCGAGAGGGCCAAGACTCTGTAATTTCTATTTTATTGAATAAATTGGTGAAGTTTGGTGTGTTCACACTGTTCTGGTGCAGAATTTCATTTGAAATCTACATATCAAGGTTTTGGACCCTAATCGGGTATTAATTTCCATTTATGTGTTTTATTGTTAATCATTGTCAATTAGCGTTAAGGCTTTATTATGAGATTAAGCTAAACCTATATTAAACTGCGTTTCTTAAAGTTATGTATTTAACACGTGGGTAGTATTCCCAAGTGGTAAGCGATATCTCGCGCTTTTAAGAAATGGTAAATGGTATTGTTCCAAGTCGCATGATTAACCTTAGCAGTCGACACGTAGCACGGGAAAACCACTTTTCTCACGCATTCTCGACCTGATATCGATCGTGCTAGATAGTGCACGATATTGTATAGTAACCGTTGAATCAGACAGGATAGATCGACGGTGGAGATCGACCAGGCTAGTTGGCGCATGATACATCGCAATATCCATAGGATTGGGTAAACAAATCGACGATACAGATTGAACTGCTTGGGAGTGGAAAAGTCAAGTGGAACCAGCGGTGATTAGTCATCTTGGTGGGACCCTCAAAGGAAATACATGTACAAATTATGTTTACGCGCAGCTGATTGGTTTTGGAAGTGAACCATTAGTCTAATCCTAGACTACCAAAGCAAATTTGGTAACCATCCACATCATTTGGTATCAGAGTTGAAGGATTAAGTCTGTTATAGTAAACATGCCACCTAGGAGAGGAGTTGGCATAGGTCAGGGGAGACCTATAGCAAATGCAGTTTTTCTGGAAGAGATTTGAAACTTGCGCACAAGGATGGAGACAATGGAAACTGCTCAAAGGAGAGCACCTGAGGAAGGAGATGCCAGTGTTGCAGAGGAGTCTTATGAGGAAGAAGAAGAGGATGAAAGCGAAGCTACCAAAGTTCTCAAGAAACTGGCCAAAGAAAGTGGAAGAACAAAGGTGGAAATACCTTTGTATGATGGTAATCTCAATGTAGAAGATTTGATGGACTGGATCAGTTCATTGGGCAAGTATTTCGACTATGAGGACGTTGATGACAAAAACAAGGTGAAATTTGCAGTTACCAGATTGAAGGGTCATGCAGCGATCTGGTGGGATGAACCACAAACATCCAGAGCAAGAAAAGGGAAGTCCAAGATCAAATAAGGGGATAAAATGGTGAGTAGATTGAAAGCTAAATTTATGCCAAAAGATTATCAGTTAAATATTTTCAAAAAATTGCAAAATTTGAGACAAAAAGGAATGATTGTCAAAGAATATACAGAAGAATTTTATAAGTTGAGCATTAGAGTAGGACATGTAGAGGATGACGTAGAAAAGGTAGGTAGATACATCAATGGCTTGAGATATGACATACAGGATGAAATCAGCTTGCTGAGTCTGAAGACAATTGAAGATGTCTATCAAGCAACTTTGAAAGCAGAGGAGAAGATGTTGAGAAAACAAAATCAGAGGAACGGCGGGAAAAGTTCAGTAAGAGGTAGAGGAACTACCAGATCAAGATTTCAGTACCCACAAGGTGAAACAGGAGGTTCAAGTAGAAGACCACACAGAGAGGAGACTTTGGTAGAGGAAGATTTGCACCTAGAGGAAGAGGTCGAGGAAGAGAAATTCAATGTTATACATGTGGAGAATGGGGACATGGATCATGGGATTGTCCTCATAATAAAGCAACAAATCAGCGGAATGTGAATGTGGTTGAGGCAAAGGAAGAAAAACCTCAAATTGCAAATAAGAAAGAATCACTCAAAGTAGGAGAATATTTGTTATTAAAAATGTTATTACTCAAAGTAGAGAAAGAGATAGGAGAACCAGCTCAGAGGAAGAGTTTATTCAGAACTACATGCAAGTCCAAAAGAAAATGTTGTAAAGTGATAATTGACAGTGGAAGCACTAATAACCTTGTTTCTACAGAAATGGTGGGCAAGTTATGATTAGTGAAGATAGTACACCCTACTCCTTACAAAGTATCATGGCTGCAAAAAGGACATCATCTTATTGTGACAGAACAATGCAAAGTAGAAATCTAGATTGGTACTTACAAGGATGTGGTATTATGTGATGTAATGCCAATGGATGTATGCCATGTATTGCTGAGAAGACCTTGGCAATTTGATAGAAAAGCCATTCATGATGGTAGAAGAAACACTTATACCTTGGAGAAGGATGGAGTGAAGCATACATTGCTACCATTAAAGGATGAAGCAGACAAAAGAACAACTGGAAATAGTGTTATGCTGATGAGTGGAAATGAGCTATTGCAAGAAGTTGGAAAAGGTGAAGAAATGAATTTTCCTATCATAGGGAGACCTAAGGTAATTTTGACTTCCACAAACTTAAATGATTTATCTGAAGAAATCAAAATGCTATTGAATGCTTTTGTTGATATTATTGTGGATGAGTTGCCAAATGCATTTCCACCAATCAGGAGTATTAGTCATCACATTGATCTAATACCTGGAGAAAGTTTGCCAAATAAAGCAGCGTATAGGTTAACTCCTCAAGAAAATGCAGAAGTTGGGAGACAAGTCCAAGAACTGATGGATAAGGGATTAATTAGAGAAAGTCTTAGTCCATGTGTTGTACCAACAGTGTTGAGCCCAAAGAAAGGTGGTGAGTGGCACATGTGTACTGATTCCAGATCTATAAACAAGATTACTATTAGGTATAGATTTCCTTTACCACGCATGGATGATTTGATGGATTGTTTAAGTGGGTCAAAGTATTTTACTAAAATAGATCTGAAGAGTGGATACCATCAAATCAGAATTAGAGAAGGAGATGAATGGAAGACTACATTTAAAACAAATAGTGGGTTGTATGAGTGGTTAGTGATGCCTTTTGGACTCACTAATGCACCCAACACATTCATGAGGTTGATGAATGAAGTCCTGAAGGACTATTCATGCAAGTTTGTCATTGTTTACCTTAATGATATTTTAGTTTTCACTAGAAGTAAAGAAGAACATATGGAGCATCTTAAGTTGGTTTTAAGAACTCTGCAGAAAGAGAAATTGCTGATAAATTTGAAGAAATGTAGTTTCATGAAAGAAGAACTAATATATTTGGGGTTTGTAGTTTCTAAAGGAGGCCTGAAAATGGATCCAGAGAAAGTCCAAGCAATTTGGAACTGGCCTATTCCAAGAAACATATTTGAGGTAAGAAACTTTCATGGTCTTGCAAGTTTTTATAGAACATTTATTAGAAGTTTTAGTTAGATTTGTGCACCAATTATTGAAACAATCAAAGAGACTAATCAACCATTCAAGTGGACAAAAGTAGCAGACCGAAATTTTAAGTTGTTGAAGAAGAAAATTATAGAAAAACCAGTTTTAGCTTTGTCTGATTTTGGAAAAGTTTTTCAAGTTGAAACTGATGCTAGTGGAATTACAATTGGAGCAGTTTTAAGTTAGGAACAGAGACTGATAACATACTTTAGTGAGAAACTAAATGAAGCTAAGAAGAAATACTCCTCTTATGACAAAGAATTTTATGCTATTGTGCAAGATTTAAAAAAATGGAGACATTATTTGCTACCAAAGGAGTTTGTATTGTATTCTGATAATCATGCATTACAGTGTATAAGCAATCAACCAAAATTGAATCAAAAGCATGCCAAGTGGGGATAGTTTTTACAAAGTTTTACTTTTATGATCAAACATACAAGTGGTAAGTTGAACAAAGTTGTTGATGCTCTAAGCAGGGTAAATTTCATTGTGCGAGAATTAAGAGTTGGTGTTGTAGGTGTAGTGCCCACTCTATTTTCTTGACCCTAATATGACATTATCTTACATACTTTAGCCTATGAGGAACTCAGGTTGAGGATCCAGAAACGTGACTCTATTATTAGTGAATGTGATGGTTATGTATGTTCTCTATTAATATTATGATTACGATATAATTAATGGTTATGTGTACTCTCTACTGATATTAGTAGTAAAGGATAAACATATTTCTATTGATGTTATAATGATTGATCTATATGTATGGTTCCATTAAGGTTATGATGATGCTAGCCATGATGGAGGTATCCCCTATGTTTGCTACTTACATTAGTTCTGGTTCACAATGAACAATGATGTGAATTACTAGGTTATGGTAATAATCCTATTATGACAATGACTAACACTGAGAAACCGGGTTACTGATTATTATTGAGTATGGCAGGAAACCACCAGAGGCACTCGCACATGATGAGTTGACGACACCTGGTTGGATGAAAAATTTATATTATTTTATCTTTGAAATTCTAATCGATTTTGAAACCTGCTATATATGTTTATCTATATTCTGATGATATGTTAATGGTTGCAGGCATAGATTAGTTGCTTGGCTGAATGACTCACATATGGGTGATGGGGTTGTACAAGTGGATGGAACTACATGGGACGGGTGGGACAGTGTCCCTGCTCTCACCCACTAGCACTCCCGCCGTGACTTGGGCTGGAAGGTTTGAAACACCTTCGCCTTGAAGATCACGATGCCATGAGGGCAGGTCCCCAAGTTGGGTTGCTCATGAGGATTTTACCGAGGGGCGCGCATCAAGTCAGATTCCTTGATCCTCGACACCATTAGTCTCACTATAGAAGGCAACATAAGAGATGATAGTGGTCTATGACATTGCACCTATACTTTCCCCTTGTAGTCACTGAATGCTTGAAGGGAAAGTGGCATGGCACCCTTGGAACTTCAAGGGAATTTCTTAAAGGGCACAACCAACTTGGCACCCTTGGCATCACAAATAAAATGTTAGGCATGGCACCCTTGGAACTTCAAGGAAATTTCTTGAAGGGAACGACCAACTTTGCACCCTTGGCATCACAAATAAATTGTTAGGCGTGGCACCCTTGTAGCTTCAAGGGAATTTCTTGAAGGGCACGACCCAAACTTGGCACCTTGGAATCATTAAAAATAAATAAATTAATAAATATAATCAAGAAATGAAAACTAGGTAAATTTACATCAAGGGTAAATGATGTTAGAAACTGAGGTAATTAAATCAAGAATAAAACTTGGGTTAAGAGGATCATAAGAAGAAATAAAATATTTTATCTTAAAAACTCTACCCTCCCCATGTTGGAAAATATTAGGTAGATTATGTAGTTTAATTAGGTAAAAGGGGAAATAGGGACATAATTGTAAGGATAAAGATTAATCTTAAACTAATTAAGCCTAATTAAGAGAAGAGGAAGGTGAATTAAAATAAGAATAATAAATTAAATTTAGAGAAATGTAGAGAACCTCCATGTGGCAACAACCAACATAAGAATATCCATCTAAGAGATAACTTGAGTTAAATTAGGGGGTAGATAGGGGATCAAATCTTGACTCATTAATTGACTTTAGTAATGAACCCAAATTAAGGAATAAAAAGGGGGATAAAGAGGCAACTAGGAGAAGAAATAGGAATCTTGTTGAGGTGAGGAAAATATTAGTTTTAAATTAAAATTTAAGTAAATAATTTTGGGATACCCTTGATGAGAGAGTGACACTTGGGTGGGTGAATAATCAAGCTATTGAATGAAAAAAATAACTAATTATGCATGACATGCCAAGTGTCACCTATGAGGACTCCTATAAAAGAAGGGACAAGCCATGAGAGAAAGGATTTTTTTGGGAACCCTATTGTTGGATGGATGAGATGATGTCAGAGCAGTGATTACGAAGCTATAGTGAGTTTGGTGAGGTAGAGGATTTTAGAGAGGGGACTCTTGAGCCAAGGTGTGCTCTCTTCTACCAGCTAGTGCTTTCCTCCATTGTACAACCCCATTGCTGCTCGGGGGTCTGCGGGGAAGAAGAGTACCCAAGGAGTAGGCTGGGAGGTTAACCAGTGGGTCTTCGCATTCGGATCAAGTACGTCATCATTCACTCATGGAGGTGACCGGCAACAAGGGAATACTAGTAACAACAGAGCAAGCGGAGTCTCGCCTTCTGGTGAACGGTACATATGTATTTCATTACTATTTGATCTTAGTTAAAAGTATGTAAATGTTATGATATGTTTCCTGAAATGAGTGTCAGGAATGTGTTAGACAGTGTTGAATAAATTTGAAATTCAATGCGTTTCTTTTCTGGTTGTATTTGCTGTTTTAAAAAAATAAATAAATAAAACGTATATAGTCTGAATGTGGTCCTTACACTCTGAATGTGGTCCTTACACTTGGTATCAGAGCCATGTTGAACCCTTGAGACCTATGGGCCCATGCATGGATGACTAGTTTTGTTAAAATATCTTCTACATGAGCCCATATGAATCATGCCCAGAGTTATTTTATTCAATGGTGTTATAAAAAAAAACAAGTTTAAAAACTACTCACACAAAAATTTGGCCAAATTCCCCAAATACTCACGTAAATAAATATCCATAAATAAATGTTGGGTAGTGCTCCTGCTGCCGCTGGCTATTAAATCGCTGAACTCATAAAAAAAAAAAAAACAAACTCCACAACATTTTTTTTTTTTTTTTTTATAAAGTAAACCCTAATGCCAAATCTACAATCGACATAGCACTGAAACCATAATTCCTAGAAATTCTTGTGGCGGTTTTGTGCAGGTACTATATATAATGGTCAACCCTGAACACTGATACACACAACACAGTGTATCTTCAACGAGTTTTTCAGTTTCCATAGAAGAAATAGATCTCATAACATGAAATCACATCAGCTAAAAAGAGAATTATTAAAACAAGTTGAGCTCAAAGGAGATTTAAATCAAATCTCGTGTTACATATAGAAACAAAATAGTAATCCTTTTTTGAAATAATGATCTCTACCAAAAATAGCTAATAGCTTGTCTTTGGATCCGACTCAGATGGATGAGAAGGTTTCTTAATGAAGCATGCGTATTTAAAAGTATTGATCTGTTGTTGGCACTTGTAACGATCTCCTTTGTGCTCCTCCAACCATTTCTTCTGAGCTTCTCCGTCACACGGTGATAGACTTCCCTTCTCCATTTTGCCCTTTTCCATTTTTCAACTTTCCATTTCAGGACAAAAGTGTTGCCAAGCTAAAGCTTTGAGAACAGTTACCTGAAAACGATAAAATCTTCAATCAATGCAAACGATATTGTCTACTATAATTATTTTAAATTACTGAGATATCGCCGAATCCTCAGAAAATTATTTAAGCTTAAAATCTTCAATCAATGCAAATGATATTGTCTACTGTAATTATTTTAAATGATTGACATATCGCCGAATTCTCAGAAACGCCTATTTAAGTTTAAATCTTACAGAACTCTTTGTCCTTAATTAAATTAGCAGAGCTATGAAAATTCTATAATATGAAACGTTAATAAGTAGCCATTATCCAGTAAATACAACGATTAGAGTTGGTATAAATTCATGGTTTAGAGTTTATGACACGGATTTGCATGGCTGGAATGATAAAACGCACTGACCTGTAAACACAAAATAAAGGTAAAATAAAGGTAAATGGCGGTTAATTTTGAATTTCACTGGTTTCTTTAATGGTTTAAAATCTCGCAGAACAAGGAAATAAATTTTGAAGTTGAGTTGAGTTTTTATTTATATTTATGTTTATATATATTTATGTGAAGAGCAATTAGTTTTGAATATTAATTTTTTTTTAAACTAATGGTTATTAGTTTTAAAATATATATATCTAATGGTATATATATATATATATATATATATATATATATATTAGTTTGTGTTTTAAATATATATATTAATTTTTATATCAGATAAGATTTCAGGGCAAATGTAGTTTTGAGTTTTGAATATTTAAGTTTTAAATATATATTAATTGCAAAAGAAATTTTAATAAAATTTCATGGATTTGGTTTAGAGTTTTGAAAAAATAGAGAGGTTAAAGAAAATATATAAGTGTGGTTATGGTTTTTGTTTGTAAATTGTAGTTTTAAAATTGTTTATTATTTATTTAAATTTCAAAATCAATGAAGTTATATATATATATATATATGTGTTAAGATGTATACTGTCAAATTTTCCGAATCTTTATCCCTCCAAGCGATATTTTTGGGTTCTGTTGAAGTCAAATTTTGTCCTTTCATTCTAATTTTGGACTGAAATTACTCCTTTAAGTTTCCGAAGGCGCCTCGATTTCATCACGTTGTCAATTTTCCATTGGAAACCACTCGTGCTATTCTCGTGCAGTCAAATTTCGTTCCTGCATTCTTTTCTCTCAAATCCCACATCGTTCGGACTCTTAAATGGATCATTTTGATGTCATGCATATTGTGTATGGAAAACTGATAGATTTCGTTTCCTGATGATAATTGCTTCTTATTACCTAGCATCGACTTATTGGGCAAATCAGAAACCATGCAATGAAAAACCTACAGATAGAAAATAAATTGAATCAGTTTCACCTTCAGAAATCTATAATTATTAATTAATTATGCCAACAATGCTTTGCATCTGAGATTTGGGCGAAATTTTAGAGATCTGAGTGTAATTATTTGACATAAATTGATTGGATTGAATATTCAAATTTCTCGGTGTTTTGGCGCTTAAGAATGGATTGGATTTTTTTTTGAATTAAAACTGTAATTGTGGCAAAATCTATACAACATGGAGCGTAGATATTCCAATCACAAGGGTAACAGGAATTGGATGCAAGCTATACTCTAACGCAGACCCGTCGGGCATGAAACCTTCAACAGCGAAGCAATTGATTATAAACCTTATTGATCGAATCAGAGACGAGGTGAAATTCAAAAAAACAAAAAAAATTGACGCAAATGTCACTAATTTCTCGTTTGCACAATAGAAAAATATATATTCGATATTAATTCCGCAAACAAAATAACAATATTTTTAGATAGACCGGATCTCAAAGTTATTTCGAAGAGCTAATGCAAGGCATCAAATTTTTTGACACATTACGGTTTGGGCCGGGGCCACGGTGAATAGGTCCGTTGATTTTGTAAAGCTTTAGTGGAACCTTAATATCTATGTAGGCCAAAGTTTGCTAAAAAAATAAATAAATAAATAAAAGCAGAAACAAATTATACCCAATTTGATATAACCATTGATAGAGTAAGAGGCAAATCTACATAAGTTAGTTCTTTTGAAATTACCCTAGTTTATCAACCAAAGGGCACCAGGTCAAACATACGGTGAGCATAATTCATAATTCAAATTTTTGTTGATTCTGATGATATCTATTGCTCAAATTACTGACAGTGTCTATTTTTAAAGATGAATTATCTAAGATGACTCATGAATGAATTCATGTTTGAAGGCTCTGGATGTTTTTGTGGCAGAAGTATTGCTTATACTAATCCCATATAGAACCATTTAAAAAAAAAAAAAAAAAAATCTGACAGCAAAGATTCATGCAGAATTGCACCAAAATTGTACAACTTAGTAATAGGAGTACTCTAGAATCTTAAAAAAAATATCTTAGTTATTTCATCCATGTGATAGTAATTGGAATGTTTGCCAAGCAGCTTAAATAGCACTCTTTACAAAATGTAAGTAAATCTTAAGTGACTACTTTATGTTGAATATCGATAATTGTATCTTTAATAAATATGACAACCTAGACAACCTACTATTTGGGATAATCACTCCTTTTATTTCTTATATTATACTTTATGTCACCAGCTATGTAGTAGAATTGAAATAAAAATCAGTTGCTTACTGCCTTCACTGAACAAGAGGTTTTCTAAAATAAGGGGTCCACATGCACATGGAAACAAATATATTGATTTGAAAACACAAGCTATAAAAGATAAAAGTTCAGAGTCCGAATTCATAATACTTCGTAATGCTTCTATTATTATAAGTAATACACCTTATTCTGAAAACCAACGGGGAAAAGGAACTTGCATTCAACATTGTTTGTAGATGAAATGAAGGATTTATTCAAGTGTTGGACAAACTAATTTAATTGCAGTAACCAAATTGAAAACACATACTACTGTATACATGTATTTGGAAGAACCGAAGCTGGATAAAGTTATGATTTGGAATGAAAGTTTAGGTGCTTAAATGCAATTTGGAATTTACAATTTCTGAATTAAATATGATGCAAAATTTCAAAAATTTATAACAAAAATAAAGAAGGTAAATTCCAAAATGCAAAATATGAAAAAATAAATAAATAAATCTAATTCTAGGTAGAGAAATGAAGTATTTATACTCGAATGCAATCTGGAAATTAAAATTTGTGTGTTAATCTAAATGCTGGAAATCCAAAAAAAAAAAAAAAAACTAAATTTAATTTCCAGAATGTAGAAATATAGATTTTTATTTTATGGTCTAAATTAGGTTCCAGGCAACTAAGCAAGGCTGGAAAACGAAATTTTGGGAATCAATAATGTACAAAAGAAGCAGAAAATTCATAGTAGAATTGCACATGTAATTTCCATATTGCAAATGAAGTAAAAAGAAGGTTCAAGGACTAAGTTTTTGGTGGTGAGAAAGGGTGTACTAGTGCTTCACTAACATCCTAGGAATCATCAAAAGTCTGCATATGTGCATGCTATAGAAATCCTAAGAACTGGAAGTTAAATAAAAACTTCAAAGCAATATCTAAACATGCAAATTTTATAATACTTTAAGTAGCATATTGTTCCTTTTGACCCTACATTTGCCTATGCATTGGATATACTCCATGTAAATTTTTAGGATATCAAACAGTGCACAAACATTTTGTGATGTATCTGAATAAATAAATGATAATCACAACATGTGTAGAATAAATGTATATTTATATATAGAACTGCTAAAGCTACAGATTTTGTGATGTATCTGAATAAATAAATGATAGTCACAGCATGTGTAGAATAAATGTATATTTATATATAGAACTGCTAAAGCTACAGAATCAGAGACTCTGTTTAGGGTGGTATTGAAATATACAACTAAGAAGCCCTCATCCTTAAAATGAACTGGTCAATGCACATGGTTTATGACAGCTAAGGATGTTTAAATGTGCTCAATATATATATAATAATCTGATGATTAACAATCACCAGAAAATGATAATAAAATAAAACATAAGAATAAGTTTAACTGATGAAACTAGTTCCATCTCATTTCAATAAGTTGTCTTTTTTTTTTTTTTTCGTCGTATAATACCAAAAACTTAATCTTGACTTCGTCATATGCTAATTTTCTTGGTTTAGGCTTTATGAGTGGTTGGATGTGAAGCATTTTAATGCTCTAACAATAATCAAGCCATTCTTTTAAAAATTAATAACGAGTTGAAAGTGCCACATTATAAATTGACATATGGAAATTATGTTTTAAGTAGTAATATCTTGGTTAAATTTAATATTTACATCAATTGTATAGAAGTTTTATATACTGGTATGTATTAAAGAAAAGACAATAATTAAATATTGATTGCAAAAGGATTTTTTTTTTTTTTTTTTTTTTTATGGGTACATGAAAAGTTAGTAGTGTGTTTTAAAATATTATTAAATTAATTTGTTTTGAAATTTTTAATAATAATTTGAATTAAATTATAGTTTTCATCAATATCATTATTGATATAAATATATATTATAATTTGGATATCATATTTTCAATAGGTTGCTATGATAATTTGATAATTTATTTAATTATTTATGCATGAGAAGGTGAAGTGGAGTGGTCACTGGTCACAAGTTGTGATCACTTAACAGTATCCTTGGGTTTTCTTTGAAAAAGGTTGAGATCTTTCTTTGGAAATGAACTTAGAGTGATAGCAGGGATGTCACTATCTCTTTCTTGATAGGTGAGGTGTGGTAGGTGTTATAACCAATTTGATTCCTCTCGATAGTTTTGATTCCTTGGATTGAGAAGTATGTTTTCGATTGATTGGCATAATTTCCTTATTTAGAGTATTCTTCTTTATGCCCAATTCAATGCTTGATATATTATCAACTGCATGTTTAGATTCTTCCATTGTTAGGTCATGTGCCACATCATCTCTAACTAGTTGAGACACTAACATCATTGCTTACTAGGATATTATCTATAATTAAGTAATGTGGTGATGTTTCAAAGAGTTTCTTGGTTGGATGAACTCCTAGGAACTATTCATTGAACACTACATCTTGACGCACAATCACTTGCTTTGTAATTTATCTAATTATTTATTTATTTACAACTTCTAATAAGAATGTTTTAATTTTAGCACTTTTGACATCAAAGTCCTTCATCTTTTTGCTAGCTCGTAAGCTTAAGTTCGCCATTTGAAATTCTTATTCTTACTTGTCCACCTCTTTCGACATTTTTCCGCCTGTGGCATAAATACGAGGCTCCAAATATCATTTTAGGGAACATACTGACAAGAGTCCAAAATGACACTTATTGAGATATTGGGGAAATATTGCAGAATTATCAAAAGGGATAACTTAGAATTTAAGACTTTTGAAAATATCAAACGTATGGACAACTTTTGGAATAATTTATACGATCTTTTCTTCTACGACAATATTATTGCAACATCTATGACAATGAACTCTGCCATATGCAATGATGATTATACAAATCACTTTGTGTTACATATTGTCCCCGATATTGTCAGTTATAGGGTCATGTAGACGTACTTTTAAAATGAACAACTATAATTGGAGGCTACAGGAGTACAGTATGTAGACGACTTTACTTGTTTGAAAGCATCATATATTAATTGTACAATGAGATGAATATTGATTATGATTATCCTGCCCTTGTTTTGTTGTTGCTTAGTCCAAAATAAATAAATAAATTTGGGCTGCAATTTTCCCCAGATATAGTCCTTTAGTTATAATGGAATTCGTGGTATAGATACCTTGGGAAAATTATAACCTACCCACCAGAAGGTTGGAAAGAGTTTTAGGAAGGGTTCCTAAGATTATGTGTCGTTGTTTCTCCTTTATGTTCTAAGGACTTCGGGACGAAGTCCATTGTTAAGAGGGGGTGTATGTAGTGCCCACTCTAGTTTCCTGACCCTAATATGACATTATCTTACATACTTTAGTCTATGAGGAACTCAGGTTGAGGATCCAGAAACGTGACTCTATTATTAGTGAATGTGATGGTTATGTATGTTCTCTATTAATATTATGATTACAATATAATTAATGGTTATGTGTACTCTCTATTGATATCATGATGGTGATAGTAGTAAAGGATAGACATGTTTCTATTGATGTTATAATGATGATAGCTTTGATCTATATGTATGGTTCCATTAAAGTCATGATGATGCTAGCCATGATGGAGGTATCCCCTATGTTAGCTACTTACATTAGTTCTGGTTCACAATGAACAATGATGTGAATGACTAGGTGATGGTAATAATGCTATTATGACAATGACTAACACTGAGAAACCTGGTTACTGATTATTATTGAGTATGGCAGGAAACCACCAGAGGCACTCGCACATGACGAGTTGACGACACTTGGTTTGATGAAAAATTATATTATTTTATCTTTGAAATTCTAATCGATTTTGAAACCTGCTATATATGTTTATCTATATTCTGATGATATGTTAATGGTTGCAGGCACAGATTAGTTTCTTGGCCGAATGACTCACATATGGGTGATGGGGTTGTACAAGTGGATGGAACTACATGGGAGGGGTGGGACAGTGTCCCTGATCTCACCCACTAGCACGCCCGCCGTGACTTGGACTGGAAGGGTTGAAACACCTTCGCCTTGAAGATCATGATGCCATGAGGGCAAGTCCCCAAGTTGGGTCGCTCATGATGATTTTACCGGGGGGCGTGCATCAAGTCGAATTCCTTGATCCACGACACCATTAGTCTCACTATAGCAGGCAACATAAGAGATGATAGCGGTCTATGACGTTGCACCTATACTTTCCCCTCATAGTCACTGAATGCTTGAAGGGCAAGTGGCGTGGCACCCTTGGAACTTCAAGGGAATTTCTTGAAGGGCATAACCAACTTGGCAGCCTTGGCATCACAAATAAAATGTTAGGCGTGGCACCCTTGGAACTTCAAGGGAATTTCTTGAAGGGTAGGACCAACTTTGCACCCTTGGCATCACAAATAAATTGTTAGTCGTGGCACCCTTGGAGCTTCAAGGGAAGTTCTTGAAGGGCACAACCCAAACTTGGCACCTTGGAATCATTAAAAATAAATAAATTAATAAATATAATCAAGAAATGAAAACTATGTAAATTTACATAAAGGGTAAATGATGTTAGAAACCGAGGTAATTAAATCAAGAATAAAACTTGGGTTAAGAGGATCATAGGAAGAAATAAAATATTTTATCTTAAAAACTCTACCCTCCCCATGTTGGAAAATATTAGGTAGATTATGTAGTTTAATCAGGTAAAAGGGGAAAGAGGGACATAACTGTAAGGATAAAGATTAATCTTAAACTAATTAAGCCTAATTAAGAGAAGAGGAAGGTGAATTAAAATAAGAATAATAAATTAAATTTAGAGAAATGTAGAGAACCTCCATGTGGCAACAACCAACATAAGAATATCCATCTAAGAGATAACTTGAGTTAAATTAGGGGGGTAGATAGGGAATCAAATCTTGACTCATTAATTGACTTAGTAATGAACCCAAATTAAGGAATAAAAATGGGGATAAAGAGGAAACTAGGAGAAGAAATAGGAATCTTGTTGAGGTGAGGAAAATATTAGTTTTAAATTAAAATTGAAGTAAATAATTTTGGGAGACTCTTGATGAGAGAGTGACACTTGGGTGGGTGAATAATCAAGCTATTGAATTAAAAAAATAACTAATTATGCATGACATGCCAAGTGTCACCTATGAGGACTCCTATAAAAGAAGGGGCAAGCCATGAGAGAAAGGACTTTTTTGGGAACCCTATTGTTGGATGGATGAGATGATGTCAGAGCAGCGATTAAGAAGCTATAGTGAGTTTGGTGAGGTAGAGGATTTTAGAGAGGGGACTCTTGAGCCAAGGTGTGCTCTCCTCTACCAGCTAGTACTTTCCTCCATTGTACAACCCCATTGCAGCTCGGGGGTCCGCGGGGAAGAAGAGTACCCAAGGAGTAGGCTGGGAGGTTAACCGGTGGGTCTTTGCATTCAGATCAAGTATGTCATCATTCACTCATGGAGGTGACCGGCAACAAGGGAATACCAGTAACAGCAGAGCAAGCGGAGTCTCGCCTTCTGGTGAACGGTACATATGTATTTCATTACTATTTGATCTTAGTTAAAAGTATGTAAATGTTATGATATGTTTCCTGAAATGAGTGTCAGGAATGTGTTAGACAATGTTGAATAAATTTGAAATTCAAGACGTTTCTTTTCTGGTTGTATTTTCTGTTAAAAAAAAAAAAATGTATATAGTCTGAATGTGCTTCTTACACTCTGAATGTGGTCGTTACAGTAGGATTTGAAGAAATGGTTGATATGTATAAAGATGATGTAGAATTTAAAGATATTTATGCAGTTGTACAAAATCTGACAATTCAAAATAGAAGCCAGTGGTTGGATTATCTTATACAAGGAGGTTTACTATTTAAAGGTAACAAATTGTGCATTCCCAAATGTTCCATGAGGGAAAACATAACCAAGGAGAAACATAGTGGAGGGCTATCTGGGCACTTTGGACAAGACAAAACCTTTGCTCAGGTAAATTCTTTTTACTAGTGGCCAAAGATGCAAACTGATGTTAATAAATTTGTTGAGAATTGCAGGATCTGTCAGCATGCTAAGGGGAGAAGCCAAAATATAGGATTGTACCAGACATTACCAATACCAGACCGACCATGGGATGCAGTTAATATGGATTTTGTTTTGGGATTACCTAGAACCCAAAGAGGAAATAATTCCATTTATGTTGTGGTAGATAGATTTTCTAAAATGCCACATTTCATTGCATGTAAAAAGACTAGTGATGCAACACATATTGCTAATCTATTTTTTTCAGAAGTTATAAGGTTGCATGGATTACCCATAAGTATTGTGTCTGATAGGGATACAAAGTTTGTTGGTCATTTATGGAGAAATCTTTGGAAGAAACTAGGTACCAACCTTAGTTTCAGTTCAGAATATCACCCTCAAATAGATGGATAGACCGAAATAGTAAATAGAAGCTTGGGAAATAGATTGAGAATTTTAGTGTATCAAAATCCTAAGCAGTGGGATTTAGCACTTGCTCAAGTTGAATTTTCTTATAATGACACTCCTAACTGAAGTATTGGGATGAGTCCATTTTAGATTGTTTTTGGGATGAATCCAAGAGGTGTGTATAAGCTCAGAAATTTGAGCAAATAGGAGACAAGAAGTGAAAAAGTTGAAGAGTTTGCAGAGCATATGCAGAGACTACAAGAAGATGTCAAAGACAGATTGCAGGAAAGCAATGGAAAATACAAACAGAGAGTTGATATGAAGAGGAAAGAAAAAGAATTCCAAGTGGGTGATCTAGTGATGGTACACTTGAGGAAAGAAAGGTTTCCTGTTGGGACTTATAATAAACTAAAGATGAAAAAGATAGGGCCATGTAGAATTGTGAGAAAATTTTCAACCAATGCATATGAAATAAAGTTGCCAGAAGGGATTGGAATCTCGCCTATCTTTAATGTGGTAGATTTGTACCCATACAAGGAGACAGAGGTAGAGTTACAGAAGGAGCCTATAGAAGATAAAGAACAAACTGTACATTGGGAAGAACAACCAGAGGATAGGTTTATTTACAGTATCTAGTCAAATGGAGGGGACAACCAATGGAGGATGCCAGTTGGTTGATAGCAGCAAAGTTGCAAAAGTATGGAGTAAACCCTGAAATTCTGATGGATCTTTCTTTTCTTCCCCAGGAGTTTGATGCAGGAGCATCCAGACTTAGCCAACAATGTGATTGTATGTTCACATGTTGTGGCTAACATGAGATGAATTTCATTGACCTGAGTGGTCAAAATCAGTTTTAGTAAAAGAGGGTCAGATCTCTCGAATTGATCTTTATCTCAATTATTGTAATAATTGGATTATTGTTTTATTTTTATAATAGGAGATAAGTTGTTAGGATAGGTGTGTATCAGAGCTTGAGAATGGGAATTTAATAGTTCAGCTGATAAAAATAGAGATTGAGTTGTCAATGTTGTTAGGATAAGATTCTATCCATAAAATAAAGGAAAATAATGTAATGAAAAACAGATGGAATGATAGAGTGAGAAAAGTGAGAGATTGAGAGAGAGAGATAGGATTGGAGAGTGAGACAAAGGTCAGACAAATTGTTGTAATCGAGCTGAGAGGGCCAAGACTCTGTAATTTCTATTTTATTGAATAAATTGGTGAAGTTTGGTGTGTTCGCACTATTTTGGTGCAGAATTTCGTTTGAAAGTTGTGTATCAAGGTTATGGACCCTAATCGAGTATTAATTTTTGTTTATGTGTTTTATTGTTAATCATTGTCAATTAACGTTAAGGCTTTATTCTGAGATTAAGCTAAACCTATATTAAACTGTGTTTCTTAAGGTTATGTATTTAGCATGTGGGCAGTATTCCCAAGTGGTAAGCGGTATCTCGCATGCTTAAGAAATGGTAAGTGGTATTGTTCCAAATCGTGTGATTAACCTTAGCGGTCGACACGTAGCATGGGAAAACCATTTTTCTCGCGCGTTCTCGACCTGATATCGATCGTGCTAGATAGCGCGCGATATTGTATGGTAACCGTTGGATTGGACGGGATAGATCAATGGTGGAGATCAGCTAGGCTAGTTGGCGCACGATACGTTGCGATATCCATAGGACTGGGTAAACAAATCAACAGTACAGATTGAAGTGCTTGGGAGTGGAAAATTCAAGTGGGATCGGTGGTGATTAGTCATCTTGGCGGGACCCTCAAAGGAAATACATGTATAAATTATGTTTAACATGTAGTTTATTGGTTTTGGAAGTGAACCATTAGTCTAATCCTAGACTACCAAAGCAAATTTGGTAACCATCCACATCAGATGCATAAGTAGTACTTATGGATAGAAGAAAGTCATATAGTATAGAGATCATCATAAATCATTTAAAAGGAGCATTTTCAAGATGAGGATGATCAATATCCTCTGTTGGAATCTTCATCGAAAGATTCAGCTATTGGAAGAAGAAAGTGTCTTGCTGAGAATTCCACCCTATATGGGATTCATGGGATGATGGTATGATGACAAAGAAATAAAGCAAGTCAAGATGTTTGAAGTGCATTCAATCAAGGAAGCTTCTGAAGTAAGTCTAGATGACCAAAATAATAAATGAGGTGTGTATGCTTGTATTTGGTAAAATTGAGTCATGTCATATAGTTTCATATAGCATGGAAAAACGTTCCACCTCATGAGCATGATCAAGACAAATAGATATCCTCCTTGGAAGAATGCATGAAGGCATGGTTAACATATTGAGTAGATGAAATCAACATAATAAGTCCTCATATGTAATATGAGGTGGTTGAAAAAAATTAAGGAACTATGAATGGAAGTTCCTAAGGAGAAATATGTGAAGAAAGTAAGGAGAGATCATGAAAGGTGCAACTATAGTCACAAAGGAAATAAACATCTGATAACTAGAAGAATTGACCATGATATATACATGGAAAAGGTATGAAGACTCCTAAGAAGTCTGGAAAGGAAGATGACCCTTAAAATTTAATATATTTTTGGAGATGTGTCAATATGAATGCAGGATGTTCATACAACAAGAAGATGTCATGATGTAAGACCATCAGAAAGGTAATTTGATGTTCATTTTTTATTTTTGAACAATATCTAGATGGGCTAATGCATGCTCACCAAAGGAAGAGTTGTAGATGTCATCTACAATAGATACTCATGTCATGGGATGATAAGATCCTGAAGGAAACATGATTTGGAGAAGGTAGTTGTATGAAGGAAAGCCATATATGGATTAGTGAATCACTTTCCGATGAAAGAGAGGATGACATGACTGACATGATTCATGAATGAAAGTGATGGATGGTTGATGCACTACGAAGAAGTCCCAAAAGATGTAGGCTCCATAACAAAGAAGAAATTCATGCCATTGAGAGAAGGAGTCCTACAAGCAGTTGGTTGTCCATGATCTCCACCTAGAGAGCTGTTGGAAGCAAGTCCCTGGTTAAGGGGAAGCTTGCTTAAGTCCTTGGTTAAGAGAGATCTTGGGTACATTCCTTCATAGGAATGGGCATATCCTCCCTAATTAAGAGGGATATATAGACACATCATTCTTGTCTTCACTTGGGAAGAAAGAAAGGAGTATTAGGTAAGCATTTGGCATCTAATACTCTTTGAGGATGTGGTAGGAAATCCAAGATATGAGTAGTCGTAGAGGATTGATATTCTTAGAGGACTGGGAATCCAAGATAAGAATAGTCTTGGTGGAACATACTCTTATAGAACCCAGGTGGGGTATGCTCTGAGATAGACAATGATTATCGTGTATATAAATAGTTGATCTCACTAGCATTGTGGTTTGATCTTAGGGAGAGATAGAGTTGTTAGTCAAGGGCTTTCTATGTGACAATGTTGGATGATATTATGCTAAACAGATGGGTTGCCAATCCAAATCTTCTTATGAGAATTCTTTAGATTGAAAATGTCTAAGTACCTTGTATGGATTATGAATACCTCCCTAGTTAAGAGGGAGTCTTGAAATATGTAACTAGGTTTGGTATTAATAATGACATGTGTAATCATGATTTTATCTATTTGATGCAATGAGAAAAATAAATTTATTATTATTGATCTTTAGATTGATATGGTTTTCATGCTCAAGGAAAATTTATTTTTAGGTCAAGCTCCCATTGTGAGCTCTTAGGTTTGTCATAAAGTCAAGTGAGTCATTGTCATGTATGAAAGACCCATTTGGGCACGTTACATATTGTAAGAAGAATTTATTTATGTCAAAATCAAATCAAAGAACTCTCCAAAGGCCAAGTCATATTGCAAGGAACAAGCCAGCCTTCACAAGCATCAAGTCAGCCTAAAAGCATGGAGAATGAGTCTATATATAAGAGGACTTGACCTCACTTAAGGAGGCATATATTCATGATCATCAAGTTCAATCTAAGAAAGAAGGATTCAACAAAAAGGGAAGCGAAGGAAGAGATAATTGTCATCAGAAGAAATTGGAATTCTTGCATTTGTTTTAGGGCTCAAATATGTCATACGTCCGAGGAAGTATTAGGGCATCCACTTGTTGCAGAAGGACTGAATTGCATACCTTAAGAAAGTCGAAACAAGTAAATGGTATACAATATCTTGTAGGTCGTCACAAAGAGACTAGCTCAACCTAAGTAAAGAATGAAAAGGGCTAAAATTTGCCTAAGCTTTCCAGTGCAAAAGGAACAATCCATTGTAGGAGGCCGAGAATTTCAGACTAGTGTTGTAGGAGTGAAGGTTAAACATTGAAGAGGAGATTGCAGCTGAATCAATAAAGGGTTAACTTTGACTTGAGGCAATTTGACTTGGTCTTGGAGAAGTTCTTGTTCAAGGGTCTAGGTCTTGGAATTCATCAACTTGGAGATTCTATAAGAAGAATTCAGTGGGTTTTCCTCTCAAGATTGGAGAGGTTTTGGCCCTGGATGATTGTCTATATCTTGTTTCCTTTGTATTATTTTTCTTTATGATTTGGTAGTTGTTTGATCAAGTAAAAACTAATAAGAAATAATAAAAATAAAAAGCTAATCAAAATAATTAAAAATATATCACAAATAGTTATCATGTAAGAGAAGTCACCTATTACTACTTCCCCTAGATTTATCAACACTCTGATAGAAATTAATATTAAGACAATTTTACTTATTCAAACATTCATGAACCATAAGAAAACAATCACATATGAGGTCTATCAGCTACAGAACATGAAGAAAAATATTTACGTGGAAACTATTTTGGGATAAAATCACAGAACTTCTTCTTATAATCATTTGTAGGCACCAAACTACTTTTACAAATATTTGTTGGTACCAAACTACTGGAGACACTAATCCACATTGTTGCAAATATTCATTGGCACGAACCTATTAGAGACACCAATACCCACCACTACAAATATTTATAGGCATCAACCTACTGAAGACAACATTATCTCCATTGCTGCAAACATTTATAGACACAAATGTACTTCATTTATTCTACTTGCTATTTCGACTTTCACTAGGTTTGCTCACTACTTCTACATTCACCAAGTTTGCTTGTTACTTCTACCTGCGGTATGTTTCCTTGTTGCTTATGCCTTCACCAGGCTTGCTTCTTCCTAAAATTCTTATTTTTTGCCTCTTCCCAATATTAAGATATGGGGTGGGGAGCAGGGGGGTGAATTAGTATTAAGAAAATTTCGTTGGTTGCATAGCATGAAACAAAATATTTATGTGGTAACCATTTTGGGAGAAAATCACAAAACTTATTATAATCATTTGTAGGGACCAACCTACTTTTACAAATATTTGTTGACACCAAACTACTGGAGACACTAATCCACATTACTACAAATATTCATAGGAACCAACTTATTGGAGACACCAATCCACACCACTACAAATGTTCATAAGCACCAACCTACCAGAGACAAAAATCCCCATTGCTACAAATATTTATAGACAAAAATGTACTTCATCGAGTCTTCTTTCTATTTCAACCTTCACTAGGTCTGCTCACTGCTTCTACCTTCACCAGGTTTTCTTGTTACTTCTACTTGCACCATGTTTTCTTGTTGTTTATGCCTTCATTAGGTCTTATTTTTGCTTATGCCTTCACCATGCTTGCTTCTTCCAAAACTTATTGTTTTTGGCCTCTTCCCAAGAACAAAATTGTACATCATGCAACATATCAAATATTGAAAATCTGATTTTGAATTTTTTACTCGAGGCACTGATGTATGTCTCTTTATATATCTAAAAATTTCACAATTTGAAAAGTCTTATAAAATAAGTTACAACAAAAATTCCATGTTGTCTTGTTTGAAATTGATTTTAGGATCATTCAGAAACCCTAGCTTCCATAATCCATATCTATGACAATATAGCGAACCATAATCTAAATTTTTTACCACAAGTACCTAGATATATTGCCTTTGTCTCCTCAAGATTTCACAGTCTGAAACATCCCAGAAGAAATGTTATAATGAAAATGCTAAGATGGCTCATTCACTCTACAAATCAGATTGTTGCCCCACCTTTAAAACCACAAGAGTATTCCTTAGCTTCTCTTGCATACATGTGATCTCTTAGTACTTGAATGGTCTTGAAGTGCATGGATTTATCCTTTATTTATAATTTGTATGCATTCTCTTATTGGGTTGACTTGTAAAACTGGGTGGGTTGACCTAAAGAAATATTACATATCTCCTCATTCCTATGGAGTTAGAGGGAGTGTCATCTACCATTGGAAAAGACTTGGAATAAGTTTTTCAATCATTTATCCTATGCTCCCATTTGATCTATCCTTTAGAGTAAAAAGTCCTTCAAAAATAGGGTATCCAAGTAATGTTTCCAACAATATTCATCTTCTAATATTTATCTTGGACATCTTTAGTCTCCCCTTGTCTTTGACATCAATGACACCAATATTTCAAACATCTCTACCCTCTTTGTGCAAAAGCATGGAGATACTTTTTTCCATGTTATTTAGTTTTTTCTATGTTTACAGATGTTGCATTGTAAATTTCAAGTTGGAACATTAAGAACTAGGGAATTCTTTGTGAAAATATTTGAGATCTTAATATGAATTTCAAAGGTTCACTTTATTTTATTGTAAGCAAGAAACACAACATAATATAATAATGTTGGTTTTTTACATGTCTTAACATTGGAATGGGTGAGAAAATTAGGGTGTTCTATTTTTCTATTATGGTGATAGGGTAAATGTACTTGTACAAGGTTGGAGCCCCAATATCCATGGTAATTTTGTAAATTTTAGTTTGACCCAATCACGATTTTCAATCTCAATAAGTTTCTTATTTTCTTGTTGTTTGGGTTTAATGCTCATAAACAAATGCATTCAAAAATTGAACTTATGAAAGAATGCACATTGAATCATTACTGCAGATGTTGCATGGAAATAAGGGAAAACAAGCACATTAAATGACAAAAAATTTCAGGAAATACCCTTGGGAAAACCTCTGAGGGAAAATTAATAAAGAGAGTAAATTTTATTACGATCTCACAAAAAAATGAGTTTAGAGCAAACTTTTTCTAGTAATAAATTATTGTACTTATCTTGAATATTGTGCCATTTCACCACCTCAAAACTATGCCAGAGACCCTCCAAATGTTTGTCGACTTTATATTGTATGATTGCATTACCTATATAGTATTAAAATTGCAATAAATGCCTTAATTTATGTGCCATGATTTCCTACACTTGTTGTACGGTCTATCCAAATTTTACATAACAAATGTGCCTCAAAATCTATGCATTTACTCAGGCTCAATTTTTGTGCAAAATGGTGCCTCGATTTCTATGCAAATTAATAGTATTACATCCTACAATAAATCTTGTATCATTCTCTTTGGTTTGTGTGCCTAATCTCTTGGTAAATACACCTTCTTCTTGTTTTTCCTTCTCTTTCTTTCTTCAACTCTTCACATTTCTCTCTCTCGTCATTAATGCAATGAATAAGAATGATGCCTTTCCCTAGAATCTCCTTTTATATTGCATTATAATGAATTTTCCTCAAGCCTAGATCTAACATCTTAGATTAAATCCTTGGCCAATAAGATCTATGGTTGTGATAAAATATCTCATTATCACAACTTAAATAACTTGAGTCACTTTATTTATTAATAAAGCAAAAAGTCACTTTAACTTTATCAAAAATAAAGTTAATGTTCTAGAGACCACTTTTGGACATTCTCCCACATGCTCTATACCAAGCCAATGTGGAAGACACTGGCTTGAGCTAAAAATTTCAACACTCCCTATTAGAAAGGAAGATGTTCTACACCATCCCCAACTTGTCTCTGAAAAGCAAAAACTTGCATTTCATCAACGAATTCATTAGAATGTATGAAACCTTCTCATATATAGATATATATCAAAGCTCAACTAGCCCTCTCTAAACATAATCCTAGATTAAGTGGTATTTGATCCCAATATGCTTTGAATTGTCATTAAATACCGCATTTTCTGAGAGTTTAATGAAACTATGATTATCGTAGTAAATCATTGTAGGCTACAACTACTGATTAAATAACACAACCAGTAACTTGTGAATCCATATGGCCTCACAACTCACTTGACTAGCTTCCATATACTCTACCTTAGTAGAACTAAGTTCTACTAACTTTTTTTTCCTGTTGAACCACGACACAACTTTTGAGTCGAAATTGAAACAACACCTTGAATTTATTTTCCTTTCCACTATACAGTATGTCCAGTCCAAGTCTATATAACAAGAAAAATTGACTCCATCCCTTCGCCTATAGTCTTATCCAAAATCCACTCCTGAAGGTACCTGAGCACATGTTTTGCTGCCACCGAGTGCACTTTCCTAAGCTCAGCCATATAATGATTGAGAGTATTGAAAAAAAAACACAAATCTGGCCTCGTGTTGAGTAGATACATCAGTGATCCTATTAGCTCATGATACAAGGTGGGATCCACCAACTCACTCTCAGAAGCACTCAAATTATTTCAATTGGTTATCATTGATGTTTACATAGGCCTGAAATCCTCCATCTAAAATATATTCAAGATTTCAACTGCATACTTCCCCTG
This sequence comes from Pinus tabuliformis, assembly GCA_031772625.1. NCBI lineage: Eukaryota > Viridiplantae > Streptophyta > Pinopsida > Pinales > Pinaceae > Pinus > Pinus tabuliformis. The sequence continues at coordinate 695,415,614 of CM062814.1, read as the reverse complement.
TCCCAAAAAAATGTCTTGGTTCTTGCCACACCTCCAATACCAAAAAAAATGCATCAATCTCATATATTTCATCTCAAACTCTTAATAAATATCTCACTTGAAACTAGCTGTGAGCCTCTCTGACCCTATAATAAAGAGATCATCCACATATAGTATGAGACTAAGAGGATATCCACCAACCACTATGTAGTATAGGTTTGGATCCACCTTACTCTTATCAAAATCCATTTGCTGCAAGCAGGTATCAATCCTCAGTCCATATAAGGCCCATTTTAGCTTGCATGCTTGAGACTCTTTCCCATGCACCTCAAATCCTTGTGGATGTTCGATATACACCTCCTCTTGTATATTTCCATTTAGAAAAGTTGTCTTTACATCCATTTGATGTATCCTCTAGCCCATCTCTACTACAATGGAAATGAATTTTGTTTTCAAAGTGTATCTCACAACTGGTATGAAGGTATCCTCATAGTCAACTCCCTCTATCTCAAAGAACCTTGTGCCACAAATCATGCTTTGTACTTCTCAATGTTTCCATCCATAACATACTTGATTTTGTAGAGTCACTTAGAAGTCACCAAGGAATTCCCCTCGAGTCTTGGTACAACATCCTACACATCATTCTTCATGATGGAATTGTATTATTCAACCATGGAATCCCTCTAGACTTGATGGGTTTTTTCCTCCTTAAAAGTAGGTTTAGACTCAATGATCTTGCTCACCAAAGGCATATAGCTACAAAACCTCTCTAGTGCCTTATTTTCACTAACAACCCTCTTAAGACTTCCTATAGTGTTAAGCCCTATATAAGCCTCATGTTAACCCAAAAACTCACTGTTAATCCTTAGATATTGAGTGATTATATTTATATTGTTATATTGTTATGTAGGTGTTTTCGTTGTGACAAACACTCCAAATTTTTCCTACACTCGGATTTTGGAGCCTATTACGGATCTTACAATTAGTCGTTCCGTAGTCACTCCTTGGTTAGTTGATTCTTTTGAGCTCCCTTCTTGGATTGGAAATGTCGGGAGTACTTTCTCACACATGCTCAGTATACAAAAAGTTAATGAGCACATTCTTTTACATAAGCTTGAACAACCATAGCACGGTCCATAAAGACTTTTCTTGTGTGATGCCTAATCCATGTCGACAGTCACTACGCACTGACATCGACAATTTCTCACTTCTAGCTGTGTTTGTATTTTTATTTTGGTGAGTTTTGCAAACTACGATTTCACACACCTTTGTTTTTGCGAATGTCATTTTCATGTTTTTAGTTGTCTCTTTTAATTTCTTTCACTCTAATTAGTGTCATTTTCATGTTATCTTTTCTTTGGCATGTGTTTCTTTCACTTTTGTTCGCATATCACAAGTGTCATTCACACTTTAGCACTTGTCTCCTTTTGGCATGTTAAGTGTCGCACAATGTACATAATCTTGTTTTGGTGGTTTCAAGAGGTTCTCCTTGTGTAAATGAGTCGATATTACCATGTAAATCCCTATTGCACTCATTTCCAAAATTTTAAGCATTGTCACACAAGTGTCATCATGATTGTCGCAAAGTGTATCTTTAGTGTCACACTTGATGTAAGTTGTTGTAAAGGTTTTCGCACCGAGGGAAGTATGTTGTTAATGTGTTCCGTGTGTTCTATGTTGTGTCTTAAACCACTCTAAGTGTGTGATCACATTCAAGTCCTATGATTATTCACATCAGTTTCATTGATCCCACACACAACCAAATTTCAGAAAATTCCTAGCAACTTAGTGTCATCCGACCTTCCTGAACTTCACATTGCACAGTCCCAGCCCTCATGTTGCAACCCTGCCTCTTGAAAGTGTGCAATGCACAATTCTTTCCTTCTAGGGTTGTGGATGTGATGTTTCAGTGCTCAAGCTCGAGCATTGGCCTCCAAAATTTCGCAATTCAGCTCTCCAGCCTTGCCCCAACTATGCATTGTGTAGTCTCTGAGATCAAGCCCAAACCATCAGCTCTTGAACTATGAAACTATGCAATCACTAAGTTTTCTCTACCCCATAGAATTACATAGTTGACAGAAGTAGTGAAAAACCCTTTAGCCTGACTCACTGAGCCTCAAAATTGCGTAATCTACCTACATAGTCCAACCTGAGTTGCGCATTGAGCAGTCTTAAGGCTCAAGCCTCAGCATCGATCTCTTGAAATATGCAATTATACAATCACCTAGGCTCCTCTATCTTCCAGAATTGTTCAATGGGAAAAATTAGTGTTCAATCCCTCAGCTTGGCTCCCTGAGCTCTCCAACTACACAATCTTTTTCTTAGTCCAAGCCTGAACTACAAATTACACAGTATCAAAGCTCAAGCCTAACCCTTTACCTAATATGCACAATTTTGCACTCTTTGAGCCTATCCCTCGGCCTGCCACCCGGTTCCGGCTCAAACTGTGGATCATCATACAACATCTTAGACTAGGTGTTTATCAGAATGATGTCGTCTTGTCATGTGTGGATTGCATATGAAATAACTCTATCATGCTATGGCATGATGATAAATAAGGAGATGGAGAAGGAGGGCATGATAGAAGACACATATGGAGCTGAAGAGATAAGATGATCATCAAGTGAGAAGATGAAAGAAGACTAGATTACAACAAAAGATCAAATATTAGGACCGCATGAAGACTCCATTTGATTCACAACCCTTTGGAGGGTGGATATGAAGAACAAATCATATCTCTCATGAAGATGAAGCATTTCACATATATTTTTTAAGACAAAAGAGTGGAAAGAATGGCTCCACATTTCCATGTCATCAAGAAGTCCTTGTCAATAGTGTCATGTCATGCGTCATCATATGCCACATCATTCTTGTGGATTATGTAATTTCTTATTTGAAAATGTATTGTAAAGTGGAAGTCCAAAGGACATGTATAGAATATGAAGATTCATGTAAAGTTGAAAAGTCATAGGAAGTCAAACAATCATGAGGTTAGTCAAGAGTCACAAGGGAGGTGAAGCATCACCCCATTGGTGATATATACACCCTCATTGTATGAGCAAAAGACTTTTCACCTTGGCTCCTCCAACAAGGCATCAGAGAGACAAGCTAGTTATTTTGGGGATTAAGGAGTGGCTCCAACTCTCCACTATTGGGGCTTGTGGTGTTCGTTATATATGTGTGCCTTGTGAATTTTACTTAATACTTGAAGCCTGATAGATGACACGTTTTCATGCATGGATTGTGAATATTTGTAAGATGGTTCTGTGAATATTTATGTTTCATGTTTACATTCACCTGTACTAAATTAGTTTAACTATTTTGGTCATTTTAGTTCTTATCTAATTGAGAATTTGTTGTAATGGTTTCTATAAACATGGCATCCTTGTGGACTATTCCACTGGATGCTAGACAATTATTTCTTGTTTATAATGGTTGCAATGACCGTCGCATCTTTGTGGACTATTCCACTGGATGTCAAACAAATTTCTTTTGTGTGTGTGTGTGTGTGTCTACTAGGGGGGTATTATTACCTCTTTCCTAGAGGCTCAATTTCCTTTCACTTTACAGTAGAAGAATCTTGACACACATACAACCAAACACTGACCAAGTATAATCACTTGTTGATCTGAGATTACTTGTGCATAGCTCTTTTGTGCCGAACTTTGTAGCCAAGGGAAACCTATAAGAATATATGGCAGTTGAGCCGATACTCTAGATGGGGCTCCTATTACAAATGGTGTGAGGTTTAATTGGGACTTCACATTGGGGAGACCCCCTTGGTTGATAGATTTCCAACACCGTCAACAAATGGTGCAAGAAGGAGGGGCATATGACAAGTTGTGCGTGTTAAATCTATTTTGAATATCCTATCCTAAGTGGATCATCCTAAAACCATACTCCTAGGGTGTTTTTCTAACTTTTCCCCTGGTGAAATTTCAATCCCTGATGAGCCTCCTAATCTCTTGTCTCGATTGAAGTTTGGTGGTGAGGATGGAACATCCATAATCAAGCACATTTCCAATTTTCTTAAATTTTGTGAATATTACAAAGTTTATAGTGAAGATGTGGCTTGTATTCTCTTCTGCCTCACCGTTGAGGGTTGAGTTAGCCGATGGTTTCATACTTTACCATCTACTTCCATCCATTCTTTTCATCATTTCCCCCAGGAGATTCTTCAAGCTTTCGATATGTATTACTACCTAGATGTTCTTAAAATAATTAATTAGTTAAGAATGAAGCCTAATGAATCAACTGATAACTTATTTTATCGATTCATTCTGTTAGGTCCCTATAATACTAGTGATTACCCCATTACTATTGTAGTTGTATCCCTTATTAATATTGTTGTGCCCATATTGTTATTATTGTGCCCCATAGAATCCCTCTATTGTTATTTTTGTGGCTTTATATTATTATTGGTAGGTTGGCCGGGTTCTATTGTGACTCCTTAGACTCCTATATATAGAAAGGAGGTTTTGTCATTTGAATCATCCAAGAATTGTTCATTTATGTAATGTAAAGGAGGTTTCCTCCTTGAAGAGGTTGAATTCTAAGGCGTTGATCTATCTTTTCTATCTTTTTGGAGTTGGTTTCATAGCATTTGGTATCAGAGCTTTGGATTCTAGGGTTTCGCTGCTCCAAATAGGTCATCGTGGAATTTTCACTATAACTTTTTTCTGCGACGTTTCAGAAGCTCAAAAAAAAATCCCATTTGAGACAAAATCGCACTGAACCTCGAGACTGAATTTCAGAGCTTTTCGCACTATATTTGCCGAGATATGATCTGAGGAAGTTGGTCTTTTTGCAGACTCCTGAATTACATTCCAAACAGGTGACATGGGAAAAATCGTCATAACTTTCTCTCTGAGCATCGGATTGAAATTTCTTAAGAAGCTACAGAAAGAGGATGGAATGTAGTTTCTTGTATATATTTTTCAGAGCCAAAGGTCGAAACAGTGACTCGTGGCACGTTGTACAAGTTCGCTCTACTGAACTAGTCTATAATCAGGTCACTGTGGGAGATTTGGCATAACTCTTCCCTGGAGAATCCAATTTGGATCAGACTGGTGGCATTGGAAACAGGACACAGAGGGCTACTGCAAGTCACAATTTCAGAACTGGATGATCTGAAATTACAAAGATGCATCAGATTCAATATCAAGCTCCTACAAAGGGGAAAAAGGGTGTGTAGTTTTTAAAATTTTTGCATAAGCATGGTTTGAAAAATTAGTTTGAAGGAATTCAAAGGGCATAGTAAAGCATTATTATAGGTAATTGATACCCCGAGGAAAGAAAATACAAACACCTAGTAAGCAACCTGAAAGCTCTAGCATGACTCATGAAGAAGAGGAAGAAATGCAACATGATATATCAAAATTACGAGACCAAGTGCAACAAGTGTCACTTGCACAAAAAGTAACAGAATCTAAGATGGATGGTTTAAAGAAAGATGTAGAAGCTAAGATGGATGGTTTACAGAAAGGTGTAGAAGCTAAGATGGATTGTTTAAAGAAAGGCGTAGAAGCTAAGATGAATGACGTGGAAGCTAATTTGAAGACAAGCATGGAAGATTTGAAGACAGATTTGACAATGTTTCTACAAGAAATGCTTACTAATGGTGAAAGGGTAGTAAAGGAAATTCATGATGAGAACAAAAGAAATGTTAATCATGATTTCATAGACTCTAATGTTGGACCGAAGACCCACCATATTCCAAAAATCGATATGAGGAAGTTTGATGGCAAGGATCCTGCAACATGGATATTACAGATGGAGCAATTTTTCGATCTCAATAATGTGCAAAACACACAAAAGGTACGTATTGAAACTTTATATTTGGAACCAAATCCATTTGTATGGTATCAATGGCTTTGCTCTCGTAAACAAATTATCACTTGGACAATTTTTACGGCAGAATTGACAACACATTATGAGGACACAAAAAGCAACACTTTTTTTAGCCAATTGATAAGTCTCAAACAAAAGGGTTCAATAATGGAGCACATTGAGGAGTTCCAAAAATTGAACATAAGGGTAAAAAATATTCCAGAGGAGCATAGGATTGATGTGTTCATAGGGACTTTAAAGGATAATATCCAACATGATGTTCGCCTTTGGGAACCTGATTCATTAGAGAAGGCATTCAAGTTAGCAAGATAAATGGAAAGCAAAATTATGGCAACTAGGAAGCATACCACTCACAACTATAAAGATGGAAGTATTGTTGCCCCTAGTCTTCCACAACCTATAAGGTTGAAACCACAAAAATTGGAAGAAAAAAGAGCAAAAGGGCTTTGTTACAGTTGTGATAGAAAATACACTAAAGGTCATAAGTGTGCTGAGAAGAAATTATTCTACATAGATTTTGAAGGGGAAGAAGAAAAGGAGCAAGAAAGGTCAAAAGAAGAGGATATACTCCAGGGACAAAGCCTAGATAAAGAAGAAATGAATCCGACCATATCTTGTAATGCATTGACTGGAATTACCATTCCTCAAACCATCAAGATAGAAGGACAAATCAAAAAGAAAAGGGTAATAGTGTTGATTGATTCAGGAAGTACCCACAATTTTATTCATTATAAGAAAACAAAAGAATTGAATTGCTTCCTATATCCAGCACCAGAGTGTCAAGTGATGGTTGCAAATGGAGGAACGATAAATTTCTCTGGAAAGTGCCATAATATCAAGCTATCCATGGGAGAATATGTATTGACTAGCCCAATGCTTTCCATTCCAATGGTAGGTGTTGATGCTGTACTAGGAATCCAATGGCTACAATCCTTGGGTACAATAGCTTTTAATTTTCAAGAAATTTTCATGAAATGTTTTGCGGAAGGAAAGGAAGTTGAATTAAGGGGTATTGTAGGGAAACCGGGAAAGATAATCAACTCTAACGGTATGAAAAAGCTTCTAAAAAGGGAACAAAGAGGTGTAATTGCACAATTATGTTCGCTAGATGTTTCCACATCGGAATCATCTATTTCTCCAGATCTCTAAAAGTCTTGGACAATCAGTCCAAGGTATTTGAGACTCCCAAAGGTCTCCCACCTATTCGTGATCATGATCATGCTATTCATCTTATTCCAGGAAGTGTTCCTCCAAACATCAGGCCGTACAGATATCCCTATGCCCAAAAGAGCGAAATTGAACGTATGGTTGCAGAAATGCTAGAGGCTGGTATAATTCAACCTAGTCAAAGTTCTTTCTCTGCTCCAATAGTGTTGGTGCACAAGAAGGATGGATCATGGCACATGTGTTCGGATTATAGGGAGCTCAACAAGCTCACTATTAAAGATATGTTTCCCATTCTGGGCATTGATGAATCACTGGATGAATTGCATGGATCAATTTACTTCACCATGAGGGTCATTATGAATTTTTGGTCATGCCTTTTGGCCTTACCAATGCACCTTCTACATTTCAAGGTTTGATGAATTCCATTTTCGAACCCTTCCTTAGAAAATTTTTGTTAGTATTTTTTGATGATATACTAATCTATAACAAGTCTTGGAAGGATCATGTTGAACATGTTGACAGGGTGCTACAACTATTGGAGGAGAAACAATTATATGCAAAAAGATCCAAATGTTTCTTTGGAGTACAAGAGGTGGAATATCTGGGTCATATTGTATCTCATGAAGGAGTTAAGGTAGACCCTAGAAAAATTAAAGCCATTAAGTAATGGAAAATCCCCACATCCATAAAGCATCTGCGAGGATTTCTCGGTTGACAGGGTATTATCGCAAGTTTGTTAAGAATTATGGGAGAATAACAGCACCTCTAACAACATTATTGAAGAAAGATGCATTTTCATGGACTCCAGAAGCAACAAAGGCCTTCGAACATCTTAAAGAGGAAATGTGCCAAGCACCGGTCTTAGCTACACCGGACTTCACAAAAACCTTTATTGTGGAATGTGATGCTTCAGGAAATGGAATTGGTGTTGTTTTAAAGCAAGATGAAAGACCCATTGCTTTTGAAAGTCATCCAATCAAGGGAAAGTTTTTACACAAAGCTATTCATGAGAAGGAAATGTTGGCAATACCACATGCACTTAAGAAATGGCAACCCTACCTAATGGGAAGACAATTCAAGGTAAAAACGGATCATGATAGCCTTAAATACTATTTAGAACAAAGATTATCCTCTGAAGAGCAACAAAAGTGGGTCACAAAGATGTTGGGTTATGACTTTGAAATCATCTACAAAAAAGGGAAGCAAAATGTGGTGGCAGATGCACTCTCAAGAAAGGATGAGGATGTGGAAGCATTGTTGTGCGCCATTTCTATTATCCAACCAGATTGGATAAACGAAGCAAGGGAGGAATGGAAGAATGATGATGAAGTGTGGGAACTTATTCGAAAGTTACAACAAGATTCCAGTACATTTGATACATTTAGCTGGCAAAATGATTTGTTATGGTACAAAGATCGCTTATACCTCTGTAAGAATTCCCAACTCAAACAAAAGATTCTTATGGAATTGCACACTTCTCCCTTAGGAGGGCACTCAGGATTTTTAAAAAACTTACCACAGGGTTAAGAAGGAATATTTTTGGGATGGCCTTAAATCGGATATTCAAAAGTTTGTGGCAGAATGTTTGGTTTGCCAACAAAATAAAGTTGAAACAATTAAGACCCCGAGTCTATTACAACCTTTATCCATTCCAAGCCAACGTTTGGAGGAGGTTTCAATGGATTTTATCACAGGTTTACCCAAGTCTGAGGGAAAGAGTGTCATCATGGTGGTAGTTGATAGATTTACCAAGTATACACACTTTTGTGCATTATCACATCCATTTAAAGCCAGTATAGTTTCTACTGCATTTATGGAAACAATTCAAAAGCTACATGGAAACCCAAAGATTATTGTAAGTGACAGAGATCCCATTTTCACTAGAAATTTTTGGACAGAATTATTTTCTTGTCTTGGTACTCAGTTAGCTCATAGCTCATCTTATCATCCTCAATCTGATGGGCAAACTGAGATAGTAAACAAATGTTTGGAAGGATATCTTCGTTGCTTTGTATCTGATAAATAGACACAATGGGTTAAATGGTTGCCTCTGGCTGAATGGTGGTATAACACTTCCTTCCATACCACAACAAAAATAACCCCATTTATGGCACTTTATGGATATCAGCCACGATCCATCACATCATATTTAAGAGAAAATTCTAAGGTGCAAGCAGTGGAACATCAAAAACAACTCCTCCAACTCTTAAAGGATAACCTTGTGTTGGCATAGAATCGAATGAAACAACAGGCAGATCAACATCGCAACAAAAGATGTTTTGATGTAGGTGATTGGGTATCCCTACGGCTACAACCATATAAACAAATTTCCCTCAAGCAAGCTAAGAAGGATAATAAATTATCACCAAAGTATTATGGTTCGTACAAGGTGTTGCAAAAGATTGGTACTATGGCATACAAATTGGAGCTTCCTGCAGCTTCTCGAGTGCACCCAGTTTTCCATGTTTCATGTTTAAAGAAGGTTATAAGCGACAAGCTCCCAGTTCAAACAATATTGCCTAAACTTGACGAGGAAGGAAAAATTATATTGGAACCTGAAGCAATCACAGAAACAAGAACTCGACAGGTACGAAATCTATCAATTTCGGAGTATCTCATCAAGTGGAAGAACTTATCCGCTGAAGATTCCGCATGGGAGGATGAGAATTTTATACAGAAGCATCAAGAACTACTCAAGCGTTGAGGACAACACTTTTTTGAAGGAGAGGGGCATGTTAGGTCCCTATAATACTAGTGATTACCCCATTACTATTGTAGTTGTATCCCTTATTAATATTGTTGTGCCCCTATTGTTCCCATATTGTTATTACTGTGCGCCATAGAATCCCTCTATTGTTATTTTTGTGGCTTTATATTATTATTGTTAGGTCCGCTGGGTTATATTGTGACTCCTTAGACTCCTATATATAGAAAGGAGGTTTTGTCATAAGAGGTCGAATTCTAAGGCGTTGATCTATCTTTTCTATCTTTTTGGAGTTGGTTTCATAACACATTCACATTTGTTATGAATTTCCTAAAGAAGTCACGCATTGGGATTTCTTTAACCAAAAGTTTCAACACTTGGTTCACATTTCTTTGTAGGGTGAACCTGAACCCCCTAATGTTTCTACTTCTCCAACTCTTGTGAATTGTGAGACACATCTAATTTTAGAGGAGGAACTTACTGCTTGTTTTGTTCCTTGTCCTCCTCCTTTTTCGATTCTGATAAGGGTTCCTCTACGCAATGATAAAAAAGTTGGGAAATATCCATATCAAATTCCTAATCCATCTCTTCATTTTCCTTCTACTTTTCATGATTAGGATCTAATGGAAGAAACCCTAGAATGGCTCATGGAACCTAGGAGAAGGCTAATCATTTCATTACTCAAGATGACATTGGAACTCTTAACATAAATTTTGAATCTAGTTCTGTTGAAAGTGTTATTTATTCAAGGGAAATCCATAATCCTCTATCATTTACATGTCACAAATCTGCACATCATGATCTGCTTGATCAATCTGCTCCATCAACTAGCTCTAGATTCTCTCCTGATGTTCAAGTTGCTGGTTCAAATTGTGATCAGATACAAGGTATCCACATTACACTGGTAGAGGAGGAGGAAATTGAAGAGACTCTTGATCTCTCTTACCTTTTTCAAAATCCCCCATGTCAAGATGATTCACTTCCATTCTTGGATGATTTTCAATCTGCTAATCTCTATAGTGAATCAAATGCAATCAATATGTAGCATCGAGCAACAATCATTTTAGTGATGATAATTATGTTGATGCAAGCGATGACGAATTCCCAAGTGCATTGATTGATCTTTCAGTTTCTCATGAAGATTTTAATTCGAAAAATTTAGATCTAGAATTTGATTCAGTCAAAGAAGATGTTATTGTCAAAACTTCTTGTTCATCTCACTATCTGTTGTGCTCTATTTTTTGCAATGTATCTGCATGCGGTGAAGATATTCCACACTCTTCAAGTTTTTCATCAGATGAGTTCACTTCTCAATTGTCACAAGGCATTGAGGTTGTCCATGATGAAAGAGAAAATAATCAGGTCATTGAGTATCCTTTCCATCCCATATCATCTCTTCTCTTGCATGAATATAACTCTTCAAATCGTCTTGCTCATGAAATTTCTCTGAACCATACATCTTCACATTTGTGATAAGAAGAATCATCCAACTTGAGTAATCTGGTTGTTGAAGTTGAAAAATCTAGTCAAATCAGTGACAAAGATGGCTTCCATCTGGTTAGCAATGGTCTTATTGAAAAAAATGGTAGAAGCTATCCTCACACCATGCACATTTTGGTTCAATCTTCAAAATGAGATTTTACAATCCTTGAAAGTTTCAGGACTTGTCAGGAAGTCGAGGCACTTCAAATTTCGTTGATGGTTATGTCAGGATCTTGCAACTCTGGTAAGACCCTCAAACTAAGTCATTTCTAGGTTTTTTTTCATAATTCTTCTCTTTGCATGGTTTCACTCAATGTAAATTTCTTTTTGAAAGATGTTTGGTATTTCGAATGTAATCTTTCAAACTTTCGAGATTCAATTTCTAATCAGATTCAAGATTTTATTTCACATGATTCATCTCCATGCAAGGATCTTGTACTTAACTTGGGTTTGGAATATGTTTCTCTCATAGATTCATGGAACTGTGAATTTGATCACCTCAAATATCATCTTTGGTCGAAGAAATCATATCTATCATATTTATTTCATGATGAGCAGCTCCTGATTTTCCTTGTGAATATCATATTGTGAATCTTGTTCTTCATCACACCTAAAATCCTCTTAAGTGTGTTATCAATTAGAAAGAAATAACTTGTTACATTCATCACACAAGGAAGATGATTCTATTACGTCAAGCATTGGTGAAACTGTTAAAATTCATTTATCCTTGTTAATTACAAACTAGGAATCAAATGCTTTAATCGACACATTTGATCATTTTTCTACCTCTGATGAATGTCATTCAACTTACCATTTTCCCACCAGTATTTCCAATGACAATTGTTTCACATCCTTTGCTCTTCATGGTCTAACATCTCACTAGTTGGGTATTTCTCAAATGATTGAGGCACTTCAGCCGTCGCTGATGGTCATTTCGGGTCCTCAATGTCTTGATATGCTGGCTGAATATGATCAAATCAATATCCTCTCACAAGATTCTCATTCTGAACCCGTGCTTCTAATTGAAAATTCACCTTTTCAAGGATTTTGGGGTTTTCAAGAGGGTTTCTTCAAATTTCACGATCCAATCTATGATTGCCTGAAAGCATATTTCTTAGCAAGTCCTTTGCTAATAACAAGTTTCGGTATTTTCTCATGCTTGCTAAGAAGGATGAAACAAATGAAGGTGCATTCACAAGAAGTTGTCGAGGTTTGTCAATTTATAATTTTTGTCAAAAAGGTAAGAATGTGAACTGGTTAGAAGTAGTGGCTATGGCCTATCTTTCTACTGACATGCAGGACCTTCAAATTTGTGTGAAAGTTATCCAAGTTCTTATCTTTTCTGTTTCGCATTACTTTATATTTGTTTTAATTGTTTGTATCTTTGTGCATGCAATTCGGGAACAACTACAATGGCTACATTAGAAATTTCACTATACATTACTCCGAACTTCGATCTGGTTAGGTTAGGAGTAGGTTTAATTACATTCTAGTTTCCCCTCTCTTGCACTCATTCTGCAATTGTTCTCTTTAGTCTTTCTCGTCTTTTCTTACTTTTGTTTTTCATCATGCTTTAGTTTGGCCTCTTTCTATTTGTGCTTTCGTTTCTCTTCTTGTTGTGTCACGTCTTTTCCTTTATGTTCTATTATTAAGGCTTTGCATGAAGGTGGTACTATTTGGCCTTGAAAGATAATGTGTAAAAATGGAGGACTTTGTGACACTGCAACATTTGTCTAACTCTCAATCCTTCTTATTTTTCTTGGTTACACCTTTTGGTCGATGATGTTCTGACGGAAAATATGATCCTTGCGTTAGGAAGGCCTTGTGTCAAACCATGATCTCCATGTCTATTATGGAAAACTTCATGCCTGCACTTGGGCCTTTATGTTTCAGTGTTTTCGGGATGGTCTAATCAAGTAGAGAAAGAAAAAGGAAAAATCTAAACAAGAAAACCTAAATCAGAGGTCTCTACATACTTCTCTGATGTAGTAACGTCTCCTTCTCTCAATAAGTCAAGATCCCTCTTCTGCCCATAAATAAATAAGTGCCAATGCAAAATCCTCTTTAAATAAATAAATGCAAAAGAAGAGAAAGACTTCCTACGTATAGTGGTGAAGCAAGCAACTCCGCTGGGGTACTGTCCAGGCTCAATGGTAGTGGAGCAATGTTTGTATTCCTGAAGTGACTCCACCGAGATACTGTCTAGTCCCACTGGCAGCAAAGAAACACAAGAGATGAAAAACTATACTCTTAAAATATAAAGCTTGTGAACTTCATTAATTTATCTTAATTTGAAACATTATGTGATCGTTGATCTTATTTTTGTATTTAACAGAGTAAAGGAATGAAGGGGACTATGTTTATGCACAGGGTAATTGGGGAAGCCATAGTAATCTAAACAATGAATACTTCTCGAAGAACTAGACCCTGCATGAAAGAATTGACCAAGGCAGAGAAGCTAGAGTTCTACTAGTGTGTCGCTGATACAAACACCCTCCAAAATTTTTCTTGCACTTGAATGTTGAAGCCTACTATGGATCTTGCGATTGGTTTTTCCGTAGTAATTTCTAGGTTGGTTGATGCTTTTGAGCTCCCTTCTAACATTGGAAGTGTCGAGGGTTCTTTCTCACACATGCTTAGTTTGCAACAAGTTCATGAGCGCATTATTTTACGCAATCTTGAACAAGCATAGCACGGTCCATCAAGATCATTCTTATGCAATGTTCAATCCACATCAATAGTTAGTGCACACTAACATCGACAGCTTCTCACTTCTAGCTGCATTTGTACTTCATTTTAGTGTGTTTTGCAAATTGTCGCTTTCGTGCATATTTATTTTCATGAGTGTCGTTTTCATGTTTTCAAATGTCGCTTTTAATTGTTTTCACTCTAATTAGTGTTGTTTTCATGTTATCTTCACTCTTGCATGTGTTTCTTTCACCATAATTCGCATATCTCAAGTGTCATTCACACTTTAGCACTTGTCGTCTTCTGGCATGTTAAGTGTCGCACAATGTACATAAGATTATTTTGGTGGTTTCAAGAGGTTCTCCTTATGTAATTGAGTCAATCTTACCATGTAAAGCATCGTCACACTCATTTCCAAAATTTTAAGCATTATCACACAAGTGTCGTCACAATCATTGCAAAGTGTATCTTTAGTGTCACACTTGTTGTAATTTGTCGTAAAGGTTGTCGCACTAAGGGAATTTTATTTTAACGTGTTATGGGTTATCTATATTGTGTTGTCAAGCACTCTAAGTGTGTGATCAGTCAAGTCCTATTACTATTCACATCAGGTTCATTAATCCCACACTTAGCTAAATTTCAGAAAATTCCCAGCACCTTGGCCTCATCTAGCCTTCCTCAACTGCGCATTGCATAGTCTCAACCCTCAAGCTGCAACCATGCCTCTTGACACTATGCAATGCACAGTTCCTGCCTTCTAGGATTGTGCACTGTGTAGTTTCACTGCTCAAGCCCGAGCCTTGACCTCCAAATTACGTGATTTAGCCCTCCAGCATAGCCCCAACTTCTCACTACGTAGTCTTTGAGCTCAAGCCCAAAACCTGAGCTCTTGAAATTTGAAACTGCGAAATCAGCAAGTCTTATTTACCCCCCAAAACTACGCAATTGATAGAAGCAGTGAAAAAACATGTAGCCTGAGTCATTGAGCCTCAAAATTGTGCAATCTTCCTGCATAGTCCAGCCTAAAATGTGAATTCCACAGTCTCAAGCCCCAAGCCTCAACCCAGAGCTCTTAAACTATGCAATTGTGCAATAACCTGGGCTCCATTGTCTTCCAGAACTCCACAATGTGAAAAATTAGTGTTCAAGCCCTCAACCTGGCTCCCTGAGCTCCCCAACTGCATAATGTTTTGCTCAGTCCAAGCCTGAACTATGCATTGCATAGTCTCAAGGCTCAAGCATGACCCTTGACTACCTGAGTTACGCAATTGTGCACTGACTGAGCCTCTCCCTCAGCTTGCCACCTGGTTTTGTCTCAGTCAGTGGATCATCATGCAACATATTAGACTAGTGGTTTATTAGACTGATCTCATCTTGTCATGAGTGGATTGTAGATGCAGGAACTCTATCATGCTATGGAAAGATGATTAAGAAGGATATGGAGAAGAAGGACATGCTAGAAGACACATATAGAGCTGAAGAGATAAGATGATCATCAAGCGAGAAGATGAAGGAACACTAGATTACAATAGAATATCAAATATCAGGACCGCATGAAGACTCCATCTAATTAACAACCCTTTGGAGGGTGGATATGAAGAAAAAAACATATCTCTCATGAAGATGAAGCATTTCACATCTATTTTTGAAGACAAAGGAGCAACAAGAATGGCTTGACATTGCCATGTCATCAAGAAGTCCTTGTCAGTAGTGTCATGCCATGTCATGTCATGAGTCGTCATATGCCACATCATTCTTGTGGATTATGTAATTTCTTATTCGAAAATGTATTGTAAAGTGGAATTCAAAAGGACATGTACAAAATATGAAGAGTCATGCAATGTTAAAAATTCATAGGAATTCAAACAATCATTAGGGTAGTCAAAGAGTCACAAGAGAGGTGATGCATCACCCTATTGGTGATATATATGTTAATTTTTCATAGGGCTACATTGTTCTTTGCTTTGATAATTGCATTTCTTCATTAATACATTAATTTCATGCCATGTCATCATTACGTTATTCAAATCTACACCATTATTTATCAGCGTATGCAATTATATAGAAAGAAAAACATAATCATCATCAATGCAGTGGAACATAAAGGAACAACAGAAGAAAAACATACACACATAGAGAAAGCAGGATTGGTCTGAGACCAGGGAAAAACCCACTATGGGGAAAACCCATTCAAATCTTCTTCTTCTTAGATCGTTGTTGGTCAGGTAAATCCCCTCTGCGGATAGAGGCAATCCCACTAGCCTATAACAGAACTAGCCACAATCAAACCACGCTGCTACACAAGTTCCTAGTTGTGCATCAAAGGTGACTCAAGAAGACCAACCTGGAGTCCAACGCTATGATTGAAGCAGAGTTGATATCCCCGCTCCCTCGCTCCAACAGATCATAAACGAACACCTGCACATGCAAAGGAAGAGACAGATACCAACATAAAAACTACCAAGGCACAACTATATTTCAGTCAGAAAGGAAATAAATCAACACATCACCATGATAGATAATGAGATTGGAACTATAATAGCAGTCGCTCATCAATTAATAATAAACAGGAAAAGTTACAACCATTGTTCTGACGTTGACCCTTCTCCTGGCTGGGCGAGTAACTATATGTGTCTTGCAATGCATCTCCTCTCCGGCAGCATAACCTCTCTAGCACTCACTAGCATTCCTCCAAGAACTCAAGAACTCAACATCTAACACTCCATGACCAATAATCATCTCTACTATCACTCAATCACTAAATCACTAGCACTAACACTAGCTTGTCCAATGCATAATGACAAGCTTATATAGATGAAGAAGGGTGGAGGATACAATGAACCGGGACACCTTTTGCGGATTAGCATTATCCTCAAAAGCCATAAAGATGGATAAAGCTCGACAAAAGACTGATTTTTTATCCTCAGAAAAGCTCCATGTAATGAAGGAAACAACAGTCGGATGTGCATTAAGGCAAAAAGCACGACTAAATTTGGTTGGCGCGACTGTTGCTCTAAGACAGAGCGCCAATGGTCGCGCCCTCTTTTGAGGATCTCCACCATTGGTGCGGGTAGAATACTGTGGACTTGCGCCAATGGAAAAAGATCACTTTTCAGGGATAATCTGCAGAAGATGTCTTCAGGGAACATGGAGTACATACTCAGGGGAACATAATGCAAGTGTTTTTAGACTTTGTCACTTCTTATAACTCCTGGGATGGGTCCTCCAAGGTACGACAAGAGGAGTAACAGGGATGGTGACAAATTACTGTGTAACAGATGCCCCCTAAAGCATGAAGTCCGAGAGGTGGAGAGGGGTGAAATGCTTTACAAGAATACACATAAGAACACATAAGAGCACATATAGTTACTGCCGCCGAGGAGCTGTATTAAGAGACATGACTGATAGTTCAATTACATGATGTACTTGGTATGGTCGCAGCCATCCATAAGAGAGTACATAAATAATCTGGATCCATAGTATGGACGCAGCCATCTGGTTAGGATCAATAAACTGACTCAGGTATGGTCGCAGCCATCAAAATGAGTCAAGTATCAAGAATCACGCCTGGATTACAACAGACACAATCCAGGGTCTTGCGCTCCATCTCGACCCGAACAAGAGTACAAGTCCAAGCATGTGAATATATGAGCTGAAGTCGAACATGCATGAACATCGTCTGATTACCAGTCAATAATGGAAACTGTTAACAGACGCGAGAGGTACCACCAATAATGACAATGGCCCTCAAGGTACTATAGGTACAATCTACGGCGTGTGAATCAATGATCTGAAGTCGAACACCCGTAGAATCATTCGATCGGAGGCCAATGATGAAAACCTCACGTCGAACACGAAGAACCTGCCATTGAGGCATGCAGGCTCCAAGGCACCGGAAAGGAGTCTCTAGATCAATTCCCTGGATAATGAGTTGAAGTCGACAGGGAGTGACCTTGATCGAAGGTGGGCCATAATGTTTCCCACATCATCGACACGAGACAAAGAGATGAAGTTGTGAATCAAGATTGTGCGAACTATCAGAGGGAGGTTGTTTTTTCAGAGGTCAACTTCTCTTGAACATATCGGCGGCACATTAACGGAATTGGCAGTATTTGACATCAATGTATCAAAGGTCATGATGACGAGGCAATGAGTGAATGAGAGGTCAAATAGGGTACCCAAGTCCATGGAAGCAAGTGAAAGATATGAGATGAAACATCCCCACCCTGGACACGAAAACAAAAAGTGCCATGTTCAAGAGCGACATACTGCCGTTACGGTAATAATTATGGTTCAAAAATTTTCTTTTCCCCCCGCCATTTCTGGCGAGTACCCCAGTTATTTTTAACAAGCTTGATGGGGATAACATATGCTTGTGTTGTGACAAAATCCGATGTCATTAAGTTTTAACGAGTCTGACAAAGGAAGAACTCGGCGTCTTTTCATGTTTAGAGAGTTTGAAAAGACAGCAGAAAAGGAAACTCCAGGGATGTCCTTTTTCGTAAAGTTGTGTCTCTCGGGCCCGAAAAAGTATAAAATAATACCCGAAAGAACTGCCCGATCATTACGATCGAGGAGTACTTTTCATGATTAGTGACTTCGACCTGAAAAAGTAAAAAAGCGGTCAAAACCACGTCGTTTTGTAACCACTAACGAGTTTGAAACGACAAAAACCCGGTAATCTTTTTATGTTTTAACGGTCGACAAAAAGAACTTAAAACGACCACCCCTTATTAACATTTAACGAGTCAAGAGGAGCGACTCGGCAATCTTTTCTTATTTAAATGGTCAGAAAAGAGCTGAAAGCGGACCTCCATTTTTATTTTCTTTAACGAGTCAAAAAGGGAAAAATACTCGGCAATCTTTTCATATTTTACGAGTCAGAAAAGAGCGTAAAGGCGACTCGTCCTGAAGGAACGAGTGGTACAAGGGATAGCAACTGGTTTCGGTAATGGTGGAACTCACTTGAAACATGTAAAGGTTAAGAGGCTGGCTAATAAAACCACTCATCGCTGCGGTTCCTCAGGAAAGGAGAAACAACCAAGTGAAAGCATATGATCGGCCAAAAAGATGGTGGCGATGGAATGAAACAACCAAGGCTCATCTAGCAGGATTTAGCGGATAAAAGGCAATCACGGGATGTAAATGGGTTCATTTTTACACAAGCTTGAACCATGGAGAACTTTGCTTGTTAAAAAATTTTTGTTGCATGCCCCCAGCATGATCATACAAATCGAGGTACATGCCCCCCAAGCTTCATGGCATTCACGGAGTGGATGGAATGAAGGTTTACTTGGAATGACTCGATTTTGAAGGAGGATGCATGCCCCCTGGGCTCTTCAGTCACGCGCCCGGGTGAGCTGCCGTCATCAGAATGACGGGGTGGGTGCTGGGGCATTTCCTGTGGAAATAAGACCATTTAGGAATGGCAGATGACTATATGTGAAGTGTGAACCGGGGAATGAAAGTTGGTCTACGACTTTGATCGTTCTTCCTTCATGCGGAAAACACATCACTCTGAAGAGTGAGGACACAATAGCACGTATGCGATAAATATAGTCTCGTCCAAGGAGTAAATTGTAATCTAACGGACCTTGGACTACCATGAGACCCATTTGGATAGTCTTCCCTTCTAACGTGATAGGTACATTGGGAAGAATTCCTAAAGGTCGAGTGATTTCTCGATGGAAACCTATAAGGTTTCTCATCTCAGGCAGAAGCAGTGGGGAACCAAGTGCTTCCCAAGCTGTTGAAGAAAGGATACTCACAGGAGATCCCTCATCAATAATTGTACCAGCCATAACCATGCGGTAGACTTGGACTATAATTCGAAATGGTATGGAGGCTGGTAACCGAGGATTGACTAGTTGATCCCAATTAAAGGAAACAACTAGGTTGCTTGGAGGTGGGACTGGATAGACAGCCGGATATGATTCTAATGGACTTTCTTCCTGGTGTGAAGAAATGAGAGGGACGCTCACTTGATCATTAACGTCTATGTCAATGAATAGAATTTGGACGGTGGGTTCTTCATTCTTGGCAGTGATAACATCATCTGGGGAGGTAACTTCTGAAGGCGAAACCGGGTCACTTGTAATCCGGACCATTTGACTGTTGTCTGGTTTGGATTCAGATGTAGGATCATCTAGGGTTGGAAGTTCTGAAAGCAAAACCGGGTCACTTGTAAGCCGGACCTTTTGACTTTTGTCTGGTTTGGATTCAGGTGTAAGAGCATCTAAGGATGGAACTTCTGTAGGCAAAACCGGGTCACTTGTAAGCTGGACCTTTCGAAAGACCGGGTCACTTGTAAGCTGGAACTGTGGACTTTCATTTGTTTTGGACTCAGGTGGTTCATCTTTGATGATCAAGTGGTGCGTAGATGATGAATATAAATCACTCATTCTGACCAGGGACTGGTCTGGAGCAGGCGGAGCACAGGTAGGTTCAGGAAGAGAAAGCTGGACCAAAGAGGAATCATGTTTGATCACTTGGTTAGTGGAGAGATGCTCTGCAGTTGTAAAAAGACGCTGATAGCCAGCGGTAGTTGGGGTAAGGGAGCCGACAGACTTGCTAAAAGACGGGAAGCTTCATCCATAAGTGGACAAAGGCGAAGGAGATGATTACCTTCACAAAGTCGACAAGGGAAACGAACCTTCCCTTTTCTGTTACCAACTAGTAAGGTATCGTCAATTTGCGACAGTAAGGGGCGAGTCGGGTCACGAGACCATATATCTAGGATCCTGGGAATGCCAAGACAATCAGAAAGAAAATGGTCCCCTTTGCATAATCGACAAGGAGACCGAAGCTTCCGCGAAGGAGCAGAAGGTGGTTCCACTTCTGATAGCTTCGTGGTAGATACGACCTTTCCCTTAGGAGACTTCTTCTTTTTGGTCTTCTTCTTCTTCTTCTTAGCCACCTGGTTAGTGAAATCCAAGGTTTCACCAGGCGAAGTAGAAGATGAGGACGCAGCAATAGGCGAAGAAGGGAAGGGTTCCACCTTAGAATCAACATGGTGTTGTTCGGGTGGAGGAGGTGGTGGTGGGACAGGAGTCATCACACTTGAGACCACCGAGTTTGAAAACAACCATACGGGTAAACCAATGGTCAACCCAGGCAAAGACAATGTTGCGATATACTGAACACCAACATTTCCAACAGAAGGAAATGGGCGAGGGTTCCCATCAGGAGGAACACCTTGGCCGGTGGGCACCGGAAAGGCTGCCATTGAACGAGAAATAACCCTACTCAAGCTAACGCAAACAAAATCTAATTGGGTAATGTTATCGTGGCCAATAAATTTTAAGACACTGAACTTAACCTTTTCATTTTTTAAGAGTCGAGAAAAGGATAAAAGATGACTCTAGTCTCCTTCGAATATTTAATGAGCACGAAGTGACAAGACGCTCACAGGCACCTTTTCGTTTAGGGAGTCCGAAAAGGATCAAAAGTGACTGCTCTGGA
This sequence comes from Pinus tabuliformis, assembly GCA_031772625.1. Lineage (NCBI taxonomy): Eukaryota > Viridiplantae > Streptophyta > Pinopsida > Pinales > Pinaceae > Pinus > Pinus tabuliformis. Next base: position 695,394,283 of record CM062814.1, on the reverse strand, counting down.
ATTCTAGGTAGAGGGTGTGCCAAACTTTTCGCAAAACCACAGAATACTTTTTAGGGTACGGGTGGTCGATCTTCGTGAATGCTGTGTTCACTGCATTGCGAATCGTAGGGCGGCTGACACGGCTTCCTATGGATAAAGGCTTTATTCCTATAGGGGTCTCCCAATATATACTCGACAGTACGTGGGAGCACAGTCCGTATTGGCACCTATCGTTTCACCGTGGAGGAATCACCCAACCACTCGACGATAAACTACCAGGTTTAAAGACGCCGGAACACGTCTCTAACCTAGACCTCTAGAGTGTTTGCGTTATGTTCCAATGCGTTGTTATGTTCATTGAGTTCATTTTAAAGTTTATCTTTGATTATGTTTCAGTTTTTTGGTCCTACCGTATGTGATATCTCAAAAACTTTTTACATGCAAACTATATGCCAAAATTAAATCATTTGATTCGATGAATTCTATCTACAGGAGGGTTGAGATCTTTTTCACAAACGAAATGATCACTTCAAAAAAAAACAAAGATCCTAATGAAGCTAATAATAAGAAACGAAATTTTGTCTTTTTCTTTTTAATAGCAACAAATAACAATAAATGCTAACTACTATGATGCAAGAGATTTTTTATTTTTCTTTCCTTTAAGATGGCATGATGCATGTAAACAAATTCTAAGAGATATGCACAATCCAAGTTCAGTTAATGAAATAGAACCAATTCTGAAACACTAAAATGAACCATGCAAGCAAGGAAAAACACAAAGACTAGTGAACTTCAAAGAGGCTAGAAGTGAAGTATTCAGAGTATAGAAGATCAAGCTTTAACAAAGCACTGGATAGGTGCAGAACACAACCAACAAGTTGACTGGATAATCAAGAGATCGAAACTTCCCACAGAAGGCTAGTCATGCAAAGCCACTAGATATCTTAGGGCTAAGACGAAAATCAATAGAAATGAGCAAACAGCTGAGGGATACAGGCTAAGACCAGTCAAGCAGAGGTTCAACACAGTTCCAGAGGCTGAAAGAGATATATAAAGAGACTGAAAGAGCTTTCCACCCACACACAGGAAAAATTTACAGAGCTGGCGCGACTGTCAGCCTGCAACTTGCGTTACTACAGGATTGGCGCGAGTTGCTTTTGAGCAACATGCGCCAACTGGCGCGACTGTCAGAGAAATAACCGCGCCAATTAAGCTTGCCAACTAGAAAAATAAATGATACGACCTCAGGTCAGGTTGACAGTGCTCAGATGGGTCAAACAGTAAAGAATAAACTCAAAACTGACTCAGGAAGCTCATTGACTCAAGCAAGCAGAAGAAAATTAACATGCAAGACAAAAATCAAATAGTTAATCCCCAGTGGAGTCGCCAATTTGTTGGTCAAGTAAATCCCCTCTGCGGACAGAGGTGATCCCACTAGCCTATAACAGAACTAGCCACAATCAAACCACGCTGCTACGCAAGTTCCTAGTTGTGCATCAAAGGTGACTCAAGAAGACCAACCTGGAGTCCAACGCTATGATTGAAGCAGAGTTGATATCCCCGCTCCCTCGCTCCAACAGATCATAAACGAACACCTGCACATGCAAAGGAAGAGACAGATACCAACATAAAAACTACCAAGGCACAACTATATTTCAGTCAGAAAGGAAATAAATCAACACATCACCATGATAGATAATGAGATTGGAACTATAATAGCAGTCGCTCATCAATTAATAATAAACAGGAAAAGTTACAACCATTGTTCTGACGTTGACCCTTCTCCTGGCTGGGCGAGTAACTATATGTGTCTTGCAATGCATCTCCTCTCCGGCAGCATAACCTCTCTAGCACTCACTAGCATTCCTCCAAGAACTCAAGAACTCAACATCTAACACTCCATGACCAATAATCATCACTACTATCACTCAATCACTAAATCACTAACACTAACACTAGCTTGTCCAATGCATAATGACAAGCTTATATAGATGAAGAAGGGTGGAGGATACAATGAACCGGGACACCTTTTGCGGATTAGCATTATCCTCAAAAGCCATAAAGATGGATAAAGCTCGACAAAAGACTGATTTTTTATCCTCAGAAAAGCTCCATGTAATGAAGGAAACAACAGTCGGACGTGCATTAAGGCAAAAAGCACGACTAAATTTGGTTGGCGCGACTGTTGCTCTAAGACAGAGCGCCAATGGTCGCGCCCTCTTTTGAGGATCTCCACCATTGGCGCGGGTAGAATACTGTGGACTTGCGCCAATGGAAAAAGATCACTTTTCAGGGATAATCTGCAGAAGATGTCTTCAGGGAACATGGAGTACATACTCAGGGGAACATAATGCAAGTGTTTTTAGACTTTGTCACTTCTTATAACTCTCGGGATGGGTCCTCCAAGGTACGACAAGAGGAGTAACAGGGATGGTGACAAATTACTGTGTAACAATCGTCATCAAATGATTTAGAAAAAGAGAGTAAAATGATCCATCACTTTATCTATGCAACAAAACAACTATGATATCCATGAAATGAATCTAATCATGCTTATGATCAAAACCATGATTATGAGAATTGTAATGTGTTGTCATTGACTGTAGTCAACTGCTGGATACTGTTGAACACTATTGTCACTGAGTTGAATCTTCGAAATATTGAAATCTCATCTTTGAGTCCCAAGCACAGGGAGGAGGAGTTGTGCAAGCGTATATAGTAGTAATGGACGCTCTCTGCAAAACTAGATAACTGCGTCTGAAAGAGACCTAGACACTCCCAAGTGAACTGGATGACGGAGTCTGGTGTCAAACATACCCATATTTTCCTCAAACCCTAAAATCTTTCATAATAATACTATGCGAGCATCTATGGCAGCCCATATGCTCTTAGGACCATACTGTGTGTGCGTTCGGGGACCAAACTGAGCAGCGGAAACCCTAGCCTCTCGAGTGCTCCCATAAACACTTTGTGCCAACGTCTAGGGCTTTCTGGATGCTATCTTGACCACTATGTGCCAACTTCTAGGGATTAAAATGCCCAATTCTCTATGTAGTGCCCGCTCTAGTTGACTGACAGTGATATGACACAAACATTTATTTAGCCATAAGGCCCACACTTTATTCTTTGAGGACCTCAAGTTGAGGATCCGGGCACATGACACTATTATTAGTGATTGAGATATTCATGGTTGTGATGTTTATGAATTCTTTCCATTGATATTATGATAGCATGAATGGTTATGTATCTTATCTATTGGTATTCTGACGATTGCAACATTAAATAGTTAAGTTTGGTCTCTAGTTGAATTTATGATGATGAGGGTAGTAAAGAATATGTATGCTCTCTACTAAAAGCATGATGATGATAAATTTGATGGATAGGTATATTTCTATTGTTGTTACGATGTTGATAGCTTAATAAATATGTATTCTTCCATTGATGTTTAATGATGATAGCCATGATGGATGTGTCCCATATGTTACCTACTTTCTTTAGTTCAGGCTTACAATGGACAATGATGTGAATGACTAGGAATTATTAATGATGCTATTATGACAATGATTAACATTGAGAAACCTTGTTACTGATGATTATTGAGTATGGCAGGAAACCATCAGAGGCACTCACATATGACGAGTTGATGACACCTGGTTTGATGGAAATTCATATTATTTTTATCTTTGAAAGTCTACGTCGATCTTGAAATCTGCCATATATGTTTAACTATATTCTGATGATATGTTAATGGTTGCAGGCACAGATTAGTTGCTTGACCGAATGACTCACATATGGGTGATGGGGTTGTACAAGTGGATGGAACTACATGGGAGGGGTGGGACAGAGTCCCTGATCTCACCCACTAGCACTCCCGCCGTGACTTGGGCTAGAAGGGTTGAAACACCTTCGCCTTGAAGATCACGATGCCATGAGGGCAGGTCCCAAAGTTGGGTCGCTCATGAGGACTTTACCGAGGGGTGCGCATCAAGGCAGATTCCTTGATCCCCGACACCATTAGTCTCACTATAGCAGGAAACATAAGAGATGATAGTGGTCTATGACGTTGCACTATACTTTCCCCTCGTAGTCACTGGATGCTTGAAGGGCAAGTGGTGTGGCACCCTTGGAACTTCAGGGGAATTTCTTGAAGGGCACGACCAACTTGGCACCCTTGGCATCACAAATAAACTATTAGGTGTGGCACCTTTGGAACTTCTAGGGAAGTTCTTGAAGGGCACAACCAAACTGGCACCCTTGACATCACAAATAAACTGTTAGGTGTGGCACCCTTGGAACTTCTAGGGAAGTTCTTGAAGGGCACAACCAAACTTGGCACCCTTGGAATCTTTAAAAATAAATAATAATAAATGAATATAAGCAAGGAATGAAAACTAGGTAAATTTATATCAAGGGTAAATGATGATTAGAAACCAATGTAATTAAATCAAAAATAAAACTTGGAATAAGGAGGATCATAGGAAGAATTAAAATAGAGTACCTTAAAAACTCTATCCTTCCCATGTTGGAAAGTACTAGGAAGATTATGTGGTTTAATTAGGAAAAAGGGGAAAGACAAACATAATTGTAAGGATAAAGATTAATCCTAAACTAAATTAAACCTAATTAAGAAAAGAGGAAGGTGAATTAAAATGAGAATAATAAATTAAATTTAGAGAAATGTAGAGAAGCTCCATGTGTCAACAACCAACATAAGAATACCCATCTAAGAGATAACCCGAGTTAAATTAGGGAGTAGATTGGGGATAAAATCTTGACTCATTAATTGACTTCAAGTAATGAACACAAATTAAGGAATAAAAGGGGGGAATAAAGAGACAACTAGGAGAAGAAATAGGAATCTTGTTGAGGTGAGGAAAATATTAGTTTTAAATAAAAAGTTAAGTAAATAATTTTGGGTGACCCTTGATGAGAGAGTGACACATGGGTAGGTGAATAATCAAACTATTGAATTATAAAAAAAAATATAATTATGCATGACATGCCAAGTGTCATCTAGGAGGACTCTTATAAAAGAAGGGGCAAGCCATGGGAGAAAGGACTTTTTGGGAACCCTATTGTTGGATGGATGAGATGATGTCAGAGTAGTGATTACGAAGCTATAGTGAGTTTGGTGAGGTAGAGGATTTTAGAGAGGGGACTCTAGAGCCAAGGTGTGCTCTCATCTACTAGCTAGTGCTTTCCTCCATTTTACAACCCCATTGCAGCTCGGGGGTCCGCGGGGAAGAAGAGTACCCAAGGAGTAGGTTGGGAGGTTAACCGGTGGGTCTTCGCATTCGGATCAAGTGCGTCATCATTCACTCGCGGAGGTGACCAGCTACAAGGGAATACCAGCAACAGCAGAGCAAGTGGAGTCTCGCCTTCTGGTGAATGGTACATATGTATTTCATTACTATTGATCTTAGTTAAAAGTATGAAAATGTTATGATATGTTTCCTGAAATGAGTGGCAGGAATGTGTGTGCTAAATAAATTTGAATTTCAATGCGTTTCTTTTCTGGTTGTATTTGCTGTTTAGAAAAAAAAAATGTATATAGTTTGAATTTGGTCCTTACATTTGGTATCAGAGCCCAAGTTGAACCCTTGAAGCCTATGGGCCCATGCATGCTTGACTAGTTTTGTTTGCTATATATGGGTATTTCTCTAAAATCAAATTTCTCAAGTGCCAAACAAAACAAAAATTGCCTCTCCCATCCCAAAACAAAAATGGCATGACAAAGCCTGATCCCCTGCCTGATCCCCTGTGAGAAAGAGGAGGAAGAATTATTAAGATATTATTGCTATAATGCCCAAAAGTACCTTGCACTCCCCTACAGGATATTAATTTCTGTGGTGAGCAGCCACAATTTATTCATTCATGGCATGATCGGCACGCAGCCACCCTTATATAGTGAAAGCAAAACTTTGTCAGCGCAGGCGGAATGACAGGCAGTCATCCAGACAACCATCGATGATAAATCATGTGTTGGGGCATGAGAGGGAGTAACAATAACTACAGTCCCAACCTGCAACTATTCACTTCAAACTCCACCTTGGATTCGGATTCGGTTAAAGTAGACAAATTATACACTGCCAAGCAACTCTAAGACTTTAATCTGCATATAGCAATCCTCCTCCTTTACCCCAACTTCCCTTCGGCTTTTTTTTTATATAGCCTCAGAAACGCGTCAACACCACCAGCATTGTGCCTTCTTGGCATGAAGGGATCGACCATATGTGGGGATCGAACCCACGACCTGCATCCCAGCAATCGTCATCTCGTGATCCACAACCTTCAATTCCCAGCAATTTATAACGTGAGAGCCGCACAACAAATCGACCACAGTGGGAGTCGAACAAGCGATCTCTTGATCTGAAGTCGAATGCGCTAATCCACTGCGCTATATCTTCACAATGTTTGGTAATCGGCACCAGCGTTGGAAGCATGGGATATTTTAGGCCGTTTCATGGAAATAACACTTTCTGGGGAGTAGTCTGATACAACTCAGGATAGTTCCTTTGTGCGAATTGTGCCCTGTATTTTACTCACTCCAGCGAATATTTACTGAGAAAGGACTTCACGATTTTGCCTTGTACGCACCGCAAGAGGAAATAACTAGATGATGGACTCAGTAACTTACTTGAACCAATTGAAGTGGACGCTTTCAGGCAGATTTCCTCACATCTGAGAAATGCGCGGACTATCGCGACCCTTTCGCTTCTCCAACGCGCCTTACAATCTCATTCCATGCGATGATCTTGGAACAGAACAGTCCTCAGACTGGCGGCCCAGCAGGCTTCAATATTAATTCAAAATAAGATTACACACCATAGATAGCCTCAAGTATGAGAGCTCTGATTACACACACACACACACTCACTCGCAAAACACACGATGCAGAACTCTCTGAGAGTTCTTTCTTAAATAGCCTAAAATCGAATCTAACTTAGCTAAGACATGACATAAGATAGAAATAATTGAGGGTCCTGTCGGTATCTTTTTCCACCGACGGTGTCTACTCAATTTTTCTTTTTGTACAAAGATTCCTGTCACAACATGTGATCAACAGTATCACATTGCTGACAAGAGATTCTTTACCATGAACCTGGTGGACTCCTATCACTATCAAAGTCTGCTTCAAACTCTGAGTCTGGTGGTGTCGTTATTCTCTGCCAAGAATATGTTAAATTTGACAGCGTTTCCTGTGGATTTTTCCATGAAGACGTAAGCCATGATAAATATTCCTTTTCCCAAGTAGGGTCATTTTGTACCTGAGCATCTTGATAGACATCGACAAATACGGTCTCTTTTTCTTCTCCAACTTTTGCTTTTCCTTTATAGTCATGAATTGCTATTGAAGATGCCTCTTTTTGTGGTGCATGTGAACTTTGGCCTGTGTCATACGAAAATTTTATGGAATCTGCAGTCTTCCGTAGACTCTTTGATGGAAAGAGATAATCATCTTTATTCCATCTGTTCACATATGCAAATGGATCTATTTCAATCCCAAGGAAGGAATCTTTCTTACTTTTTCTAAAATCTGGCAAAGATTGTACTGCCAATTCAACCCCATCTAACAACTCCCACTTAAAAATTTGAAACATGCTGACTGATTGCTCTATAGCTGCTTGAACCCACAATTTGCACTGTTGACTGACATGTCCTTGATCTTGCCACCCAACTTCAAATATCATTGCTGAACATACCCGATTTGATAATAGCAAATTTATCAGACATACAGAATCTTCTGTCCAGCTCCCGGATGAAACACTGATAGATATTAGTGCTTTTTGATTAATGATTAACCTTAACACTCCTCTTTTTCCTTGCATCGGCTCCAGTGTTTTAATCATCGAAATCTTTTCTGGTAATTTTAATGAGTGGAATTCTTGAAGCCACATAGAAACCTTTTTTATTTGCTCTGGATTTTCAGCCAATGTCGATTCGAGAATGCTATCCGTGCCATACATTTGTGCGAACGGATTAGGTTCTATTGGATTGCGGAATTCCATACTCTGATAATCCCAAGGTGCTGCAAAAGTTCTAAGATATTGAAGGGTTCGCATTACACACTGGGAAGCTTTGATCTGAGCTTTCTTTTGACATCTGCCATTTTTTATTTCCCAATCAGCAAAAGGCTGAAACAATTCATATTGTGGAAAAGAATCTGTCGATACAAAATTTTCATCTACTTGTTGCAAAAAGGCTGTCTCTAATTCTTCAAACATATCAGGAATCTTGAGGGATTTTAAAAATCGTTCAACTAATCCATTCATATTAACTTCCTCAAGATCTAACATCTTTGCAGAGACATAAACAGCAACAGAGAAATCAACTCCACCGATTATTTGATAATAATTCAAAGTCTTTAAGACTTTAATCATTTCTGGAGTGTAATGGCTGTCCCATGTGTCATCAAGCAATCTGAAATAAACTTTTACCTGTAAATTTGGTAGAGGATAAACCTTCACCAACTCTTCATTGAGATTAAGAAAAATACCAACATTTTTATGCTGCCAAGCCTGGCATTTTTGAATCCACTGATTTCTTCTTAATCGTAAACCAATGACCTTCTTTATCTGTATAACAAGGTCAGGTAAGAGGAATTCTAATATCTTAAACCGCTGTACAAAAGTTTCAAAATTATCATCAAAAGCAGATTTATCTGAAATATCAAACATACTCTGTTTATGTACATGAACCTTATTCATTTCTCTTGTCAAAGCATCAGCTAAAAAATTAGAATTTCCTGGGATCCATTCGACATCAAACTCATACATCTGAAACCACATTTGCCATGCTAACAATCTTCCTCGAGCTAGCTGTTTTGAAATCTTTGCATTCAGGAAGTATTTAAAATTCATGGAATCTGTCCGAATTAAAAATTTTGCAGGAGCCAAATAGATTTCGAACTTCTGGATTCCATTAAAAATAGCAAGGGTTTCTTTTTCAGCAGGGAAATAACCTTTTTGATGTTTCTGAAATTCTCCCGATGCATATGCACAAAGAACTTCTTCAATTTCGTCTCCTTCTCCTTTTCTCTCAAGAAGAGTGGCTGCCCAAAAGTTATCTGATGCATCTGTTTGTAGAATCAAAAATCCGTTACCTGGCGGTTTTAATGCAGGTAGATTCTGGCATTCTTGCTTAAGCAACTGAACCGCTTTAGTAGCTTCATCAGACCAACCACCATTAATATATTGTCTAATTGGAGAAGTTTTTTCAGAGAGATTCGGAATATATTTATGTACATAATTTAAAATTCCTATAAATCTCTGAATCATATGTTTATCTGCTAGCTGATCAGGAAATTCGGAAAGTTTTGTTAACACATGAGGCTGCATCTGAATTTTCCCATTGCTGACATGTATTCCAAGAAAATCAATACTTTCTTGAAACAGGATCATTTTCTTTTCTGACAAAACAAGACCATGTGCCTTGGCCTCATCAAGAAATATCTGTAAATGTTTCAAATGAGATTCTAAATCTGAACTATGTACAAGAATATCATCAATATATACAACGATGAAATCATATTTGCTGAAGATATGATCCATTCTTCTTTGAAAGAAGGCAGGAGCATTCTTCAAACCAAAAGGAACAACCTTCCATTGGAAGAAACCTGCAGGACAAGTGAAAGCAGTCTTGTGTCGATCTTCTTCTGCAATCTGAATCTGATAATAACCTGATTTCATATCAAATTTGCTAAAAATTTTACTTCCTTGAATTTTTTGCAGAATGGTTTCCTGTCTAGGCATAGGATAATTAAAGCTTTTTGTTATTGCATTCAATGGCTTATAGTTAATAACCATCCTATCCTTTCCACGCACAATTTCTGAATGATTTCTGACAAGGAATGCAGAACAGGAGTAATGAGATTCGCTTCTTTCAATCAACTGAAGATCTAACAATTCTTGAATCTGCTTTCTCATTTCTTTCTCTTCAGCAGGGGTGCATGGTATTAGTTTACCAGTTACCCCATTATCATGTAATGTTATAATTTCCTGCTGTGGACTTTTTGTAGTCCAGAATGCCTGAGGGTTGTTTGAACAGCACTTTAACAATTCTTCATATAGACTGATTTGTTCAGATGACCAATTGGGATCTCTATTGGCTTTCTGGGTAGGTTGTGATTTAGCCTCATACATCATCAACACTTCTCTCCAATCATGAGACTCATTCTTTGTTTTCTTTGAACCTACCTTTTTTTGACTCTGCTCTTTTCTAGCTTCTGAGTTTGCCATTGTCAATCTTGGAACTGCTACTGCTTTCTTTTTGACATTACAAATGATTTTGTCTTCACTTATTGTTACAGGCAGTACTGAATTAATAAATGGCATTCCTAAAAATAGACTTGCAGAAGCATCATAATGCTGAATAGCAGAAATTTTTATAGTAACCCCCCCAAGTTTCAAAGAAATGTTATCGACATAATGGGTAAGGTTTACAGATCCGCCAATAGTTTCTGAAACAATTATATGCTGCAAAGGCTTCCATAATCCTTTGAAAAGAGATGGTCTAGCAAGATTATTGGAACCCCCAGTATCAATGAAAGCATCAACACTAACCCATTCACCACGAACTTGGACTTCAACTGGAATATACAAAAGATTATTTGATTTGACCATCTTTTTAAGAAAAGCATTTTCTTCATCTAGAGCAGAATTATTTACAGGGAGTGATGAGGAGGAAGACGCGACTGTTTTAGGATAAGGACATAAAGAACTCACAGGTGGCTGTGGCGGCAAGGAATTTAAACTGGGAAATGAGTCCTTTAAGTCTGCGATAGTAACAGTTTCAATAGAAGAATGATCTGACTCTTCTTCTGTAAAGTCTTCTGTATCTGTCTCATCACTATAATGATGTTCTTCTTCTTCAAATTCACTTGGTTCACTTTCAAAACCAGAATAACAAATATTCATCTTTTGGCTGACATCATTTAGAGATTCATTGTCAGATAATGAAGCATCAGTCAAAATATATACATCAGATACTTCATCATTGGAATCAACTACTGACCAATCATCTGCAAATTCTTCAATTTCAAAACAGGCTTTCAATTTACTAGAGGAACTCTTGGGACATTTGCGAGCAAAATGTCCTTCTTGCTTACAAATGAAGCAAGCATTATCTCGTTTTGGTTGTTTCCTCTTTTTAACATATCTAAATTTTCTGAATGGTCTTCTAGGATTAGCAACCCTCTTTGGTCTGTATTTACCATATTTCTTAGTTCTTCTTTTTCTGAAAGGAGTCCAGGGTAATACAGAACGACAAACATTCAGACTTGGGGAAACATTATGAACCTGTTTTTGCCAGCACAAATACTTAACCTTTTCTTGACACCGGAATAGGAGATCTATCCAATAGATTTGTTCAATCTTTTTGCCTTGAACTTCAATATCTTTCATAATCATGTCTCCTAAATTTCCAGGTAACTTTGATAAGAAAGCAACCTTCTGGGTAGGATCATTATTTAAATTTGCTTTAAACACCTTAGCCATGTACTCAGACCCAAACTGATCTAGATCTTTTAAATCTTTCAACTCCATTCTTGTTAGATCAGTAATTATTTGCTTTCTTTCATCTGTAGGTTCTGGAACAAATTGAGTAAGCAACAAAACTTCTAAAGTAGCTAATCCCAACGCTGCAACATTCTGTCTTTCTTCATTAGAAGCAGACATCCACCAGTCCCACACAATTCCTGCCATACGTTTCTCTGCTAGCAAGAAAATTGAGAAATTATCTAGTTTAGACACAACTTGCATTTGGTACAAAGCACCAATCCATATTCGAATCGATTCAGCTGGATTTTTAGATTTATCCAAATCTAGAACATATCCAGATGAATTAGTAGCAAATAAATCCTCTTCAACTCGTGGATATTTTGGTTCTTTATACCTATTAGCTTTTTGCAGGGAGGGCATTATGAATGATGGAAATAGAGTAGCAGCATTTTCAAAGGTAGCCAATTCACTTTTATTTCTATGAATTGTAGTTGAATTGGGCTTCTCTATTTTGAAACCAATTTGGCTGTTGCTAGATTCAGCTACTTCTTCTTGGGAATCACTAGTCTCCCATTTTTGTGGAATTTCCATAGTTTTAGAAAACTTTGGAGGCTGCGATTCTTTCTTTTTCTTTTCTCTTCTTCTTCTTTCTCTTTCTTCTCTATGCTGTCTATCGGCTGTCTGTTCATCATGTAGAAGTTTAAGATTTGCCAGAATTAATTCACTTTGGCAACCTAAATCATCTAAAACTTCTTCTGCATGTGCACACCATGTAGTTATATAATTGCCGATCTGATATGTCTCATCGAGATCATTTGTATTCTGTGCATTATGTTCAATCAGGGGAGCACAATCTGCACGAGTGATTGGTTGTCGAGAAGAGGAAGAAGTAGTGCAGAACTTTGTGCGAGGAGGCCATTTGCCACCCTTGACAAATCTGCGATTGGCATATTGCCATTCTTCAACAGGAGGAAAACGCCCTATGCGATGCATTTTATTTACAGTGGGTAAAAAAGGCTTAGAATCTGGTATGTACAATGTAGTAGATGACATTACAGGCTCAGTCTGACTCTGACTGGCTTCTTGGATAGTAGACAAATTATGACTACTTGAAGGAACTTCAGTTGGAGCAATAGGAAACACATATCTTTTCTGCTTGGTAATAGGACGAGGTACCTTTGGCCTTGGAGGAATCAGTTTGACTTGGCCATTATCAATAGCAACTCGTTTTACTTTCAGTTCAGGCTTCTTTTCATCAGCTATAGATTTATATTGGAAATACCAATTTTGGGGTAATTCAGTAGGGTCATATAGTACTCCCTCAACTTGGGCATTAGATAGACCAACAGTAACACAATCTTTAAGTACAGGCTGTTTCAGCTTTGGATGTGCAGTATTCGTAAGCTGAAAGGAAGCTTGTCCTATCACAGAGAGATATTCACTTTCTTCTGCCATAGTTAGCCCTTGAACCCCAGTTAATAATTTCCAACAGTCTTTCAAATGTACATCATTCAGGCTGATGGCATAGTCAGGATATATTGTTCCATATTGACAACCAGTAGCAAGGTTTCCCATAATAGTACCAATCCTAGCATGATCATAATTTTGATGACGGGTATCAAACAGTTCAGCAATGCAAGGAGTATTTATTCCATGACGGAATAGTGGTGCAAGTCCTATCCTTATTCCTCCAAAATGAAGATAAAAATATTTTCCTTCTTTAGCATACTGACGGAACTTTTTAATTTCATCATCAGAAAATAAGTTCAAAGCAAGGATTTGAACTGAAGGTCCAGAAATCTTTATAGTTATCTCTACTTCTTTCAGAAAAGTCTTTCTTTTTAAAACAAAGGTCATGGGAAGCTTATAAATATCAGTAGCATGCAAAGCAGGAGGAGTCCAATTTTCAGGATTCTCAACAATCTCATGATTTTCATTTTCAGCAACTTCAGACTCATTAGACCTTGATGAAACTTCAGTTATGACTTTCCGATCTATAGAAGAGAATGAGCGTAATAGACTGGCCATATTGTATAATCTAAACCAAAGATTGACTAAAGAAAGCGTTTATCTACTCAGCCCAATGATCAACAGAGTTGCCTTTCGAAGGCTGCTGGCTTTCTCTAGAACTCTGTCTATAGATTACCGACTCAGGATTTAAAACAGGGCTCTGATACCAATAACTAGATGATGGACTCAGTAACTTACTTGAACCAATTGAAGTGGACGCTTTCAGGCGTCCACTTCAATTGGTTCAAGTAAGTTACTGAGTCCATCATCTAGTTATATAATTGCCGATCTGATATGTCTCATCGAGATCATTTGTATTCTGTGCATTATGTTCAATCAAGGGAGCACAATCTGCACGAGTGATTGGTTGTCGAGAAGAGGAAGAAGTACTGCAGAACTTTGTGCGAGGAGGCCATTTGCCACCCTTGACAAATCTGCGATTGGCATATTGCCATTCTTCAACAGGAGGAAAACACCCTATGCGATGCATTTTATTTACAGTGGGTAAAAAAGGCTTAGAATCTGGTATGTACAATGTAGTAGATGACATTACAGGCTCAGTCCGACTCTGACTAGCTTCTTGGATAGTAGACAAATTATGACTACTTGAAGGAACTTCAGTTGGAGCAATAGGAAACACATATCTTTTCTGCTTGGTAATAGGACGAGGTACCTTTGGCCTTGGAGGAATCAGTTTGACTTGGCCATTATCAATAGCAACTCGTTTTACTTTCAGTTCAGGCTTCTTTTCATCAGCTATAGATTTATAAACTCATATGCTCAGCCCAAAATAAAATACGCCCCATTTTAGGGTATGCTGTCCAGAACTCGTTTTATCAAGAGTTGATGATGTTGCTCGTGGACAGAGAGAAAACGTATTTCTTCTAGTTTACAAACTCAGCTACCGGCATCTCAATAATGAACCAGTCCATTTCTACACAACTCGAACTCCACAATTCAATTGATAAGCATATCCTGAACAAAACTCGGCCAAAAAGAATAAGAGAACTAGTCCTCTTCCATCCGCGATTGTGAGATTCCTTCTTGTGAAATGGCTCCAAGAAGTACTGATTTTTGCATCTTTTCTAGTTAAGAATTTAATCAAACAGTTTGAGAAAAATGTGCTATGGATGTACTTCATTTAATTTGACTCCATATGAGATTAACACATTTACAAAATTGGCGGTGGTTAATCCATTGACAAAGCAACATCGACTCCTGCCTGATACAAAGGTGAACTCGAGCCTTAATCTGGAGTTGTGTCTGAGGAAAAAAAAAGCATGGGCCGGCAAAACCACTCCATTACGGATGCGGCCATGTCTCAACATTGTGGTTAACCCCGCAGATCAGAAGACATTTAAAGTGATGGTGTGTGGAGAGCTAATAACTCAGCAGGTACATGTCCTCGTCTACAATTCTTCTACGGATAAATAGACCACAAAGCTTTATTCTGAAATGGACTATGCCTTCTTCAGGCAGATGACTGGTAATACTCCTGCAACATATCTGGGTATATTAGATGATTTGGTGAAGAACGTCAACTCTACAACAGTGGACATATATTCAGAAATTAATTCCATGTGCACAAGTTGTTCCATGTGGCCTGATAATCAGAAATACCTCCTCCATTTCGGCAGCTACAAAACCCACCACAAGCTGGGTTGCCTTTTAACCCCTCAAAACTCCAGTTCGAACCCTTATGAAGGTTGGTACGCACATATTTTGGAGGTTTCTTTGTTCGGCTGGCAATGAGAGCTAACTCATCCTTCATAACTAGATAACTCAACCTCTTAACTACTAAGAATCGGCGCACAAAAATGACAATACCCTCTTTCCTGGAATGAAACTCGGTCAATGGTACACAGAAACTGAGTCTTCTTTCAAAGTCATACGATGAAGCTCTCCGGCATCTTTATCTTGGTAGCCCTCTGCGAAAAAAAAAAAAAAAAATTAAAACCCTTGGCAATATGATAAATAAAAAACTGTTTGATACGTTGTACCGTATTTAGAATACCATAAAACAACTATGACGGCTCTTTGAAACAAAATAAAATAAAATGTGACCTGGAAAGACTGCGAAGGCACGGCGCAATCTTGAATAAATCAATGTTTAAACCTTTACCTACGGCATCCTTGTGTCCTAGACATATGTTCTTATATAATTTTTAATAAAAAGGTCAAAAAAAAAAATAATATAAATATATATATATATATATATATATATATATATATATATGTGATTATTAAGGTTTGCGAAATTTTCAAAGAATAAGTGAATAAATATTTTTCCATTTAATATATAAAAATAATTATTAAAACACATGTTTGTAATCTATTTTTATGACTTTTAATAAATAAAATATTTTTATCAAATTCTATTTTAAAATTTTAAATGAAGTTAGGATAATCTAGAAGCCTGAAGCGGAGACTTATCAAAACTTTATTCTTTAAAGTTTTACTTTTTAAATTGGACTTTCGTTTATATTCTTTATAAATTTTTATTTTTATTTTTAACTAGTATTTACTTTCATATTTATTTATTTATTTTTAATTTAATATTTTTGAGTATTTTTTTTTTCTTTGTAAGCTGGGGCGGGACTCTCTGATTTACATGTCCATTATGTACCCCTATACAAGGGAGGGGTAGCCCAAGATTTGAACCCAAGACTTCCGGTTCAGTGAGACTTCATTTCCACGGCCCTTGCCGCTTGAGCTACCCCATGTGGACATTATTTTTGAGTATTTATTTCTCATGTTTTTTTTTTTTTAAGTTGTCTTTTCTGAATAATTTGTAAGGATATTATTTTTATATTTAAAGTTTTCTTCATGGAGTTGCCCTTTTCATTTTTGAACAGCTAAAAATATATATATAGATATAAGTAAATAAAGTTGACTTGAGCTTTCTGTAATAGTTAAAATGATTGGAAAGTAGGTTTATATCAGTGTTATTTAAATTTATAAACGCAAGTTGTGATAATGAAGATTAGAAAGGTAAATATGTTAGGAGTGATAATGAAGTTTTCTTCATGGAGTATTTATCAAGATTCGGGAAGTTTGATAATTTTAATTTAGCATTTCTCAAATTTTCCGTATCTCATTAAATAAATTTTATTTTATTTTTATTTTTTATTGGTTTTTACTTTATAAGGAAAAATCGTATTAAATTGTGGCAGGTGAACCATGGTTAGGAGAGGTACCAGAAGGAGTGGGGCAGCTAAAGGGCACAACATGGCGCCACCACAACAGCCAACTCCTACCACCCCACCTAATGAGGGGGAAAACATCTCAACACAAGAACAGATACCCGTGGGAAAAGTGTTGAACTTAATGAGATCATTCCAACACATGTCTGAGGCATTAATAAACCGTTTGGAACAGGAGCATGGAGGACCGATCATACAAAATGAAACACCCCAAAACACCACCAGAAATGATGTATGTCGAGACTTGGAAAAGGTAAAATTTCCAGAGTTTTGGGGTTCCACTGATGGTCAATCTGCAGAGACATGGTTGGAAAACATGGCTATGTGTTTTACCCTTAGAGATTACACCTCAAACATGAAGGCCAAGATGGGTATATTCCAGCTAAAGGGAAACGCACTACTTTGGTGGAAGACATTATTAACCCAATTGGGGATGGATATATCAGAAGTAACTTGGGAGCTATTTGAAGAAAAATTTAGAGAGCGTTACCTGTCAGAAGAGTTCCTTGAGAGACAACTAAATGAATTCAATTCATTAAAGCAAGGGAGTCGCTCCCTACCATAGTATGAGGCACGTTTCATGGAACTACTTCGTTATGCCCCTCACCTAAACACAGAGAAGCTCAAGGTGAACAAATTTGTGTATGGATTAAATGTTAACATTCGGAACAAGGTTAGAATATTAATGCCTCGCACCTTGCACGAGGCAGTTCAGCAGGTAATCATTGCAGAGGAGGAGATCATGAGCAGTGCACATAGTAAGTCAACAAGGCCCACAGAATCAGGAGTACCAGGTAGAAACAATATGGAACGTGGAAATTTGCAAGGGAGTCCTGTGCTAAATCATCAAAGGTGGTCAGGAAGAAATCAAAGAACACCATATAGGCATCCAGCTCAGCATTCGCGCAGGGTACCGCAACAAACTCGTCAACCACAACCGCACCAGCCTATGCGACAACACCAAATCACACCACCTCAGCACCGATCTTCTTTCCAGCAAAGTTCTAGACCAACTCACAGTTCAGTTGGTAGTAGGAGCCAAGTCCCTAGGAAGGGGTGTTGGAATTGTGGGGGTCCTCACTACGAGAGGGATTGCCCTCAAAAGACAGGTAATATCAACTCAACTAAGAATGCAACTACAGTGGGGGATCTGGGGAAGGCTCATCTCATCCATGCAGCGGTGAACAATCGCCAGGTCGAACACCAGTCCACTGTGTTAGAAACCTCAGGTAATATTGATGGTATGAGTTTTGTCATTTCAATAGATCCAGGGGTTACTGATTCATTTATTTCTATAAATGCATTATCAATGATTAAACATAAAGCAACTCCACAGTATGAATTTAAACATGTAGAAATGGCATGTGGTATGAAAATAACTGTAGGAAAAATGGTAAAGGATTGTGAGGTGGACCTGGGTGTATGTAAGACCAAGATATCCCTGTACTCAACAATTCTAGGAGTTTATGACGTAGTTATAGAAATGGATTGGTTGGAGCGACATGAGGCACTCCTAGACTGCAAGGACAAGATTCTACATTTCACGGACGATGACGGCCAACGAAAATCATTAAGGGGAAAGAACCGAGGGGTGTCCTTGAGGTTCATCTCCTCCTTGCAATTAATGAAATTTAGGCGAAAGGGGTGTCAATTGTTCTCCGTGGTAACTCTAAACGAAAAGAGTGACTCTGAAGGTCTTGATAAACACCCAATTCTTGTTGAATTTAAGGATATATTTCCCGAAGAACTACCCGGGCTACCCCCAAGGAGGGAAATTGATTTCACCATTGACCTTAAACCAGGCACGGAACCTATTGCAAAGGCACCCTATCGGATGTCGGCTCCAGAGCTAAAGGAATTGCAGTTCCAATTAAAGGAACTACTAGACTTGGGGTTCATACGACCTAGCACATCTCCATGGGGAGCCCCAGTGATTTTTGTTAAAAAAAAGGATGGGTCTTGGCGACTGTGCATTGATTACCGCCAGTTGAATAAAGTGACTATAAAGAATCAATACCCTTTGCCTAGGATAGATGACTTATTTGATCAAATGAAAGGGGCAACGGTGTTTTCAAAAATAGATCTGAGGTCGGGATATCATCAGTTGAGAATCAAAGAAGAAGATATTTCGAAGACAGCCTTTAAAACAAGATTTGGGCATTATGAATTTGTAGTCTTACCCTTTGGACTGACAAATGCCCCGAGTGTTTTCATAAGTTTGATGAACGGAATATTTCAGGATTACTTAGACAAGTTTGTACAAGTCTTTATCGATGACATTTTGATCCACTCAAAGACCCCAGAAGAGTATGATGAACACTTGAGGATAGTTCTTCAATGTCTTAGAGAAAACCAATTGTACGGGAAGTTGTCAAAGTGTTCCTTTTACCAAACCAAGATTCATTATCTTGGACACATTATCTCTGGGGAGGGTATTGCAGTAGACCCAGTAAAGATTGAGGCCATCATGGAATGGCCAACACCAACCAATGTTCATGAAATACGAAGTTTCATGGGCATGGCAGGATACTATCGTAGATTTGTCGAAGGGTTTTCAAAAATAGCAAACCCCATTACTGAGCTCCAAAGAAAGAACAAGAAATTCATCTGGACTGAAAAATGTGAAGAGGCATTCCAAAGGTTAAAGGTGTTATTAACGACAGCACCAATTTTGAAGGTGCTTGATATGGAACAAGAATTTTTGGTTTGCACTGATGCCTCCAAAGAAGGATTGGGTTGTGTGTTGATGCAAGAAGGAAGAGTAATAGCCTATGCATCAAGGAAACTCAGAACCCACGAAGAAAACTACGCAACCCATGATCTAGAAATGGCAGCAAGTGTTTATGCACTAAAGATTTGGAGACACTACCTTCTAGGCAGGAAGTTTGATCTTAGGACTAACCATTGTGGGTTACAACACATATTCACTCAAGATCAGTTAAATGCAAGGCAAAGATGATGGTCTGAGCTAATTAGTGAATATGATTTCGATATCACTTACATCAAAGGAACAGTAAATAGGGTGGTTGATGCTTTAAGTAGGATGCCGCGGATATTTTCAGTGATTCCCTTGAAAACAAATTTGAGGGAGAAACTACTTGAATTACAAATTAAAGACGCCTGG
The DNA here is from genome assembly GCA_031772625.1 of Pinus tabuliformis. Taxonomy (NCBI): domain Eukaryota; kingdom Viridiplantae; phylum Streptophyta; class Pinopsida; order Pinales; family Pinaceae; genus Pinus; species Pinus tabuliformis. Next base: position 695,374,469 of record CM062814.1, on the reverse strand, counting down.
TATCAGGAGGTTAGAAAAAGTTTGAGGGAGGATGAAATGAGGGTCCCAAAATATGAGGAATAATCCCTTGATAATGATGGGCTACTACGATTTCGAGGAAGGATATATGTACCACCAAATGAAGAAATTCGCCAATTAATCTTAAATGAAGCACATCGCGCTGTATACATGGCACACCCTGGTGTTAAGAAAATGAGTGCGGATCTAAAGCCACTCTTCTTTTGGAAAGGGATGAAGAAGGACATCGTGAACTTGGTAGCTAGATGCTTAGAGTGTCAGCGAGTAAAAGTCGAGCACAGGCATCCGGCAGGCTTATTGCAGCCCCATGAGGTACCAAAATCTAAATGGGAAGTTATATCAATGGACTTCATTGTGGGACTACCAATGACCTCAAGAAGACATGATTCCATATTTGTGGTAGTGGACACGTTGACCAAAAGCGCCCATTTCATACCAGCTAAGACTACGTATAAGGCACTAGAAATTGTGAGGGTTTTTATAAATGAGATTATGAGATTACATGGAGTGCCTAGAAAGATCATATCCGATAGGGGAGCAGTGTTTACTGGAAGATTTTGGACCAGTTTCCAAGAAGCTTTGGGAACCCAGTTGAACTTCAGCACTGCTTATCACCCGGAAACAGATGGGCAGTCTGAGAGGACAAACGAAATCCTTGAAGACATGCTTCGGATGTATGTGATGGACCAACAAAAGAGATGGGAGGAGTTTTTACCACTCATAGAATTTTCTTACAATAATAGTTATCAGAGTTCCATAAAGATGGCACCATTTGAGTTCTTATATGGAAGACCTTGCAGAACACCTCTCAGTTGGGATCGACTAGAGGACCGAGTATTAATAGGACCTGAAGTGGTGCAAGAGATGGAAGAACAAATGACCATGATTAGGAGGAGGCTAAAGGAAGCGCAAGATCGACAAAAGAGCTATGCTGATGCTCATCGAGTAGACCGAAGTTATGAAGTGGGGGATAGGGTGTTCCTGAGAGTAAGGCCCCAAAAAAGCTCTATAAAATTTGGAAAAGGAGAAAAATTGTCTCCACGGTTTGTGGGACCTTTTGAAATCTTAGAAAGGAAAAGTCCAGTGGCATATAGGCTTGCCTTACCTCCATCTTTAGCACGTATGCATGATGTGTTTCATGTGTCTGTTTTACGTCATTATATTTCAGATCCTTCGCATATTATTGATTTTGGTCATTTGCAGGTTTCGGACGAGGGAGCAGTGATGACTGAACCAGTTTGCATACTGGACCAGAGAAATTTGCAGCTTAGACGACGGTTGGTGGACCAGGTCAAGGTCCAGTGGGACAATTATAGTCCTAGTTCAGCTACTTGGGAGGACGCCGAGGAGATGCGTCACCGTTTTCCTTACCTATTCCAGTGACTTCGAGACGAAGTCTATTATTAAGAGGGGGTGTATGTAGTGCCTGCTCTAGTTGACTGACAATGATATGACACAAACATTTATTTAGCCATAAGGCCCACACTTTATTCTTTGAGGACCTCAGGTTGAGGATCCGGGCACATGACACTATTATTAGTGATTGAGATATTCATGGTTGTGATGTTTATGAATGCTTTCCATTGATATTATGATAGCATGAATGGTTATGTATCTTATCTATTGGTATTCTGATGATTGCAACATTAAATAGTTAAGTTTGGTCTCTAGTTGAATTTATGATGATGAGGGTAGTAAAGAATATGTATGCTCTCTACTAAAAGCATGATGATGATAAATTTGATGGATAGGTATATTTATATTGTTGTTACGATGTTGATAGCTTAATAAATATGTATTCTTCCATTGATGTTTAATGATGATAGCCATGATGGATGTGTCCCCTATGTTACCTACTTTCTTTAGTTCAGGCTTACAATGGACAATGATGTGAATGACTAGGAATTATTAATGATGCTATTATGACAATGAATAACATTGAGAAACCTTGTTACTGATGATTATTGAGTATGGCAGGAAACCATCAGAGGCACTCACATATGATGAGTTGATGACACCTGGTTTGATGGAAATTCATATTATTTTTTATCTTTGAAAGTCTAAGTCGATCTTGAAATCTGCCATATATGTTTAACTATATTCTGATGATATGTTAATGGTTGCAGGCACAGATTAGTTGCTTGACCGAATGACTCACATATGGGTGATGGGGTTGTACAAGTGGATGGAACTACATGGGAGTGGTGGGACAGAGTCCCTGATCTCACCCACTAGCACTCCCGCCGTGACTTGGGCTGGAAGGGTTGAAACACCTTCGCCTTGAAGATCACGATGCCATGAGGGCAGGTCCCAAAGTTGGGTCGCTCATGAGGACTTTACCGATGGGCGCTCATCAAGGCGGATTCCTTGATCCCCGACACCATTAGTCTCACTATAGCAGGCAACATAAGAGATGATAGTGGTCTATGACGTTGCACTATACTTTCCCCTCGTAGTCACTGGATGCTTGAAGGGCAAGTGGTGTGGCACCCTTGGAACTTCAGGGGAATTTCTTGAAGGGTACGACCAACTTGGCACCCTTGGCATCACAAATAAACTATTAGGTGTGGCACCCTTGGAACTTCTAGGGAAGTTCTTGAAGGGCACAACCAAACTGGCACCCTTGACACCACAAATAAACTATTAGGTGTGGCACCCTTGGAACTTCTAGGGAAGTTCTTGAAGGGCACAACCAAACTTGGCACCCTTGGAATCATTAAAAATAAATAATAATAAATAAATATAAGCAAGGAATGAAAACTAGGTAAATTTACATCAAGGGTAAATGATGATTAGAAACCAATGTAATTAAATCAAAAATAAAACTTGGAATAAGGAGGATCATAGGAAGAATTAAAATAGAGTACCTTAAAAACTCTACCCTTCCCATGTTGGAAAGTACTAGGAAGATTATGTGGTTTAATTAGGAAAAAGGGGAAAGACAAACATAATTGTAAGGATAAAGATGAATCCTAAACTAATTTAAACCTAATTAAGAAAAGAGGAAGGTGAATTAAAATGAGAATAATAAATTAAATTTAGAGAAATGTAGAGAAGCTCCATGTGTCAACAACCAACATAAGAATATCCATCTAAGAGATAACCTGAGTTAAATTAGGAAGTAGATTGGGGATAAAATCTTGACTCATTAATTGACTTCAATTAATGAACACAAATTAAGGAATAAAAGGGGGGAATAAAGAGACAACTAGGAGAAGAAATAGGAATCTTGTTGAGGTGAGGAAAATATTAGTTTTAAATAAAAAGTTAAGTAAATAATTTTGGGTGACCCTTGATGAGAGAGTGACACATGGGTAGGTGAATAATCAAACTATTGAATTATAAAAAAAAATATAATTATGCATGACATGCCAAGTGTCATCTAGGAGGACTCTTATAAAAGAAGGGGCAAGCCATGGGAGAAAGGACTTTTTGGGAACCCTATTGTTGGATGGATGAGATGATGTCAGAGCAGTGATTACGAAGCTATAGTGAGTTTGGTGAGGTAGAGGATTTTAGAGAGGGGACTCTGGAGCCAAGGTGTGCTCTCCTCTACCAGCTAGTGCTTTCCTCCATTGTACAACCCCATTGCAGCTCAGGGGTCCGCGGGGAAGAAGAGTACCCAAGGAGTAGGCTGGGAGGTTAACCGGTTGGTCTTCGCATTCGGATCAAGTGCGTCATCATTCACTCGTTGAGGTGACCAGCTACAAGGGAATACCAGCAACAACAGAGCAAGTGGAGTCTCGCCTTCTGGTGAACGGTACATATGTATTTCATTACTATTGATCTTAGTTAAAAGTATGAAAATGTTATGATATGTTTCCTGAAATGAGTGGCAGGAATGTGTGTGCTAAATAAATTTGAATTTCAATGCATTTCTTTTCTGGTTGTATTTGTTTTTTAGAAAAAAAAAATGTATATAGTCTGAATTTGGTCCTTACACTGTGCCACCATCCAAGAATTAGAAAGCCCTAAATCAGTGTGAGCTTCTCCCTGATATTTTATACCCTTACACGAACTTTCCTCTGATAGACCTGTGCGAACCAAGACAATAAGAGAAGAGAAGATGGCCTATTCAATTTGTACAAATGATCTTGAAATCTCTTCTATTTATAGGCTTTCATGAGGGTCCACTTGGGGTTGAGGCTGACCTGTCCAATTTAACATGTGCCTAGGGCCGACCTAACCCAATGTACATGAGTGAATAAATAAATTCAAAAATAAACTTTCGCTTGTCCAAATAAGGTGATCTTAAAGTCAATTTTGGTCCTCTCGAAAAAGGTAATCTAATGAAATCATGATCTTGGTCATATGAGCTTTCCAAGGTGGAATTTGATAGAAGTTGCAAAAATTAACAATATACACCCTCATTGTATGAGAAAAAGACTTTTCACAATGGCTCCTCCATTAAGGCATTAGAGAGACAAGCTAGTTCTTTTGGGGAGCAAGGATTGGTTCCAACGCTCCACTATTGGGGCTAGTGATGTTTGTTGTATACACGTGTCTTGTGAAATTTACTTAATACTTTAAGCCCGATGGCCGACACATTTTCATGCATGGATTGTGAATATTTTTAAGATTGTTTTGTGAATATTATGATTCATGTTTTCTTTCACCTATACTAAAGTAGTTGAACTATTTCGGTTATTTTAGTGCTTATCTAATTGAGAATGTGTTGTAATGGTTGCTATAATTTTCACATCCTTGTAGACTATTCCGCGGGATGTTAGACAAATATTTCTTGTTTATAATGGTTGCAATGACCGTCGCATCTTTGTATACTATTCTGTTGGATGTCATACAAATATCTTCTATGTGTGTGTGTATACTAGGGGGGTACTATTACCTCTTTCATAGAGGCTCACTTTTATTTCCCTCCACAGTAGAAGAATATTGACACACATACAACCAAACAATCACCAGGCATATTCACTTGTTGATCCAAGATTACCTGTGCATAACTCTTTTGTGTTGAAATTTGTAGCCAAGGAAAACCTATAAGAATATATGGCAGTCGGGTCGATACTTCAGATGAGGTTCCTATTCCAAACAGTGTGAGGTATAATTGAAACTTCAAATCGGGGAGACCCCCTTGGTTGATGGATTTCCAACATCATCAATAGTAGGCCAGAAACCCTCAGGGGCCCATTTTATTATAATTATATCATTTGTCACCTATGTATATACTAAGGAGGCCTAGTCTTAGGATCATGAAATATTTTTTTGTTCATTGTATTTATTGTAAGGAGGTTTCCCCCTCAGAGTGGATTGTAATTATTGGGTTCTTGTCATTTTTAATGTGTAAGGATGATAACACATATTTGTGGATTTCCTTCAAATTCATTTGAAGCAATCTTGGTTTCTTCTTCGCTAAAGTAACCTCCCATGGAGAAGAATCCTCCTAATCATCCCTCTCATCTAAAGATTGTGTACCTAAAGATTGTGCACCTGTGGCCTTTGAACTTGTAACCTCAGAGCCTGTAACCCTCGAAACTTGTGAACTTGTACTTTATGACCTTGTAACATGTGGTGTACTCACCCAAGACTTAAGTGCATACTTCTTCCCCTATTTTGATGCATGTGAATTCCTAAAGGCTTGATCCTCCTCAAATCTCACATCCTGCCTAACCATTTTTTTCCTCAAAGATTGAATGTATATGCAGTAAGCCTTTGAATGTAACTAATTGTTCTAATTTGTTCTATTATGTCAAGAATGGTCCATCTGATCCTATTATCATGGATCTACGGTGACATGTGATTTATTATTTATCCTTTTCTTGAACTGATAAAAATAACCAAAAAGTGGAGTGCGAGTGTGGATTTGAGTAAAGGAGTCATAAACCAACCCTTATACAATCTAATATTTCCATTCTTGAATGTGCACATACATATATTATAAACGTTGTTAATTTGGTAGCTTAGGGACAACTTCCCTCCTTTGGAAACCTTTCCTCATCTAGATAAGACCCTCTTTACGCTTGGAAGAATTTAATTTGGTAAAGGAAAAATTTATTTTTAATGTGAAACCCAAATGTGCACTTAAAGTACAAGTCGACTTTAAACACAAATTGGATCTCCTAAAACCCATATAAATACACCTCAAGGCACTTCAATTTGGAGGATCATTAATACATTAATTTCTTTTATTTTATGGTTCATATAGCTTTGAAAATTGCAGTTTCTTTTCACACGTGTGAGGAGGAGGAGGTCTTTTTTTGTTTTCTGAAGTTTGACTTCTATTTGGGATGGTTTTACCAGCTTTGACCATGGAAATTTTAACTTGTTTTGAAAAGATTTGAACTTGTTCTAGAAGGACAAGTTGATTGGTACAAAGATCAAGATTTCCTGGGAAGTTTAACTGCTGTTGACCGCTGACTTTGACCTCTTAAATCTAAAGTTGACCATAGGATTTTTCTGTCTCTTTTAACTGATTTTGACCAAGTTGTTTGGAAATGTTTTGGCTGAAGTTTGACCAGCAAGGAAATGTGAGTATTTTGACTGTTGGTCGATATCCTTTGAGGTAGTTTGATCATTAACATGTGGAATGGTTAGGGCATCTTTCACTGTTGTTGGCTATGGCAGAATTGCAAACTTTGACTTGTTGACTAGATTTGACTTTGAGGCTCATCTATTGGATATTGGTTGGTTGATCTCATGGATAGTCAAAGAATTGACTTTGACTCTTTTGTTGATGAATTGAATTATTGTATCTCTCTGTTGAACATTTGGTGACAATCTAATAGAAGAATAATTTGAAATAGATTTCCCCCTTGTTGGGTTTTTCCCTGGTCTTTGACCAAATCTTATGTCTCTAGTTATTTCTCTTGATTTCCTTCTATTGTACATTGCATTTATTGTTCTATCTACAATTACTATCTATCATTGGAAGATTTAATTTGACTACTAATTAAGAAAATATTGAGATAAATGATTGTAATAGCATAGAACATTGGAAAATTAACATGGTTTCAGAGGTAAGGTGAAGACAAGCCCAAGGAGACAAGAGACTAAAGAAAACATATTTGGAAGAACCTAAAGGAGCCTATTTGACTTAGTCAAGATATATACCTCTTATTTCAAGGACATAGAGAAGTTGGGTGATTCTTATAACATTTTTGCTTGGAAGATCAAGTTGGAAGTGATATTGGATGAAAATTATGTCTTGGAATATGTGGAAGGAAAAGTACTTGAGCCACCAAAACATTCTCCCACTGCTGCCAAGTCCAATTATAAGAAAGGTGATATTAAAGCCAAGAAAATTCTTATTGATTCCTTGAAAGATCATTTTCTTACTTATGTTGGAAAATTGAAGAAGTCTAAGGAAATATAATTGATAAGTTAGTTGGGATGTATGAAGTAAACAATTTGAATCATATCGTCTCCTTGAATAATCAACTCAAGTGCATGAAGATTAACAAAGAGGAATCTGTGCAATCCTATGTTATGAGGATATCCCAGCTAAGGGATCAATTGCAGATTGTTGGAGAGCCTATATCTGATAGAGAGCTAGTGTTGTTCACTCTTCAAGGTATTCCTCCTATTTGGGAAACCTTCATCACTACTATAAGAAATAATTAAAATTTCCTGACATTTGGTGAGCTCATTGGAAAATTTACTCAAGAAGAAACCAAGATGATCTCTAGAGGGAGGATTCAAAAGCATGAAGAAGGAGATCCCTTTGCATTTGCTGGTCAAGAAAAGAAAAGGAAAGGTAGAGGGATACCATCTAATCTAACAAAGTCTTCTCCTAAATCCAAAGACTCTAAGAGAAGGTATAGAAAAGGCAGGCCTCAAGTTGAATTCTTCAACAACCATAAGCATGGTCACTATGCCCAAGACTACCCAGAAAAGAGAGATGCTCCAAGATCCAATTACAACAACAATCATGGCTTCAAAAACAATAGGTTCAATGATATAAGAAGAGCATATGATAGAAGGAGAGTTGATAGAAGAAGAAGAGATGCTCTTGATGATTGTGAAGAAGGATAACATCCACAAAAGATATCAATGAACATACAGTATGAAAATAATGTTACTGCCACTCAATCTAAATATATTCTTATTTATGCTCTTTCTTGTTCTTATCCCCTAAATTGTGCGATAGTTGGTTGGTAGATAGTGGGGCTTCTATACATTTCTATGGGTACTAGGAAGTCCTCTCAAATCTGGTTGAGAGGGAGTCAAATATAAAGATCATCCTTGGGGACAACTCTACAAGTCCTATGAAGGGCTTCGGTTCTGTAAAATTTCATTTGGACTCTAGGGAATAGGTTCTTCTTCATGGAATAATGTATGTTCTGGGATTAAAGAATAACTTGATATCTATATCTAACTTGAAAGATAAAGGGATGAGAGTTGTCTTCATAAGAGGAAAGGTCCTCACTTGGCCTATGGAGTCTCGCATGAGGGATGATTTCACCTTGGGATCTAGAATTGAAGGACTCTATAGGTCAATGGAAGACCACTATAAACATTGGTTCACAATATCAATCATCAAAATGATTTATGGCATCGGAAAGACTCTATAGGTCAATGGAAGACCATTGCAATCATTGGTTCACGATATCAATCATCAAAATGAGATATGGCACCGAAGGTTGACACATCTACATTATGAAACTTTACGTAAAGTAAGAAAATTGGTTTTTGGGATGCCTGATGTTCAAGCTAGCCATGATGGTGTATGTCAAAGATGTGTTAGTGGAAAGAAGACAATGGGTCCATTCCCCTCCAACAAAATCAAGGCTAATGATATCTTACAACTCATCCACTCTAACTTATGTGGACCCATGCATGTGCACTCCCTTGGTGGCTACCTCTATTATATAGTCTTTATTGATGACTTCTCCAGGAAAACATGGATATTATATTTGAAGCATAAGGATGAAGCATTTGACATGTTCAAGGACTTCAAGTTGTTGATAGAGAATAAAAAAAGGAAGAGAATCAAATTTTTCAGGTCCGACAATGGTGGAGAATATACCTCAAATGAGTTCTTTGACTTTTGCAAGGAAGCTGGAATCAAGAAAGAAACTATGTACAATATAACCATTAGTAGAATGGTGTGGATGAAAGAAATAATAAGTCTATCATGGAATCTTCCTGAGGCATGTTGCATGACAAAAATTTGTCTAAGTTACTTTTGGGAGAAGCCACAAATACAATGTTCTATGTTAAAAATAGGGTTCCTCATCAAGCCTTGGGTAAAAAAACTCCTAAAGAAGTGTTTTTAGGTGTTAAGCCCGATGTTGGTCATCTAAGGATATTTTGCTTCCTCGTGTACTTTCATGTGCCGAAAGATAAGAGGAACAAGATGGAAACCACTGGAAATAAAGGCACATTTGTTGGATATTGTGAAAATTCTAAATCCTTTAGAATATATTTTTCTGATCAAAGGAAAATTGAGTTTAGCAGGGATGTAGCGTTTGATGAAGATGTTTCCCTTGGAAAAGCAAGGTACCTTCGTCCACCTCCTCCTGTTGAGAAGAAGGATGATGAAATAGACCTGTTAGAAGGTCCTCGAATTTTGAGAAGGTTGTTTTTTATGATCCCATGGGGCCTATGGACCCCTTAGATTCTCCTCCAAGTGATCCCAATGAGACCCCTTCGGTTTCGTTATAATTTACAGGATGATGAAAGACATATTGCTGCCAGAGGAACATTTAGATAAAGAAAGAATCCATGCCAGTACTAGGGATATGTTAAAGCTATGAGCACTATCAAAGAAAGAGGGAGAAGACTATGATATTTTCACATGTTTCCCACTATACCATTATTAGATCCATTGTTTCTCTTACTACTAGTTAAAGATGGGCCCTTCACCAGATGGATGTGAAGACTACATTTCTTCATGGAATGCTAAGAGAGGAAGTATTCATTAAGAAACCACAAGGATTTGAAGAGAAGGACAAGAAGACTCATGTTTTCCAATTCAAGAAGGTATTTAATGGTTTGAAGCGAGCCCCTAGAGCTTGGTATGTGCACATTGATAGTTACCGAGTGAAGCTTAGATTCACGAGAAGTAATGATGACCTGAACCTATACTTCAAAGTGGCCAAGGTATGCCTTTGATATTAGTTTTATATGTTGGCAATTTATTCTTGAAAGGTAATGATCCTATGATTCTCAAGTGTAAGAGGTAGATGGACTCTGAGTTTGAAATTAAGGACCTTGGTTTGATGCATTACTTCCTGGGATTAAAAGTGTGGTAATGACTTGGTGAGATTTTCATTTTTCAAGGAAAATGTATCGTGAAACTATTAGAAATATTTGGAATGGTAGAATGTAATTCCATGGCCACACTGATGGAAATGAACTTCAAGAAGTTAATTAGAGATGTTGTTGGACCTGACTTGGAAAATCCCTTTGAGTATTGACAGTTGTTTAGGGCTTTGATGTTCCTAGTAGACACCTGTGTAGACATATGTTTTGCAGTTAACACTTTGAGTCAATTCATGACTGAGCCTCTTCATGCGCACTGGGTTTTTGTGTTAGAAATTAATTGACGGAGTAATGAAATACATAAAATATTGTGAAAACACAAAGACATAAATGCATAAAACAAGAGAAACACATACATATGTGGTTCACCCAATTTCGTCTACGTCGATGGAGAAATAGCCCATCCTTCCTTTTATATTATCCAACGAAATGAAGAGATAGAACCTAATACAGATTCGTTGTAATTTCCTCTTCACTCTATCACAACCTCCTCTCTTTCTCTCTCTCTCAGAATAATAATACACATCGCAATACGGTTCCCTCATATAAACCAAAGGTTTCCTTCCAGGGAAAAAAATATAAATTAACATAACTTCTACCGTCAGATCATCCTCCTAATGAATGGCCCAGATTGAAAACAAAATTACAATTTTTTACAATATACCTTTGAATCATAGTTCTTCTTTCAAGGATATATATCACATTTCCTTAATTCGTCACTAAATTTGATTTGTCATAGAGATCAATTATAAGGTCTCAGCCTTTTGCATTAGGGAGATTCAATAGGTAACTTTGGATTCTATTTGATGTAATGCTACATACACCTTGGATTTCACATAAATATGGTACAATAGATAACTTACTTGACCATATAAAAGTGTGTCTACAAGAAATCATTATAGAAATTCAGAATAATTCAGAAGTCAGAAACAACATTTGACATGAATAATTCTTGTTTCCAGGAGTCTGTTTGCCAAAGGATCCCATTTGTGCACATATTTGGATAGGTTTGGGTGAAAAAAGGTTGAGGTGACATATCTTGGTAAATAAATAATTATGCATCAATTGAAAGAGCCACGGTGACGTGTATAATCTAACAAATTAAGAAAGTAGGGACCTAGGTCTTGTGTTTCGGTCATATTGCATAGAGCGGGAGGAAAGTTTTAAATGCCAAGGGATTATCGAGTAAGGCCATGTGAGTTAATGCCTATTAATAAAGGCTTGAGATGGTGGTGTTTAAAAATGGTAAGCTCCTCCGCCTTTTGACTACACACACACACACACATATATATTGTTTCAGCTGCAGTGGTTCTAGTTCAACTTTCAGACATTAAAGGGTCATTTTTTTTCCTAGCCACCATATATAAAAATTTAAAAGTTAAGGCCTACACTAGTTAGTATTAGAGCATATCTTGCATTTTCTCCAAGAACAATTAGTTGACCAGGGTGCATAGAATTGGACAAGGTGCAAGAGGAGGCCAAAGAGGACAAAGGCCTGTAGCAAATGCTGAAATGATGCAAGCTATGCAGCAGTTGGATGAAAGAATGACATCCATGGAAACCAATAAGCAGAGAGAACCGGAGGCCGGAGATGTACACAAAGAAGAAGAAGAATCTCCAGAGGAAGAAGGAGTTGAAGAGCTCGCAGAAGATAGAATATTGAAGGAAGTTCTAGGATTTGTCATAGAGGGAATGCTAGATTTATCTTTTGACACTGGCAGCATGAATCTGCAGGATATCATCAACCGGTGTTGTCACAAAAAATGACCCTCCTTAGAACTAGGTCTCCTCTAAGGGTGTTGCTTTATGCTTCCTTGCTATTTGACTCCTTATTGTGCTCTTATGATTCAAATCACTTCCTAAAATACAAAATGGGAATCAATAAAAGAGATTAGAAAAAAAAAAGTAGGGTTTGTAGCTAAGTGACATTAAAGAAATTCCATATTATAAATATGCATATGAAGTGCTTAATTATTATTATTGATTTTATATATATGACATAAAATTCAAAATACAAATGATTAAAATATTAAATAACATTAACTATTATATGTGGCTAAAACGTAATTAAATTATTATTATTATAACTAAGAACCCTAAAAATAAGGAAACATTGTCCACAAAATGGGGGAATTAGATATATAAACCAATTATTTATTATGCAAATCCTTTAATTCCTATATATTTGGGAGGATTGAATTTCCCAAAGAACGTAGGTAATGAATATTGAATATAGATTTTCATGAATGTAAAATAACTATTTTTACCTCACACAATATCACCATTGGTCTTGTCATGAATTACTTACCATTTTTAACTTTTACCTTTACCTTCACATATCTAAGCCCTAGGTGAAAATATAAATCTTTGAATTTTAAATACATTTAATGGAGGCCTTAATATTGAAATGGTCTTTAAAATAAAAATAAGCTTCAAAAAATTTATATTAGGTTTTCCAAAAAAATCATATTAAATATAAACTTTATATAAAGTTTAGAATAAAATCATATTAAATATAAACACTATAATATGTTTTCAATAAAATTGATATTAAGTATAAACGTTATTGTATTAAATATGAAGCCCCACTCATTTGTACTAAGGTCATCGGGGCAGAGAAGGGAGGTTAACTCACCACCACCTTACCACCCGATGTGAAATGACCATCGTCCCATTAAATTAAGCTCATTGTAATGGTCATTGAGGTTAACTCACCATCACCTTACCACCCGATGTGGAAGCTCAACGTAAGATCTCATCGCATTTCAAATGGTCATTAAACCTCTCTCCAACTGTCCAACCTTGATAAAATATGGATCTCATCTCGAGATAATTACATGCTTGCTATAAAATTCAACACCTATATAAATGTAATTCGAAATTCCAATAAGCTTTATAAAAGGTTTATAGAGCTGCATAAAACATTTAAGGTTTTCTTCACCTTAAATGAGTTTATGGTTTTCTTCACCTTAAATTCATTTCTCAGAAATATTTTAGTTATTTCTCTAGTTGAGGGTTTATATTTACATGTTTGAATTCATACACGTGAAATATATTTTAGGAGCTAGAGCTTTATTTGCACATCGAGGAGGATTTAGGACGATTTACTAAATTAATTTTATAATTTTGGATGCACACATATTAATCGATTCCTTTTAGTTGGAAATGGTTCCAAATAGATTTCACAAGATTTATCAAAATTTACATAGGGTTTAGTGATATTTTAGAAAACTTAACTAAGATTTACAACGGTGAAAAATATGAGGTGCGTAATGATTTTTTCCTTAGATTTTCCTCCATTATTATGCAAACAAATTTTGGGAATAAGTTAAGAGAAATATGTTTCTCGCACTTACAATTTGTTACCTCATTACTTAAGAAACTAACTCCCTTTTTCTTGTTACACAGGTTATTCATTAGGGAAGGATTGTATTTCAGATAAACTATGATTATGGAAGACTATATTATCATAATGTTATAACCATTCAAGCCCATGTGCGTGGAGGTCCTAAGTTCAGTTGAAGGGAAAAATTAATGTTTTAAATCATTTACGAAGAGGGGAAACTAGTTGTAAATAATTCTTAAATATGCATTTGTTTAATACACAGTTACTTAAAACAACTATCAATACATTTGTATAAAACTCTTGTTTTCTGATTTGAGAGCGGGGGCGATTGGCAGTGTGGAAGAAACTTTACAGATACTAAAATTGATTATACATGATACACAACTTGCGTTACTAATTTTGAAGACTACTCCTGGCAATTTTCTTTTGTTTATTCTGTTTTTTTCTGTTATTATGAATTCCAAATATAGTTAATTAAATTTAAGGCTTGATCTCGTTTAGACATTAAATTCTTTAGGGTCGTGTTGGGTATCGATACTATTAGCACAATCACTGAAAGAGTTATCTTGAGTTATTCACGATCGAATACTTATCTTTCATTGATATAATTCATCTTTTGCAGTGATTGCAACTTTAGGTGTTATGTTACTATGTTGATACATTTGTGCCTTCCTAACAATGTATGTTTTTCTCTAAAATCCTCATGTTTTACTATTGCATGAATTTTAGTCACAATATATAATATTAACTATTTTTCAGCATAGAGTGGAATGAACATGCCTGCACTTGTTGCACATGTTTTCATCTAACCAGAGTGCAGTTTTTAATTTTATCATGTTGATACATTTGTGCCTACCTAAAAATGTATGCTTTTCTCTAAAATTGTCACGTTTTATTGTTGCATGAATTTCAATCCCGATATATAATATTAACTATTTTTTAGCATAGAGTGGAATGAACATGTCTGCAATTGCTGCACATGTTTTCATCTAATCTGATTGCAGTTTTGTTTTAAAACCAAGGTCTTTATTCGGGCCTATCGAGATGGGAAATTGACTAGTTCAAGGGTGGCATTGGTTCACATCTTGCCACACCTTTAAAAAGGGCCTAAACACCCCTTTTCCTTGCCTTGGAATCACTATGGTGACTCATTCAAGGTGGAATCACGCTAGCCTCCCAATCTGGCTCTCAGCAATGAGTATAGTTAAGTTACATTACTCTTGTTCTAGGGGAACTGTTAGCTTTTCTTTTCCTTAATATCTCTTCCTTCCTTATATTCTCTTTCTAATACCGTTGTATCTTGTTATTGTTGTCTTGCTCGCTGGGAATCTAACTTCGAAATGTAAATCATCAAATGTTTTCCTTCCTTCGTTGAATACCACCACTATTTACTACAACAAAAATATTGACACCTAGTTTTATTCTAGTTGCATATTGAAAATATGACAATTATATTACAGGGTTACTCCCTGTGGTGTTCTGAGGACAAGCAATTACACCTAGAGCATGAGGGATATCTAGTCCTCAGTGATGTGGTCTTAGGTTCTACTCAGTTTCCTGGATAACCTATGCTCCAACATCTTCTGGCACCGTTGTTGGGGAATGAGTTTCTAAAGTTTCATTTTCTTTGTAACTAAAGTAATCAGTTAAGCCAATGACTTGCTGGTGAACAAGTTCACTGCTGGATGTGCCTTAAGGGTTTTAAAGCATTTATTTCTTTGTTTAGTTCCCCTGGTGACTCCTAGATCATATGTATTATTTTTTATTTTCTAATGGATTTCTCTTGGACTCATTTTCAAATTAAATTATATTCTAATATACATGGTGTATTTCATGTTTTTAATCATGCTCATATTGATAATTGTGAAGACAGAAACTTTGAAAGAAAATCAAGGTTATTCGACCATCAAGAAGACTAGATATGTGATTGTGTTTTAATTAATTCTAATGCAGATTCATTTTAGGTTCATGTTGATTACTCAAAACCTCCTATGTATGATGAATATGATAATAATTATTCATTTGTAGGTTTAAATTCACACAACTATAATGTTTTCCATATCAATAACCATGATAAACATAATTCTGTAAATAATAATGGACTTGCTTATGGTGATTATGCACATGATAATGGTATTGTACATGAAAATGTAATTGAAACCATTCTAAACTTTGTCTTATCTAATATTCATTTATTTATTTTTCCATATATACATCATCACTTTAATAACTCTTTCCAAACTACACACATTCTTATTCTTATAATGAAAATGAATTTCAAAAACATATAAGTTTTCACATGAAAAATCATAGTATGATTTTAGATTGTTCTAATAAGGGAGTATATTATGACTATATTGCATAGACATTAATGTTAAAAATGTTTTATCATTTAAATAATCACACCAATTATTATGATTTTGTAGAATATTCGATGGAAGAAGTCTATCAGAGAAAATCATTTTATCATTATGTTGATATCAACTCCCTTCTAGGAAATAAAATAAGAAAAAAACCTTATCCTTTCTTACAATTACTGAACATATTTTTGAGACTTAAAGATAAGAGTCTTGGAATTGATAAATTATTGTATTGGTTACACTAGTTGTTTGAATTTTTTGAACAATTTTTCGTCTGAAAACACATTGTATATAAATTATGTATATAAATAAACCTTTTTTGCTTTGTAGGTTTACATGAATAAAGATGAAGGTATTTTTCATCTTGAAGAGTCTTTTGCGATCATAGTAGAATGAAATAAACATATATGAGTGCTTAGTATGAACTATATTAGCAAGATTTTTAAACACATATTTAAATATTTGTTTTGTAAATCATGTTTAAGGGGTAACATATTTAAAGGGATCAGATCTTAATCTCTTAGTAAGATCACCTTCATATTGAATATTCCTCACCACATTCCACTTCCATACTACTTACACATAAAATTCAAGGGATCACATTAAATCATAAGGGCTAGACCTATAACCATAAGATCAGGCTTTCATATATGTAATTGAAGCTTTGGTAGGACTAGTTAGTCACATCACAACCATACATGAGACCTTCCTAATCAGGATACTACCCTAGGGATAGGAACTAAAGGTTTATTGCGTGGGGCATGCTGGTACCTCCGCTAGGGCTATAAACACTCGCTGGAAGTGGAGCAAGGCCAGTGGTGCTATATTAAATTCTAGTGTGTAATCCTCCCACTCCTTCTATTGAGGTGAATTTGATGGGGTATGATGACATCTCCACAGGGGCTATGAACGCTCGTTGGCAGTGGAGCAAGGTCAGTGGTATTGGACTGAGTCTAGTGCATAATCCTCCCATATTGTGAATGCTATATTTACTAAATAAATTGAATGGAGAACCTTTAACACAAAGAGAAAACAATATTCCAGAGAGTTCCACATCTCAAGTTAGTGGACGACTCCATCAAGGCTATGGACACTCGTTGGCAGCAGAGCAAAATCTGATTTTGGAAACTCGTCTTATGAATCTAAAAGGAAACCAAAATCCCTAACAGCTAGCCTCCTTAGTCTCAATAAATTCAAAAAATAGAAGTCCCTCTTATGTACCTTAATTAGCTCCTTGGTTTATGTGATTTCTTAGTCATTAGCTGTAAGTAGGTATAAATTTTTTATTGTATTGGATGTTCATATGAAGTCATAGATTTATCATTAGTATGATCTTCTGCATTGATCATTATTATAACTACCCTGATTGACTTAATATACAAACATATGTCTTTTATGTTTGTAAATGATGTTTGAACTTGTTAATCTATACGTGCTAGGGCTTCACATTTATTCTTGTTTCGTTCTTACTGTCAATCGACTAAGCCTTTAACATGCAAAATGTTTTCCTTTCATCACTTTTTGATTCTTTAGTTTCTTTTTGCGACTCCATGCCCAATACAAATGCTTCTGGTCTGCGTTCTTGATCCTCCATAGGGGGTCATCATCCCTAGTTGGAGCTGAATGTTGTCACCAAAAATGACCCTCCTTAGAAATAGGTCTCCTCTGAGGGTGTTCCTTTATGTTTCCTTTCCATTTGAATCCTTATCATGCTCCTATGATTCAAATCGCTTCCTAAAATACAAAAAGGAAATCAATAGAAGAGATTAGAACAAAAATAAGTAGGGTTTGTAGCTAAGTGACGTTAAAGAAATGCCATATTATAAATATGCATATAAAGTACTTAATTATTATTATTGATTCTATATATGACATAAAATTCAAAATACAAATGATCAAAATATTAAATAACACTAACTATTATATGTGGTTAAAACATAATTAAATTATTATTATTGTAACTAAGAACCCTAAAAATAAGGAAACATTGTCCACGAATTAAGGAATCATTGTCCACAAAATGGGGGAATTAGAAATATAAACCAATTATTTAATATGCAAATCCTTTAATTCCTATATATTTGGGAGGATTGAATTTCCTAAAGAACATAGGTAATGAATATTGAGTATATATTTTCATAAATGTAAAATATCTATTTTTACCTCACACAATATCACCATTGGTCTTGTCATGAACTACTCACCATTTTTAACTTTTATCGTTACCTTCACATATCTAAGCCCTAGGTGAAAAGAAAAATCTTTGAAGTTTAAATACATTTAATGGAGGCTTTAATATTGAAATGGTTATTAAAATCATATTAAATATAAACATTATACTAAGTTTTCAATAAAATCGATATTAAATATAAATGTTATTGTATTAAATATGAGGCCCCACTCATTCGTACTAAGGTCATTGGAGCGGAGAAGGGAGTTTAACTCACCACCGCCTTACCACCCGATGTGGAATGACCCTCGTGCAATTAAATGAAGCTCACCATAAAATCTCATTGCATTTCAAATGGTCATTAAACCTCCCTCCAACTCTCTATGTGATGGGAAGTATTAATATGGCTCTCATCTCGAGATAATTACAGGCTTTCTGTAAAATTCAACATTTATAAATATAATTCGAAATTGCAATCAGCTTTGTAAAAGGTTTATAGAGTTGCGTAAAACATTTAGGGTTTTCCTTACCTTAAATGAGTTTAGGATTTTCTTCACCTTAAATTCATTTCTTATAAATATTTTCGCTAATGCTCTAGTTGAGGTTTTATATTTACATGCTTGAATCCATACATGTGAAATATATTTTAGGAACTAGAGATTTATTTGTAGGTTGAGGAGGATTGACGACGGTTTATTGTGAAAGCCACCAATAAATTAATTTCAAAATTTTGGATGCACACATACTAATCGATTCCTTTTAGTTGGAAATGGTTCCAAATAGATTTCACAAGATTTATCAGAATTTAAATAGGGTTTAGTGATATTTTAGAAAACTTAACCAGGTTTATTGTGATGTGAATTTAGTTGGAAATGGTTCCAAATAGATTTCACAAGATTTATCAAAATTTACATAGGGTTTAGTGATATTTTAGAAAACTTAACCAGGGTTTACTAAGTGATTATATGAGGTACATAATGGTTTTTTCCTTAGATTTTCCTCCATTATTATGCAAACACATTTTTGGAATAAGAAAAGAGAAATATGTTTCTCGCATTTACAATTTGTTACCCCATTACTTAAGAAAATAACTCCCATTTTCTTGGTACAAAGTTTATTCATTAGGGAAGGCTTGTATTTCGGATAAACTACAATTATGGAAAACTATATTAGAATAATGTTACATTCGTTCAAGCCCATGTGTGTGGAGGCCCTAAGTTTAGTTAAAGGGAAAAAATAATGTTTTAAACCATTTACGAAAGAGGGGAAACAATGTGTAAATATTTCTTAAATATGTATTTTTTTAGTACACGGTTACTTAAAACAATTATCAATACATTTGTATAAAACCCTTGTTTTCTCATCGAGGGGTGGATGATTGGTAGTGTGAAAGAAAATTTGAAGATACTGAAACTGATTGTACCTAATACACAACTTTCGTTACTAAATTTGAAGACTAGTCCTCGCGATTCTCTTTTGTTTATTCTGTTTTTTCTATTATTCTGAATTGCGATTACACCTAATTAAATCTGAGGCTTGATCTCGCTTATACATTAAATTCTTTAGGTTTGTGTTCTGGTATCGATACTATCAGCACAATTACTGAAAGAGTTATCTTGAGTTATTCATGGTTGAAGACTTATCTTTCATTCATATAATTCATGTTTTGCATTGATTGCAACTTTAGGTGTTATGTTACTATGTTTATACATGTGTGCCTTCCTAACAGTGTATGTTGTTCTCTAAAATACTCACATTTTATTCTTGCGTGAATTTCAATCACGATATCTAATATTAATTGTTTTTCAGCATTGAGTGGAATGAAGATGCCTGCACATGATGCACATGTTTTCATCTAACCAGAGTGCAATTTTAATGTTACGATGTTGATACATTTGTGCCTTCCTAACATTGTATGATGTTCTCTAAAATCCTCACATTTTACTCTTGCGTGGATTTCAGTCTTGATATATAATATTAACTATTTTTCAGCATAGATTGGAATGAACATGCTTGCACCTGTTGCACGTATTTTCATCTAATTTGAGCGTAGTGTTGTTTTAAAACCAAGGTATTTATTTTGTTTTCCTTAATATCTCTTCCTTCCTTATATTCTCTTTTTATTACCATCATATCTTGTTATTTTTGTCTTTCTCATTGGGAATCTAACTTCGAAATGTACATCATCAAATGTTTTCCTTCCTCCTATGAATGCCACCACTATTTACTGCAACGAAAATATCCACACCTAATTTTATTCTATTTGCATATTGAAATTTGACAATTATATTACAGGGTTACCCCCTTTGGAGTGCTAAGGACCAACAGTTACACGTAGAGTGGGAGGGATATCTAGTCCTCAGTGATGTGGTCTTAGGTTGTCCTCAATTACCTGGATAAATTTTTCTCCAACATCTTCTGGCGCTGTTGTTGGGGAACGAGTTTCTAAAGTTTCATTTTCTTTGTAACTAAATTAATCGGTTAAGTCTATGACCTGCTGGTGAACAGGTTCACTGCTGGATGCGCCTTAAGGGTTTTAAAGCATATATATCCTTGTTTAGTTCACTTGGCAACTCCTAGATCATATGTATTGTTTTTTATTTTCCAATGGATTTCTCTTGGACTCATTTGCAAACCAAATTATCTTCTAATATACATGGTGTATTTCATGTTTTTGATCATGCTAATATTGATAATTGAGAAGACAGAAGCTTTGAAAGAGAATCAAGGTTATTCGACCATTGAGAAGAAGAGGTATGCGATGCTATTTTAATTAATTCTAATGTCGATTCATTTCAGGTTCATGTTGATTACTCAAAACCTCCTATGTATGATGAATATGATAATAGTTATTCATTTGTAGGTTTAAATTCACACAACCATAATGTTTTCCATATCAATAACCATGATAAACATAATTCTGTAAATAATAATGGCCCTGCTTATGGTGATTATGCACATGATAGTGTTATGGTACATGAAAATGTAATTGAAATCATTCTAAACTTTATATCTAATAGTCGTTTATTTATTTTTCCATATATACATTATCACTTTAATAAATATTTCCAAACTACACACATTCTTATTCTTATGATGAAAATGAATTTCAAAAACATATAAGTTTTCACATGAAAAATTCTAGTATGGTTTTAAATTGTTATAATAAGGGAGTATATTATGAATATATTGCATATACATTAATGTTAAAAATGTTTTATCTTTTAAATAACCACACAAATTATTATGATTCTGTAGAATATTCGATGGAATAAATCTATAAGAGAAAATCATTTTATCATTATGTTGATATCAACTCCCTTCTAGGAATTAAAATGAGAAAAAAAACCTTATCCTTTCTTACAATTACTGAACATATTTTCGAAACTTAAAGATACGAGTCTTGGTTACACTAGTTGTTTGAATTTTTTGAACAATTTTGCTTCTGAAAACACATTGCGTATAAATTACATATATAAATAAACCTTTTGTGCTTTGTAGGTTTACATGAATAAATATGAAGGTTTTTTACATCTTGAAGATTCTTCTGTGATCATAGTAGAATGAAATACACATATATGAGTGCTTAGTATGAACTATATTAACGAGATTTTTTAAACACATATTTAAATATTCGGTTTGTAAATCATGTTTAAGGGGTAACATATTTAAAGGGCTCAGATCTTAATCTCTTAGCAATGTCACCTTCATATTGAATATTCCTCACCACATTCAACTTCCATACTACTTACACATAAAATTCAAGGGATCACATTAAGTCATAAGGGCTAGACCTATAACCATAAGATCAAACTTTCATATATATAATTGAAGCTTTGGTAGGACTAGTTAGTCATGTCACAACCATACATGAGACCTTCCTAATCAACATACTACCCTAGGGATAGGAACTAATGGTTTATTGCATGGGGCATGCTGGTAACTCCGCAGGGGCTATAAACGCTCGTTGGCAGTGGAGCAAGGCCATTGGTGCTATATTAAATTCTAGCATATAATCCTCCCACTCCTTATATTGAGGTGAATTTGATGGGGTATGCTGACATCTCCACAAGGGATATGAACACTCACTAGCAGTGGAGAAAGGTCAGTGGTATTGAATTGAGTCTAGTGCATAATCCTCCCAACCCATGAATGCTATATTTACTAAATAAATTGAATGAATAACCTCTAACATGAAGAGAAAACAAGATTTTAGAGAGTTCCTCATCTCAGGTTAGTGGATGACTCTGTCAGGGCTATGGATGCTTGCTGGCAGCGGAGCGATATCCGATTTTGGAAACTCGTGTTATGAATCTAAAGGGGAACCAAAATCCCTGATGGCTAGCCTCCTTAGTCTCAATAAATTCAAAAAATGGAAGTCCCTCTTATGTACCTTAATTAGCTCTTTGGAAAATGTGATTTCTTAATCATTCGTTGTAAGTAGGTATAAGTTTTTATGAAATTGGATGTTCATACGAAGTCATCCATTTATTATTTGTATGATCTTCTACCTTAATCATTATTATAACTACCCAATTGACTTAATATACAAACATATGTCTTTTATGTTTGTAAATGATCTTTGAACTTGTTAATCTATACATGCTAGGGCCTCACATTCATTCTTGTTGTTAATCAACTAAGCCTTTAAGATGAAAATGATTTTCCTTTCATCACTTTTTGTTTCTTTAGTTTATTTTTGTGACTTCATGCCCAATACAAAGGCTTCTGGTCTGCGTTCTTGATCCTCCACAGGGGGGCATAATCCCTAGTTGGAGCCAAATGTTGTCACCAAAAATGACCCTCCTTAGTACCAGGTCTCCTCCAAGGGTGTTTCTTTATGTTTCCTTTCCATTTAAATCCTTATCATGCTCCTAAGATTCAAATTGCTTCTTAAAATACAAAAGGGAAATCATTAGAAGAGATTAGAACAAAAATAAGTAGGGTTTGTAGCTAAGTGATGTTAAAGAAATGCCATATTATAACTATGTATATGAAATACTTAATTATTATTATTGATTCTATATATGACATCAAATTCAAAAAACAAATGATTAAAATATTAAATAACACTAACTATTATATGTGTCTAAAACATAATTAGATTATTATTACTATAACTAAGAACCCTAAAAATAAGGAAACATTGTCCACGAATTAAGGAATCATTGTCCACAAAATGGGGGAATTAGATATGTAAACCAATTATTTATGGGAATCCTTTAATTCCTATATATTTGGGAGGATTGAATTTCCTAAAGAACATAGGTAATGAATATTGAATATAGATTTTCATGAATGTAAAATATCTATTTTTACCTCACACAATATCTCCATTGGTCTTGTCATGAACTACTCACCATTTTTAACTTTTATCTTGACCTTCACATAACTAAGCCCCAGGGGAAAAGAAAAATCTTTGAAGTTTAAATACATTTAATAGAGACCTTAATAATGGTTATTAAAATCATATTAAATATAAACATTATACTAAATTTTCAATAAAATCAATATTAAGTATAAATATTATTATATTAAATATGAGGCCCCACTCATTCATAGCGGAGAAGGGAGTTTAACTCACCACCACCTTACCGCCAGATGTGGAATGACCCTCGTGTGATTAAATGAAGCTCATCGTAAAATCTCATTGCATTTCAAATGGTCATTAAACCTCCCTCCAACTCTCCATGCAACGGGAAGTATTAACCCTTGATTAAATATGGCTCTCATATCGATATACTTACATACTTGCTGTAAAATTCAACGCCTTTATAAATATAATTAGAAATTGCAATCAGCTTACTAAAAGGTTTATAGAGTTGCCTAAAACATTTAAGGTTTTCTTCAGCTTAAATGAGTTTAGGGTTTTCTTCACCTTAAATTCATTTCTTATAAACATTTTTGCTAATTTTCTGGTTGAGGTTTTATATTTACATGCTTGAATCCATACATGCGAAATATGAAATAGAGCTTTATTTGTAGGTTCAGGAGGATTGATAGCGGTTTACTATGAAAGCCACTAGTAAATTAATTTCACAATTTTGGATGCACACATATTAATCGATTTCTTTTAGTTGGAAATGGTTCCAAATAGATTTCCCAAGATGTATCAGAATTTACATAGGGTTTAGTGATACTTTAGTAAACTTAACCAGGGTTTACTGTGGTGAATTTAGTTGGAAATGGTTCCAAATAGATTTCACGAGATTTGTCAAAATTTACATAGGGTTTAGTGATATTTTAGAAAACTTAACCAGGGTTTATTGCGGTGAATTTAGTTGGAAATGGTTCCAAATAGATTTCACAAGATTTATCAGAATTTACATAGGGTTTAGTGATATTTAATAAAACTTACTGGGTGAAAAATATGAGGTACGTAATGATTTTTTCCTTATATTTGCCTCCATAATTATGCAAACAAATTTTTGGAATAAGATAAGAGAAATATGTTTCTGGCATTTACAATTTGTTGCCCCATTACTTAAGAAAATAACCCCCATTTTCTTGGTACACAGGTTATTCATTAAGGAAGGATTATATTTTAGATAAACTACGATTATGGAAGACTATATTAGAATAATGTTACATCCATTCAATCCCATGTGTGTGGAGGCCCTAAGTTCAGTTAAAGAGAAAAATTAATGTTTTAAACCATTTACGAAAGAGGGGAAACTATTTGTAAATATTTCTTAAATATGTATTTGTTTAATACACAGTTACTTAAAACAATTATCAATACATTTGTATAAAACCCCTATTTTCGCATTCAATGGGGGGATGATTGGCAGTGTGGAAGAAACTTTGAAGATACTGAAACTGATTGTACATAACACACAACTTTCATTACAAAATTTGAAGACTAGTCCTGGCAATTGTCTTTTTTTTTTTTGAATTGCGATTACAGTTAATTAAATCCAAGGCTTGATCTCATTTAGACAATAAATTATGTAGGGTTGTGTTCCGGCATCGATACAATTAGCACAATTACTGAAAGCGTTATCTAGTGATATTCACAATTGAAGACTTATCTTTCATTGATATAATTCATGTTTTGCAGTGATTGAAACTTTAGGTGATATGTTACTATGCTTATACATATGTGCCTTCCTTACAGTGTATGTTGTTCTCTAAAATACTCACACTTTACTCTTGCATGAATTTCAGTCACGATACATAATATTAATTGTTTTTCAGCATTGAGTGGAATGAACATCCCTGCACATGATGCACATGTTTTCATCTAACCAGAGCGCAGTTTTAATGTTACTATGTTGATACATTTGGGCCTTCCTAATAATGTATGATGTTCTCTAAAATCCTCACGTTTTACTCTTGCATGAATTTCAGTCTCGATATATAATATTAACTATTTTTCATCATAGAGTGGAATGAACATGCCTACACCTACTGCATGTGTTTTCATCTAATTTGAGCGCAGTTTTGTTTTAAAACCAAGGTATTTATTTTCTTTTCCTTAATATTTCTTCCTTCCTTATATTTGCTTTTTATTACCGTTGTATCTTGTTATTGTTGTCTTGCTCGCTAGGAATCTAACTTCGGAATTGTATATCATCAAATGTTTTCCTTCCTCCTGTGAATGCCACCACTATTTACTGCAACGAAAAATATTCACACCTGCTCTTATTCTATTTGCATATTGAAAATATGACTATTATATTACAAGGTTACCCCTTGTGGTGTGCTGAGGACCATCAGTTACATCTAGAGCAGGAGGGATATCTAGTCCTCAGTGATGTGGTCTTAGGTTGTCCTCAATTACTGGTACAGTTTGTGATCCAACAACTGGATTACAAAGATGGATAAGTTCTTTGAATATGAGGAGATGGATGAGGAGAAGAAAGTTAAGTTTTTTCTCACCAAATTGAAGGGACATGCACCGTCATGGTGGGATGGTGTATAGGATGAAAATATAAGGAAGAATAAGCATAAGATTAAGAGTTGGGACAACATGGTTGCAAAGCTCAGATGGAAGCTTTTGCCAAAGGATTATCAACTCACTTTATTCAGGCAGATGCAAAATCTTAGGCAAAGATTGATGAATGTGAGGGAGCACACAAAAGATTTCTCTAAGGTAAACATTAGGGATATGTAGAAGATACTATAGAGAAGACAACCACATAAATTAATGGGATCAGGATGGATATCCAAGATGAAATCAGTGTGTTATCATCCAAAACAATAGAAGAAGCATAACAACTAGCTTTGAAGGCTAAGGAGAAGCTTGCAAGGAATAAGTATGGCAAAGGAAAAGTATTGCTAGATGAAGATGATAGTGGTTAATTAGAGGTAGATAAACATCAAAAAAAGAATGTGCTAGTAGCTCAAGTCCACAACGAAAATAATAGGGAGACTTAAAAGTTTGAAGATCATTTTCTAGAGGACAAGGAAAAGACAGAGGAAGAGAGATTCATTTCTATAGGTGTGGCAGGCTTGGACATATGGCATATGAATGTCCAGAGAATAGAGATGCAGGCCAGAAAAGTGTTCTTTTCTCCCTAGTAGAAGAAGGGGAACCAATGGTACAGGAACCAGAAAATGTACGAGAGATGGGGGATTCTTTATTTCTCAAGAAAGTGTTGTTGAAGCTAGAGAAGGAAGCTATTGAACTAGCTCAGAGGAAGGATTTTTTTAGGA
The DNA here is from genome assembly GCA_031772625.1 of Pinus tabuliformis. NCBI lineage: Eukaryota > Viridiplantae > Streptophyta > Pinopsida > Pinales > Pinaceae > Pinus > Pinus tabuliformis. Next base: position 695,347,696 of record CM062814.1, on the reverse strand, counting down.
CTGTTTGTAAAGTCCAAGAAAAATGTTGTAAAGTAGTGATTGATAGTGGCATCATAGACAACTTGGTGTCTATAGAAGTGGTGGAGAAAATGAAATTGAAGAAAATGAAGCATCAAACACCTTATAAAGTGTCATGCCATCAAAAGGGTCATCAATTGTTGGTGAATGAACAATGAAAATTGGAGTTGTAGATAGATAGCTACATGGATAAAAAAATTGTGATATCATGCCCATGGATGTGTGCCACATTCTATTAGGTAGGTCATGGAAGTCTGAAAAAATGTTACACATAATGGGAAGAATAAAATCTATGAATTCCAAGAGGATGACATGAATCATACCTTGCTACCATTGCAAGAAGAGGGGACATCATAAAGTAAAGACTACAAGGCATTATTATTGAGTGGGAAAGAATTTTTGCACCAGATGAAGGATAATGAGGTGAGTTTTTCTTTGGTCTGTAAACCTAAGGTAATTCTTACTTCCACTACTATGACTAATCTTCCTTTTGAGATTCAAGGTATGTTGAAGGAATATAGTGATATCGTAGTTGACGACTTTCCTAATGAGTTTCCAACTGTGAGGAGTATCAGTCACCATATTGATTTGATATTGGGAGCAAGTCTACCAAAAATGGTTGCATACAAAATGACCCCTCGTGGGAATGAAAAAATTAGAAAGAAATTACACGAGCTTTTAGAAAAATGGTTGATCAGTGAGAGCCTTGGTTCATGTGTATTTCCGACAATGTTGGGTCTTAAGAAAGATGGAGGTTGGAACATGCATATAAAATCCAAAGTATTCAACAAGATCACAATTAGGTATAGATTTCCCTTACCTCACATAGATGATTTGTTGGATTTTTTAAGTGGTGCTAGTTGTTTCTCCAAGATTAATTTGAAGAGTGGGCACCATCAAAACAGTATTAGAGAGGGAGATGAGTGGAAGAAATCATTTAAAACTAGTGATGGGTTGTATCAATGGTTGGTCATTTCGTTTGGGTTGTCCAATGAACCCAACACCTTTATGATATTGATGAATGAAGTGTTGAAGGATTTCATGAGGAAACTTTTGATTGCATATTTAGATGATATTTTGGTTTACAACCAGTTCAAAGAAGAGAACTTGAGACATTTGAGGTATGTATTAGAGAAAATGCAGCAAGTGAAATTGCTCACCAATTTGAAGAAATTTTCATTCTTGAAGATGGAGCTTGTGTACTTGGGTTTTGTTATATACAAGGATGGTTTGAAGATTGATCTTGAGAAAGTAATATCTATAGTTGATTGGCCCTCTCATAAAATCATTTTTGAAGTTAAAAGCTTTCACAGTTTGGCTAGTTTTTACAGCAAGTTTATGAGGAATTTTAGTAAGATGAATGCTCCAATTGTGGAGACCATAAATAAGCATGAACAATCATTCCATTGGAATATTGCAGCAGAAAAGGGCTTTCAATTATTGAAGAAGAATATTACATAACAACCTATTCTAGTATTGCCAGATTTTGATAAACCGTTTCAAGTGACATGTGATGCCAGTGGAGAAACAATTGGAACTTTGTTGAGTTAGGAGGATAAGCCCATAGCTTATTTCAACAAGGAATTGAATGAGTCTGGGAGGAAATATACTTCATATGATAAGTGACATAGTCCAGAGTTTCTGTATCTTTCAGAACACCTACAAAATATAGATCATTGTTACAGAACACACATCCCAGGCCATTAAAAATTTGGCTACTATATTAATTAATTCATTTAAAACAAAAAACACAAAAAGTGAGTAACTCAAGTATGATCATGAGATGACAGAAAGGGATTCAAATATCATTTTATTTTTTCATTCAAAATGTGCTATTACATATAAGAATACAGATCTGAGAATGGAGTCCCTAGAGTACTTGAAATTCCCACACTGTTACGCAACAATATCACGCATAGAAACCAAACACCCTCGCTATCTCGTACAACGACCAATCATGCTCTTTGAAAATCTTGCAATAGTCAAACCAACACCAACAACCCAAGAGATAGGAGCCCAAACAAACCAACAAAAAACTAATAACAAAAATCAACAATCCAAGCTGTCGAGTGTCAACACACAGCATGAGTGTCAAAAACTCAAGAGAAATCATCGCTTTGATAAAATGTAGCTACAAGAGCAACAACAACTACTAGTTAGGTGTATCAAAAATTAATATGATAGGTGTATCAACAACTTAAAACACATGGGAGTAACAACACTTATTACAAATTCAACATACACATGTTTTTAGTCGATGATAATTTCTAGAGGTCAAGGATGTTCTTGCATCAAATACCCTTGGTAAGAAAATATGAGCTACAAACTCGTAGTATTTCATTCAGAGATTAAATTCCCTTGTAAGAGTGCTAAATCTTTCTCAGACACCTAAGACATATATGTAGATCCCATGTTCTTCCATTTGATTAGATACTCCAAATACTCCCTATGGTGAGTCTTCTTTCCAACCATGGTGGCTATAATTTCTTCCACTTCTTCGACAAGTTTGACCGATAATCGTTCCTTCCACTTAGCAGGTGTACCTATCTCTTCACTGGTTTATCCTTCACATAACTGATATAGATCAACCACATTGTATCAGAGAGATATCCAAGTCTCTTAGTAGCTCCATCCTATAGGAGTCTTAGAAAAATTTCAAAGAATTTTGCACGGGCCTAATTTATTATATTTTAACTAGTTGTAGGTACCCCTATGAAATATCTCTTTCTGTAGATTCACCATTACCATTTCTCCTTAAACGAAAACCTTTGCTCTTATTTTCAAATTTTTATTCTCCTTATACTTATTATTACTCTAATACAATATTTTCTTCACATGTTCATGTATCAGCAGCAAGATGGCTACAAAATCATTTTCATCAGCACTCTTCCTTTCCCCCAAATTTGGCAATTGTGTTAGGTCAAAAGCACCTTTCAGTGACCGCCCATAAATAATATAAAATGGAATCTTACTATTAGATCTATTCACTAATTCATTGTATGCAAACTCTATCTGTGCCCAGACCATATCCCATTGGTTGGGATTTTCACCACTCAAGTTTATCAACAAATTCAAAAGACTCGTGTTTACCACTTCAGTTTGTCCATTTCTCTGTAGATGATAGGTTGAACTATATAAAAATTTAGATCCCATATTCTTCTACACTATTCTCCAAAAGTTACCTATAAATCGTGTATCTCTATCTGAAGTAATGATCCTTAGCAATCCATGAAGTCTCACTACTTATTTGAAGAATAAAACAACCACTTTAGTAGCATCACTTGTCCTCTTGCATGTTATGAAATGTGTCATCTTCAAAAAACTATCTACAACAAAACCATAATTGAATCATGATTCCTTTGTTTCCTTGGATGTCCCCAGACAAAGTCCATGCTCACATATTCCCAAGGCATTTATGGTACCAACAATGGAGTATAAAACCTCATATTTTAACTTCTACCCTTGGCTAGTTAGAAAAATCTACAACACTCAATAAACTTTCTAACATCCTTGTTGATGTTAGGCCAAAATACCTCTCCTTTACCAACATTACAGTCTTATCCATGCCGAAATTTCCACCTAGGCATCCATCATGTAGCTCCTTAATAAGATTCAACCTCCTTGACCCTTGAGGAATGCACAATTGTTGATTTTTAAATAAAAACCCTTCTCGGATATGGTAATCTAAGAACATGGTTCTTTCCACACTCCAATCTGATTTACAAGTTGTCCAAGATTCTCCAAAACTAACGTCTTTTGCATACAACTCCTTCATTCTTTCCAAACCTACCACTTCTATTAACAAAGTGTTGAGTTACAATAATCTCCTAATCAAGGCATCTACAACTTTGTTCGACTTTCTAGACCTATGGTTCAAAAAATATATATAACTTTGCAAACATTCAACCCATTTATAATGCATTTGATTCAACTTACCTTGATTGTTGATTTGTTGTAATATCTTGTGATCAGTAAAAAAGAAAAATTCCTTGGGAAACAAATAGTGTCTCCACTTCTTCAAATATTGCTTATTTACTTCCTCATTCTCTATTGGAGTCATCTTGTAAGGTGCCTTATTTGGTAAGCTCGATCTAGGAATCAAGTCAATCTGATGAGAAATACTTCTCATGGGAGGTAGTCCTTTTGGCAATTCATCAACAACAATCTCCTTGAATTCATCTAACAAGGATTTAATTTTTATCGGGATGGTTCCTAATTTCACTTCCTTTGGCACAACCTTTGGAATCACTGCTAAACATAATTTTTCCTTTCATTCCTCATGTAAAAAATCCTTGGTTGAACACAACATGATCTTGTTGTTACATGTGCTGGTACTTCCACAACTTCTTGTTGTTACAGTTGTATTTTCCAGCATTGGGGTGAGTTTGTACCATTGTCCATCTTTCCTAAACTCATATGCATTCTCCTAGACATAATGTTGAATTTGTTTGTCAAACAACCAAGGTATTCCAAAAATTATGTGGCATGTTTCCATATCAACCACATCACACAATACTTGCTCCTGAAGACAATTGATTTGAAAATTCAACAAGCATTTATCAATCATAGCCATTTGTTTTCCCTTTTATGACCATGAGACATTGTAAGGGTTTGGATGGCTTGAAATCTTGAGTTTCAACTTGTCCATGACTTCAATGAAAACTAAATTCTTTGTACTTCCACCATATATAACCAAGTTACAACACTTTCCTTTGACCTTAGTTTTGAAAACTTTTCTTCCTTGTTATGGTTCTTTCACCATCTTTTTCTCAGGCTTTAGAAATACTCTATGAAACATCAAATTTTCTCCGTGTTGTTGTTGAACCACAATCACATTTTCTCTAACAACATAAGCTTCATCAACCTGTGTAACTTGTGTTCTGGATTCACCTCTTCTCCCTGAACTTTATCTTTATGGGAACTTAGGTTTCTTGTGTCCTTAAACTCCATAATGATAAGAAGTAATTACATACTTTCCCTTTCCTCTTTCGAGACATCCTTTGCCTCTACTAGCACTATTTACACCTCAACCACCTTAACCATTGGCAGATTCTTCTTCCTTTTCAGTGCCTCTAGTAGTCCCTACCTTACCTTTGCCTCTAAAACCTCTTCCTTTGCCTTTATGTTGTGTTTTCCTATTCAACTTTTCCTCTATTTTCAAGGAAATGTGATAGGATTCATCAACAATATGGAAATAATGTGTACTCATTTCATATTGAATCAAGTATTTTAGTCAATTCACATATCTTGCGACTCTTTGAAATTATGGTTCCTTTATATCTGATCGAAGTGAAAGTCTAAAAAAATCCTCAATGTACTCACGAACGAAGGTCTCCTTTTTTCTTAGATTTTGGATTTGTATATACAAATCCTATTCCAAATGGTGTGAGGTCTAATTGGGACTTCACATTGGGGAGATCCCCTTCGTTGATGGATTTCCAGCACTGTCAACAAATGGTGCTAGAAGGAGGGCTAGATGATAAGTTTTGCACGCTAAATTTGTTTTTAATATCTTATCCTAAATGACTCATCCTAAAATCATATTCTCAAGGTGTTTTTTTAACTTGTCCCCTAGTGAACTTTCAATCCCCGATGAGCCTCTTAATCTCTTGTCCCAATTTAAGTTTGGTGGTGAGGATGGAACATCCATAATCAAGCACATTTATGATTTTCTTAAATTTTATGAATATTACAAAGTTTATAGTTAATATTTGTCTTGTATTCTCTTCTGCCTCACTGTTGAAGGTTAAGTTAGCCAATGGTTTCATACTTTACCATCTTCTTCCATCCATTCTTTTCATCATTTCCTCCAGGATCTTCATCAAGCTTTCGATGGGTATGGCTAATGGGATGTTGTTAAAACATATTAGTTAAGAATGAAGCCTAATTAATCAGTTGAGAATTTCTCTGATCAATTTCTTCACCTTTGTTATGAATTTCCTTAATAAGACATGAATTGGGATTTCTTTAAGCAAAAGTTTCAACACTTGGTTCACATTTCTTTTCACGGTGAACCTGAACTCCTTGATGTTTCTAATTCCCAAAATCTTTTGAATTATGAGACACCTCTAATAATAGAGGAGGAACTTACTGCTCCTTTTGTTCCATGTCCTCCTCCTTTTCTAGTTCTAATAAGGGTTCCTCCATGCAATGATAACAAATTTGGGAAATATCATATCAAATTCTTAATCTATCTCTTCATTTTCCTTGTTCTTTTCATGATTAAGATCTAATGGAAGAAACATCAGAATTGTTGATGGAGCCTAGGGTGAACTCTAATCATTTCATTACTTAAGATGAAATTGGAACTCTTAACATAAATCTTGAATTTGGTTCCATTGAAAGTGTTACTTCTTCAAGGGACATCTATAATCCTCTATCATTTACATGTCATGACTCTGCATATCATGATCTGCTTGATCAATCACTCCACCAACTAGCTCTTCATGGTCTCTCGATTTTAAAAGTTGTTGGTTCAAATTGTGATTAGATACAAGGCAGCCACATTACACTGGTAGAGGAGGCGTAAATTGAAGAGACTCTTGATCTCTCTTCTATTTTTCAAATTCCCCCATGTCTAGATGATGCACTTCCATTATTGGATGATTTTCAATCTCCTAATCTCGGTAGTAAATCAAATTCAATCAATCCTTTCAATTAATCTGTAGCATCATGCAATAATCATTTCAGTGATGATAATTATGCTGATGTAAGAAATGATGAATTCCCAAGTGAACCGATTGGTCTTTAGGTTTCTCATGAATATTTTAATTCGAAAAATTTATATCTAGAATCTGATTCGGTCAAAGAAGACGGTATTGACGAAACTTATTGTTCATCTCACTATTTGTTGTGCTCTATTTTGTGTGATGTATCTACATGCGATGAAGTTATTGCACACTCTTGACGTTATTCATCGGATGAGTTCACTTATTAATTGTCACAAGGCAGTGAGGTTGTCCATGATGAAAGAGAAAATAAATATATCATTGAATATCCTTTCCATCCTATATCATCTCTTCTCTTGCATGAATACAACTCTTCAAATCAATTTTCTCATGAAATTTCTTTGATACATATATCTTCAGATTTCTGATTAGAAGAATCTTCCAATTTGAGTAACATGGTTGTTGAAGTTGAAAAATCTACTCAAATCAGTGAAAAAGATTGCTACCATCTGGTGAGCAGTGGTCTTATTGAAACCAGTGGTAGAAGCTATCCTCACACCATGCATGTTCTGGTCCAATCTTTGAAATGTGATATAATTCAACTTTCACTGATGGTTATGTCAGGATCTCGTGACTCTGGTAAACCCCCCGAAATAAGTCATATATGTTTTCTCTTGCACAATCCTTCTCTTTTCATGGTTTCACTCGATGTAAATTTCTTTTTGAAAGATGTTTGGTATTTCGGTTGTAACCTTTCGAACTTAGAGATTTCTTTTTTTATCAGATTCGAGATTTTATTTCACATGATTCATCTCCATGCAAGGCTCTTATACTTAATTGGGTTTGAAATATGTTTCTCTCATAGATTCATGGAACTATGAATTTGATCACCTCAAAGATCATCTTTGGCCGACGAAATCATATCTATCAGATTTATTTCACGATGAGAAGCTCCTAATTTACCTTGTGAATATCATAATATTGTTCTTCATCACACTTGAAATCCTATTAAGTGTGAATGAATGCATGAGTTATTGTGCGAATCAAACTCTTCTTCATTCACTGTATCTTGACTAGTTTCATGCATTTTATGTACTGGCACTTATTTTCACTTCTTTCGATGATTACGATGATAGTGTAGTGTGTTACCAATTACAATTAAATAGCTTGTTACATTCATCACGTGAGGAAGATGATTCTATTACGCTGAGCGTTGAGCATTTGTGAAACTATTCAAATTCATTTATCCTGTTAATTACAAACTGGGAATCTGATGCTTTAATCAACACATCTGATCATGTTTCTACCTCTGATGAGTGTCATTCAAATTACCATTTTCCTACCAGTATATCCAATGACAATTGTTTCACATCCTTTGATATTCATGGTTTAACATATCACTAGTCGAGCATTTGTCAAACAATTGAGGCACTTCAACCTTCATTGATGGTCATGTCGGGTCCTCATTGTCTTGATATGGCAGCTAAATATGATCGAATCAATATCCTCTCACAAGATTCTCATTTCGACCTTGTGATTCTAATTGAGAATTCATATTTTGAAGGATTTTGGGGTTTTCAAGAGGGTTGCTTCAAATTTCACGATCCAATCTATGATTGCATGAAAGCATCTTTCTTAGCAAGCCCTTTTGCTAATAACAAGTTTTGGTCTTTTCTCATGCTTTCTAAGAAGGATGAAATAGATGAAAGTGCATTCACAGAAAGTTATCGAGGTTTGTCAATTTATAATTTTCATAAAAAAAGGTAAGAATGTGAACTAGTTAGAAGTAGTGGTTATGGCCTATCTTTTTATTGACAGGAAATATCTTCAATTTTTTTTTCAAGTTATCCAAGTTCTTATATTTTCTATTACACATTACTTTATATTTGTTTTAATTGTTTGAATCTTTCTACATGCATGTCGGGAGCAACTACAGTGGCTACATTGGAAATTTAATTATAAATTACCCTGACCTTCTAGCTGGTTAGGTTAGGAGTAAGCTTAACTGCATTCTAGTTTCCCCTCTCTTGCACTGATTCTACGCTTGTTCTCTTTAGTCTTTCTCGTCTTTTTTGACTTTTTTTTTGCATCATGCTTTGGTTTGGCTCTTTACATTTGTTCTTTGGCTTCTCTTCTTGTTGTGTCATGTCTTTTCCTTTCTGTTCTATTGATAAGACTTTGCATGAAGGGTGTACTATTTGGCCTCGAAAGACAATGTGGAAAAAAAGAGAAGGACTTTGTGACACTGCAACATTTGGCTAACTCTCCATCCTTATTGCTTGTCTTGGTTACACCTTTTGGTCGATGATGTTCTAATGGAAAATATGATCCTTACATTAGGAAGGCCTTGTTTTAAACAATGATATCCATGTCTATGATGGAAAACCTCATGCCTACACTCAGGCCTTTATGTTTCGGTGTTTTCAGGCTGATCCAATCAAGTAGAGAAGGACAAGGGAAAAATATAAACAAGAAAACCTAAATCATAGGTCCCTACAAGATTATTTAAGGGAAGAATCTCTCCTACTCTCAATAAGTCAAGATCCCTCTTCTGCCCATAAATAAATAAGTGTGAATGCACAATCCTCTTTAAATAAATAAATAAAGGCGAAAGAAGAGAAAGGCTTCCTACGAAGAGAGGTGAAGCAAGAACTCCATTGGGGTATTGTCCAGGTTCGATGGAAGCAGAGCAATGTTTTTGCTCCTAAAGTAACTCCATTGGGGTACTATCTAGGCCTATTGGTAGCGGAGAAACACAAGAGATGAAAAATTATACTATTAAAATCTAAATATCACGAACTTCATTAACCTATCCTCATTTGAAACATTGTGTGATTGTTGATCTTACGTATGTGTTTAGCCAAGTAAAGGAATGCAGGGAACTACGTTTATGCACAAGGTAAGCGGGGAATCCATAGTAATCTGAATGATGAATCAATACTTCCTGAAGAATTGGACCCTGCATGAAATAATTGACCAAGGCAGAGAATCTAGAGTTCTACCAGTGTGTCTCCAAGTGTTGTCGTTGCGACAAACACCCTCCAAAATTTTACCTACACTCAAATTTTGGAACCTACTGTGGATATTGCAATCGATTATTCCATAGTCACTTCTTGGTTAGTTGATTCTTTTGAGCTCCCTTCTTGCATTGGAAGTGTCGAGGGTACTTTCTCACACATTCTCAATTTGCAACAAGTTCATGAGCGCATTATTTTACACAATCTTGAATAAGCATAGCACAGACCATCAAGATTGTGCTTGTGCGATGTTCAAACCATATCGACAGTCAGTGCGCACTGACATCGACAATTTCTCACTTCTAGCTGCGCTTGTACTTCTATTCAGTGAGTTTTGAAAATTGTCGCTTTCATGCACCTTTGTTTTCAGAAGTGTTATTTTCATGTTTTCGGCTATCGCTTTTACTTTCTTTCACTCTAAGTAGTGTCATTTTCATGTTATCTTCACTCTGGCATGTGTTGCTTTCACTGTCGTTCGCATATCGCAAGTGTCATTCTCACTTTAGCACTTGTCGTCTTCTGGCATGATAAGTTTCGCACAATGTACAACTTGTTTTGGTGGTTTCAAGGTGTACTCATTGTGTAATTGAGTCGATATTACCATGTAAATCTCCAGCGCACTCATTTCCATAATTTTAAGCATTGTCGCACAAGTGTCTTCATAGTTGTCAAAAAGTGTATCTCTAGTGTCGCACTTGTTGTAAGTTTTCGTAAAGGTTGTTGCACTTAGGGAATTATGTTTTTAATGTGTTATGTATGATATATATTGTGTCATCAAGCACTCTAAGTGTGTGATCACAGTCATCGAAAAGTGTATCTTTAGTGTCACATTTGTTGTAAGTTGTCGTAAAGGTTGTTGCACCGAGGGAATTATGCTTTTAATGTGTTATGTATGATCTATATTGTGTCATCAAGCACTCTAAGTGTGTGATCACAATCAAGTCCTATCACTATTCACATCAATTTCACTGATCCCACACTTAGAAAAAATTCAGAAAATTCCCAGCACCTTGGCCTCATCCAGCCTTCTTGAACTACACATTGCATAGTCACAGCCCTCAAGCTGCAACCCTTCCTCCTTGACACTACGCAATACGCAGTTCATTCCTTCCAGGACTGTGCAATTTCACTTCTCAAGCTTGATTCTTGGCCTCCAAAATTCCGCAATTTAGCCCTCCAGCTTGGCCCCAACTTCTCACTGCGTAGTCTTTGAGCTCAAGCCAAAACTCTGAGCTCTTGAAATTTGAAATTGCGAAATCACCAAGTCTTCTCTGCCCACCCCCCTGAACTACGAAGTTGACAGAAGCAGTGAAAAACCTTGTAGCCTGAGCCACTGAGCCTCAAAATTGTGCAATTGCCTGCATAGTCTAGCCTAAACTGCAAATTGTGTAGTCTCAAGGCTCAAGCCTCAACCCTGAGCTCTTGAACTACGTAATTGTGCAATAACCTGGGCTCATATTTCTTCTAGAACTGCATAATGTGAAAAATCAGTGTTCAAGCCCTCACCCTAGCTCCATGAGCTCCCCAACTGTGCAATATTTTGCTTAGTCCAAGCCTGAAATGTGCATTACATAGTTTCAAGGCTTAAGCCTAACCCTCGACTACTTGAGCTGCACAATTGCGCACTCACTGAGCCTCTCCCTCAGCCTGCCACCCAGTTCTATCTCAGTCAGTGGACCATCATACAACATCTTAGGCTAGGGGTTTATCAGACTGATGTCATCTTGTCATGAGTGGATTGTAGATGTAGGAACTCTATCATGCTATGGCAAGATGCTGAAGAAGGATACAGAGAAGGAGGACATGCTAGAAGACACATATGGAGCTGAAGAGATAAGATGGTGAGAATATGAAGGAACACTAGATTACAATAGAAGATTAAAGGTCAGGACTGCATGAAGACTCCATCTGATTCACAACCCTTTAGAGGGTGGATATGGAGAACAAAGCATATCCCTCATGAAGATGAAGCGTTGCACATCTATTGTTGAAGACAAAGGAACGATAAGAATGGCTTGACATTGCCATGTCATTAAGAAGCCCTTATCAGTAGTCTCATGCCATGTCATGTCATGGGCCTTCATATGCCACATCATTCTTATGGATTATGCAATTTCTTATTTGAAAATGTATTGTAAAGTGGAAGTCCAAAGGACATGTACAAAATATGATGAGCCATGTAAAGTTGAAAAGTCATAGGAATTCAAACAGTCATGAGGGTAGTTAAAGAGTCACAAGGGAGGTGAAGCATCACCCCATTGGTGATATATATGTTAATTTTTCATAGGGCTATATTGTTCTTTGCTTTGATAATTGCATTTATTCATTAATACATTAATTTCATGCCATATCATCATTACATTATTCATATCTACACCCTTATTCATCAACATATGCAATTATATAGGAACAACAACATCATCATCAATGCAGCAGAACATCAAGGAATAATAGAAGGAAAGCATACTCACATAAGACGCCAGGATTAGTCCGAGACCAAGGAAAAACCCACTATGGGGAAAACCCTCGCAAATCTTCTTCTTCTTAGATAATAATCAAATGATTCAGCAAAAGGGAGTAAAATGATCCATAACTTTATCTATGCAACAAAAAAACTATGATATCCATGAAATCAATCTAATCATGCTTATAATTAAAACCATGATTCTAAGGGTTGTAATGTGCTATCACTTACTGTAGTCAACTGTTGGATACTGTGGAACATTGTTTTCACTGAGAGGAATATTTAGAATATTGAAATATCATCTTTGAGTTTTGAACGCAGGGAGAAGGAGCTATGTGAGCATCTATAGCAGTCTTAGACTCTCTCTACAAAACTATATGATTGCATCCGAAATAGATTTGGACGCTCCCAAGTGAACTAGATGAGGGTGTCTGGGGTCAAACATTCCCATACCTGCCTCAAAATCTAGATGCTCTCTTAAGGCTTCTGTGTGAGCATCTATGGCAGGTTGGACACTCTCAAGACCATATTGTGTGTGCGTCCAAGGACCAAACTGAGCAGTAGAAACCTTAGCCTCCAAGACGCTCCCATAAACACTCGTTGCCAGCATCTAAGGATTTCTGGAAGCTATCTTGACCATTATGTGTCAGCGTCCACGGGCTAAAATGCCCAGTTCTATGCCAACGTCCAAGAATTAAAAAACCCTAAATGAGTGCGAGCTTTCCCCCTGAGATTTCAAACCCTTGCACGAACTTTCCTCTAACAGACCCGTGCAAACCAAGATAACAAGAGAAGAGAAGATGGCTTGATCAATGTGTCCAAATGATCTTGAGGTATCTTCTATTTATAAGCTTTCATGAGCGTCCACTTGGGGTTGAGGCCGACGTGTCCAATTTAACATGTGCTTAGGGCCGACCTAACTAAATGTACATGAGTGAATAAATAAATTCAAAAATCAACTTTTTCTTGTCTAAATAAGGTGATATTTAGATCGATTTTGGTCCTCTCGAAAAGAGGAATCTAATGCAATCATCATCTCAGTCATCTGAGTTGTCCAAGGTGGAATTTGAGATTAGTTACAAAAATTAACAATATACACCCTCATTGTATGAGAAAAAGACTTTTCACCTTGGCTCCTCTATCAAGGCATTAGAGAGACAAGCAGGTTCTGTTGGGGAGCAAGAAGTGGCTCCAACCCTCCACTATTGGGGCTAGTGGTGTTTGTTGTATACATGTGTCTTGTGAAATTTAGTTAATACTTGAAGCCTGATGGCCGACATGTTTTCATGCATGGATTATGAATATTTGTAAGATTATTCTGTGAATATTTATGATTCATGTTTTATTTCACCTGTACTAGAGTAGTTGAACTATTTCAGTTATTTTAGTGGTTATATAATTGAGAAGGTGTTGTAATGGTTGCTATAATCTTTGCACCTTTGTGGACTATTCCGCTAGATGTTAGACAAATCTTTCTTGTTTATAATGGTTGCAATGATCGTCGCATCTTTGTGGACTATTCAGCTAGATGCTAGACGGATATATTGTGTGTGTGTGTGTCTCTATTAGGGGGGTACTATTACCTCTCTCATAGATTCTCACTTTCCTTTCCCTCCATAGTAGAAGAATATTGACACACATACAACCGAACACTCACTAGGCGTACTCACTTGCTGATCTGAGATTACCCATGCATAACTCTTTTGTGTTGAACCTTGTAGCCAAGGAAAACCTATCAGAATATATTTCAATCAGGTCGATACTCCAGATGGGGATCCTATTCCAGATAGTGTGAGGTCTAATTGGGACTTCACATCATGGAGACCCCCTTGGTTGATGGATTTCCAGCACCATCAAAAGTAGGCCAGAAACCCTCAGGGTCCCATTTTATTATAATTATATCATTTGCCACCTATGTATATACTAAGGAGAGCCAGTCTTAGGATCATCAAAAATTTCCTTTTTCATTGTATTTATTGTATAAGGAGCTTTACCCCTCATAGTGGATTGTAATTATTGGTTTCCTATCATTTTTAAGGTGTAAGGATCATAACATAGATTTGTGGGTTTCCTTCAAAATCGGTTGAAGCCATCTTGGTTTGTTCTTCCCTAAAGTAGCCTTCCATGGAGAAGAATCCTCGTGATCATCCCTCTCATATAAAGAATGTGTACCTAAAGACTGTGCACCTGTGTCTTGTGAACTTGTAACCTGGGAGACTGTAACCCTTGAAACTTGTGAACTTGTACTTTATGACCCTGTAACATGTGGTGTACTCACCTGAGACTTAAGGGCATATTTCTCCCCCTATTTTGAGTCATGTGACTTCCTAGAGGTTTGATCCTCCTCAAATCTCACATCTTGCCTAACCATTGTTTTCCTCAAAGATGGAATGTATATGCATTAAGCCTTTGAAGTCTCGCTATATCCAACAAGAATCGCTATATCCAACAAGAATTCACTTTTGTGGTGTGGACTCTAGCTTTGTTCTTTTTTTTAAAGGGACATGTGAGAAAGTCAAGCAACCAAAAATCCTCAAGTGCCCAACTTTAGGTTTCTTCCCTATAAAAAACTCCTTAAGAGTTTCTTCTCGCCAACAACTTATGAGAATCTTGTTCTGGATTTAGAGAAAAAAATAAATAAATAAATAAATAAAGTTGCCTGCCTTAGCCCAAAGGAAAAATGGTAGACCCTGATCATGTAACATGGCTCTTTTTGTCCCAAAAATGGCCTTGTTCTTTCTCTCAACAACCCCATTTTTCTGCGATTTGTGTGGAACTATGATGCAGGGGCATCCGTAAAATCCATTGAATGAGAGGTCAAAATCACTTACCAGAGGAGTTGGTTCCTCAATGAGTGGGATTTTAGGATAGGAGTTGATTTTGATTGTCATTCAATATATTAAATTTAACTAATTGTTGTAATGTGTTCTATTATGCCAAGAATGGTCCATCTGAACCTATTCTCGTGGATCTAGAGTGACATGTGATGTATTATTTATCCTTTGCTTGAATTAATAAAAATAATGAAAGAGTGGAGTGTGATTGTGGATTTGAATAAAAAATTCATGAACCAACCCTTCTACAATCTATTATTTCCATTCTTGAATGCACACATACATATATTATAAACGTTGTTAATTTGGTACCTCGGGGACAACTTCTTTCATTTGGAAAACCTTCCTCATCTAGAGAGGACCCTCTTTTCGCTTGGAATAATTTAATTTGGTCAAGAAAAAATATATTTATAATTTGAAATCCACATGTGCACTTAAATTACAGGTCGGCTTTAAACACAAATTGGGTCTCCTAAAACCCATATAAATACACATCAAGGCACATCACTTTGGAGCATCATTAACACAATCATTTCTTCTCTTCTATGGTTCATATAGCTTTGAACATTGCAGGTTCTTTTCACACGTGCAAGGATGAGGATGTATCTTTTTGCTGGTCGAAGTTTGACTTCTTTTTGGGATGGTTTGACCAGCTTTGACCATGGAAAGTTTGACTTGTTTTGACGATATTTGGACTTGTTCTAGAAGGACGAGTTGATTGGCACAAAGATCAAGATTTCCTGGGAAGTTTGACTTCTGTTGACTGTTGAATTTGACCTATTAAATCTAAAGTTGACCATAGGATTTTTTTGTCTCCTTTGACAGACCTTGGCCGAGTTTCTTGGGAATATTTTGGTTGAAGTTTGACCAGCAAGGAAATGCGAGTATTTTGACTGTTGGTCGATATCCTTTGAGGTAGTTTGATCATTAACATGTGGAATGGTTAGGGCATCTTTCACTGATGTTGGCTATGGAAGAATTGCAAACTTTGACTTGTTGACTAGAATTGACTTTGAGGCTCATCTATTGGATATTGGTTGGTTGATCTCTTGGATAGTTAAAGAATTGACTTTGACTCTTTTGTTGATGAATTGAATCATTGTATCTCTCTGTTGAACATTTGGTGACAATCTAATAGAAGAAGAATTTGAAAGGGATTTCCCCCTTGTGGGTTTTTCCCTAGTCTTTGACCAAATCTTATGTCTCTCGTTATTTCTCTTGATTTCCTTCTATTGTACATTGTATTTATTGTTCTATCTACAATTACTATCTATCATTGGAAGATTTAATTTGACTACTAATTAAAAAAAGATTGGGCTAAATGATTGTAATAGCATAGAAAATTGGAAAATTAACATGGTTTCAGAGGTAAGGTGAAGACAAGACCAAGGAGACAAGAGACTAAAGAAATCATATTTGGAAGAACCTAAAGGAGCCTATTTGACTTAGTCAAGATTTATACCTCTTATTTAAAGGACACACAAAAGCTGGGTGATTCAATAACTTCGTGTCTTGGAAGATCAAGTTGGAAGTGATATTGGATAAAAATGATGTCTTGGAATATGTGGAAGGAAAAGTACTCGAGCCACCAAAAAATGCTCCCACTGCTGCCAAGTCCAATTGCAAGAAAGGTGATATCAAAGCCAGGAAATTTCTTATTGATTCCTTGAAAGATCATTTGCTTACTTATGTTGGAAAATTGAAGAAGTCTGAGGACATCTTTGATAAGCTGGTGGGGATGTATGAGGTAAACAATTTGAATCATATCCTCTCCTTGAAGAATCAACTCAAGGACATGAAGAAGAACAAAGAGAATTGGTGCAATCCCATGTTATGAGGATATCCTAACTAAGGGATCAATTGCAGACTACTGGAGAGCCTATATTTTACAAAGTGCTAGTGCTGGTCACTCTTCAATGTCTTCCTCCTATTTGGGAAAGCTTCATCACTACTATAAGAAGGAATGACAATTTCCCGACATTTTATGAGCTCGTTGGAAAATGTACTCAAGAAGAAATCAAGATGATATCTAGAGGGAGGATTCAAAAACATAAAGAAGGAGAACCCTCTACATTTGCTTATCAAGGAAAGAAAAGGAAAGGTAGAGGGAGACCATCTAATCCAACAAATTCTTCTCCTGAATCCAAAGACTCCAAGAGAAGGTATAGAAAATATAGGCCTCAAGTTGAATGCTTCAACTTCCACACGCATGGTCACTATGCCCAAGACTTCCCAAAAAAGAGAGACGCTCCAAGATCCAATTACGACAAGAATTGTGGCTTCAAAAACAATAGGTTCAATGATAGAAGAAGAGGCGGTGATAGAAGAAAGAGAGATGATAGAAGAATAAGAGATGATACTATTGATTGTGAAGAAGGATAGCATTTGCAAAAGAGATTAAGGAATGTAAGGGATGGAAATAATGGTACTGCCACTCAATCTGAATATATTCTTATTTTTGCTCTTTCTATTTCATCTCCTCTGGATTTGTGTGATAGTTGGTTGGTAGATAGTGGGGCTTCTAGACATTTCTTTGGTTACTAGGAAGTCCTCTCAAATCTGGTTGAGAGGGAGTCTAATATAAAGTTAATCCTTGTGGACAACTCTACAAGTCCTGTGAAGGGCTTTGGTTCTTTTAAATTTCATTTGGACTCTAGGGAATCTGTTCTTCTTCATGGTGTAATATATGTTCTGGGATTAAAGAAGAACTTGGTATCTATATCTAACTTGGAAGACAAAGGGTTGAGAGTTGTCTTCATAACAGGAAAGATCCTCACCTAGCCTATCAAGTCTCACATGAGGGATGATTTCACCTTGGGATATAGAATTGAAGGAAGACCACTGCGAGCATTGGTTCATGATATCAATCATCAAAATGAGCTATGGCACCGGAAGGACTCTATAGGTCAATGGAAGACCATTGAAATCATTAGTTCACGATATTAATCATGAAAATGAGGTATGGCACCGAAGGTTGACACATCTACATTATGAAACCATACCTAAATTAAGAAAGTTGGTTTTTGGGATGCTTGATGTTCAAGATAGTCATGACGATGTATGCCTAGGATGTGCTAGTGGAAAGAAGACAAGGGGACCATTCCCCTCCAACAAAATCAAGACTAGTGATATCCTACAACTCATCCACTCTGACTTATGTGGACCCATGCAAGTGCACTCCCTTGGTGAATACCTCTATTATATAATCTTTATTGATGACTTCTTCAGGAAAACATGGATATTCTATTTGATTCATAAGGATGAAGAATTTGACATGTTCAGGGACTTCAAGTTGTTGATATAGAATCAAACAAGGAAGAGAATCGAAGTTTTCAGGTCCGACAATGGTGGAGAATATACCTCAAATGAGTTCTTTGAATTTTTCAAGGAAGCTAGAATCAAGAAAGAAACTATTGTACAATTTAACCTTGAGCAAAATGGTGTGGTTGAAAGAAAGAATAGGTCTATCATGGAATTTTCTTGAGACACGTTGCATGATCAAAATTTGTCTAATTTCCTCTAGGGAGAAGCCACAAATACAATGGGGGTTCCTCATCAAGCCCTGGGTAAAAAAACTCTTGAAGAAGTGTTTCTAGGTGTCAAGCCCGATGTTGGTCATCTAAGTATTTTTTCTTCCCCGTGTACTTTCATGTGCCGAAAGATAAGAGGAACAAGTTGGGAGCCATTGGAAAGAAATGTACATTTGTTGGATATTGTGAAAATTCTAAAGCCCTTAGAATATATTTGTATGATCAAAGGAAAATTGAGTTTAGCAGGGATGCAGCTTTTGATGAAGATGTTTCCCTTGGAAAAGCAAGTTACCTTCCTCCACCTCCTAATTATGAGAAGAACGATGATGCCATAGACCTACTAGAAGGCCCTCAAAATATGAGAAGGATGTTTTTGATGATCCCATGGAGCTTATTGACCCCTTGGATTCTCCTCCAAGTGATCCCTGTTAATCAAGGTTGTCATTGATGTCAATATGGAATTGTCGAGATGGAAAATATTCTTGTGATACATAACCCTAACCCTAGACTATGTAACCCTAACCCTAATCTGATGAAAGGGTGTTCCTAGGTAATTTTTGAAATCAAACCCTAACCCTGATTTGATGAAAGGGTGTCCCTAGGTAATTGTTGAAAGAAAACCGTAACCCTAATTTGAGGAAAGGGTTTTGATGAAAAATCCTAAAAAAGGGCCTTAACCTCTGAGGAATGACCAAAATAAAACCAAATACTAAAAAAAGGGGTAGAAATCACTCGACTTATATATATAAACATATATTTATATCAAATATAAATATATATGTTATATTTATATGATATAAAATATATAACATATATCGACAATAAATAAAAAATGTATTTACCACATACATTGGACATTAATGTATATCAAACATATATTTAAATCAACTCAAACTGTTCTGTCGCCCTCAAACCAATTCAGAGGTAATTATTCAAACTGGAAAATGTGTGTGTGTATATACACGTCGCATGAGCTCATTCGGTTCAGCGATTATCTCGGCGAAGGCAAACACAAGAACAGAACAAAAAGAAAAGTTCACATCTCGTGAACTGAAGGATCGTATGGGATACGAAAAGAAGATTCACATTGCAAGTTAATTAGACTTCATTCTTCACGTTGTTAAAGGAGCAAGATATATGGTCGAAGTTAATTAGAAATCATTTTCGAGGTATTATGTGCCGCAAGTCAATTGGAATCCTTTTTTTTTCAACTGTTGAAGTGACCAAGTTTCAAATTTCTCAAGGTTTTAGCACAAGAAATTACAGTAACCTATGACCTGTTGGAAGACATTGTGGACTTATGAAAATACTTGTGAACTTCAGTTGAAAAAACCATTCTACTCCACAAATCGTATTTATGGTTCATGGCTAAAATTTCGGATCCATTGGATACCTGTACACTTCAGATCTGTATAACACTGTAATATCTTAGACCTCAGACCTGTGTGCTAACTTGTGGCACTGTATTAATACCTGCAACACATTTCAACCTTTTGTGACAGGGTTGTGATTCAGCCTTGTCTGTGGATTGCAGAGAACTTTTGGTTGTGTAAATTTTGAACCTGTAGCTAATGCCAGTGACAGAACTTTCAAATCTGTGGTAACACTTTTGGAGAAAAAATTTTGACCTATTGTGACACCTTGCAGAACTTTATTGATGACACAATATTTGGATTATTTTACAATTAAATATGTTTTCAGACCTTGGCTCGAGGGAAATTATTGAGATTGTTTTTGCAGTGGAGTCATTTTTGCAGACCTGTGGAGGATATATATTGAAACCTGATTTGTGGAACTATTTCTACCAATGGACTGAAATAATTCAGATCTAAGGCATACAATTTTGGATCTGTGTTTGAGTAAAAGCAGTCTCTTGATACCAACCTATAACACTTGTTGTAGATCCTAGGAGTAGTTGTTGAAAATGTTGGAGCAGTCTCTTGCAAGTACTTGTTGAAGAAGTCTAGGAGTCATTCATGGTGTTGTATTGAAGAGTCTTGAAGCAGTATTGATGCATGATTGAAGGAAAGGTGTTTTGATGACAAGAAGAGCTTTGGAGACACCTTCTAAAAATCATAAATTTTTCTTTGATGGCATAACATGACGACTACAATGAAGACGAAGATTCATAGGGCTCATTGAAGAAAACATTGGGAGTTGTGAAGTATAACCAAATACATCTTGACAAAGTGAAACTAAGGGTTGGAGCCTTGAAAATACAAGGTTGGAGCCCTAGAGGATCAAAGTCCTCAAGAAACTAGGTTGAAGCCTGAACCAGATATAGGGTTGGAGCCCTTGAGGTTGGTGCCTCAAAGTTGACAAGGTTGGAGCCTTGGAAGTCCAATTCAGTGTTTGGAAAATACAAGTTGGAGCCTGGAAGATTGAAGATCGGTGTCTTCATCTAAGGTTGGATCCTTACATATATTGTACTTGATTCATTGTAAAGAAGAAATTAATAAAAGAATTCATTCTTGTTGTTTATTTTGTGTTCTAATATAAGTGATCTAACTGGTACAAATAACAATTGAAAATAAATATTGATTCACCTCCCCCCTCTCAGTGTTTCCAACAATCCCCCTACCAGGAAGAGACCCCTTTTGTTTCGTGATACTTTACAGGATGATGAAAGACCTGTCGCTTCCAGAGGAACATTTAGATAAAGCAAGAAGCCATGTTGGTACTAAGGATACGTTAAAGCTATGAGCACTATCATCTAGGCTGAGCATCCCACTTTTTAAGAAGTAGTGAAAGAGTAGCTTTGGAATGATGCCATGGCCGATGAGTATGAGTCTATTATGAAGAATGATGTGTTGGATGTTGTTCCAAGACCCAAAGGAGAGTTTGTCATGACGTTGAAGTGCTTATACAAGATTAAAAATGGAGCTGATGGAAGAATTGAGAAATATAAAGCAAGGTTTGTGGCTAGAGGTTTCTCAAAGAAAGAGGGAGAAGACTATGATATTTGCACATGTTGCCTGCTATACCACTATTTGATCCATTTTTTCCCTTACTGCTAGCTAAAGATGGACCCTTCACTAGATGGATGTGAAAACTGCATTTCTTCATGGAATGCTACAAGAAGAAGTATTCATTGAGAAACCACAGGGATTTGAAGAGAATGATAGTATGACTCATGTTTTCCGTTTGAAGAAGGAATTTTATGGTTTGAAGAAATCCCTTAGAGCTTGGTATGCCCACATTGATAGTTACCTGGTGAAGCTTAGATTCACGAGAAGCAACGTTGACCCGAACCTCTACTTCAAAGTGGTCCAAGGTATGCCTTTGATATTGGTTTTATATGTTGGTGATTTATTCTTGACATGTAGTGATCCTATGATGCTCGAGTGTAAGAGGGAGCTAGCCTCTGAGTTTGAAATTAAGGACCTTGGTTTGATGCATTACTTCCTAGGATCAAAAGTGTGGTAAAGACTTAGTGAGATTTTCCTTTTTCAAGGAAAATATGTCATGAAACTATTGGAAATATTTGGAATGGTATAATGCAATTCTCTGGCCACATCGTTAGAAATGAACTTCAAGAATTTAATTTGAGATATTGTTGGACCTGACTTGGAAAATCCCTCTGAGTATTGACAGTTGGTCAGGGATTTGATGTTCCTAGTAAACACCTATTTGGACATATGTTTTGCAGTTAACTTTTTGATTCAATTCATGACTAAGCCTCTTTATGCACACTAGGTTTTTGTGTTAGAAATTAATTGACGGAGCAATGAAATACATAAAATATTGTGAAAACATAAATATGAAAATGCATAAAACAAGAGAGACACAGATATATGTGGTTCACCCAATTTCGGCTATGTCCACAGAGAAATAACCAGTCCTTCCTTTTATGTTATCCAACGAAATGAAGAGATACAACCTATGACAGATCTATTGTAATTTCCTCTTCGCTCTCTCACAACCTCCTCTCTCTCTCTCTCACTCATAATAATAATACACAACCGCAATACAATTCCCTCATATAAACCGAGGGTTTCCTTCTAGGGAAAAAAACCTGAATTAACATAACTTCTACCGTCAAACCATTTACTTAATGAACAACCCAAATTGAAAATGAAATTACAATATTTTAAAATATGCCTTTATATCATAGTCCTTCTTTCAAGAAGATATATCACATTTCCTTAATCTGTCACCAAATTTGTTATGTCACGTAGATCAATTATAAGGTCTCAACCTTTTTCATTAGGGAGATGCAATTGGTAAATTTGGATTCTACAGTGATGTAATGTTATAGACAACTTGGATTTCACATAAATATGGTACAATAGATAACTTGCTTTACCATAGAAAAATGTGTCTACACGAAATCATTATAGAAATTCAGAATAATTCAGAAATTGGGAACAACATTTGACAGGAATAATTCTTGTTTCCAGGGTTTTGTCTCCCAAATGATCCCCTTTGCTCAGATATTTGGATAGGTTGGGGTGACATGTCTTGGTAGATAAGTAATTATGCATCAGTTGAAAAGCCATGGTGATGTGTAGAATCTGACAAATTAAGAAAGTAGGGACCCAAGTCTTGTGTTTCAGTCATATTGCATAGAGCGGGAGGAAAATATTAAATTCCAAGGGATTATAGGGTAAGGCCATGTGAGTTAACTCCTATTAATAAAGTATTGAGATAGTTATTTTTAAAAATGGCAAGCTCCTCCGCCTTTTGACTATATATTATACATATATATTGTTTCAGCTAGAGTGGTTCTAGTTCAACTTTCAGACATTAAAGGGGCATTTTTTGGCCTAGCCACCATATATAAAAATTTAAAAGTTAAGGCCTACACTAGTTGGTATTTGAGCATATCCTGCATTTTCTCTAAGAACAATTAGTTGACCATGGTGCATACAATTCGACAAGTTGCAAGACGAGGCCAGAGGGGAAAAAGGCATGTAGCAAATGGTGAAGTGATGCAAGCTATGCAGTAGTTGGATGAAAGAATGGCATCCATGAAAACTAGTAAGTAGAGAGAACCTGAGGCTGGAGATGTAAGAAAATAAGAAGAAGAATCTCCAGAGGAAGAAGCAGTTGAAGAGCCTGCAGAAGCTAGAATATTGAAGGAAGTTCTAGGATCTATCACAAAGCTAATGCCAGATTTATCTTCTTACACTAGCAACATGAATCTATAGGAGCTCATATACTAGATTACAAATATGGATAAGTTCTTAATATGAGGAGAATAAAGTTAAGTTTGTTCTCACCAAGTTGAAGGGACATGCATCGTTATGGTGGGGTGGTGTACATGCTAAAAGTATAAGGAATAAAAAGCATAAGATTAATAGCTGGGACAACATGGTTACAAAGGTCAGAGGGAAGCTTTTTCCAAAGGATTATCAACTGACTTTATTCAGGCAAATGAAAAATCTCAGGAAAATATTGATGACTATGATGAATTACACAAAAGAGTTCTATAAGGTAAACATTAGGGTTGGATATGTAGAAGAGTCTATAGAGAAGAAAACCACATACATTAATGGTCTCAGACTGGATATCCAAGATGAAATCAGTGTGTTATCGACAAAAACAATAGAAGAAGCACAACAAATAGCTTTGAAGGATGAGGAAAAGCTTTCAAGGAAGAAGTATGGAAAAGGAAAATTAATGTTAAACGAAGAGGATAATGGTTAAGTAGAGGTCACTAAACATCAAAAAAAGAATGAGCTTTTAGCTCAAGTCCACATCAACAATAAGAGGGAGACTTCAAAGTTCTAATATCATTTTCCAAAGGATGAGGAAAAGATAGAGGAAGAGACATTTGTTGCTATAGGTGTGGAAAAATTGTACATATGGCATATGAATTTCCAGAGAATAGAGTAGCAGGCCAGAGAAGTGTTCTTTTCTCCATAGTAGAAGAAGGGGAACCAAAGGTACAAGAATTAGAAAATGTACGAGATATGGGGGAGTCTTTATTACTCAAGAAAGTGTTGTTGAAGCTAGAGAAGGAAGCTATTGAACTAGCTCAAAGGAAGTATTTTTTCAGGACTGTTTATAAAGTCCAAGAAAAATGTTGTAATGTGGTGATCTATAGTGGCATCACAGACAACTTGGTATATACAAAAGTGGTGGAGAAAATGAAATTGAAAAAGATGAAGCATCCAACACCTTATAAGGTGTCATGGCGTCAAAAGGGTCATCAATTGTTGGTGAATGAACAAAGAAAATTGGAGTTGCAGATAGGTAGCTACATGGATAAAAGAAATTGTGATATCTTGCCCATGGATGTGTGCCACATTCTATTAGGTAGGCCATGGTATTTTGAAAAAAAAAATTACGCATAATGGGAAGAAGAAAATCTACAAATTCCAAAAGGATGACATGAATCATAACTTTTTACCATTGCAAGAAGAGGGGACATCATAAAGTAATGACTATAAGGCATTATTATTGGAAGCGAAAGAATTTATGCAGCAAATGAAGGATAATGAGGTGAGTTTTTCTTTGGTGTGTAAACCTAAGGTAATTCTTACTTACACTACTATGACTAATATTCCTTTTGACATTCGATATATGTTGAATGAGTATAATGATATTGTAGTGGATGACTTGCCTAATGAGTTTCCAACTGTGAGAAGTATAAGTAACCATATTGATTTGATATCAGGAGTAAGTCTACGAAAAAATGTTGCATACAAAATGACCACTCATGAGAATGAAAAAATTAGAAAGAAAGTACATGAGATATTAGATAAAGGGTTGATCATCTAGAGCCTTGGTCCATGTGTAGTGTTGACAATGTTAATTCTTAAGAAAGATGGAGGTTGGCACATGTATACACTATAGAAAATCCTGTAGATCCATAAGCTCATGCAATTTACTAAAGCACGAGACAAGAATCTACTTCTACTTTCAACCAGCAGAAGCCAATAGATCAATGGAAACAATATGAACAAGAAGAAGATAAATCAATGGAACATAACACAAGATGTATATGGGGAAAGCCACTTCTCAAAACCCCGCTATCTGTATTGCTTATATCAGAAATATGAGTGAAGATACAAAGCTTGTTCTCACTAGAACAATTCTGCACAAGTATGCTCAACTCTATGGGCTCACAAGCAAGCTCAAGTCAAATCCCTTAGCCTCTTTTGCTGCTCTCCAAGCCCCTATTTCCTTGTGCAATTCCTATGGATGAATAGCCCTCTTAATGGGAATCCAGTGCATCCAAAACTATGTAATCCAAACTAGGTCCAGTTCTTGATTGCATGCATGATATATAGAACTCAGTAAATCATACAACTGATAGTACATTGTCCCTGCACTCTAGTCTCAACTGGGTCTTTCTCTAAACTGACATGCATGAGTTTCTCATGAGGAAATATTCATTTAACTGGAGTAGCACTAGTGGATGCATTAGTGCACCAACTGACTGTTAGTCCTCTATTAGTTCCAAAAACAATTTATAACTAATTTAACTAAACTTAACTCAGTAAACTGAGTGATCTAATTTCCAACTCAATTTAAACTCATACTAGACCCCTAAAACTTAGGGAGAACATATACATGACTACAGAAAGACTTCCAACTCGATATTCTTAAGCTAATT
Source organism: Pinus tabuliformis (assembly GCA_031772625.1). Classification (NCBI taxonomy): domain Eukaryota; kingdom Viridiplantae; phylum Streptophyta; class Pinopsida; order Pinales; family Pinaceae; genus Pinus; species Pinus tabuliformis. The sequence continues at coordinate 695,321,601 of CM062814.1, read as the reverse complement.
AAGTTAATTAAACTTAAATAATTGTACAAGTTGCTATGAGAATAGAATTCAATTTTAATTTTAAGTTTAATTCAAGGAAAAATTAAACTAGAATTTCTTATTTCAATTTCTCAACACTCCCTCTCAACAAGAAATGGATTATCAGCTACCCTGATCCTATCTATGTGAAACTCGAATTTACATCTTGACAATGCCTTTGTCAAAATGTCAGCATCTTTCTCCTCCATGGAAATGTACTCTAACAACATAATCCGCCTCAATATACAATCTCTTATATGATGATATCGGATATCAATATGCTTGGACCGCTCATGAAAAATTGGATTTTCAGAGAGTTTGATACAACTCTGACTATCACAATAAATCACAGTTGGATCCATCTACTGACCAAATAAACCAACCAGGATCTTCCTCGTCTAAATGGCTTCACATGTTTCCTGACTCACAGCCATGTGCTCTACCTCTGTCAAACTGAGTGAAACCGATCTCTATTTCCTAATGTACCAAGAAACTATTGCTGATCCAATATTGAAGATCCCTCATGATGTGCTCTTCATGTCGAATGGACTCCCTACCCAATTTGCATCAATGAAGCCTTGAAGCTTCAGTCCTTCTGTCCATCTGTACCATAATCCATACTAAGAAGTGCCCCTGAGGTGTCTCAACACATGCTTTGTCACCTTCCAATACATCTTGGTAGGCCTAACCATCGTTTGACTAAGTTGGTTAACTTCATAGCGCATATCCAGTCATGTGTCCACCAAGTACATGAGTGAACCCACAAGTTTCCTGTAAACAATAGCTTCCATTACTTCCTTCGAAGTAGCATCCTCCTTCCCCTAGTTACATGTTAGAGGAGTCTCCATGGGTTTTCTTCTCTCCGTGTGGAATCTCCTGAGTATCTCATTGGCATACTTACCCTGAGACATAAACAACTCCCCATCTCCCTGCCATACCTCCATGCCACGAAAGTAATGCATGAGCCCCATGTCCTTCATCTCAAACTCTCTTGCAAGGTCCTCCTTACAAGATTTGATCAACTGATCATCACCTTTCAGTACGAGATCATCAACATAAAGTACAATGATCAACAACTTACCTTCCACCACTATGTGGTACAAGTTCGCATCCGCTTCACTCTTTGTGAAGCCCAACCCGGTGAAGTAGCTATCTATCCTAGTGTACCAAGCACAAGGTGCTTGCTTCAACCCATACAACTCTCTCTTGAGCTAGCACACATGCGACTCACGGTCAAAGGTTTCAAAATTTTCAGGTTGCTCTATGTACACCTCTTCCTCAATCATGCCATTAAGGAAGGTTGTCTTCACATCCATATGATGTATCTTCCAACCCATCTGTGCTGATAGTGCCAATATAGATCTGATTGATGAGTACCTTGCAATAGGAGCAAAGGTCTCATCATAGTCAATCCCCTCTACCTGTGAAAAGCCATGGGCCACAAATCTAGCCTTATGCTTCTCCACACTACCATTTGTAGCTTGCTTTACCTTGTAAAGCCAACAGGAGCTCACCACTAACTTGTCCTCCGGTCTCGGGACCACATCCCAAACATTGTTACGAACTATGGAGTCATACTCCTCCATCATGGCATCAACCCAAACCAGTTGTTGCACTGCTTCCTTAAAGGAAGATGGCTCTGTCACAACACATTCGCCCATAAGAGCCATGTATCCAGTGTACCTCTCAGGTGACCTCCTATGCCTGTGCTGAGAAGTGGGTGCTCCCACATTCTCCCATGCATCATCCAACAATCTGTCAGCCTCTTTGGTGCGCTTTCTTCCCTCTCTAGAAGACTCTGCCTGAGTGGATGTCTCCACTCCCGTATCCTCTACATGTGGTTGCTCCACATCAATGTGAGGCTCCTCAACCTTAGGCGCTAAAATCTCCTCATATGTATGTAGCTCAAGCTCCCTCTCAATGGAAACTCGCATTGCCTTCTCCTCATCGAATCTGACATCCCTGCGAACCAATGTCATCCTATTGGTCAGCAAGTACACCCTATAATTGTGAGGTGTATTAGTGTACCCCACAAATATTCTCAACTTTGTTGTCAGCTCAAGCTTCTTCCATGCATCTTTGGTCACGTGGAAATATCCCAATGACCCAAAAATCCTGGAGTGACCAACATCTGGCCTCTTACTAGAATAAGCCTCCACTGGTGTCTTCATTTTAAGTATCTGATGTGGGCTATGGTTCTGAACATAAACTGTTGTGTTGCATGCCTCAACCCATAAGTGTAGTGTTAGGCCTTGATCATACAAAATTTCCCTCTTTGCCCCTACTATTATTTTGTTCTTCCTCTCAGCCACCCCATTTTGTTGAGGGTTACGGGGTTTCGTCAACTCCCGTTTAATCCGTTCTGTTGCATAAAATTTCTTAAACTCGTTTGAGACATAATCACCACCTTTATCACTCCATAGAGATTTAACCTTCTTGCCCAACTCTTTCTCTACCAATGCTTTAAACTCACAAAAGTTTGTGAAAGTTTGATCCTTTTTCTACATGAAAAATATCCAACATTTATGAGAATAGTCATCAACAAATATAACATAATACTTTTGTTTGTCTGTGGATGCTGTCGAGAATGGTCCACACACATCTAAATGGACTCTCTCTAGAATAGCCTCTGCTTGACTGTCTCTGTCGCGAAAGGAATACTTGGTGTATTTTCCCAAAGTACACCCCTTACATGTATCAACTTGCTCAAGCATACCTTTGGGAAGATCAGTAGAGATATGCTACAATATCTTCAAAGCTCCATGATATAAGTGGCCCAATGGCCTATGCCATAACTCGCCAATGTCTCGGCTCTACACCCTTTCTGCTTTTGTGCTCAAAGCAACACATTCCGCTATCTCCAACTTATAGATATTCTTCACTCAAATCCCTATCTTATTTACCTGACCCATGGATATGTGTCGAAGGAATGCCTTTCCTTTCAAGAAGATCACATCATAGCCTCTATCCTCAAGCATGACAATGGATACCGAGTTCTTCTTCAGCCTAGGCACATACATACATTCTTCAAGGTGAGAGGAGCCCCATGCTCCCTCTGGAAAGTAATTGTGCCCAATCTATTAACACTATACTTCCCATCATCACCCATCTTAATATGCATCTGGAGATCTTTCTCCTCCAAGTCACTGAATATCTCTTTTTCGCCAGTCATGTGGAATGAATCTCCACTATCTAAGTACCATACACTTCCCATCATTGATGACACCATTCATGCAATTAGGGAAAAGTCCAATTCAAATTGAGAGGCCAAAGCCTCACCCGTCGCTCCTCCTGAGGACTTCTTGGACTTCTTGAGTGGAAAATTTGTAGAAAAATGGCCTAGCTCATGACAATGAAAGCACTTAACTTTCATCATGTGTTTCTTCTTACCTCCATGATAAGAATCTGATTTGGAATGGGAAGCTTTTCCTTTCCCCTTCTTCACCTTAATCACTAAGGCACAGTTCTCTTCGTCGTCAGTCTTTGATGAAGAGTCATTCTTGGTGTTCCTCCTGATCCCCTCCTGCATCAAATCTGACTACAGTAGTTCCCAGTATGACAGCTTCTCCTGACCATTGACAGAGTCTTGATAACTATGCCAACTCTTTTGGAGTCCTAGAAGAGCAAGGCTCACCATATCATCCTCGACAAACGTGATTCCAACACTTCCAAGTTCATCACGACATTGAGTGAACTTGGTCAAGTATTTTGGAATAGTATCGCCTTTCTCCATTTTGATTTTTCGAAGTTTGTCCTTCAGTGCCAATTTCCTTTGGTCGTTGCTATTCTAATACAAGTTTTTCAATGATTTCCACATAGCATACGGAGTTTCCTTGCCATGGAGACTCGAGACAATGTGGTCTCGAACTCCCTCAAGGATTATTCGCCTTGCCTTCACCACACACTTCTTCCATTCAGCCAAATTATGTGCATCCAATGTTGTTGGCTTAGGAATTTCTTGATCAAAAAATTCCTTCAAGCCATTATCCTCTAGCACATCCTCCATTATGTCCCTCTAGGCTATAAAATTCGAGCTGCCTTCTAAGGCATACTCAAGTAGCAAATCGTAGAACGTCATCTGCTGATCCTGAAGTATGTATTGTAAATTTGAATTTCACATGTAACCCAAAACTCAAAACTTCAAAATCTCCTCTATTATATTGTTTTCAACTCTGATACCATGTAGAAAATCCTATAGATTCACAAGATCATTCAATTTACTAAAGCATAGGACAAGAATCTACTTCTACTTTCAACCAGTGGAAGCCAATAGATCGATGAAAACAATATGAACAAGAAGAAGATAAATCAATGGCACATAAAACAAGATGTATCTGGGGGAAGCCATTGCTCAAAACCCCGCTATTTGTATTGCATATATCAAGAATATGAATGAAGATACAAATCTTGTTCTCACTAGAACAATTCTGCACAAGTATGCTCAACTCTCTAGACTCACAAGCAAGCTCAAGCCAAATCCCTTATCTTCTTCTGTTGCTCTCCAAGCCCCTATTTCCTTGTGCAATTTCTATGGCTAAAAACCCAAATTAATGGGAATCCAATGCATCCAAAACTGCACAATCTATACTAGGTCTAGTTCTTGATTGCATGCATGATTTATACAACTTGGTAAATCATACAACTGATAGTACACTGTCCCTGCACTGTAGTCTCAACTGGGTCTTTCTCTGAACTGACATGCATGAGTTTCTCATGAGGAAATCTTCAGTTAATTGGAGTAGAACTAGTGGATGCATTAGTGCACCAATTGGCTGTTAGTCCTCTATTAGTTCCAAAAACAATTTAGAACTAATTTAACTGAAATTAACTCAGTAAACTGAGTGATCTAATTTCCAACTCAATTTAAACTCATACTCGACCCCTAAAACTTAGGGAGAACATATACATGACTACAAAAATACTTCCAACTCAAAATTCCCAGGTTAATTAATTTAATTAAACTTAATTAACTATTTACAAGTTGCTATGAGAATATAATTCAATTTTAATTTTTAGTTTAATTCAAGGACAAATGAAACTGGAATTTCTTGTTCCCATTTCTCAACATACGAAATCCAGAGCATTCAACAAGATCAAAATTAGGTATAGATTTCCTTTACCTCACATAGATTATTTGTTGGATTGTTTAAGTGGTGATAGTTGTTTCTGCAAGATTAATTTTAAGAGTGGTCACCATCAAATCAGGATTAGAGAAGGAGATGAGTGGAAGAAATCCTTTAAAACTAGTGATGGGTTGTATGAATGGTTGGTCATTCCATTTGGGTTGTCCAATGCACCCAACACCTTTATGAGACTGATGAGTGAAGTGTTGAAGGATTTAATGAGGAAGTTTGTGATTGTATATTTATATGATATTTTGGTTTACAACTAGTCCAAAGAAGAGCACTTGAGACATTTGAGGTATGTATTGGATAAAATGAAACAAGAGAAATTGTTCATCAATTTGAAGAAATGTTCATTCTTGAAGATGGAGCTTGTGTACTTGGGTTTTGTTATATCCAAGGATGGTTTTAAGATTGATCATGAGAAAGTAAAATCTGTTGTTGATGGGCCCTCTCCTAAAAGCATTTTTGAGGTTAGAAGCTTTCACAGTTTGGCTAGTTTTTACAGCAAGTTTATAAGGAATTTTAGTAAGATGAGTGCTCCAATTGTGGAGACCATAAAGAAGAATAAATAATCTTTCCAGTGGACTACTGAAGAAGAAAAGGGCTTTCAATTATTGAAGAAGAAGATTATAGAACAACCTATTCTAGTATTGCTAGATTTTGATAAACCGTTTCAAGTGAAATGTGATGTCAGTGGAGAAGAAATTGGAACTTTGTTGAGTCAACAGCATAAGACCATAGCTTCTTTTAGCAAAAAATTGAATATGTCTAGAAGGAAATATAATTCATATGATAAGTGATGTGGTTCATGGTTTCTATAGCTTACCCAGGCCATTCAAATTTGGCTACTATATTAATTAATTCAACTAAAACACGAGGCACAAAAAGTGAGTAACTCAAATATGATCACAATAAGAAAAAAGGGGATTCAAATATCATTTTATTTTTTCATTCAAAATGTGTTATTATAGATAAGAATAAATATCTGAGAATGGAGTCCTCAGAGTACTTTAAATTCCCACATTGTTACACAACAATGCCACACATAGAATCCAAACACCCTCACTATCTCGTACAACAACCAATCATGCTCTTTAAAAATCTTTCAATATTCAAACCAACACCAACAACCCAAGAGCCAAGAGACCAAACGAACCAACAAAAAACTAATAGCAAAAATCAAAAATCAAAAAGGAAAACACCCCTTTTCTTCGGTGTTAATGTAATTTATCCTCACGTTGTTGACCCCTTCATATTCAAGTAAAATAAATCACTTCCACTGCCACTGATTGCTGCACCTTTTGTAAATGATTTTATTTTCTTCCTCAAAGTGTGTGGAAAAACCAAATTTATAGCCTATGTCTCATCCTCATAGCATGTCCAATAGTGGTTGTCTTGTAATAACGCAATTAAATAAATGTTGGTTTTTTATGTGTCAGCAACTCCATGTAGCAGGAGTGTCAACGCGCACTCCTATGAGTGTCAAAAACTAAAGAGAAATCATCGCTTTGATAAAATGTAGCTAGAGGAGCAACAACAACTAGTAGTTAGATGTATCGACAACTAATATGATAGGTGTATCAACAACTTAAAATGCATGGGAGTAACAACACTTACTACAAATTCAACATACATTTGTTTTTGGTTTATGAGGATTTCTAGAGGCCAAGGATGCCCTTACATCAAGTACCCTTAGTAAGAAAATATGAGCTACCAACTCATGTGGTATTTACTTCAGAGATTAAAGTCCCTTGTAGGCATGATAACTCTTTCTCAGTCTCCCATGACGTATCTATAGATCCCATGTTCTTCCATTTGACCAGATACTCCAAATACTCCCTATGTTGAGTCTTCTTTCCAACCATGGTGGCCATAATTTCTTCCACTTCTTCGATGGGTTTGACTGGTAACCATTCCTTCCACTTAGCAGGTGTACCTATCTCTTTGTTGGTTTATCCTTCAACTAACTCATATAGATCAACCACATTGTATCAAAGAGATATCCAAGTCTCTCAGTATCTCTAACCTATAGGGATCTTAGAAAAATTTCAAAAAAAATTTCACGGGCCTATTTTATTATATTTTAACTAGCTGTAGGTACCCCTAGGAAATATATCTTTCTGCAAATGCACCATTACCATTTCTCCTTTAGTGAAAACATTTGCTCTTCTTTTCAAATTTGTCTTCTCCTTATACTTGTTATTACTCTGCTACAATAATTTCTTCACCTATTCATGTATCAACTACAAGATGTATGCAAAATCATTTTCATCAGCACTCTTCCTTTCCCCCAAATTTGGCAACTGTGTTAGGTCCAAAACACATTTTGGTGATCTCCCATAAATAATATAAAATGGAATATTACCATTATATCTATTCACTAAATCATTGTATGCAAACTCTATCTCCCATTGGTTGGTATTTTCACCACTCATGTTTCTCAACAAATTTGTAAGACTCTTGTTCACCACTTCAGTTTGTCCCTTTGTCTGTAGAAGATAGGTTGAACTATATAAAAATTTAGATCCCATATTCTTCCACAAAATTCTCCAAAAGTGACATAGAAATCTTGTATCTCTATCTGAAGTAATGATCCTTAGCAATCCATGAAGTCTCACTACTTATTTGAAGAATAACACTACCACTTTAGTGACATCACTTGTCCTCTTGCATGTTATGAAATGTGCCATATTCAAAAAACTATATACAACAACCATAATTTAATCATGATTCCTTTGTGTCCTTGGATGTCTCAAGGAAAAGTCCATTGTCACATATTCCCAAGGCATTTCCGGTACCAACAGTGTAGTATACAACCCCATATTTTAACTTCTACCCTTGGCTAGTTTGAAAAATCTACAACACTTAATAAACTTTCTAAAATCTTTGTTGATGTTAGGCCAAAATACCTCTCCTTTACTACGTTGCAGTGTTATCCATGCCAAAATTTCCACCTATGCCTCCATCATGTAGCTCCTTAATAAGATTCAACCTCATTGACCCTTGAGGAATGCACAATTTTTTATTTTTAAATAAAACCCTTCTTTGATATGGTAATCCAAGAACATGGTTCTTTCCGCACTCCAAGATGATTTACAAGTTGTCCAAGCTTCTCCAAAACTGACATCTTCTGCATACAACTCCTTCATTCTTTCTAAACCTACCACTTCTATTGACAAAGTGTTGAGTAACAACAATCTCCAACTCATGGCATCTACAACTTTGTTCGACTTTATAAACATATGCTTCAAAAAATATATATAAATTTGCAAAAATTCAACCCATTTAGAATGCATTTGATTCAAATTACCTTGACTATTGATATATTGTAATATCTTGTGATCAGTAAACAAGAAAAATTCCATGGGAAACAAATAGTGTCTCCACTTCTTCAAATCCTACTTATTTACTTCCTCATTCTCTATTGGAGTCATCCTACAAAGTTCCTTGTTTGGTAATATTGATCTAGGAATCAATTCAATCTGCTGAGAAATACTTCTCATGGGAGGTAGTCCTCTTAGCAATTCATTAGCAACAATATCCCTGAATTCATCTAACAAGGATTTAATTTAAGTCGTGATGGTTCATAATTTCACTTCCTTTGGCACAACCATTGGAATCACTGCTATAGATAATTTTTCCTTTCGTTCCTCATGTAAAAAATCCTTTGTTGAACACAACATGACCTTGTTGTTACACATGCTGGAAATTCCACAACTTCTTGTTGTTACAACTGTATTTTCCAGCATTGGGGTGAGTTTGTACCACTATCTATCTTTCCTGAACTCATGTGTATTCTCCTAAACATCATGTTGATCTTGTTTTTCAAAGAACCAAGGTCTCCCAAAAAGTATGTGGCATGTGTCCATATCAACCATATTGCACAATACTTTCTCGTGAAGACTATCGATTTGAAAATTCAGAAAACATTGCTCAGTCATAGCCATTTTTTGTCCCTTTTATAACCATGAGACTTTGTAAGGGTTTAAAGGACTAAAATATTGAGTTTCAACTTGTCCATGACTTCAATGGACACTAAATTCTTTGTACTTCCACCATCTATAACCAAGTTGCAAGACTTTCCTTGGACCTTACATTTAGTTTTGAAAACTTTCTTTCTTTGTTCTGGTTCTTTTACTGTCATTAGGGGAACTTTGAGGTCTAAAATGGGCCTCCTAAGAAAAATGCACAACCGAAATAAAATTTATAATAACTAATAGGATTCAATATGATGATGTCAAACCATGGGGGATGATTCACCATTTTTGGAGTAAAACATTAAAAATAATAAAATAATAAAACTACTTTTTCAACTCGTATTTTCAACTTATCTCCCTAAGGTTTTACTCAAATTTCGAGTAGGAATATTCATTGGATGCAAAATTTAATTCATCATCCAAGGAGTACCCATGTTGCATACATTTGATGGACCTTGCTACACAAAAAATGAGAAATACATGAAAAAACGTGATTACAATCATGTTTTTCATGTATTTCTCATTTTTCATGTAGCAGGGTCCATTGAAAGTATGAAATATGGGTACTCATTGGATGAGGAATCAAATTATGCATCCAACAAGTGTTTCTGCTCAAAATTTGAGTAAACCCATAGGGAGATAAGTTGAAAATACGAGTTGAAAAAGTAGTTTTTTTCTTTTTTCCCTCTAAAATTTGATGATGTAATCTAATCTTATTTTATTATTTCCATTATTATTTTATAATTTCCTTATGAGGACCATTTTATACCTCAAAATTCCCCTAATGATTTTTCTCATGCTTGAGCAATACTCTGTGAAACATACAAATTTTCTCCCTATTGTTGTTGAACAAAAATCAAGTTTTCTCCAGCAACATAAGCTTCATCAGCTTGCGTAACTTGTGTTCTAGCTTCACCTCTTCTCCATGAAATGTATCCTTCCTGGAACTTAGATTTCTTATGTCCTTCAACTACACAATGATAACAAGTAATTACATACTTTCTCTTTCCTCCTTCAAGATTTCCTTTGCCTCTGCTAGCACTATTTACACCTCTACCACCTTAACCACTAGCGGATTCTTCTTCCTTTTCACTGCCTCTAGTAGTCCCCACCTTAACTCTGCCTTTAAAACCTCTTCCTCTATCTTTCTATTGTGTTTTCCTATTCAACTTTTCCTTTATTTTTAAGGAAATTTGGTAGGCTCCATCAATAGTTTAGAAATAATGCGTACTCATTTAATCTTGAATCAAGTATTTTAGTCCATTCACATACCTTTCGACTCTTTGAAATTATGGTTCCTTTATATCTGATCGAAGTGATAGTCTAAAAGAATTCTCAGTGTACTCACAAACAAAGGTCCCCTTTTTTCTTAGATTTTGGACTTGCATATACAAATTCTTCAAGTAATCAATAGGCATAAATTTCTCCTTGATCTTCATGACCATATTCTTCCAAGTCTTGATCTTTTCTAGTTGATTATTTACTCTGCCTTTCTACAACATATCCCACCACAATGCAACATGACCTTTCAACTTCATCATGGAAAATTTTACCCGATTTGGATCTTGAAAAATTTCATACTTGAAGTATTTTTTGAGTTCCTCAATCCAATCGATTAGCACATCGTCTCTCAGATTACCATCATAACAGGAAACTTCAACTCTTCCACTGCCTCTATTGATCAAATATGAAATCAACCTTGATACTAAGTCCCTCTCCTCAGCCTCTTGTTCTTCATCAATTTCTTCTTTGGGCCCTGAATCTACTTCTGCATCTCCATTTCTTCTATGCTCCAACTCTTTTATTCTTCATCTTAACTCTTCCAGATCTCGATTTCCTGCACATCCTCATCTTTCTCCTCTTCATCTTGGTGGAATCCTTACAAGTTGTAAATGTCTCACCAACATCCACAAACCTCAACCCAAGTTTTGAGACCCATCTCGTACCTTCATCACTCCTATTGTGCAACCACTAATAAGGTTTCATAGTACCCTATTACACAAATAAATTCAAGATGCAAATCCCAAATGAATCTCGCTCTGATACCACTTAATGCAACCTAGGTTTTACATAGCTTTCATAACACCTACAAAATCTAGCTCGTTGTTACAAAGTGCACAACTCACGCCATTGGAATTTGGATACTATATTAATTAATTCAAGGACTAAACACATAGCATAAACATAGAGTAATTCGAGTCTACTAACGAGAACACAGAAAAGGATTCATATATCTTTTTATTTTTTCATTCAAAATGTGTTGTTACAGATAAGAATACAAATATGAGAGTGGATTCCTTAGAGTAATTGAAATTCCCACACTGTTACACAGTAATACCACACACACAAAACCAAACACCCTCACTATCTCATACAACAGTCAATCACACTCTTTGAAAATCGTGCAGCATTCAAACTAATGCCAACATCCCAAAAGATAGGGTCCTGAACAAACCAACCAAAAACTAATAGAAAAAAAAAAAATCCCATGTTCTTCTATGTTCATGCAATTTATCCTTATGTTAATGACCTCTTTGTATTCCACAAAAATAAATCTCTTCCCTTATTGCTAATTGCTTCACCTTCCAAAACTAAGTCGATTTGCTTCCTCCCAGTGTGAGAAAAGACCAAATTTGTAACATTTGTCTCATTCTCATAGCATGTCCAATAGTTGTTATCCTGTAGCATCACAACTAAATAGTAGTCGATTTTGGATTTTTCAGCAACTCCATGTAGCAGGAGTATCGACACGTTCCCTTAGGAGTGTCAGCAACTTAAGAGAATTCATCAATTTGATAAAATGTACCTACAGGAGTAGCAACAACTACCAGTTGGGTGTATCAACAACTAATATGGTAGGTGTATCAATAACTTAAAATAAATGGGAGTAACAACACTTATTACAAACTCAACAAACATATGTTTTTGATTAATGAGGATTGCCCAAGGCCAAGGATTCTCCTACATCAATAAGGATTTTTATGTTGTGGTTCAAGATCTAAAGAAATGGAGGCAATATTTAATGTCTAAAGAGTTTTTTTTTTACAAAGATAATCATGCCCTACATTACATTATGCAGCAACTGACATTGAGTCAAAAACATGTCAAGTGGATTGAATATCTCTAAAATTTCACTTTTGTTTTGAATCATATTAGTGGCCAAGCTAATAAAATTGTTTATGCGTTGAGTAGGAGGAATTTGATTATGCGAGAAAGTCAAGTCCAAATCATGGGGTTTGACTTCATGAAGGAGTTGTAGGAAGATGCAGATTTAAGGAGGCTTATAAATCTTGTAAAAACCCAACAATCCAAGATAGGAGTTTGTGGCTTGATTATATGCTTCAAGAAGGTTATTTTTAAAAAACAATCAACTCTATGTTCCAAAGTGCTTGATGAGGCATAATTTAATCAAAGAAAAGCATAGTGGAGGTCTTGGTGGAAATTTTTGCCATGATAAGACTTATGAACAACTTAAGCATATTTACAATTGGCCAAAGATGATGATTGATGTTCGTTATCTTATGAGTGGTTGTAGAATTTTCCAACATGAAAAAAGGAAGAGCCAAAATACAGGGTTGCATACACCATTACCAATTCCATACAGGCCAGGGGATTCGGTAAGCATGGATTTTGTATTGGGTTTGCCAAAAAAATATAAAGGGTAATGCTGCAATCTTAGTTGTAATGGACATATTTTCAAAAATGGCTCATTTCGTTCCTTTTTTAAAACTAGTGATATTTCCCATGTTGCTAATTTGTTCTTTAGAGAATTTGTGAGATTGCATGGAGTTCCCAAGAGCATTGTCTCAGATTGAGATACCAGATTATTGGGGAAATTCTTGAGGAATTTGTGGAAGAAGTTAGGGTCTGAATTGAGCTTTAGTTCAGCCTATCACCCTCGAACTGATGGATAGATTGAGGTAGTTAATAGGAGTTTGGGGAATATATTAAGGAGCATGGTTGGATACCATCCTAAGTAGTGGGATCAGGTGCTTGCTCAAGATGAATTTGCATATAATGATTCTCCAAATAGGAGCACTGGTCATATTCCTTTTCAGATTATATATGGGATGCATCTGAGAGGAGTGCATGAACTTAAAATCTCAGGGAGAGCATATCAAAGGAGTGGATTAGGAGAATAATTTGTTTCATCTATGCAAGATATCCATGAGCAAGTGAAACAAAGAATATAAGAAAGAAACCTTAAATATAAAACTAGAGAAAATATCAAGAGGAGAGAACAAAGATTTGAAGTGGGAGACTTAGTGTTGGCATATTTTAGGAAAGAAAAAATTCCTAAAGGAGAGTACAATAAAGTAAAATTAAACAAAATTGGTCCTTGTAAGATCCTTAGGAAATTTTTAGCCATTGCTTATGAGATAGAGTTGCCACCAGGGATTGGATTGGCATCACCCCTGTATTCAATTTCATAGACCTATATGATCTGATATTCACCCTATGAGTGACATCAGTTAAAGATTTATTAAAATAAGGTATTACAGACTCATGTGCTGGTGTGTGTGTTCTATTTTATTGAAGCAATGGATCAATCAGATTTCCAATACACAGACAATAAAATGGAAAGACAACAGAGAAATATAGTAAGCAAACATAAAGACACAAGCAATTTTAATAAGGAGTTCATCCTATTCTCTAGGGCTACATCTCTGGTCCAACTTTCAGTGGTGGCCTTGTTTTATTGTGCCTTTAAGCAGAGAAATTACAATACAAGGAGTCAATGTGAGTTCTCCTAAAGCAGGTTTTTCTTGGAAGGGTGGTTCTTGGATTCCCCAAGCCACTTGAGTACACAAACTTCTTCTTCCTACCATCTTTGTGACCTTCTGTTCTACAGGGGAGAGCCTGTTGAGATTGCAACAAGATGATGGAGCTTAGTGAAAAGAGTCGCCTTCACTAAGTGGGCCCGCAGGCTATTTTTGGCGCAAGTCTATTTTTAGACTATGTCTATTTTTAGACATATGGATCATGTCTATGGATTGCAGGTTGCTGTTTATGGATGATTGATCAAATTGGGAAAAAATAGATGGACTTCTATTTTTGATGAAAGTGTGAGTGATCACAGTGTGAGTGATCAAAGTCAAAAATAGAAAAGTCAAATATTATTATCTCACAATAATATTTGGACTATAAACTTAATCTTATTCTCTTGGAGCACTTCAGTTTGAGCTACAGAGGTGGCACATGCAGCTGTCAGAAGGAAATACGCTTTTCTTATGAGTCAGTTGAGTTGTTGCATGCATGACTTCAGTTAGAACTCAATCAGTTGAGTTTGTTGGAGTTGATTGTGGAGTTGATGGAGTTGTGTTCAGTTTAGCTTTGTTAAACTAGTTGTATTTAGTCTAACTGGCAAATAGACTAGAGATGAGTTGGGTGAATTAATTATTAATTAATTCACAAGTTATTAACTCATAATACAACTAATGAATACATTAGTTAACTCAGTTGCATGTCAGTGCATGTTCAGTTCAACAGGGACAGGTGGTAGAGAATCAGATTGCTATCAGTTGTGACTATAGTTGTGCACCAGATCTTGCACAATCAAGGGATTGAGTATGCCAATGAGTTTGCCCACGTATTTTCCCACATTATAGCTTGTTCTCACGTACAAAAAAGTGTGAGTGACTATTTTTCAGGTGAAAAACGAGTTTGGTGAGCCATTCTCATCAGTTCTTGAGCAGGTATTGAGCAGTGGAGGCAGGCAAGCAGTGGAAGAGATTTGGAGATCATATCTGAGTTGTATTGTGTGTAACAGAGGTGGAGATACTTGTGAGAAGTATTATGCTGTGTAATGTTACATGACTCAATCATTAATATACAGATAGTTGGGGTTTTTAGCGAGATGCTTTCCCCGGATACATACTGTGTTAATGTGTGAATGCTCTTGATGTTTTTATTGTTATTGATGCTGCTATATTGATGATCAACGTAGAGGAGCTTATGTATTGTGTATGTTTTCTGCAATAGTACATGATCAGGATAATCTCCATTGAATATGTGTTAAATTATTCAAAATTTCTACATGGTATTAGAGCTAGATGATTTGTAGAAAAAGTTTCTACATGGTATCGGAGCGAGCTAGATAATTGTAGAAAAAGTTTCTACATGGTATCAGAGCTGTTGATCATCAGATCTACTATTCAGGAAGTGTTTACATTCTATTTCTTCAGGCAGAGTCTGTAATCGGGCCAAGTAGCCTCTGGATTCATCCTTCTTTTGGAAGGTGAGATATCCGATGAATGCCCATACAGTCAATCTCTGTACGAGAAATATTGTGTTCTCACGAATTCTAGATCGGAGGCGGTTGAGTTTGGAGCTGGTGGAAATCAAATTTGCAGCAGTGTTGTTGAAATGTCTTTCAACGGATTGCAAATGTTATTCCAAAGCAAGAGCGACCTGGAGCTCAAGGATAAACTTAGTAACAATAAAGGTGAGAATGGATCTTCATCAAAGGTATCTGATGAAGAGAATTGCGCTTTGGCTGCCAAAGCAAAGAAGGGGAAGAAAAAGAAAGCTTCTCATTCCAGTGTGAAAGGCAAGAAGCAAGACATGTCCAAGGTGAAGTGTTTTCACTGTCACCAGCACGAACACTATGCCACTAATTGTCCGCAGAAGAAGAAGAACAAGCAGGCTGCTAGATCTTCAGCAGGAGAGGCTCTAGCCTCACAGTTTGAGCTTGATTTTTCATTGATCGCATGCTTGGTTTCAAGTGTGATGGGATCAGTGTGGTTCTTGGACAGTGGTGCGTCTTTTCACATGATGGGAGATAGAGATTTGTTCTCTGATCTGGAGGACAAGGATCTTGGAGTGCACATCGAGATGGGCGATGATGGTAGATATAGTGCAACCGGTATCGGTACCATTTCCTTTGAGAGGGAGTCTGGTAAACCCTTTGTATTGAAGGAAGTCATGCATGTTCCAGGATTGAAGAAGAATCTCATCTCAGTGGCGATGTTAGAAGACAAGGGGTATGATGTTGTTTTCAGCGAGGGAAAGGCCTTCCTGCGCAGCAAGACAACTGGTGAGACCCAGAAGATAGGGGTTCGAGTGAGGAACCTTTATCAGTTGCATGTAGATGGATGTGCAGCAATGGCAGGCAAGGCAGAAGGATTGGTGAGCTGGGATGATGGCGAGTTGTGGCACAGGAGATTGGGTCACCTTCACCATGGAGCCTTGAAGATACTACAGCAGATCACTACAGGGCTTCCTAAAGGCACACTTGCACAGTCAGATCAGTGCAAGGGGTGTACTTTGGGGAAGTTTATGAAAACCACCTTTCACGAGAAGGATAGTCGTGCCACGACGATCCTTGAGAGAATTCACACAGACGTGTGTGGACCTTTCTCAGTTGCTTCGACAGCAAAACACAGGTATTATGTGATTTTTGTTGATGATTTCTCTCGTAAGTGCTAGATCTTCTTCATGCAGAAGAAGAGCGAGACATATTCAAAGTTCTGTGAATTCAAAGCACTGGTCGAGAAGGAGCCGGGGAAGAAGGTGAAGGCTCTTAGGAGCGATAATGGTGGTGAATACATCTCGGATGAGTTCAAGGATTTCTGCAAGACAGAAGGGATTCGTGGAGAGCTCATAGCTCCCCATAACCCACAACAGAACAGGGTAGCTGAGCGGAAGAACAGAACGATTGTGGGTGTTGCACGGGAAATGTTGCATGATCAGGGCCTACCCCTTCACTTGTGGGCAGAAGCATGCAATACAACAGTTTATGTGCAGAACCGTTGTCCTCATAGGATACTTGGCATGAGTACACCTGAGGAGACTTATTCTGGTAAGAAGCCTGATCTTTCTCATCTGAGGATTTTTGGTACTAACGTTTACATGCATGTGACGAAGGATGCCAGGAAGAAGTTGGAGCCGACCGCAGAGGTTGGGATACTTGTGGGGTACACTGATACGCCCCACAACTATCGTGTGTATTTGCCAGACAGTGGTAAAACTGTTGTGCGACGGGATATAAAATTTCAGGAGGAGAAAGCCATGAAGTGTTCGCTTGAGAGGGAGCTACACTTGCATGCAGATGAGGAGCTATTAGTTCCTAAGGATGAGCTTCAGGACGTGGATCAGCCACAGGACAAGGTTCATGGAGTGGAAGAGACCACTCATGCAGCGCCAACCATCAGAGGGCGAAAGCGCTTGACAGAAGCTGAGCGACTGGCTCAAGATGCAGAGAAAGTTGTAGGACCACCTACAGCCCAACGCAGGCAGAGACAGTCCCCTGATCGGTACACTGGATACATGGCTCTTATGAGCAAGTGTGTTGTGACTGAGTCATCCTCTTTCGAGGAAGCTGTGGAGGATCCCGCATGGGTAGACGCCATGGTGGAAGAGTATGATTCTATTGTCAGAAACAGTGCATGGGAGATTGTTCCTAGACTGGAAGGGAAATCAGTGGTGGGTTCGAGATGGATCTACAAAGTTAAGCAGGCAGCTGACGGGAGTGTGGAGAAGTACAAGGCAAGATTTGTTGCCCGAGGCTTTTCACAGATTGAGGGGATCGATTATGAGGAGACCTTTGCACCTGTCGCAAGGTATTCTTCCATACGGACGATTCTTGCTCTCTCAGCGCAGATGGGATGGCACATTCATCAGATGGATGTGAAGACTGCGTTCCTCAACAGAGTCATTGAGGAGGAGGTGTACATTGAGCAACTTGAAGGCTTTGAAGTCTTCAGCAGCGAGTCGCATGTGTGTAGGCTCAAGAGAGCGTTGTATGGGTTGAAGCAAGCACCACGTGCTTGGTACACATGGATAGACAGCTATTTCACAGGACTTGGATTCTCCAAGAGCGAGGCGGATCCGAACCTATACCAGATTGTGGTGGAGGGTAAGTTGCTTATCATTGTACTGTATGTTGATGATTTGATTCTAACGGGTGATGAGCTGTTGATACTGTCATGCAAGAAGGATCTTGCTACAGAGTTTGAGATGAAGGATTTGGGCCTCCTTCACTATTTCCTGGGATTGGAAATATGGCAGCGCAGTGGTGGACTGTTTGTTTCTCAGGGCAAGTATGCTCGGGAGATACTGGAGAAGTTCAACATGCATGGCTGCAAGCCTGTTGATACTCCTCTTCCTGGAGGTTGGAGGAAGGAGGATGCCACTTCGGGAGAAGAAGTGGATGCCACTGTTTATCGACAGTTGGTGGGGTCGCTGATGTATTTGGTCAATACACGACCTGATATATGCTATGCAGTTAACCAGCTTTCACAAGCTATGGTTAAGCCTACCAAGCTCTTCTGGAAGGTGGGAAAGCATGTATTGTGCTACTTGAGAGGCACATCGGGATATGGTTTGTGGTACAGACAGGAGGATGAGGTGAAGCTATGTGGCTTCACGGATGCAGATTGGGCAGGGAGCCCAACAGAAAGAAAGAGCACATCAGGATGGGTCTTCAGTATTGGATCGACAGCAGTTTCTTGGTACAGCAGGAAACAGAGATCCGTGGCACTCAGTTCAGTGGAGGCCGAGTATATGGCAGCAAGTTTGGCTGCATGCGAGGCTATATGGATGAGGAAGATCCTGGTTGGTTTGTTCGGTTCTCATTTGGATCCTACTGTGATTTACTGTGATAACCAGAGTTGCATTAAACTCTCGGCTAATCCTGTATTTCATGATAGATCTAAACATATTGACATCAGGTACCATCATATCAGAGATTGTGTGCAGTGGAGGATCATGTTACTTTCATACATTCCAACGGAGGATCAGGATGCTGATATTCTGACGAAGGCTCTCACCAGGAGCAAATTCGAGTACCACCGAGGCAGGATAGGGGTTGCTGATAATCCATATCTTGTCGAGAGGGAGTGTTGAGATTGCAACAAGATGATGGAGCTTAGTGAAAAGAGTTGCCTTCACTAAGTGGGCCCGCAGGCTATTTTTGGCGCAAGTCTATTTTTAGACTATGTCTATTTTTAGACATATGGATCATGTCTATGGATTGCAGGTTGCTGTTTATGGATGATTGATCAAGTTGGGAAAAAATAGATGGACTTCTATTTTTGATGAAAGTGTGAGTGATCACAGTGTGAGTGATCAAAGTCAAAAATAGAAAAGTCAAATATTATTATCTCACAATAATATTTGGACTATAAACTTAATCTTATTCTCTTGGAGCACTTCAGTTTGAGCTACAGAGGTGGCACATGCAGCTGTCAGAAGGAAATACGTTTTTCTTATGAGTCAGTTGAGTTTTTTCATGCATGACTTCAGTTAGAACTCAATCAGTTGAGTTTGTTGGAGTTGATTGTGGAGTTGATGGAGTTGTGTTCAGTTTAGCTTTGTTAAACTAGTTGTATTTAGTCTAACTGGAAAATAGACTAGAGATGAGTTGGGTGAATTAATTATTAATTAATTCACAAGTTATTAACTCATAATACAACTAATGAATACATCAGTTAACTCAGTTGCATGTTAGTGCATGTTCAATTCAACAGGGACAGGTGGTAGAGAATCAGATTGCTATCAGTTGTGACTATAGTTGTGCACCAGATCTTGCACAATCAAGGGATTGAGTATGCCAATGAGTTTTCCCATGTATTTTCCCACATTATAGCTTGTGCTCACGTCCAAAAAAGTGTGAGTGACTATTTTGCAGGTGAAAAACGAGTTTGGTGAGCCATTCTCATCAGTTCTTGAGCAGGTATTGAGCAGTGGAGGCAGGCAAGCAGTGGAAGAGATTTGGAGATCAGATCTGAGTTGTATTGTGTGTAACAGAGGTGGAGATACTTGTGAGAAGTATTATGCTGTGTAATGTTACATGACTCAATCATTAATATACAGATAGTTTGGGTTTTTAGCGAGATGCTTTCCCCGGGATACATACTGTGTTAATGTGTGAATGCTCTTGATGTTTTTATTGTTATTGATGCTGCTATATTGATGATCAACGTAGAGGAGCTTATGTATTGTGTATGTTTTCCGCAATAGTACATGATCAGGATAATCTCCATTGAATGTGTGTTAAATTATTCAAAATTTCTACAGAGCCCAATGTGGTGCTCAGCTCAAACAGATCCTCTTTGAGACGGCTCGGATCTCTCAAGCCTCTGGTGCTCGATGCTACCTCTGGTCAGCTCGGCCCTCTATCCTCTTCTGATTTGCTTTACTATTCTCTGTATTCAGTCCTCCTCTCTGGGTTCATTGTTCCACTTCTTCGTCTCTCGACTCTTGCTGTCTTACTTCATTTTCGACTGTCTCTATTCATGGCTTTAGCCATTCGATCCCTATGCCTGTTTGGTTCCTCTTCCACCTCTGCCTCTTCACCTTCTGCAGCTGCGCTTGGAGTTCCTGGTTCAGCGTCATCATGAACGCTCAGGGAGTGGCCACTTGTCCTCCTCTAAACGGCACCAGCCTGCTTCGTCGGTTCATTTCTTTAGTTACGTCGTGGATGCGTTCTTCCTCCACCGTGGTAGTCAAACGGATTCCAAATCCCTTCTAAAACGCGACTTAATTCTCTATCAGTTCTACTTCCTCCATCGGGCACGATCTCAGTCGTCCGATTTGGGCCCTCCAGATCTGATGCCATATGCACGTTTCGCGCGGTCGACTTGCTCGACCGATAGTGCGCGATCAATGACATTTTTCTCTCACCTCCGCTTGGCATGCGTCGACTGATGTATGGAATCACTCCGCTCTCGTCCAAAACCTCTTACTGTTTAAGGGCGCCCCGATCAAAACCGTCAGTTTTCTAGAGCATGGGTCCCACCTTGTACGTTTAGCGCTTTTTCCTTTTCTGCCCGCAGTCCTCCGGTTCCCAACGTGACCGAGTGCTCAAGCTTCCTCCCAACAATGTGCTAATCGCGCATCGAAATCCACCTCCGTTTCCTGATCTGGGGCTCCTAGGGGCTACTTTAACCTCCCGCGCAGTCTCCATGGGCCTCGATTAGTGTGCTTTGACTGAGATCCTCGTTGTTCCATGTTGGCTGCCATTGCCACTGGTTTAGGGTGTTTTTGATCGTTGTTTTGGATTTTTAGAGATTTGTTTCAACCTGATACAGTCATGGTTCTTTGACAGTCTTCTATGGATCCAATTCGAATCATGGCCTTCCCACTGAAAAGGCTTTTGGACCACCAAAATTTGGTTTTCAAGCATCGACTAAGTGAGGATAATGTTTCTTCACTTGTCCAATCTCAATCCACTTTGCATTGCTCGGCTTTGAACCTTTGAGCCCAATCTTGAGGTATTCGACATTTCCCCTACGTGTCGTCCTTACCTTCCTGTCTAGTACTGTGTCTTCCTACAACTCATTGAGATATTCAAGTAGCAGGTCATCGATAGAAGGCAATTGACTCTGCTCTTCAGGGTCCTCAATCATTGAAGGTTCAAACAATCTCAAGCAATCTACATTTACGACTGAGTAGATGTGCATGTAAGCTAGTAAATCAAGGCGAAAAGCATTTTCCCCAATCTTCTCAAGTATCCTAAAAGGTCCATACCTGATAGGCTTTAGCTTTTTAACTTCACCTTGCATCCTATCCTTGCTGATATATAGCCAGACATGGTCTCCAACCTGAAAACTATGCTCCATCCGATGCTTGTCATGCCTAGCCTTATACTTGGCCTGCCTCTTTTCCAGTTGTTCCTATACTGCCTGGTGGATCTCCTGGATTTGTTCAATGAACCTAGTTGCCTGGTCCACATCACTGTGTCCATCAACCATGGTATCTTTACCAAAGACAAAATCCAAAGGAGACCTTGGCGTGAAACCAAAACAGGTCTCAAAAGGAGATCTCTGTGTAGAAGAGTGCTTGGCTCTGTTGTAAGCATGTTGCACATAACACAAGTGTTCATCTCAAAGCTTAGGATGTTTGCTGCAATAACCTCTCAATAACTGGATCATTGTCCTATTTACTACTTCTATCTAGCCATCTGTTTGTGGATGAAAAGATATGCTTTTCTTCAACTTGGTGTCCATCAGTTCCCACAGACTCAACCAAAACTTCCCCACAAATCGGGTGTCTCGATTAGATACAATGGAAGTGGGTAATCCAAAATGATCCCATACATGTTCAAAGAACAATTTTGCAGTTTGTTCAGCTGTAATCTGTTTATTGCAAGGTATCAAAATACACATTTTGCTGAACTTATCCACAACAACATATAGATAATCATGACTTTTCCTAGATTTAGGCAGTCCTCCAACAAAATCCATGGAAACACTTTCCCAAGGGTGAGAAGGAACTAGCAATGGAGTGTACAAGCCTAGTTTTCTGTTGTTGGGCTTGCTTTTAGCACACATGGCACACCCTCTTACATATCTAGAAACTATCTCATTCATTTTCGGCCAATAGCAGAACCTTTGCAGCTGTGCAACTGTTTTACTTACCCCAAAGTGACCTGATATTAGAGAAGTGTGTGCTTCCCTAATTATCTTTATCCTCTCAGTTTGTGGAATGCAAAGTTTCCCACAATGGTATAAGAGTCGGTCCTTCATATGATAGTCCAATTCTTCTACTCTTTTGCCTTGACTCAAAGTTGCATATACATCTTTAAAGTCCATATCCTGAGCATATTATTCTATGTAGCTCTCATGTAGCACATAATTATGCTTAAGTATGGTAGATGCATTTATAATGGGTCTAGATAACATGTCTGCAACATTGTTATGTAGGCCCTTTTTATATCTGATGACCAAATGAAACTGTTGTAGAAAACCCATCCATCTGTAATGTCTTGATTGCTGCAACTTAGTTTGGGAGTGTAGATATTGAAGTGGTTGATGATCAGTATGTGTTACTGTCTCTTTGCCCATTAAATAACATTTCCACTTTTTCACACTTTGAACTAATGCATACAATTCTTTGTCGTATGTAGGATGGTTAACTACTGCAGGATTAAAAGTCTCAGAATGATAATATATGGGTTTACCGTGTTGTGTCAACACTGCTCCCATGGCATAGTCACTAGCATCAGTTTGGATCTCAAATGGTCTTTGTAAATCTAGTAGTGCTAGTATAGGTGTTGTACTAATTCTCTTTTTCAAGGTGTCGAAGGCTTTCTGATGTTTGCCTCCCCACTGAAACACCTTATTCAATCATGTTAAAGCATGTAAGGGAGCTGCAATTAAGGAGAAGTTAGAAATGAACTTCCTCCAATATTCTGCTACTCCTAAGAAGCTTCTCACTTCTGTAGCATACCTGGGTTTAGGATAGTTCACAATGACTACCACTTTCGAGGGATCCATTTTTAATTCACCTCCCCCTACTATATGACCCAAGTAGTTTAGAGATGTTTTTCCAAATTCACATTTTGAGAGTTTAACATAAAGTTTTTCTCTTTTCAAAACATCTAATGTTTGCTTAACATGCTTTAAATGTTCTTCCCACATTTTACTAAAAATTAGAATGTCATCCAGATACACAATAACAAAATCATCAAGAAAAGGTCTGAGTACATCATTCATTAATCTCATGAAAGTAGCAGGAGCATTAGTTAAGCCAAAAGGCATAACCATCCATTCATACAATCCCTGCTTTGTTTTGAAAGAAGTCTTCCATGCATCTTTCTCTACAACTCTGACCTGATGGTATCCACTGTGCAAATACAGCTTGGTGAAATAAACAGCTTCCCTCAATTGATCTAAAAGATCATCTATGCGAGGAAGAGGATAATGATTTTTGATTGTTATCTTCTTCAGTGCTCGGTAATCAATGCACATTCTCCACGAGCCATCTTTCTTTCTCACCAAAACGATTGGTGACCCACATGGTGATGTGCTAGGCCTGATGAAGCCCTTCTTGAGCAACTCCTGCACCTGCTTCTTGATTTCAGCATTCTCTAAAGCAGACAACCTGTACATCCCAATGTTAGGCAAAGGAACATCTTGCTGCAAAATAATATCATGTACTATTCCCTTTTTGGGTGGCAGACCTTTAGTTTCTTGAAACAAGATATCATACTCTGAAATAACCTTTTCTATATCAGCTTGCTATTCAGCATTACAACCCTCAAATACATTGGTTTTATCAGGTTTCTTTTCCTTTACAACCATTAGTAATAATTGTTTACATGAATTTATCATTCTTTTCATCTGTCCTGAGTTTATGAGAGTATAATTATTCTTGAGCTTATGAGCTCTTACAAAGTATTCGATTCCATCTTTAACAAATAAATACTTGTTCTTAGCTCTGTAGAAAATAGCCTTTCTATCATACAAGTAAGGGCTTCCTAAAACAATTCCACATATATCCAAAGGAATTATGTCTAACTCAACCTCATCTACAAATGCTGACCCAAAAGAAAACTTGAGTTTGCACTATCTAGTCACTTGTAGTTGTGCTTTATCATTCAACCATCCTAATGGGTATGGTTTCTTGTGAGGTGTAGTTGTTAATCCCAATTTCTTTATAATTGCTTCAGAAATCAAATTTACTTGTGAGCCACTATCAAACAAAGTATCAATATTTTGATTTTTGGAAATAACTCGAATATGGAAAAGCTCATGCCTTTTTCTCTCATTTTCTTCATCAATAACAGATTGAGCAGAATTACTAGTAGATGCTTCAGAATTCTTACCTTTTATACCTGTGGCTGCTATAGTTGTTTCATCTCCTGAGTCTGACCCCAAATCTTTCTGAATAGCTGCAGCTGTCGTCTTCTTCTTTCCCTCAAAATTCTTAAGTCTCAGCTCTGGATGCAAAATCCAACAATGCTCATCATCATGCCCCTCCTTTTTACAATGAGTGCATGAAGCCTTGGCTTTCTGTGTAGTGTTAGCCTTCCTTGCTTTCCACTTCTGCTTTATTTTCTCCTTGCTCTTGCTTGCAGTGGGCTGGGATGGTCCCCCAACTTCTGGATTTCTATTCTTTCCTCTAGCTTCTAGATGAGTAGCTTGTACAAATACCTCATCTATACTAGTGGGATTAAACATGAGGATGGTATGCCTCATGTAGTTGTGTAGACCACCAATGTACTTCAAAAGAGTCTCTGGTGAGTCTAATGAGATACCCAACATCAATGCTCTCTTTCTAAACTCTTGAGTATACCCTTGCACACTTTGCCCTTTCAGTTGTCGAAGAGTTTACCAACTTATTATGGCTTGTTGCATGTAGGCCAATGGATAGAACTACTTTTCGATTGTAGAAACAAAGTCACTCTAGACAGAGATGGTCTTACCATGTCTTTTCATATTAGCTTGGGTTCTGCCTTCCCACCAAACCAAGGCAATGCCTCCCAGGCATAGGCTTTCCAGCTGAATCTTACTCTTGTCTGCGTTTATGTTCTGTACCCTGCAATACACATCAATTTGTCTAATCCAATTGTCCATTTTTTCAGCATTTAGCTCTCCATCATATATAGGCAAATCAAATTTAACATCTAGCTTAATCAAAGATGCTTTCTTATTATGCACAGGGCTATTAGGAGGTGTGAGAAAGCTTTCCTCTTTCCCCTTTCCTTTGGAGTGGTCATGGCAGTGAGACTCATCTTCTTCTTTATCTTGTTTAGAACTTGATGAATCTTCAACCTTTTGCTTTCTAAAGTCTCTGTACATTTCTTCTACCATAGACTTTATAGCTAGGAAACTCTCTATGAATTGAGGGTCTGGCCCAACAGAACCTTCTTCTAACATTATTTTCCGAGAATAGACTCTCCCAATTTCAGGATTAGTTTCCACCAACTCTCCTTCTCCTAATTTGAGCTTTGATCTTGTGAGCATTCACAGCTGAACCGACACAAGATTGTCTAACCTTACAGCCTATAGCTCTGATACCGCTTGATCTGATATTCACCCTATGAGTGACATCAGTTAACGATTTATTAAACTAAGGTGTTAGAATCGGTCTAGTAGCCCTCCATCAGCGATCAAAGCTCTTTGCATTTGCATAAGTAGGTGTCTCATCAGTGTCATTTTCTGCATTCCATTAGGCATGCCATAACCCTGATGGAGGAGCTGGTGCCTTTGTCCCCCTCTTGGCATTGCTGGATCAAAGTCATTTCAGTCCTTAATCTCTTTCAAGCTTGTCTTGTCTTGTCTTGAGGTCAAATTCCTAGGTCTAGGGTTTTGGTCAAGTTTGTTTACAAGGTCATGTCTCTGAAGGTCAATAAGTGCTCAGCAAGCCAGAGGGATGATTTTAAAGGTGTTTCTTCGAAAGATTCTATCTTGTACAATTAAATCTCACCTTGGATTTAAAAACCCTGTTTTTAAAGCCAAGGTCATTTTTCAAAATTTTGTAAAAAATGGTAAAATTTCAAAAGGCTTCAAAGGACAGCATGTAACCCTGGCTTCCTTGCCAAGATCCCTCAGATGTTATCCCTGCAAAAAGTATCAAGCAAAAGCATCAAATGAGTCAATTTCAGGACAAAAGGAAACCAAAAAAGTCAAGTTTATAAAGTGTCATGGAAAAGCATTAGAAAGTGGGTTGTGACATGAAATTTATTCAAAGCCAGGCTATAAAGGCTCTATTTCCCTCCATCAAGCTCCATTATGCATCCAAGTGATAGAGAAACTGATTGCAAGAGAGTTTGAGTGAAGTTTGTGAGTTGGGAAGGCGCGCGACCTGTCAAACCAGGCGCACGACCCGTCAGAGGCGCGCGACCCGTCAGGCGCCCTCCGCCAGTGCAAAATTATAACGGGCGCGACCCGTCAGAGGCGCGCGACCCGTTGGGTGAGGCGCGCAACCCGTCAGCGCCCTCTTTGTAAAACTTCCTGCAAATTCACCAAGGAGCCACAGATCGCCAAACTTCGTAAGGTAGGCCCTCAATCTTAAACAATTCTTGCTTGCCATGGTTAAAGGAAATCATGATTGCATTCTCAAAGGCCTTCATTTGCAAATGAAAAGCTCCACTTTGCTTTGGTTTAAAGTTGTCCAAATGGCGGTCCATGTCATCATTCAGCTGAGTGTATCATCATTCAGAGGGTTGTCATCATCATATTAGGTTCCATTGGGTCATGTTACACCTTGTTCATGCTTCAGTTGTGCCCAGGCAAGGTCATTTCCCTCTCCTAGGGTTTTGAAAGCTAATTTCTCTTGGACGGTCAAATCATCGGCAAAAATTGTATCCAGATGTTCATACACCTTCCCCTATCTTTCATGTACCTTATCCAACACTTCCCATCACTGAGATCCCCCAAATTCCTCATTTTTGCACAAACCCTAGTTTCTAGCTACAACCTGGCAATTTTCTAGGTTTGGCCTGTGTTTTGCCCTTTTGGACCCCTTCCCCTCACTCAATCTCTGAGATTCCACTTTCCCCTGCTTCCTAACATCCCTCCCTACTTCCAAAAATTTCCCCAAGAATTTAGAAGCCCCTTATCCCCTTCATTTCGCTTCATTTCGACAAAATTCCTTGTTTCACACATCGGGGCAAGTTTCACTCAAATGATGTTTCAGAGCAATAAAAGATGAATTTTACAAAACTGAGAGAGGTTTTTGTCCACAACATGCCAAAGAAGAAAAACATCCTTCACTTTCTGCACAGGTGTCATGGTTTTAGAGAAATGTCAAAATTACAATCGCCGGATCCAAGGAGGTTGGCTAAGGCACAAAAAAGGAGAAAGAGGCCCGATCCCCTCCATATCTTGGCCGAGGCTTCACTGAAGGACCAAGGCACTAAATAGCCTAGCCACAGCACAAATCCCAAGAAATTGTGAGAATTTTGGGTGAATTTTGGCATTTTCAGGCAATTTGCAGGTTTTTCCCATTAACGGGTCTCACCCCCCGCGCGACCCTTCATCATGGCAACTCCATTTGGCAAAAACTCAGCATTTCCAGATTTTGCATGCAAAGTTACACATGCTCATGGATGGACTTGAGATTTGGTGAAGTTTTGGGCCTCCAGAAAGTCAAGAAACTAGCAAAAAATGACTTTCTACCACTTTTTTGAATTGCAGAAAGCAGTCTTGGGAGATTTGATTTTTGACAGGGCAAATGAACTCCAAATTAAAAAATTCCAGTTGGGTTGGAAAGTAGACTCACAGAACTTTCCAACAAGCCCACTTTTTCTCAATTTTTCCACCTTCAAGTGCCCCAAAGATGGCTCCAAAGGCGCGCGACCCGTCAGGCAGATTTTTTCAAAAATGCACTGTACAGCTCAGAAAACGCAGATTTGACTCAGTTTGACTTTTTGGGAATTTTGATCCTCTTTGATGTAATTATTGTACTTTTTAGACACTTTTACTCTTATGTAACATTTCTACAAGATTCATTCATGAAAAGGGTAAAAATTAAATGAATGAATTGGTTTCCTAGCTTGTAGAGGCAAGTTGTTTTGACTACCTAGTTTGTAGTGCTTAGTTTAGAAGTGGTTGAAACAGCTCCTAGGATAGTGAGCTCGACCCATGGAGGCAGGGAAAGAGGTTAGATCATCTATATTATGTACTTTCTTGCTCATTTTCATGGTTGGACTCTTGAGGGATAAGCTATCATTGTATTATTCACTGTATCTCTGCAATTTTTGGCTAAGGAAGACCAGGGTTTTGCAGTCCTCTTTGGGATTCTTGTGGACTCATGTGTTGATGGTGTGTTTCTCAATGTACTTGTAAGCTTGTTATGTGATTCATTTCCTTTCTTTTACTTCTGCACATTAAACAAATGAAGTGTTAAAGTAAGAATTCATGCTTGCCATGCTCTGCTTTTAAGTTTGTTTAATTTCAATGTTTTCTTCTGTCTAAAGAGAATTCAAAGTTATTGTTTGCTCTCTTTAGCTCTTCAGCTTTCTTTCCTGACCATCCACCTCAGTTAAAGGCATCAACACTGTCTCCTACCTCGCCCCAAGGAACCCCCTGCAGAAACTGTGTCCAATCCCCGCACCCAAAATTGCCCTCTCCTCAATTTGCCACCAAAAACCCCAAAAAACCCAAATCAAACTATTTGATCAGTTTACTAGCCTAATATCAGTGTTACCTTATTGGTCATCTCATCTATTGAAGATTTTACCGAGATAGACCGGAGAGAGCCTTCTCCTGCCCCGTAGGGCTAGATACGAGGCTAAATGGTTTGATGTTGCCTTGAGGTTTACCTTTCTCAGCCTGAGGTGAAATTTCAAGCGCTAACATACTGGCGACCATACTGGGGAGAACAACTTGTCTGTTGATTGATGTGTTTGTTTCATAAGTCTTAGACGGAGCCTGAAGTTACGCCAGGTAGCCTTCGAAACGCTTTTACTTTGCATTAGCAGAAGTAGATAAACGCTGCTTCAGTCAATCTCCGTGAGCTTGTGAATACATCACTTCATCTGCAATTTACCCCAGTACATATATCAAGTGCAGATCTGATTGTTGATGGTGAACAATGATCAGACACTTGAAAGGCTGAAATCATTCACTCGGCGACTCTAAATCAGTTTTGAGATCAGATCCAAAGACTCCACTGGAGGATGATCCCGACCAGCAAAAACATGAAAGGAGAATATGGACAGATCAGGTATTCAAGTTGGAATTTTATCCAAGACATTTTGTTCTTTGTCATAAATTATGTCTTCTCTTTTCCCATGAATGTCAAGAAGGCTTTGCAAAGTATATTGTATTTGAGAAAAGATCCCAGGCCTGCAGTTGATTCTTTCCCTTTGAAGATTGTGAATACCAAATATTTGCATGCCTTTGAGCTTGATCAAGATCCTTTTTCCGAATTTTGTGATGACCATCTTCAAATTGATGAATCTCAAGAGACCAAGACTGATTCTATACCTGCTGTACATACCCTTACACCTTGTAAAATTCCAGATCGGTATAAACCTCTTGTTTTACCTTCTGTTCTTCATGCTTTCCCCAAAAACTATGATCTATACTTGCCGAGGTTTGATGGTGAAAGTAAGAATGTCAACGCTGAGCAACATGTGCAGAATTTTGAGAATTTTCTAGATCTTTTTGAAGTTGATGAAGAAGATGTTAGTATTAGGCTTTTTGCTCTTTCTTTGCAAGCCAAAGTGAAGAGTTGGTTCAAAACCCTGCCTGATGCAAGCATTTCAGATTTCCAGCAGTTTGTCAAAGTTTTTCTCGACAGGTGGATGATCGGGCAGAACCTTTTCTTGATTATAGAAGAGTATAACCAGCTGAAAAGACTACCAAGGGAGACAGTACAACAGTTTTCAGCCAGATTTAATCAAGTTTATTATTCGATGCCAGTTGATATAAGGCCTACTCCTAGATCTGCTCTCTTGCACTATCCGGGTGCCTTTGATCCGGAGATGGAGTTTCAGCTGAGAGAAAGGGATATTGCAACACTTCACGAGATGCAAAACAGTGCAGTAAATGTAGAGGCTCATCTGCTGATCCGAAGGGCAAGGTTGAAAGAAGAAGAGATGAAAAACATAGATCCGGCCGAATCAAAATCTCTAGAGGTGAAGCTTGACATTTTGGTAAGTGCAGTAGAAAAGATGATGGACAAGATCAACGCAAGAAATGCTTATGATGTTCAAGCTCATGGCTCGCTGATTGAAGAAGAACAAGTTGCTGATCCAAAACATTTTGTTTCTTATCCTGGTTGTCATAGATCTGATAATGATTGTTTTGTAGATCACCTTGGAGAAGAGAGATCTGTTGATATGACATGTATGCTTGATGATATGATTTATACCAATGATTTGCCTCAGTTTGATGAGTATGATGATGATTATGTTCTCCAAACAGAAGCTAATCTTGCAGACAAATCAGTAGCTAGTTTGTGGGAGGAGGAAATTCATTTTCAGCAGTTTGAAAACAATGTTCAGCCATCACATATCAGCTATGACAGTGATGAGGAAAGTGCAGCAAAGTTTGAAGTAAGTGAAGGATCTTTGCCTTTTTGTTTTGATTCATGTCAGTTCATCAGAGACAACTTCCATGCAATTAGAAATCAGCGGTCAACAAGTCTTGATCTAGACCATCTTGAAGGCAATAAAAACCTTGTTCCAGACTTCTCATATTCAGATTTGCAGCCCCCAAATGCCATTGGTTGTCAAGTTGCAGATGAAGGCATGGAAGCTAACATATTTGATCAAATGATACAAGAAGGTTCCCTACCATTCTGTTTTGAATCATTTCAGTATTTGAAGGGAAATTTGCATAGTCCATCTTTAGTGAAGAATGAGCAGCATGTAGGCAATCATGTAATCACAATGGAACCAATAGAAATGGGATTGCAACAATCTTTTCAAGTTTTTCATGATCCAATAGCTGATGTTTTGGATGAGGTTTGCAGTCAAAGTCTTTCTCCATTGACCACATGTGAGCTTGAAACATGTGCTGATATGAATTTGATCCGGCAGTCAGTTTCTTTGTCATTTTCAGCAGAGGTCTCGTCACAAGGCTCAGATCAAAGTTTGCATTCATGGTATGAAGGAAAGAGAAGTAATCCATTGGATGACCTAAGTTCCAGTGTGCTTGAATTTCAAGATCCTTATGCAGTGTTTTTGGAGGTGGATAGAGAATTCATATCTTTCAACGGATTTGTTTCCAAATTGTCATGGGAGTTGCCTTTCAGTAGTTCTCTCTTGTTATTCATAAGCGAGAATTTGTGGAGAATTCAACCAGCAGACAGAATACTTACTTGGTTGCATTGGTTGTTTCATTTCACTTGATCAGGTGATGAATGAAACTGTTAGAGTAGGTTGTGATGAATAAGCTCCACTATGAGCATCATTTCTAGTTTGTCGGTTGTGTTTAAGTGTTGAGTCAGTTGTTAGTTGAGTGAGAGTCAATTTGTGTTGTCAAGTCATCAGTTTTCAGTCATGCATTTTAGTTTGAGTTTTTGACTCCATTGCCCAATGAATAAAGCACTGGTCGGCTCTCCCAGAGGTCTAAGGTTCTTGGTACCTCCAAGGAGCTACCATCCCCATTGGAGCCAATGTTAGAGTCGGTCTAGTAGCCTCCATCAGCGATCAAAGCTCTTTGCATTTGCATAAGTAGGTGTCTCATCAGTGTCATTTTCTGCATTCCATTAGGCATGCCATAACCCTAATGGAGGAGCTGGTGCCTTTGTCCCCCTCTTGGCATTGCTGGATCAAAGTCATTTCAGTCCTTAATCTCTTTCAAGCTTGTCTTGTCTTGTCTTGAGGTCAAATTCCTAGGTCTAGGGTTTTGGTCAAGTTTGTTTACAAGGTCATGTCTCTGAAGGTCAATAAGTGCTCAGCAAGCCAGAGGGATGATTTTAAAGGTGTTTCTTCGAAAGATTCTATCTTGTACAGTTAAATCTCACCTTGGATTTAAAAACCCTGTTTTTAAAGCCAAGGTCATTTTTCAAAATTTTGTAAAAAATGGTAAAATTTCAAAAGGCTTCAAAGGACAACATGTAACCCTGGCTTCCTTGCCAAGATCCCTCAGATGTTATCTGTGCAAAAAGTATCAAGCAAAAGCATCAAATGAGTCAATTTCAGGACAAAAGGAAACCAAAAAAGTCAAGTTTATAAAGTGTCATGGAAAAGCATTAGAAAGTGGGTTGTGACATGAAATTTATTCAAAGCCAGGCTATAAAGGCTCTATTTCCCTCCATCAAGCTCCATTATGCATCCAAGTGATAGAGCAACTGATTGCAAGAGAGTTTGAGTGAAGTTTGTGAGTTGGGAAGGCGCGCGACCCGTCAAACCAGGCGCGCGACCCGTCAGGCGCCCTCCGCCAGTGCAAAATTATAACGGGCGCGACCCGTCAGAGGCGCGCGACCCATTGGGTGAGGCGCGCGACCCGTCAGCGCCCTCTTTGTAAAACTGCCTGCAAATTCACCAAGGAGCCACAAATCGCCAAACTTCGTAAGGTAGGCCCTCAATCTTAAACAATTCTTGCTTGCCATGGTTAAAGGAAATCATGATTGCATTCTCAAAGGCCTTCATTTGCAAATGAAAAGCTCCACTTTGCTTTGGTTTAAAGTTGTCCAAATGGCGGTCCATGTCACCATTCAGCTGAGTGTATCATCATTCAGAGGGTTGTCATCATCATATTAGGTTCCATTGGGTCATGTTACACCTTGTTCATGCTTCAGTTGCACCCAGGCAAGGTCATTTCCCTCTCCTAGGGTTTTGAAAGCTAATTTCTCTTGGACGGTCAAATCATCGGAAAAACTTGTATCCAGATGTTCATACACCTTCCCCTATCTTTCATGTACCTTATCCAACACTTCCCATCACTGAGATCCCCCAAATTCCTCATTTTTGCACAAACCCTAGTTTCTAGCTACAACCTGGCAATTTTCTAGGTTTGGCCTGTGTTTTGCCCTTTTGGACCCCTTTCCCTCGCTCAATCTCTGAGATTCCACTTTCCCCTGCTTCCTAACATCCCTCCCTACTTCCAAAAATTTTCCCAAGAATTTAGAAGCCCCTTATCCCCTTCATTTCGCTTCATTTCGACAAAATTCCTTGTTTCACACATCGGGGCAAGTTTCACTCAAATGATGTTTCAGAGCAATCAAAGATGAATTTTACAAAACGGAGAGAGGTTTTTGTCCAAAACATGCCAAAGAAGAAAAACCTCCTTCACTTTTTGCACAGGTGTCATGGTTTTAGAGAAATGTCAAAATTACAATCGCTGGATCCAAGGAGGTTGGCCAAGGCACAAAAAAGGAGAAAGAGGCCCGATCCCCTCCATATCTTGGCCGAGGCTTCACTAAAGGACCAAGGCACTAAATAGCCTAGCCACAGCACAAATCCCAAGAAATTTTGAGAATTTTGGGTGAATTTTGGCATTTTCAGGCAATTTGCAGGTTTTTCCCATTAACGGGTCTCACCCCCCGCGCGACCCTTCATCATGGCAACTCCATTTGGCAAAAACTCAGCATTTCCAGACTTTTCATGCAAAGTTACACATTCTCATGGATGGACTTGAGATTTGGTGAAGTTTTGGGCCTCCAGAAAGTCAAGAAACTAGCAAAAAATGACTTTCTGCCACTTTTTTGAATTGCAGAAAGCAGTCTTGGGAGATTTGATTTTTGACAGGGCAAATGAACTCCAAATTAAAAAATTCCAGTTGGGTTGGAAAGTAGACTCAAAGACCTTTCCAACAAGCCCACTTTTTCTCAATTTGGTCACCTTCAAGTGCCCCAAAGATGGCTCCAAAGGCGCGCGACCCGTCAGGCAGCGGCGCGCGACCCGTCAGGCAAATTTTTTCAAAAATGCACTATACAGCTCAGAAAACGCAGATTTGACTCAGTTTGACATTTTGGGATGAATTGTGATCCTCTTTGATGTAATTATTGTACTTTTTAGACACTTTTACTCTTATGTAACATTTCTAGAAGATTCATTCATGAAAAGGGTAAAAATTAAATGAATGAATTGGTTTCCTAGCTTATAGAGGCAAGTTGTTTTGACTGCCTAGTTTGTAGTGCTTAGTTTAGAAGTGGTTGAAACAGCTCCTAGGATAGTGAGCTCGACCCATGGAGGCAGGGAAAGAGGTTAGATCATCTATATTATGTACTTTCTTGCTCATTTTCATGGTTGGACTCTTGAGGGATAAGCTATCATTGTATTATTCACTGTATCTCTGCAATTTTTGGCTAAGGAAGACCAGGGTTTTGCAGTCCTCTTTGGGATTCTTGTGGACTCATGTGTTGATGGTGTGTTTCTCAATATACTTGTAAGATTGTTATGTGATTCATTTCCTTTCTTTTACTTCTGCACATTAAACAAATGAAGTGTTAAAGTAAGAATTCATGCTTGCCATGCTCTGCTTTTAAGTTTGTTTAATTTCAATGTTTTCTTCTGTCTAAAGAGAATTCAAAGTTATTGTTTGCTCTCTTTAGCTCTTCATCTTTCTTTCCTGACCATCCACCTCAGTTAAAGGCATCAACACTGTCTCCTACCTCGCCCCAAGGAACCCCCTGCAGAAACTGTGTCCAATCCCCGCACCCAAAATTGCCCTCTCCTCAATTTTCCACCAAAAACCCCAAAAAACCCAAATCAAACTATTTGATCAGTTTACTAGCCTAATATCAGTGTTACCTTATTGGTAATCTCATCTATTGAAGATTTTACCGAGATAGACCGGAGAGAGCCTTCTCCTGCCCCGTAGGGCTAGCTACGAGGCTAAATGGTTTGATGTTGCCTTGAGGTTTACCTTTCTCAGCCTGAGGTGAAATTTCAAGCGCTAACATAAGGTATTACAGACTCATGTGCTGGTGTGTGTGTTCTGTGTTATTGAAGCAACGGTTCGATCAGATTGCCAATACATAGACAATAAAATGGAAAGACAATAGAGAAATACAGTAAGCAGACATAAAGACACAAGCAATTTTAATAAGGAGTTCAACCTATTCTCCAGGGCTACATCTCCGGTTTAGATTTCAGTGGTGGCCTTGTTTTATTGTGCCTTTAAGCAGAGAAATTACAATACAGGGACTCAATGTGAGTTCTCCTGAAGCAAGTTTTGCTTGGCAGGGTGGTTCTTGGATTCCCCAAGCCACTTGAGTACATAGACTTCTTCTTCCTACCAACTCTGTGACCTTCTAGAATACAGGGGAGAGCCCAATGTGGTGCTCATCCCGGACAGATCCTCTCTGGGACGGCTCGGATCTCTCAAGCCTCTGGTGCTCGATGTTACCTCTAGTCAACTCGACCCTCTGCCCTCTTCTGCTTTGCTTTACTGCTCTTTGTGTTCAATCCTCCTCTCTGGGTTCACTGTTCCACTTCTTCGTCTCTCGACTCTTGTTGTATTACTTCGCTATTTCGATTGTCTCTGTTCATGGCTTTAGCCATTCGATCCCTATGCCTATTTGATTCCTCTTCCACCTCTGCCTCTTCACCTTCTGCAGTTGCGCTTGGAGTTCCTGGTTCGGCGTCATCATGAACGCTCAGGGAGTGGCCACTTGTCCTCCTCTAAACGGCGCCAGCCTGCTTCGTCAGTTCGTTTCTTCAGTTACATCGTGGATGCGTTCTTCCTCCACCATGGCGGTCAAACGGATTCCAAATCCCTTCTAAAACGCGGCTTAATTCTCTGTCGGTTCCGCTTCCTCCATCGGGCGCGATCTCAGTCGTCCGATCTGGGCCCTCCAGATCCAATGCCATATGCATGTTTCATGTGGTTGACTTGCTCGACTGATAGTGCGCGATCAACGGCAGTTTTATCTCACCTTCGCTTGCCACGCGTCGATCGATGTATGGAATCGCTCCGCTCTTGTCCAAAACCTCTTACCGTTTAAGGGCGTCCCAATCAAAACTACCGGTTTTCCAGAGTGTAGGTCCCGCCTTGTACGTTTAGCGCTTTTTCCTTTTCTGCCCACGGTCCTCCAGTTCCCAACACGACCGAGTGCTCAGGCTTCCTCCATTTTGGCCCTGTTCACCCTAGGTGCTAATCGCGCATCAAAATCCACCTCTGTTTCCTGATCCGGGGCTCCCAAGGGCTACTATGACCTCGCACGCAGTCTCCATGGGCCTCAGCGCGCTTTGACCGAGGTCCTCATCGTTCCACGCTGGCTGCCATTGCCACTGGTTTAGGGTGTTTTTAATTGTTGTTTTGGATTATTTAGAGATTTGTTCCGACCTGATACAGTCATGGTTCTTTGACAGTCTTCTATGGATCCAATTCGGATCACTATACAAGTATCATCCTGGAGAATAAGTGTATACAACAAATGATAGTGGACAATGATAAATTCAATGGCAGAAGCAGTTACTAGCAGTAGAGCCTTTGTAGCCAAAGAGGATTTTAGACAAGAGACTAATTAAGAAGACTAGGGGCACGAAATACTACGAGTATCTGGTCAGGTGGAAATACCATCCAATAGTTGATGCAACTTGGATGGCTGCCACATTACTACAAAAAATTGACAAAACTTTTGAAGACCTCATGGTCAAGAGCTCATGAATTCTTTGTTCCTTGGGAGTATGATATACGGGCAGTTGTAAAATCCATTGAATGAGAGGTCAAAATTGCTTACCAAAGGAGTTGGTTCCTCATTGAGTGGGTTTGTTAGGATAAGAGTTGGTTTTGATTTCCATGTAATCTATTAAATTTAGCTAATTGTTGTAATTTGTTCTATTATGCCAAGAATGGTTTGTCTGATCCTATTCTTGTGGATCTAGAGAGACCTATGATGTATTATTTATCCTTTGATTGAATTAATAAAAATAATCAAAGAGTGGAGTGTGAGTGTGGATTTGAATAACAATATCTTGAACCAGTCCTCCTGCAATCTATTTTTTCCATTCTTGAATGTGTACATACATATATTATAAATGTTTCCGGGGTGTTGTGTCCCAAACCAACTTTGCTTTAAACCTTGTAATCGGAGATAGGGGAAAATCAGATCCTAATTTAGGATTTAGTGAGTTGGAGGCCTGTAGGCAAGATGGAGTCGAAGTTGAAGTATGCAAGTAAAGTGAAACAGAGGCAAATACTTAGTCTTTTTTAAATTTTAATGGAAGTCCGTCTATTGGGAAAGGTTTGGGAGACAAAATTGAATTTCCATCAACAAGTATTCCTCAAGTGACAAATCACATAGGGTCTTCCCCAGAAGATCAAAAGAAGAGTAACCAAAGGAGTAGTCGGGGTAACGAGGACCCAAGTTAACGTGTAAGAGGCTAGGGTGATGTGGAGTTTCTTTCATTGATGCGAAGACTAACAAGGGGTCCATGAAGGACTATTGACTCCACTTGGAGATAAAAATATTTGTACGTAGTTAAGAAGGCCCAGGGGCAGAAGTTGACGAAAGCTAGGAACAACATTTGACAAGAATAATTCTTATTCCCTGGAGTTTGTCTCCCATAGGATCCCCTTTATGCACATATTTGGATAGGTCGGGGACTAAGGTCTTGTGATTCATTCATATTGCATAGAGTGGGAGGAAAGTCTTAAACGTTGAGATCTTATAGAGTAAGGCCATGTGAGTTGATGCCTATTACTAAAGGATTGAGTCGGTGGTTTTTACAAATGGTAAGCCCCTCCTCCTTTTTACTATATATATATATATATTGTTTCAACTAAGGTGGCTCTAGTTTGGCATTGGGACATTAAAGGGAATTTTTGAGCCTAGTCAACATATATACAAATTTAAAAGTTAAGGCCTGCACCAAACTATTGAATCACTTTTAATACCCTTAAATATACATAATTTTTGAAGTCATTGGAGATATATTCACCCTAATTGTTTGACATCAACACCTAAATTTTCCTCCGTGTCTAGTTCCCTAAAAGAGCTTTGACCTCTTGGAGCTTACTGAAGACCTGACTCTTGGTATTCATGAATTGAATCCAGGTATTCCTGGAGAATTCATCTATAAATTTAACATAATAATCATACTCACTTAAATAAACTAATGACATTAGACCAAAAACATAAAAGTGTACCAAATCAAGAATCCATGTTGCTCTATTCTCACTTCTTGGAATACAATATTGGTGTACTTTCCAAGTGCACACCCTTTGCACACATTTTGATTCTCTATAATGAACTTTGGTACTCCTATAAAAATATCTCTTACTACTCTCAAAGCCATAACTAACTTTAAATCATTGTTGTTGCTACTGTGTATCAAGGTTTGAGGTGCTTGAATGATCAGGAATGATCTGAAATGATCAAGGAGCGATCCGGAGGATACAAAAGATGCTCAAGTTCTCGAAAAATGATCAAAAATCGAATTTGTCATATGCTTTTGAAACTAGCTTCATTGTGTATATTTCGTTGTTCTGAATCCAATGCAACTTGAACAGGTGAAATCCGACTTCGTATGAATAAGTTATGCAAAGTCAAAGTTCGAGTTAAAATAGGGCAAAGAGTCAAAGGTCAACTGGTCAAAGTCAAAGTCAATGCTCAAGATTCCACAAGTCATAGGTCTTCGTAAGGTTCTAGTGGTCAAGGTTCCAGGCTCATGGTTTTGGCTGACACATGACATTTCCAAAATTTGACAAGTGTCATTGCGTGGTTGGTTGATTTTGGACCAATCCTAAGGTGACATGTGGCCTTACAAGATTGGCCAAAAGTTTGCTAACAAACCACTGGACTCAATGGGATTTGAAAATTTGACCTCTTGGGAAAAAATAGGGAAAAAAGTCAAAGGTACACTAGTCAAAGTCAAAGTCAACACTCAAGATTCCACAGGTCAATGGTCAACACAAGATTCCAGGCTCATGGTTTCTGATGACACATGGCATTTCAAGAATTTGACAAGTGGCATTACGTGGTTGGTTGATTTTGGACCAATCCTGAGGCAACACGTGATGCTATCGGAGGGCAATGGTTTTCATTGACACATGGCATTTCCATAATTTGACAAGTGTCATCACGTGGTTGGTTGATTTTGGACCAATCCTGAGGCGAAACATTGCCCTATCAGAGGGTGACACATGGGCTTCTAGGCTCATGGTTTCCGCTGACATGTGAAGTTTCCAGAATTTGAAAAGTGTCATTATGTGGTTGGTTGATTTTGGACCAATCCTAAGGCGACACGTGGCCCTATCGGGGGGTGACAGTTTCCACTCACATGTGGCATTTCCAGAATTTGACAAGTGTCATTGCATGGTTGGTTGATTTTGGACCAATCCTGAGGTGACACGTCGCCCTATCAGAGGGTGACACGTGGCCTTACAAAATTGGCCAAAAGTTTTCCAACAAACCAATGGACTCAACAGGATTTGAAAATTTGACCTCTTGGAAAAAAATCTCATGTCTTACCAACTGTGATACATTTTTTACTTGTTATGTATAGCGGAAGGCGTCTATTTAAAGTGGATGCACCGAAAGGTTGGAGGAAATATTGACGGAGACAACCATTTTCGGCAGCCCACCAACCTTAGCATTGGTTAAGTGTTACATATGGTGGGAACGTATTATAACCAACACATTGGATAGGCCTTGTACCATTAACATTAATGTATATACGTTGAATGGTGGGGTGGTGGGTGTGAGGACCCGATCCAGACTATATACATTTTTTTTTTTTTTAAACAGCAAATACAACCAGAAAAGAAACGCATTGAAATTCAAATTTATTTAGCACACACATTCCTACCACTCATTTCAGGAAACATATCATAACATTTTCATACTTTTAATTAAAATCAATAGTAATGAAATACATATGTACCGTTCACCAGAAGGCGAGACTCCACTTGCTCTGTGGTTGCTGGTATTCCCTTGTAGCTGGTCACCTCCGCGAGTGAATGATGACGCACTTGATCCGAATGCGAAGACCCACTCGTTAACCTCCCAGCCTACTCCTTGGGTACTCTTCTTCCCCGCGGACCCCCGAGCTGTAATGGGGTTGTACAATGGAGAAAAGCACTAGCTGGTAGAGGAGAGCACACCTTGGCTCAAGAGTCACCTCTCTAAAATCCTCTACCTCACCAAACTCACTATAGCTTCGTAACACTGCTCTAACATCATCTCATCCATCCAACAATAGGGTTCCCAAAAAGGTCCCTTCTCCCATGGCTTGCCCCTTCTTTTATAGGAGTCCTCATAGGTGACACTTGTCATGTCATGCATAATTAATTATTTTTTTATAATTCAATAGCTTGATTATTCACCCACCCACGTGTCATTCTCACATCAAGGGTCTCCCAAAATTATTTACTTAAATTTTTATTTAAAACTAATATTTTCCTCACCTCAACAAGATTCCTATTTCTTCTCCTAGTTGTCTCTTTATTCCCCCCTTTTATTCCTTAATTTGTGTTCATTACTTGAAGTCAATTAATGAGTCAAGATTTTATCCCCAATCTACTCCCTAATTTAACTCAGGTTATCTCCTAGATGGATATTCTTATGTTGGTTGTTGACACATGGAGCTTCTCTACATTTCTCTAAATTTAAATTATTATTCCCATTTTAATTCACCTTCCTCTTTTCTTAATTAGGTTTAAATTAGTTTAGGATTAATCTTTATCCTTACCATTATGTTCGTCTTTCCCCTTTTTCCTAATTAAACCACATAATCTTCCTAGTATTTTCCAAAATGGGAAGGGTAGAGTTTTTAAGGTACTCTATTTTAATTCTTCCTATGATCCTCCTTATTCCAAGTTTTATTTTTCATTTAATTACATTGGTTCCTAATCATCATTTACCCTTGATGTAAATTTACCTAGTTTTCATTCCTTGCTTATATTTATTTATTATTATTTATTTTTAATGATTCCAAGGATGCCAAGTTTGGTTGTGCCCTTCAAGAACTTCCCTAGAAGTTCCAAGGGTGCCACACCTAATAGTTTATTTGTGATGCCAAGGGTGCTAGTTTGGTTGTGCCCTTCAAGAACTTCCCTAGAAGTTCCAAGGGTGCCACACCTAATAGTTTATTTGTGATGCCAAGGGTGCCAGTTTGGTTGTGCCCTTCAAGAACTTCCCTAGAAGTTCCAAGGGTGCCACACCTAGTAGTTTATTTGTGATTCCAAGGGTGCCAAGTTGGTCGTGCCCTTCAAGAAATT
Organism: Pinus tabuliformis; assembly: GCA_031772625.1. Classification (NCBI taxonomy): domain Eukaryota; kingdom Viridiplantae; phylum Streptophyta; class Pinopsida; order Pinales; family Pinaceae; genus Pinus; species Pinus tabuliformis. The sequence goes on along the minus strand of CM062814.1, from coordinate 695,280,186 downwards.
CCCCTGAAGTTCCAAGGGTGCCACACCACTTGCCCTTCAAGCATCCAGTGACTACGAGGGGAAAATATAGTGCAATGTCATAGACCACTATCATCTCCTATGTTGCTTGCAATAGTGAGACTAATGGTGTCGGGGATCAAGGAATCCGCCTTGATGCGCGCCCCCCAGTAAAGTCCTCATGAGCGACCCAACTTTGGGACCTGCCCTCATGGCATCGTGATCTTCAAGGCGAAGGTGTTTCAGCCCTTCCAGCCCAAGTCACGGCGGGAGTGCTAGTGGGTGAGATCAGGGACTCTGTCTCACCCCTCCCATGTAGTTCCATCCACCTGTACAACCCCATCACCCATATGTGGGTCATTCGGTCAAGCAACTAATCTGTGCCTGCAACCATTAACATATCATCAGAATATAGTTAAACATATATGGCAGATTTCAAGATCGACTTAGACTTTAAAAGATAAAATAATATGAATTTTCATCAAACCAGGTGTCATCGACATGTCATATGTGAGTGCCTCTGATGGTTTCCTGCCATACTCAATAATCATCAGTAACAAGGTTTCTCAATGTTAGTCATTATCATAATAGCATCATTAACAATTCCTGGTCATTCACATCATTGTCCATTGTAAGTTTGAACTAACGAAAGTAGGTAACATAGGGGACACATCCCTCATGGCTATCATCAATAATCATCAATGGAAACATACATATTCATTAAGCTATCAACATCATAACATTGTAGAAATATACCTATCCATCAATTTATCATCATTATGCTTTTAGTAGAGTGCATACATATTCTTTACTACCCTCATCATAAATTCAAATAGAGACCAACTTAACTATTTAATGTTGCAATCATCAGAATACTGATAGATAAGATACATAACCATTCATGCTATCATAATATCAATGGAAAGCATTCATAAACATCACAACCATGACTATCTCAATCGCTAATAATAGTGTCATGTGTCCGGATCCTCAACCTGAGGTCCTCAAAGAATAAAGTGTCTAAGATAATTTCATATTAAGGTCAGGAGACTAGAGTGGGCACTACATACACCCCCTCTTAACAATGGACTTTGTCCCAAAGTCCTCGAGACATAAAGGAAAACAATGACACATATCCTAGGAATCCTTCCTGAAACTCTTGCTAACCTTCTGGTAACAGGTATCTCTGATTTTTAAATTAAGCACATTTCTTTTTCTAATGAATTAAAATCAATTAACAAAATCGTTTTCATCTTTTGGATTAAGTAATTTTCTCAACTAATGTATTTATTTATTTGTTATTATTATTTTTATCATTTTTACCTAATTAGTTCTATTAGGCCCTCATGAAACATTGTCATAAAATCTAATGCTTTTCATTTTCATTCCTTTAACCTCTTGAATATTCAAGAATGTCTTTCAAGTATAGTTCCTTCGAGCATGAGCTTGAGATGTAATGCCCAACAATTGTCCTTGTTATGATCATCCTTCATACTATGTTCATAATGCAGGTCTCTCTTCTTTTCTTTTTTTTTGCGTAGATGGTCTGGGTGAACTAATTTATTCAAAAATCAATTTTGAATAGACTAATTTATAAATGGTTTCGCCTATAGACCAACCCCTATCCAAGCATATTAACCAAAAATTTCTTATTAGAACACTGTTATGTAGCATATTATCTTATGGCTAAGACGACCAGGTACAAGTGCACCATCTGCAATATTTTTTTTTTTCAATCGTATTAGGCAAAGCAGAACAGAGCAGAATATAGGGGAAACAAATTAATGAACCATAGGGATTAACTTATAGACGTTGGGTAAACAGTTCAATTAAATTAATTGAAACACTTACCGATTAATTTAGAATTGATCTAATGGAATTGTGCTAGGTTCATTATTAAGAGAGGCGAGTTATATAACATAGCTGGGTTAAAGGAAAACCTGCAGGGTTAATGAAAAATTAAATAGGTTAAACATGTAAAAACTGAGTTAACGAGAAGCTGTATTGAGTAAACTTGGCTAGCCGGTGCCCTCTCTGTGTACCTATGTTGAACATTAGAGCAGGGTTTCAACAGAAGCAGCAACAAATAGAATAGAGCCAGAGCTAGAGCCATCTCTGGGTATCTGAGTTGCACATTAAAGCAGGGTTTGAACTGAAGTTAAAAACTCTTCAGTAATTTCAGGGCATAAACCAATCCAGCTGGCCTTCCTTGAAGTTGTTTTCTCTGACAAAAAAAACAAATGATAGAAATCCAATTGCCTTCTCCTCCCCATAACGCCAACACCAGACCATACAAAAACAGACAGCCAACCCTACAAACATACCAGGCCAGGCCATGGACAGAGGAAGGAGCAAGAATATGCTGACATTGTGTGAGATTGGATGTATAAAAACCTTATATCAACTATCTCCAACCTTGACGCAATAAATCATTGGGGTTTTAACCCCAACACCTGCTACAAACACTCAGAGATTGCTTACCTTGACGCAATAGATCATTGGGTTTTTAACCCCAACATCTGCTACAAGCAATCAGAGATTGCTTACCAGAAGCTACCATGCTTCTAATAGTATAAAATTTGGATTTCTAGCCCTAAATATTTCAAGTTTAAAGCCTACTCTCTTAATTGATTATTTGCTTCTTCTTCTTTTTTATTTTTTATTTTTTTTTCTGAGTTTCATCGTATACGTATAGATTCTTTGTAACTAGAAAATTCTCCTCTTGATATACATGCTCAGTAAAACCACTCCATGTAATCTATGACCAATGTGACTTCACATGACACTTTTGTAATAAGTAGTAAGGTCATTTTGGATGTGGGATCATGATAAGACGGTGGAGATTAAATCATGGTTACCAAAAAGGTAAAAAAAAACGCTACACTAGTTTCCTTCCGAGCACTTGGCTTTTGTAGTGACAACCAAACACTTCTATGTATTACTCTATTAAATCAGTTCACAGGTGTTGGATTTATGTCCTTACACAGAGGAATTTATCCATCCATCGATGGATAGCTAATTAGTGATTCCATGGGAGATTTCTTTCATTTATTTTCTATATTGTCAAACCCTTTATTCCTTTGACTATGTTATTCATTTAACTCGATGGATGGATAGCTAATTAGTGATTCCATGGGATATTTTTTTTTTTTTTTTTTATATTTTCAAACCCTTTATTCCTTTGACTATGTTATTCATTTAACTCTGTGACCTTGCTAAAATTATTTTAGGTACACCAAGGTTCTACGACAACTAGTATTCAAACCATTTTTAACCAGGAAAGTAATGAGCATGTCTGATAAGAAGATTCAAGAAACGTGCTCAAGTTGCCAAACTTGAGTTACTGTGGGGTTGATTTTCAATTAGCTTGTTATTATTGTAACAAATCACTTGCTGAATTTTTTTCAAGGTTTGCGGTGTCCATTGTAAGCAACCGTAAAGACTCCACTTATATTGTAAGCAATGATAAAGACTCTATCTTTATTCAGCTCGAAAAATGGGTTTATAATCTAAATTTTGAATCATGGCTTTAGACTCCACTAAAATACATTGAGTTTCAATGAAAAGTCTCTGGTAAGGGCATCACATTTAATTTTAAAATTAGCAGTTATAAATTTGATTTTTAATTAACTCTATTTGATTTTCTTTCAAACTTCACAATCGTAAATAATAAAGAGAATAACTAAGTGTTGAAAATGAATTTTCATATCTCAACCGTAGAGTTTAACATTTCTTAATAAGAAGACTGTGTTATTTAGATTTAGTGATAAAATCTGTTCGAACAGGAGTAAACCAGAAGTAGAGATAGGAGATTATGTTAAGATCTTTATTAATAAATAGAAGATTTCAGTTAAGCTATTATTAGAAAATTAATGTGATAGGGGAGAAGAGTTAGGCGAGGTTTTTGTGGAGCGAAAAGCTCAGATTTAGTGGAGTAGTTATGTTAAAAAAAAAAAAATCAAACAGATATCGGTCTAGGGGGATTTTTGCTAATTCCGCCGAATACATGAGTTCGTCTGCGTTTACACAATTTAATAATCACTCGGGAGAGAGGTGACGATGAGACTGAAAGCTCCCTGTCAGAAATTTCTGTTGATAAATTCGAGGAATAGACTACGTCTAAATGGATGATATATTAGTTCGTAGGCGCTTACGCAATATGACTATTTATCTGGGTACTTTACAGATCGTGCTTGGGCGTGAAGGCTTCGTTTTGACTTTCGTTAACGAAGTGCAACGAGGGAGATTCGTTGTTCCTTCCCAGATAACGTTTTCAGCCATGGCGTTGCTTTCATCCACCTGTCTTCCGCTTAAATATAAAACTCTGTTTCATTTTATATATAACGAAATCTACAACTGAGGTTTGTGTACAATCGAGGGACAGATCTGGCAATTCGATCTGGTTGATTTGTGTAATTAATGGAATAGATGTGGCCTGCGTTAATTGTCACAGATTCCGTTAATGTATCTGGTTGTATAGAAGTCCCCTTCATAGGCAAGCTAGCGGTTTTTACTACAAGTCTGTTATGAGTGGGCGTGTTCAAATTTTGCCAGGGTAGTGCAGGGAAGCCGATTCATTATGCATTTGTTCATTATAACATGGATTTCCTGGAGGGCATGGCTGTCAAGTTTTGCTCTAGCAGAGCCGCTGTTAAGTGAAACAGTAGCATGTTTCTTTAGTGTCCCTGCATTACATCGCTTTTCTTGACCAGTTTGTTGAGAAAAAAACCGGATCTGGAGATGGGTGCCAGCGATGCTCTGGCCACCATAACAGATTCGAATTTGGACAACATAAAAAGGTTTGGACTGACATCAGGAAGAAGGTGCATGCATGTCTACATATGTGTTAGAACTTTTCCAGTTGTGGCCTTTCTTATTTTGGATTACTTTTCCCGATGTAGGGAGCAGGAAATTTGTTTTATTCCGAATATGATTTTCAGCACAGTATTAACATAGTTTCTAAATTTAGGTTATAACAAAGTTACTGTTATAACTGTTTCCACTCTAAGCTAGGCTTTGTTTTTCTAGGTGGTCTGCTTATTGAGGCTAGGTGCACTTCTCTAGGCTAAGTTTAGGGTTTGCTTCTAAACTTAGGAACTTTATTTTTGTAAAATACTTGCCTTTTTCATCTGTAAAAGAAGTCCAGTTTTGAGCTAGTGATCACCGATTAGCACGTAAATTTTTAACAGTGTTTTGTAGTTCATCTTTCTGAGTAATAGAGAGACGATGATGAGTTGGAGTGAGTCTTTTGTTATTCCTGTCAGAATTTTCAGAACTAGCTTTTTTGCAGATTTAAGCTATACAGTCCACCGTTCTGGTTTTTCCACTTGTATGCAAATTCAGTGCGCTATTTTTAAAATATCTTAGACAGTTTCAGGTTAGGTTTTCACCGATAGGAAGTGCAGATCTACTTACCATGAATTAAATATTCAACACCATAGCCTCCACTAGCACCAGCAAATCTCAATGTCATGTTGGCTATTTATCAAGATGTCCAAATGTTTTAACTGCTGTCATACAGGCATGCATAACAAAATAATAGTAGTCCACGAGTCAAAAAAATAAGCATGTGAGCCTTGGCCCTAGAATAAACACAGGAATTTTGGCTTTAACAATCAATAATGTTATCTAGTTGTCACAAAACCCACACCAGCGCTTCAGATAGCTACCTGACTTGACCAGCACTTGTGGCTACAATGTGCTCTGGCATGTTACTAAAGTGATCATGCCAGAATCCAGATATTAACAATGCTCACAACTGTGAGCACTTGATCTCATCAACGCATATGTATCTCTATGCACATGATAAAGAGTGCATTTTCTTTTATATATGTAGAATGGAGATTAACAAGTAGAGGAGATCCTCTCATGATGCCCACAAAATTAGCAAGTTCCAACGCGGAAGAAAAGTGAGCAACCTATAGACACAAACTGAGCAACTGTGAATACATCTCTGCAGTTTTCATTCCTCCACATGCATTAAGTTCTAGATCTCAAATCCAAGTGTATTTTAATTATGATAATTGTATTACTGGTCTCTGTATATGTGGTCTTTGCATTTGTCTGTAAGTCCCCTCAGTCCTCCCATAATGGCCTTTCTCATTAACAATCTATAGTTATCAGAATCAGAATTTAGGGGGCTTGGTCTTCACTATCATTAAATTGACAACATTGACACTTGTAATGGTCTGCCTATGTTATTACGTTCACGTCTAAATGGATGAAGCATTTGAATTTTGCTGTATGAGCTCACATAGGTGTACTTTTTCTTACAGGTCAAACTGTCTTTCTACTTAGAGGATATCTACAAACTATCTCCAATTCCTTCATCACGCAATTCATGAAGTCTATCTCCAATTTTAATGTCCTGCTTTACATTTTACAACCGTGATGTCAGTCATCGCATAAATCTGTGATTGCAGCGTGGGATGCGTTGTGGTTTCGAATGCAGGGTAGGGTGACTGCACAAAGCTATTGATCTTCTGTTTCAAATCTTAAGATAACAAAGCCATAGATGTCAGAGTCATGGCTTCGAGTGTCCTGAAAAATCTTTTAGCTCAAAGAAGAGACTAGAGATCCGATAAGGATACAATAGTGTCTCCTTAATAGCGTCAAAGTTTAAAGAAGTACAGGTTATGGTGGATGATTTCCCAAAAGGGCAAGAAAACATTCTGGTAAAAGAAGACGGTTTCTTGCCAATGCTTTTATAATCAGAGTTCTGGTCAATCCTAATGCCAGTAACACCCATGTCTGCCAAGTGCTTACCTTAAGAGGTTGTCAGCCATCGATATTGGTTTGGCCATGGACTTCTTCATTTATATTTGAGTGGATTTCATGGTCTAATCAAGAGAATGAGACTCAGCATGCAACACGGCTGGAGTGGTTCGAACTGGTTTTTTTTTTTTTATATATAAGGATTTCATTTTTACTGCAGGTAATGTCCAAGGTTTTCGCACCAGTAGAGGGAATATGCCTGCGTCTAAGAAGAATGCAACTCAAAGACTCTGAGGCAGCTTTTACAAAATTTTGATTTTGCTAAATCCCTCAAAATAAAAATAACCAGGCAAAAAAAATGGTAATATTTATGCTTTCGGCTCAATGAAATTATACCCAAAATGCTTACGGCTTCCTTACAGTACTCCAGATCTGTAAAAATATATTGTAAAAATTTTTACAAAGGTTTGTAAGAAAGCAACTGAACCCTGGAAATTTCGTAAATTTCCTTTAGAAAAGAGGAGGGCTTTTCAGAGTTTCGTCCTAAAAATTTGTTGAAAAGGGCTTGCGATTCAGATAAAAAAAAATTTAACACCGAACAAAATTGTCATAACCCCAAACCACTGTAGAAAATGATTTTATAAGATCTTATAAATTTAAACTCCTGAAGATCAAGTTGTAGAGATATTCTGAAACCTAAGAGTTTGATGGTACTCATACAAAATTTTAGAATGTAGTAACTATCTAACAAAACTAGTCACGCATGCATGGGCCCATAGGTCTCGAGGTTTCAACTTGGCTCTGATACCAAGTGTGAGGCCCTGATCCAGACTATATACATTTTTTTTTTTTTAAACAACAAATACAACTAGAAAAGAAACGCATTGAAATTCAAATTTATTTAGCACACACATTCCTACCACTCATTTCAAGAAACATATCATAACATTTTCATACTTTTAATTAAAATCAATAGTAATGAAATACATATGTACCGTTCACCAGAAGGTGAGACTCCACTTGCTCTGTTGTTGCTGGTATTCCCTTGTAGCTGGTCACCTCCGTGAGTGAATGATGACGCACTTGATCCAAATGCGAAGACCCACCGGTTAACCTCCCAGCCTACTCCTTGGGTACTCTTCTTCACCACGGACCCCCAAGCTGCAATGGGGTTGTACAATGGAGAAAAGCACTAGCTGGTAGAGGAGAGCACACCTTGGCTCAAGAGCCCCCTCTCTAAAATCCTCTACCTCACCAAACTCACTATAGCTTCGTAATCACTGCTCTGACATCATCTCATCCATCCAACAATAGCGTTCCCAAAAAAGGTCCCTTCTCCCATGGCTTGCCCCTTCTTTTATAGGAGTCCTCATAGGTGACACTTGTCATGTCATGCATAATTAATTATTTTTTTATAATTCAATAGCTTGATTATTCACCCACCCATGTGTCATTCTCACATCAAGGGTCTCCCAAAATTATTTACTTAAATTTTTATTTAAAACTAATATTTTCCTCACCTCAACAAGATTCCTATTTCTTCTCCTAGTTGTCTCTTTATTCCCCCCTTTTATTCCTTAATTTGTGTTCATTACTTGAAGTCAATTAATGAGTCAAGATTTTATCCCCAATCTACTCCCTAATTTAACTCAGGTTATCTCCTAGATGGATATTCTTATGTTGGTTGTTGACACATGGAGCTTCTCTACATTTCTCTAAATTTAATTTATTATTCCCATTTTAATTCACCTTCCTCTTTTCTTAATTAGGTTTAAATTAGTTTAGGATTAATCTTTATCCTTACCATTATGTTCGTCTTTCCCCTTTTTCCTAATTAAACCACATAATCTTCCTAGTATTTTCCAAAATGGGAAGGGTAGAGTTTTTAAGGTACTCTATTTTAATTCTTCCTATGATCCTCCTTATTCCAAGTTTTATTTTTCATTTAATTACATTGGTTCCTAATCATCATTTACCCTTGATGTAAATTTACCTAGTTTTCATTCCTTGCTTATATTTATTTATTATTATTTATTTTTAATGATTCCAAGGATGCCAAGTTTGGTTGTGCCCTTCAAGAACTTCCCTAGAAGTTCCAAGGGTGCCACACCTAATAGTTTATTTGTGATGCCAAGGGTGCCAGTTTGGTTGTGCCCTTCAAGAACTTCCCTAGAAGTTCCAAGGGTGCCACACCTAATAGTTTATTTGTGATGCCAAGGGTGCCAGTTTGGTTGTGCCCTTCAAGAACTTCCCTAGAAGTTCCAAGGGTGCCACACCTAGTAGTTTATTTGTGATGCCAAGGGTGCCAAGTTGGTCGTGCCCTTCAAGAAATTCCCCTGAAGTTCCAAGGGTGCCACACCACTTGCCCTTCAAGCATCCAGTGACTACGAGGGGAAAATATAGTGCAACGTCATAGACCACTATCATCTCCTATGTTGCCTGCTATAGTGAGACTAATGGTGTCGGGGATCAAGGAATCCGCCTTGATGCGCGCCCCCCAATAAAGTCCTCATGAGCGACCCAACTTTGGGACCTGCCCTCATGGCATCGTGATCTTCAAGGCGAAGGTGTTTCAGCCCTTCCAGCCCAAGTCACGGCGAGAGTGCTAGTGGGTGAGATCAGGGACTCTGTCCCACCCCTCCAATGTAGTTCCATCCACCTGTACAACCCCATCACCCATATGTGGGTCATTCGGTCAAGCAACTAATCTGTTCCTGCAACCATTAACATATCATCAGAATATAGTTAAACATATATGGCAGATTTCAAGATCGACTTAGACTTTAAAAGATACAATAATATGAATTTTCATCAAACCAGGTGTCATCGACATGTCATATGCGAGTGCCTATGATGGTTTCCTGCCATACTCAATAATCATCAGTAACAAGGTTTCTCAATGTTAGTCATTATCATAATAGCATCATTAATAATTCCTGGTCATTCACATCATTGTCCATTGTAAGTCTGAACTAACGAAAGTAGGTAACATAGGGGACACATCCCTCATGGCTATCATCAATAATCATCAATGGAAACATACATATTCATTAAGCTATCAACATCATAACATTGTAGAAATATACCTATCCATCAAATTTATCATCATTATGCTTTTAGTAGAGCGCATACATATTCTTTACTACCCTCATCATAAATTCAAATAGAGACCAACTTAACTATTTAATGTTGCAATCATCAGAATACTGATAGATAAGATACATAACCATTCATTCTATCATAATATCAATGGAAAGCATTCATAAACATCACAACCATGACTATCTCAATCGCTAATAATTGTGTCATGTGTCCGGATCCTCAACCTAAGCTCCTCAAAGAATAAAGTGTCTAAGATAATGTCATATTAAGGTCAGGAGACTAGAGTGGGCACTACAGTGTGCACATTGACCATGCCACCATAAACTTTGTTAAATTAATTATATGCCAAAGTTGTAAAAACTAACCACCGAATATCAACAAAAAATTGTGCTTCATGAGGATCTAACACCCAAACTTTGCAAATGTAACATGGGTCCTCAACCATTGACCCACAAGCTCTTTTGTTGTTTGATTTACAGTGCCAAGTTATTTTAAGTGCAACAACTAGTGTTTTTGGCTTATTTTAGCCACTTGGAGACTGTTTTGAGCATGGAAAGAGTCGATACATGGGTTTTGACGCCTTATGAATGCACTAGTGCCATTAGTTTTAAGAGTGGGAGCTCATATTTTGATGTAAAACCATTTGAGATAAAGAGGCCTCCCCACTAAAGACCAGGTGCAAAGACATATCAATTTCGATCAGGATTCAGATCATTGAAACATAAGCCTGTAAATTTTCCCTTGTCTAATCCCAATCACTTTTTCTACTATGACATTGAATCCCTTAAGATAGATGAGTACATGCCCATCTCAGAACACCACCTCATACTCCCTATCCTCTATGGTATAAACTGATATCATATTCTTCATTAACCCAAGAATATACAATACATCCCTCATGACCATGGGTGGTCAAAACTACCTCTAAAAAGATATTGTCCCACACCTAACTTCCTTGAACTTGGTGTCATCTTTAAGCACTACCTAAAGATCCACACACCCTTTACAAGATCTATAAAGTGCTCACATCGACCTGTCATATGGTTGGAGGCCCCACTATATATATACCAAACACTAGTAGATGTTGCACTCGTGGAAATCAACAAAGAAAAATCTCTCTCAAACTGAGTGGAAAACTCATCCACTTTAACTGAAGTTGTAACTTATTTCTCATTCTTCTTGTTAGTACATTGTGTTCTAGCTTATGACATGAAAATCACTTGACTTTGCTCATGTCCTTTTTTTGTTTACCATTTGACTTAGCCCCACCTTTAAGACCTTTCTTGGACCTTCTCTTTCCCTTTGTTGAAAGAGCCACATTTTCCTCATCATCCCCCTACTACTAAGCAATATGGATTAAACTAAGTCCAAGATCCTCCTGCACGAAATCACCCCAAAGTCTCTCCCAACTGGGCATGTTCTCCCTGGAAACAATCTTGTGCACAGAGTTATCCCATTGTTTAGAAAAGCCATTCAAGGATGTCGTAACCAAATTTGATTCCTTCACCTACTCACCAATAGCACCCAATTCATCACACACCTATGACAGTGTTGTAAGAAATGATGTAATTGTATCAGTTGTAATCATCTTGGTGTTCCTTAACTTCTCTTTTAACAACATCTTTTTGTTTTGGTCTGAGCATCGGTATAACTTGCATAAAAAATCTCACGTCTCATATGCATTATCCATACCTGTAACATGAGGAATCACATGTTTTTTAATGTAATCAAGGATAACCCTTTTGGACTTAACATTTTTTTTGTTATATTTGGCCAAAATTGTTGCATCCATAAGAATTGTGACAGGCTTCTCAACTATGTCCCATAACTCATATTCATATAGAATCAATGCTATCATCTCTTTCCATGGATTGACATTTCCTGTCCCCTCCAATCTATTCTCAAACCTAAAACTTGTATCCATATGACCCACTCAACTGATAACAACGTCTAACCCTTTCCTTGATGAACAATCTGCAACTCTCTTGCAAACCCTATTGTCTTTCTTATTTGGTTTCTTCTTCTAGTATCATGTGCTCTGACACCATGTAAATTTTAATTTGACCCAAACAGAGTTTTCAATCTCAATAAGTTTCTCAGTTTACTGCTATCAGGGTTTAATGCTCATACACTAATGCATTCAAAAATTGAACTTATGAAAAAATACACATTGAACCATTTACTATAAACGTTGAGCGAAGACTAGGAAAATAAACATAATTATTTGGGCAATTCCCATGGAAAAACTTCAAAGGGAAAACTAGTAGAGGGAGTAAATTTTATTAGGAGCTCATAGAAAAAATGAGTTGAAAACAAATGTTTCCAACAATAAATGACTTTACTTATCTAAAACATTGTTCCATTTCACTACCCTGAAACTTGTCCCATAGAACCTTGAAATATGTATCATTTTTCTATTGTACGACTGTATGCCTTGTACAATTTTGCAACTACAATAGATGCCTTAGTTTTTGTGCCACAATTTCTTGAACTTTTTGTGCGGTCTATATAGACTATATACAACAAATGTTCGTCAAAATATGTGCATTAACTCAACCTTGATTTCTATGCAAAATAGTGCCTTGATTTCTATGCAAAATAACAACAGTACAACTACAATAAATGGTTGATTGTCCTCCTGGCTTGCATGAAAAATCTCTTGGTAAATACATCTTCTTCTTGATGCTCCTTCTCTCCTCTTTCATTAGCTCTTCGCATCTATCTCTCTCCTCATTAATGAAATGAATAATAATGGTTCCTTTCCCTAGAACCTCCTTTTGTATCTCATTATAATGAATTTAGATTAAAACTATATCTAATGGCTCCAATTAAATCCTTGGCCAATAAGATATATGGTTGTGATATAATCTATCATTATCACAACTTTAATCACTTAAGTCACTTTATTCATTAATAATGAAAAATGTCACTTTAACTTTATAACAAATAAAGTTAATGTTCTAGAGACTAATTTTGGACATTCTCCCTCATGCTAGAAACCAAGCCAATGTGGAAGACACTTGTCTCAGCTAAAAATTTCAACAAAATATATTAGTAATTTCATTATTAACTTTTAAGTTTTCCACTTTTGATTTTGGACATTAAAAAAAAAAAAACCCCTCTCCACACATTGCTTTTATTTTTGCTTTGATTAGAGATCAAATATAAGGTTTCCTTTAATATGGTTTTTCCTTCCCTCCTTATAGAACCAACTCAATAAGACTAGTCTAGGGCTATCTCTTAAAAGTGTTGACCTTAGAGTGAGCACCAACTAGATAAGGCCCTTTGCAAGCCCTAAAAGGGCCAACCAATTAGGATCGAACCATATAGGGAAGTTAATGCATGAACAACTCTTTGAAGGCTCAACCTTTCATCTAAATTAACACTTTCATTACAAGGGTTTACCAAGAACCACTTACCCCCAAGCTTGAATAGGACTATTTAGGACGGGGAGAAAATAACCAATATAATCTGGACATTTTATACGATATGATAATTATAATATTAGAATATAATTCCTTATAATTTCTCTTAAGGTTTGATAGACCAAAGTCAATCTCAGTAGATAGTAACAAACATTATGACAATGAAATACTTTTTTAAGGCCCAATTAATATTTGCACTACTTTTGTGGTTTTTCATATATTGTTATCCATAACCAAGAGAACTATTCAAATACATTTTGTTCCAGGTGGAGGTACAAAATATTTGGTGCCACACATGGAATAGGATATATTTAGATTTCAAATGGAAAATAAAATGCAACAAAATAATAAATTCAAATCCTTAATATTTTAATGGTATCATTATTGTATTGAATAAATGTCTTATAATAGGTATGTTTAATTAAATTGAACACACACACACACACACACACACATGGGGTAACAAGTGGTTTTCCTCACTATAGAGGTGATATTCCAATAGAAGAGATTCATTATAAAAGTAAGATAAAATGACCCATAAGAAACATTCTTATTGTCATTGTTGTAACAACATGTGCGAGAGTTAAAATAAGAATTGTGTATGCATAACTACTTGACCTGAAAGTAATAGAAAAACATTTGGAAAATGAAATAATGAACTAACTACATTGTCAATAATTATGTTTTAGAATCTTTAGTGAGATTTTTAATCCAGGGTTGCCTATTGTGATTGTGCTACTCAATTAATTAGAAAACAAAATGTCAAGTGTCAATTGTAATACATTATGTGGTTAGTTTTATTTTTTTCTTTTGATGAATATTGGTTGCATTAGGTTGGGAAAAACAAGGTGTTATCAATAAATATGTTAGAACCCTAAAATGGATACCTAATATAAATATTATGATAGTAAGTATATTAGATATAATATAAATTAACCTTGATATAAGTGGAAAAGGGAACTTATATTTTGTAAGTTAATTTATGTGCAAATCCTATCAAACATGTCCAATCATTGTTGACTTCTTAGCAAATCGGAGGTTCTTAATATGCAAAATATCAAGACATTAATCCAAATGGAAAAAAGGAATTCCCAATTAGATAACAATCACATTGCAAAAAATATAGAGTCTAAGAAAATCCTTTTGACCAAAATTCAATCTTGTTATTAACTACAATGCTTAATGTTGAGCGTCTAGGCCTAACACAAGCACAATCAATTTAATTCCTCTTCACAATAACTAATAGGTATATTATGTTTCATGTTGGTTGGCTAGCAAGGCTCAATAGATGTTAACTTCGTACTTGTTAAAAATTTATGGTAGAGAAAAAGGTCTTCCTTTAGTTCCTTGGGATGTGTGTATAATTCCCAATTTCCATTCATTGTTTCATTCTTACTTCCAAATGGGTGGTTAGATGTCTAGAATAAGATGCTCTTTGGTAGGATTTGGTTTACCATAAGATGATGTTAAAACATCATGTGTGGAAGGTGTAAGGGGCTTTTTCTTTGTGTGTTATCGTCTCTTCCCTCCCTTTGTTCCAAGTTTTGAGCTCTCTTATATTCAAATAGTTAATCTATGTGGGAAGCCATGGATGGCTTAGTTACATAGAATAGAGAGGGTAGTAGGGAAGGTTGAGATATAACATGTCACACCATTTGGTGTTGGAGGTCTTAGGGAAATTACCTTGTATATTTTTGGGGAGACTTGTGGGATGCAACTACTTGATCTTGGAAATATTTATGGTTCTTGGCACAAGAGTGTGACATTCTTTTCCTTAATAGAGATTTGGTTATGAAGTTTCTTGGGTTCATTCCCTTAAGAATATGTTCAAAATGAACAATGGAATGTCTAAGTCATTTTAGTTTGATCATGGATGGAGCTTTGGTAAGTCGTTATTGCAGTGTGATTCATGTTGATTTTACACAATGGTGCTAATTTACCCAAAGGATATATGGGTGCTTCAAAATGTTTGGTCCATTCGATTGTCTTGTAAGTTGAGAGCATTCTCCTAGCTTGGTATCCACTAGAGGATCCCCTCTAAGGATCCAATTGCTCAACTGGAAAAGAGTGGGATTTCTAATGGTATTTTCCCTATTTGTCATTGTTTTATATGGTGAATCACATATTTTAGGACAATCAATTTGTGAGTAGTTGTTGGGAATTCTTTCAAGATTGCTACTGCATTCTCCTTCGATGTCAAATTCACTAGTGTACTACATTTTTTGGTGATTTTTGTCATCTAATTCGCTCCTCCTTTATAAGGATTTAATAGTGCTTGAGAGTTCTTTCCTTGTTCACCCTTTGGAAAATTTAGTGTAATATTTTTTTTACATTAGCTTTATGTCCAATTTTTGTGCCATGTGGCATAATGAGGTACTCCACCAAATAGGGTCCAAGGGAGCCTTATTGATCAAATATCCTTAAACTTTAGACTTTGTAGCTTACTAAGATTTTATTTCAACACTAATAGTTCTTGAAAGATGATATAAATTCCATTACATATTCCCTTCCACTTTTTTATTTTTATATATGTATTTTTCAAACCAAAAAAAGGTTAAATGTAATTATTAACTAATAAAAGTTCAAAATAGCATCCCAAAAGGGTCGATAATAGTGGACCTACATTAGCTTTGGTAGGTTTTCCTCCAAATACATATTTAATATATCAAGCTAAGTACCTGTTAGCGCTTGGAATTTCACCTCAGGCTGAAAAAGGTAAACTCCAAGGCAACATCAAACCACTTAGCCTCGTAGCTAGCCCTACGGGGCAGGAGAGGGCTCTCTCCGGTTTATCTCGGTAAAGATCTTCAATGGGCGAGATAACCAATAGGGAAACACTGATTTTAGGCTAGTAAACTGATCAAGAGGTTTGATTTGGGATTTTTAGGTTTTTGGTGGAAAATTGGGGAATGGCAATTTCGGGTGCGGGGATTGGACACAGTTTCCGCAGGGGGTTCTTTGGGGCGAGGTAGGAGACAGTATTGATGCCTTTGATAGAGGTGGATGGATGAGAATGACCGGTGAGGAGTTAAGGAGAGCAAGAAATAACCTTGAATTCCCCTTAAACAGTTGAAAACATTGATATTAAGCAAACTTAAAAGCAGAGCATGACAGTCATGAATTCTACTTTAACACTTCATTTGCCTAATTTGCAGAAGGAAAAGTAAGGAAATGATTCACATAACACACTTACAAGTACAAAGAGAAACACACCATCAATACATGTGACCACAAGAATCCCAAAAAGGACTGCAAAACCCTGGTCTTCCTTTGCCAAAAATTGCAGAGATACAGTGAGTAATACAATAAGAGCTTCTCCCTCAAGAGTCCAACCATGAAAATGAGCAAGAAAGTACATAATATAGGCCATCTAACATCTTTCCCTGCCTCTAGGGGTCGAGCTCACTATCCTAGGAGCTGTTTCAACCAATTCTAAACTAAGCACTGAAAACTAGGCAATCAAAACAACTTGCCTCTATAAGCTAGGAAACCAATTCATTCATTAAATTTTACCTATCTTATGAATGAATCTTCTAGAAGAGATAAATAAGTGTCTAAACATCATAAAATTACATCATTTACAACAAGGAGGATGAACATCAACTCCAAAAAGTCAAATCCAGTCAAAACTACGTTTTGCTGAGCTGTAGGTTGAATTCCTGTGCAAACTGCCTGATGGGTCGCGCGCAATTCCTGGATGGGTCGCGCGCCTTTGGAGGCACTTTTGAGGCACTTCCAGGTGTCCAAATGAGGCAAAAGTGGGCTTGTTGGAAAGTTATAGATGTCTACTTTCCAACCCAAGTGGAATTTCTGAATTTAGTTGTCATTTGCCCCTCCAAAATTGCAATCTCCCAAGACTTCTTCCTGTGTGTCAAAAATGTGGCAGAAAGTCATTTTTTGCTTGTTTTTTGACTTTCTGGAGGCCCAAAACTTGGTGAAATTTCTTGGTAATGGCTGAGCAAGTGTAACTTTCCATGAAAAATCTAGAAATGCTGAGTTTTTCCAAAATGGAGTTGCCAAACGAAAGGGTCGCGCGCGGCGCGCGACCCATTGGTGAAGAAAACTTGTGTTTGGCACAAAAAATTCACAATTGACAAAATTTTCTCCAAATTTCTTGAAATTTGGGCTGGGAGTCCCCAATAAAGTACCATGCTCAGTCAAAGAGGCTTTGGCCAAAATTTGGAGTGGATCGGGCCTTTTCCGTCGTTTTAGTGCCTTGGCCAACCTCCTTGGATCTAGCGATTGCAATTTTGACATTTCTCTAAAACCATGACACCTGTGAAAAAAGTGAAGGAGGTTTTTCTTCTTTGGCATGTTATGGACAAAAACCTCTCTCAGTTTTCCAAAATTCATCTTTTATTGCTCTGGAACATCATTTGAGTGCGACTTGTCCCGATGTGTGAAACAAGGAATTTTGTCGAAATGGAGCGAAATGAAGGGGATAGGGGGCTTCTAAATTCTTGGGGAAATTTTTGGAAGTAGGGAGGGATGTTAGGAAGTAGGGGAAAGTGGAATCTCAGAGATTGAGTGAGGGGAAGGGGTCCAAAAGGGCAAAACACAGGCCAAACCTAGAAAATTGCCAGGTTGTAGCTAGAAACTAGGGTTTGTGCAAAAATGAGGAATTTGGGGGATCTCAGTGATGGGAAGCATTTGATAAGGTATATGAAGGATAGGGGAAGGTGTATGAACATCTGGATACAAGTTTTGCCGATGATTTGACCGTCCAAGAGAAATTAGCTTTCAAAACCCTAGGAGAGGGAAATGACCTTGCCTAGGTGCAACTGAAGCATGAACAAGGTGTAAAATGACTCATTAGACACTGAGATGATAATGACAACCCTATGAATGATGATAGACTCAGCTGAA
This sequence comes from Pinus tabuliformis, assembly GCA_031772625.1. Lineage (NCBI taxonomy): Eukaryota > Viridiplantae > Streptophyta > Pinopsida > Pinales > Pinaceae > Pinus > Pinus tabuliformis. The sequence goes on along the minus strand of CM062814.1, from coordinate 695,262,082 downwards.
TAGTGACATAGATTGACATTTGGACAACTTTGAAAAAAGTGAGAGAAAACCCTAGACCTAATGCCTAGTGACCAAATTTTGCTTGAAAACTCTTTGAAATGACAAAATTTGACCTTGACACTCTGAGACCACTTTGTAAGAGCATATTTGATCACTGGAGGAAGGCTGGAAAGACTAACACTAACAGTACCATTAAATTTACCAAACTCAACTTGTACTAAGGCCAACCTTACCCTAGGCCTAAATGGGCCACCATATATACTAGTGAAAGCCACTCATTTTTGCACTAACTTGTAGCCCACTCCTAAAATTTTAGTAAACAATAGAAAATTGACACCACCATGGTATAACTCATAATAAGATGTACCAATTGATATCCAAAAGAAATAATATTGGTCTTAGAGGAATTATACTTGTGCTTTCTTATTCATCAAAGTAGTGCTTTTATTATCTTATCTTTTCCTCAATCTTCATAGTTGTAAGCTTGTGTTAGATGATTGATATTCTTATGCTTTTAACTTCTACATTCTCTTCTTTAACTTTGAGTATTATTTTTTCATCCTTAGTTCTTGATATTATGGGTGTTATTTTTCATATGTAAGTGCTATTATCCACTTTTGTTTTCTATATTTACCTTTTTGTAACACTTTCACGTCTGGATAATATTTTTATGTTTGTGTATTTATCTTAATTGAATTCGAGTGGGGATGAATATGTTATTGAGAGAGGAATTGCATATTTGTGAGCTAGGGTTATTTGTTTAAGCCAATGAACATTAAGTGTTACTAACCATGTGGTTCGACAATAGTATATTTGAGATGGGCTATTTTACCACTTTACTTAAAGAAAGGATTCAATATGAAAGGTGTATCACCAATATCCCTACACTTTAAATATGGGTACCTATTCTCCTAACCGTTATGTTGATTTATAACTATAAAATATGCTTGTGTGGGTGTGCCTCACAATAGTCGGTGTGCATAGAAATTATAGTTAAAATTTTATTTTTTTGATTAAGTAATGTTATAAAAGAAAACATTTAATTATTTTCATATTATTTTATTGTGGGTGGAGTGATGATTATTTATGAGTTTTTTTTGGGAATAGAAGGAATCTAGCAAATAAGCCACTTCAAACAAACTGTAAGTTCCAACCATGCAAATTTCATTGCTATGTAATAACAACCACACCACTAGAATCGTGTGAGCAACCAATAGCTCAAGTTAACTCGAGGTATATATTCAAAATCTGAAATCCTTTTGGTTGATTAAGAGAATGGAAATGCCAAAACTATTGCAATATGGGTAGAATAAAAATAGTCCCTTCAATCAAGATGATTGACATTAGTGGTTAAATTGGTGGTAATTGAGTTTGGTGGTTAAACTTTTTAAGAATGGGATTTGTTGGTCATAATATTGGTAGAGTTATAATAACCATCATTTGCATTTTTATTGGATGTAATTTATTAAAGGCTGATAAGAATGACTAAATTCATTTGAATTGATTTATGGTGTAGTAAGTGGAGTCACGAATAACATGGAGGCTATTACAAAGTAGTCGCATTGGTTAAAATTTAGAAGTCGGACTCTTAAGGATACACAATGTTATCATAAAAGCTTTAAGTTACTTCTCACAAGTCTCTTGTTTACAAGAAATGTTGGATTTTTATTTTTTAATTTATCTCTTTATGTTTTTGAGTTTGCACAATCAATTCTTTATGTTTTGGAGTTTTCACAATCAATCCTTTATTTTTACTTTGTTGAGTGAAATAGAGTAATAGGTGAAGCCCATGGTTGGGTGAATTATGTTTTTCTCCTCTTTTCTTCAATAATATCAAAGGCAAAAGGAAATAAACTAACTCAAACTTGAAACACGTCATCCAACAAGATTTCACTAACTAAATCTTAACGAGGCTTTGATTGCATATGCCTAAGAAATTATAAGTAAAATTTACACACTCTCTAATAAATTATACATAAAAATTATAGTTTGACTATGTCATTATAAATAAAAAGAAAGGATTGTCTAAAATGTTGAATTTACACTTATATTGAAAAGGGGGGGTGGGGTTGAATAAGTATAAGACAATTTCTTACTTCTTTAAACATTCTTGAATCGTAACCAAACAATCTCGCAAATGGAACAAAAGATATATATCAAAATTTATTTATAACAAATCTTTGTAAATGTTGAAAATGCAGCAAGAAAATCAAGTTTTGACTTTGCCTTGGTCAAACTAGATTAAAATTCAAATTTCAATTTCAGCAAAATACTTGGAGGTAGTTAACTGAGATGACATGGTTCTTGTCACTTAATTAACTCAATAAATTCGATCTGGAGACACTTGAGTTCATTTCTACATGATTGATTGCTAATTTGTAGCAATATATTTCATCTCATTTGAGTTATTGTCAGTTTAACTAGTTCTAACTGTCAGAAGAACTAGTGGAGGTCAAGTTGTGCATGTGTAACTTTAACCACACTGAGTGATCAACTAGTTAACTGATCAATTATACCAAAATAATCATTGCATGCAGAGAATTCGAGTTACCCAGTTGAGATTAGAGTTAAAGGATAATGTAATATCATTTGTAAACTAATCCAAGTTGTACAAGTGGTGCATGCAGTCAAAGGATTGGCCCATGGTAATTGTTCAATTCCTTGGTGTGAAATTCCTAAATAATAGGGGCAATTTCCCAAGGTAATAGTTCAAGGAAATAGGAGCTTGGGAAGTCTTGAAATTGGCTAAGTGTTAGGCTAGTTTCAATCAATAAGGCAGAGGGATATACTATACTAGTGAAGGGTGTGCTCAGGCTTCAGCAAACATTGTATTTCTTCTCTATTCTCTTATTAATGCAATACATATAGTAAGGGGTTTTGAGCAGTTTCTTTCCCCTAGATAAATTTTTCTGTATGTGTGATGTTTCCTTTTGCATGTCAATGATTCTTGTTTTAGATGGTGAATTAACTTCCGTAGATCAATAGAGTAGCTTCAAGTCTTATGATTTAATAAATTTCATGAGAATTTCTGAGTATACACATTAATTTCTACATGGTATCAAAGCTGGAATCAATGTCAAGTAGCAATTTCGAAGTTGTCATTATAGGAGGTTCGAGGTTGCGGGTTTTCTTTAGGACTGAGAAGATGACTTTCAATGGAGTAAGGCTCGAGTATTCCCTTGAGGGAAGTTCAAATTATGTTGCATGAAAGAAACAGATGGAGGCAATATTGGAGGATAATGGATTGAAGGAATTCATTGATAATGATATTTTGAAACCAACAACAGATGATGCTCAGAATCTAGCAGGATGAAAGAAGTTTGTTTCCAAGGCGAAGAGCATCATGTAAGAGGGAGTAGGAGACCATATTGTATCTAATCTCCATAGAAAAGAGACTTCATATGCAATATTGCAAGTGCTGATAGATTTGTTCCAGAATAGTAGTGACCACAAGAAATGGAACTTGAGGACAAGCTTTGAAATATCAAGATGGAAAGGAACGAGACCATTCCACAGTACCTGAGCAAGTTCACACAGTGCCATGATGAACTTGGTCAAGTTGGTGTTACAGTAGCATAGGATGATTTGGTGAGCCTATCCCTTCTAGGCCTTCCCAAGATCTGGCACAACTACTAAGATTCAGTGAACAAGAGGGAGAAGCTACCAAATTGGGAACGTCTTTGGTATTATTTGGTACATAAGGAGATAAGGCAAAGCACTAGAGACAGGACCTTATCCAAGGGTGAGGATGAGGAGAATTGTGGCTTGGCTGGAAAGGAAAAGAAAGGGAAAGGGAATAAATCCAAATCCAAAGCAGATTCGAGTTAAGGGGGAAAGAATAAATACTTGTCAATAATCAAGGGCTTTCATTGTCATGAATTCAAGCACTATGCGACGAGGTGTCCACACAAGAAAGAAATCAAGAAGACCACAGGAAGAGCAGTGGGTGAAGCCTTGGCTTCATATTTCAAACTTTATTTTACCCTCATTGCATGTATCGCAAGCAAAACGATCGGTAGTGTGTGGTATCTCAACAATGGTGCCTCATTCCACATGACGGGCAATAAAGAATTTTTTAGTGACTTGGAGGAGAAGGATCTCTAGATGCACATCCAGACAAGAGATGATGGAAGGTATAGTGTGACTGGTATTGGTACAATTACTTTTCAAGGGATTTTGGATCCCCTCTCAAGCTCAAGGATGTGATGTTTGTATCGAGTTAAAGAAGAATCTAGTTTCCATAACAATGTTGGAGGACCATGGCTAGTGCTATGATGTGATATTCAACAAAGGGAAGGTTTTCTTGATACATATCACCATGGGAAAAGTGAAGTAGATCGGGGTTCGAGTGAAGAACCTCTACAAATCAGATGTGGAAGATTGTGAAACATTGAGCACAAAAGTAGAGAAGGTGCAAAGTCGAAACGTCAGTGAATTATGGCATAGAAGATTTCACCATTTTCATCATGGCACTTTGAAGATCATGAAACATATTTATACAAGCCTCACGAAAGGAGCACTAGAAAACAGGATACATGTAAAGGGTGTACATTTGGGAAGTACACTAAATCCACATTCAATGATCGGGACAATAGAGCACATGCATTCCTTGAAAGGATCCACTCTGATGTCTATGGACCTTTCTCGACAGCCTCAACTACCAAGCACAAGTATTATGTTAAATTTCTAGATGATTTCTCGTGAAAGTGTTAGATTTAATTTATGAAGAAGAAAGGCCAGACATTCTCCAAATTTGTTGAATTTAAAGCACTTTTTGAGAAAGAGTCTAGCAGGAAAGTGAAGACTCTCAGGAGTGATAATGGTGGTGAGTATGTGTCGAATGAGTTTAAAAATTTTTGTGCAAAGGAAGGCATTTGACAAGAGTTGACAACACCCCATAACCCACAACAGAATGAGGTGGCTGAGAGGAAGAACAAAAGTATTATGGGAGTAACATAGGCAATGTTGCATGACCAAAGCCTACCTCTACACTTGTGGGATGAAGCATGCAACACAACAATCTATTTATAGAACAGGAGTCGTCACAAGATTATTGGCATGAGTACACTAGAGGAAGATTTTTGAGGGAAGAAACTAGATGTCTAACACTTCATGATATTTGGATCATTAGTTTATTATGATGTCTCCAAGGAAGCAAGGAAAAAGCTAGATCTGACAGTAGAGTTGGGCATATTTTTGGGGTACACAGATACACCTCACAACCATCATGTGTACTTTCCATCCCTTAGGATGACAGTAGTAAAACGGGATGTGAAATTTGATGAGGAGACAGAAATGATGTGTTCTCTTGAGAGGGAGCTTCAGTGGTAGCCTGATAAGGAGATTTTGGCTCCAAAGGAAGAATCTCAACAAGTTGTGGAGAATCCATAAGCAGAGGAGCAGAGAGTGGAGACATCTGCTCAAGCACAGACACCTAGAGAAGGAAGGAAACGAACCAGGGAAGTTGATAGATTATTGCAAGATTCTAGAGAGAATGTGGGAGCACCCAAATCACAACGCAGGCAGAGGAGGTCACCGAATTAGTACAATGGCTACATGGCTCTGATGAGCGAGCTTGTAGAGACAGATCCATCCTCATTCAAGGAAGATATAGAGAAATGGGTATGGGTTGATGTTATGGTAGAGGAATATGATTCCATTGTCAGAAACAGTGTTTGGGAAGTGGTCCCAAGACTAACATAAAAATCAGTGGTTGGTTCGAGATGGTTTTACAACGTAAAGCATGCATCAGGCGAGATCATAGAGAAACACAAGGCTATATTTGCGACCAAGGGGTTCTCTCAAGTGGAGGGAATTTAATATGAGGATAACTTTTCTCCAATAGCAAGGTACTCATCCATCAGGTCAATTTAAGCACTATCAGCGCAGATGGGGTGGAAGATCCTCTAGATGGATGTGAAGACTACATTCCTCAATGGATTTATTGAAGAGGAGTTGTATATTGAGCATCCAAAGTTCATGAAAAGTTCTTGAAAATTCCGCAGAAAATTTGTGCCTCCCGCAGAAGAAGAGGAAGAAATGCAACATGATATATCAAAATTATGAGACCAAGTGCAACATGTGTCACTTGCACAAAAAGCAACAGAATCTAAGATGGATGGTTTAAGGAAAGATGTAGAAGCTAAGATGGATGGTTTAAAGAAAGGTGTAGAAGCTAAGATGGATTGTTTAGAGAAAGGTATAGAAGCTAAGATGGATGGCATGGAAGCTAAGATGAATGGCATGGACGCTAAAATTGATGGCATGGATGATAAGGTGGAAGAATTGAAGATAAATATGAATAAGTTTCTACAAGAAATGGTCACTAATGGTGAAAGGGTAGTAAAGGAAACTCATGATGAGAACAAAAGAAATGTTAATCAAGATTCCATAGACTCTAATGTTGGATCGAAGACCCACCATATTCCAAAACTAACGTTGGAGGGGGCAACCTCCTTTTCTGATTAGTGCCTCCCTCTACTAGTTAGTGAGGACAACACTTTTTTGAAGGAGAGGGGCATGTTGGGTCCCTATAATACTAGTGATTACCCCATTACTATTGTAGTTGTATCCCTTATTAATATTGTTGTGCCCCTATTGTCCCCATATTGTTATTACTTGTAGAAATTTTGAATAATATGACACTTATTCACAGAGATTATCCCGATTATACACTATTGTGGAATACATGCATAATACATAACCTCCTCTACGTTGATCATCAATTTAGCAGCATTAAAATCAATGAAACATCAATCGCATGCACACATTAACACAGTATGTAACCCGAGGAAAGCATACAGCTGAAAACCCCACACTATCTGTATATTATATTGATTGAGAACATGTAATAATACATAGTACAATACTCCTCACAAGTACTCAGTACTATCTCCACCTGTTACACACAAACTAGCTCAGATTTGATGCCTCAAATCTCCTCCACTGTTTGCCTACCTCCACTGCGCAATCCTGCAAGAGAATAATGATGAATGGCTGAAGAAAACTCGTATTTCCTTGGCTGAACCACGCAATCCTCATTGGCATTACTCAATCCCATTGATTGTGCAAGATATCATGCACAACTATAGTCACAACTGATAGCAATCTCAACCTCTAACACCTGTCTCCACTAAACTGTCCATGCACTAAGTTAACTGATGTATTCTTTAGTTGCTTTATGAGTTAATAATTAGTGAATTAATTTAACAATTAATTCACACAACTCATCACTAGTGTATTTGCAGTTAGACTAAATACAACTAGTTTAACCAAGTCAAACTGAACACAACTCCATCAACTCCACAATCAACTCCACCGAAACTCAACCACATGAGTTCTAACTGAAGTCCTGCATGCAATAGCTCAACTGACCCACAAGGAAAGCGTATTTCCTTCTGACAGCTACATGTGCCACATCTGTAGCTCAAACTAAAGTGCTCCAAGAGGATAAGATAATGTTTATAGTCCAAATATTGTTATGAGCTAATAATATTCGACTGTTCTATTTTTAGCCTGGCAGTCTAAAAATAGAAACCACCCATATGTCTAAAAATAGAAGTCCATCTATTTTTACCAACATGAACAATCATCCAAAAATAGCATCCTGAAACTCATAGACCATGATCCATATGTCTAAAAATAGACATAGTTTAAAAATAGACTTTGCGCCAAAAATAGCCTGCAGGCCCACTTAGTGAAGGCGACTTCTTTCCACTAAGCTCCATCATCTTGTTGCATTCTCAAAACTCACTCTCAACAAGATATGGATTATCAGCAACCCCTATCCTACCTCAGTGGTATTCGAATTTGCTCCTGGTGAGCACCTTCGTCAAGATATCAGCATCCTGATCCTCCGTTGGAATGTATGAAAGTAACATGATTCTCCGCTACACACAATCTCTGATATGATGGTACCTGATGTCAATATGCTTAGATCTATCATGAAATATTGGATTAGCTGAGAGTTTAATGAAACTCTGGTTATCACAGTAAATCACAGTAGGCTCCAAGTATGAACCGAACAACCCGACCAAGATCTTCCTCATCCATATAGCCTCGCATGCAGCCAAACTTGCTGCCATATACTCAGACTCTGCTGAACTGAGTGCCACGGATCTCTACTTCCTGTTGTACCAAGAAACTGCTATCGACCCGATACTGAAGACCCCTCTTGATGTGCTCTTTCTGTCCGTTGGGCTACCTGCCCAATCTGCATCCGTGAAGCCACACAGCTTCACCTCATCCCCCTGTCTATACCACAAACCATATCCCGATGTGCCTCTGAGATAATAAAATACATGATTGCATGCCTTCCAGAAGATCTTGGTTGGCTTAACCATAGCTTGTGAAAGCTGGTTAACAGCATATCATATATCGGGTCGTGTATTGACCAGATACATAAGCGACCCCACCAACTGTCGATAAACAGTGGCATCCACTACTTCTACTGAAGTAGCATCCTCCTTCCTCCAACCTCCAGGAAGAGGAGTATCAACAGGCTTGCAGCCATGCATGTTGAACTTCTCCAGTATCTCCCGAGCATACTTCCCCTGAGAAACAAATAGTTCATCACTGCGCTGCCAAATTTCCAATCCTAGGAAATAATGAAGGAGGCCCAAGTCCTTCATCTCAAACTCCTTACCAAGATCATCCTTGCATGAAAGTATCAACGGCTCATCACCTGTTAGAATCAAATCATCTACATAAAGTAAAATGATAAGCAACTTACCCTCCACCACAATCTGGTATAGGTTAGGATCCGCCTCACTCTTGGAGAATCCAAGTCCGGTGAAATAACTGTCTATCCGTGTGTACCAAGCACGTGGTGCTTGTTTCAACCCATACAACGCTCTCTTGAGCCTGCACACATGTGACTCGCTGCTGAAGATCTCGAAACCTTCAGGCTGCTCTATGTACACCTCCTCCTCAATGACTCCATTGAGGAATAGAATGTGCCACCCCATCTGCGCTGAGAGAGCAAGAATCGTCCGTATGAAAGAATACCTTGCGACAGGTGCAAAGGTCTCCTCATAATCGATCCCCTCTATCTGTGAAAAGCCTCGAGCAACAAATATTGCCTTGTACTTCTCCACACTCCCGTCAGCTGCCTGCTTAACTTTGTAGATCCATCTCGAACCCACCACTGATTTCCCTTCCGGTCTTGGGACAATCTCCCATGCACTGTTTTTGACAATCGAATCATACTCTTCCACCATGGCATCTACCCATGCAGGATCCTCCACAGCTTCCTCGAAAAAGGATGGCTTAGTCATAACACATTTTCTCACAAGAGCCATGTATCCAGTGTACCAATCGGGTGATTGTCTCTGTCTACGTTGAGCTGTAGGTGGTCCTACAACCTTCTCTGCATCTTGAGTCAGTCGCTCAGCTTCTGTCAAGCGCTTTCTCCCTCTGATGGTTGGTGCTGCATGAGTGGTCTCTTCCACTCCATAAACTTCGTCCTGTGGCTGATCCACGTCCTGAAGCTCATCCTTAGGAACTAATAGCTCCTCATCTGCATGCAAGTGTGACTCCCTCTCAAGCAAACACTTCATGGCTTTCTCCTCCTGAAATTTTATATCCTGTCGCACAACAGTCTTGCCACTGTCTGGAAAATACACACAATAGTTGTGGGGCGTATCAGTGTACCCCACAAATATCCCAACCTCTGCGGTTAGCTCCAGCTTCTTCCTGGCATCCTTCTTCACATGCATGTAAACATTAGAACCAAAAATCCTCAAATGAGAAATATATGGCCTCTTACCAGAATAAGCCTCCTCGAGTGTACTCATGCCATGTATCTTGTGAGGACAACGGTTCTACACATATATTGCAGTATTGCATGCTTCCGCCCACAAGTGAAGGGGTAGGCCCTGATCATGCAACATTTCCTGTGCAGCACCCACGATCGTTCTGTTCTTCCGCTCAGCAACCCCGTTCTGCTGTGGGTTATGGGGAGCTATGAGCTCTCTTCGAATCCCTTCTACGCTGCAGAAATCCTTGAACTCACCACCATTGTCGCTCCTAAGAGCCTTCACCTTCTTCCCTGACTCCTTCTCGACCAGTGATTTGAACTCACAGAACTTTGAGTATGTCTCGCTCTTCTTCTGCATGAAGAAGATCCAGCACTTTCGAGAGAAATCATCAACAAAGATCACATAATACCTATGTTTTGCTGTCAAAGCTACTGAGAAAGGTCCACACACGTTTGTGTGAATTCTCTCAAGGATCGTCGTGGCGCAACTATCCTTCTCGTGAAAGGTGGCTTTCACAAACTTTCCCAAAGTACACCCCTTGCACTGATCTGACTGCGCAAGAGTGCCTTTAGGAAGCCCAATAGTGATCTGCTGTAGTATCTTCAAGGCTCCATGGTGAAGGTGACCCAATCTCCTATGCCACAGCTCGCCATCATCCCGGCTCACCAATCCTTCTGCCTTGCATGCCATTGCTGCACAGCCATCTACATGCAACTGATAAAGGTTCCTGACTCGAACCCCTATCTTCCAGGTTTCTCCAGTTGTCTTACTGCGCAGGAAAGCCTTTCGCTCACTGAAAACAACATCATATCCCTTATCTTCTAACATCGCCACAGAGATAAGATTCTTCTTCAATCCTAGAACATGCATCACTTCCTTCAATACGAAGGGTTTACCAGACTCCCTCTCAAAGGAAATGGTACCAATATCGGTCACACTGTATCTACCATCATCGCCCATCTCGATGTGCACTCCAAGATCTTTCTCCTCCAGATCAGAAAATAAATCTCGATCTCCTGTCATGTGAAAAGACACACCACTGTCCAAGAACCATACCGATCCCATCACACTTGATACCAAGCATGTGATCAATGAAAAATCAAGCTCAACCTGTGAGGCCAAGGCCTCTCCTGCTGCAGATCCAATAGCTTGCTTGTTCTTCTTCTTCTGTGGACAATTAGTGGCATAGTGTTCGTGCTGGTGACAGTGAAAGCACTTCACCTTGGACATGTCCTGCTTCTTGCCTTTCACACTGGAATGAGAAGCTTTATTGTCGCACTAGAATGAGAAGCTTTATTGTTCTTCCCCTTCTTTGCTTTGGTAGCCAAAGCGCAATTTTCTTCATTAAGTTCCTTTGATGAAGATCCGTCCTTGGTATTCCGCCTGATCTCCTCCTGCACAAGATCTGACCAAAGTCTCTCCCATCCTAGCAATTTCTCCCAACCATTGACAGAGTCCTGATAGGAATGCCAACTCTTCGGAAGACCAAGGAGAGCCAAGCTCACCAAGTCCTCATCATCGACAGTCACCCCCACACTTCCCAGCTCATCCCTGCACTGAGTGAACTTCGTGAGATACTTGGGCATACTGTCTCCCTTCTCGCATTTAATGTTTTTGAGTTTATCCTTGAGCGCCAGCTTCCTTTGATCGCTCTTGCTTTGGAATATATCTATCAACGCTTTCCACATCAAGTATGGAGAAGCATTTCCATGTAGGCTGGACACAATGTGATCCTTCACGCCCTCCAATAGAATCCTTCGACACTTTGCTGTCTTCTTTTGCCAAACCTCAGCTTCGGCAGCATCAGTAGGCTTTGGGACCTCAGCCTCTATGAACTCCTTCAGCCCATTATCATCTAACACTGCCTCCATCCTGTCCTTCCATGCAATATAGTTCGAGCTGCCCTCAAGAGCATACTCCAATCGCAATCCGTTGAAAGACATTGCAACGTTGACACCAAGAAAACACTGCTGCAAATTCGAATTCCACCAGCTCAAAACTCAACCGCCTCTGATCTAAAATTTGTGAGAACAAAGTATTTCTCGTATAGAGATTGACTGTATGGGCTTTTACCGGATATCTCACCTTCCAAAGGAAGGATGAATCCAGAGGCTACCTGGCCCGATTACAGACTCTGCCTGAAGAAATAAGATGTAAACACTTTCTGAATAATAGATCTGATGATCAACTGCTCCGATACCATGTAGAAATTTTGAATAACACTTATTCACAGAGATTATCCCGAATATACACTATTGCTGAATACATGCATAATTCATAACCTCCTCTACGTTGATCATCAATTTAGCAGCATTAAAAGCAATGAAACATCAATCGCATGCACACATTAACACAGTATGTAACCCGGGGAAAACATACAGCTGAAAACCCCACGTTATCTGTATATTATATTGATTGAGAACATGTAACAATACATAGTACAATACTCCTCACAAGTACTCAGTACTATATCCACCTGTTACACACAAACTAGCTCAGATCTAATGCCTCAAATCTCCTCCACTGTTTGCCTGCCTCCACTGCGCAATCCTGCAAGAAAATAATTGATGAATGGCTGAAGCAAAATCGTATTTCATTGGCTGAACCATGCAATCCTCATTGGCATTACTCAATCCCACTGATTGTGCAAGATCTCATGCACAACTATAGTCACAACTGATAACAATCTCAACCTCTAACACCTGTCTCCATTGAATTGTCCATGCACTGAGTTAACTGATGTATTCTTTAGTTGCTTTATGAGTTAATAATTAGTGAATTAATTTAACAATTAATTCACATCACTCATCACTAGTGTATTTGCAGTTAGACTAAATACAACTAGTTTAACCAAGTCAAACTGAACACAACTCCATCAACTCCACCGAAACTCAACCACATGAGTTCTAACTGAAGTCCTGCATGCAATAGCTCAACTGACCCACAAGGAAAGCGTATTTCCTTCTGACAGCTGCATGTGCCACATCTGTAGCTCAAACTGAAGTGCTCCAAGAGGATAAGATAATGTTTATAGTCTAAATATTATTATGTGCTAATAATATTCGACTGTTCTATTTTTAGCTTGGCAGTCTAAAAATAGAAACCGCCCATATGTCTAAAAATAGAAGTCCATCTATTTTTACCAACATGACCAATCATCCACAAATAGCATCCTGCAACTCATCGACGATGATCCATATGTATAAAAATAGACATAGTCTAAAAATAGACTTTGCGCCAAAAATAGCCTGCGGGCCCACTTAGTGAAGGCGACTTCTTTCCACTAAGCTCCATCATCTTGTTGCATTCTCAACATTACTGTGCCCCATAGAATCCCTTTATTGTTATTTTTGTGGCTTTATATTATTATTGTTAGGTCGGCTGGGTTATATTGTGACTCCTTAGACTCCTATATATAGAAATGAGGTTTTGTCATTTGAATCATCCAAGAATTGCTCATTTATGTAATGTAAAGGAGGTTTCCCCCTCGAAGAGGATGAATTCTAAGGCGTGGATCTCTCTTTTCTATCTTTTTGTGAGCTGGTTTCATAACAGTGGAGGCTACCATTTATAGGCATCTTGTCAGTGCACTCATGTATTTAGTGAACACTTGACTGACATGTGTTATGTAGTTAATTTGATTAGTCACGCAAGGGTTAAGCCAAACAAACTATATTGTAAGGCAACAAAGCATGTGTTAAGATACCTCAGAGGCACTAATCAGTTTGTTCTTTGGTACAAAGGGGTAGAGGGAGTGAAGGTACAAGGCTTCATAGATGCAGATTGAGAAAGGAGTCCATTAGATAGGAATAGAACTTCATGGGGAATTTTTATTGTTTGTTCACTAGCAGTTTCTTGGTACAATAAGAAGCAAAGATTTGTGGCACTCGGCTTAGAAGAAGCAGAGTACCTGGATGCAAGCCACGCAACATGAGAGGTTATCTAGATGAGAAAGATTCATGTTGGGTTATTTGGTCATAAGATGGATCCTACAGTGATTTATTGTGACAATCAGAGTTGTATCAAACTATCTGAGAATCCAATATTTCATGATCGATCCAAGCATATCGACATCCAATATCACCATCTACGAGATTGTGTGCAGAGGCAGATTATGTTGTTACGGTTCAGTCTGACAAAGGAATAAGATGTAGATATTTTGACAAAGGCTTTCTCAAGAGGAAAAATTGAGTTTCATAGAAGCAGGATTGTGGTATCTGATAATCCCTTTCTTGCTGAGAGGGAGTACTAAAAATGCAACAAGAAAATCTAGTTTTGACTTTACCTTGGGCAAACTAGATTAAAATTCGAATTTCAATTTCAACAGAATACTTGGAGGTAGTTAAATAAGGTGACATGACTCTTTTCACTCAGTTAACTCAGTAAATTTGAGTTGGAGACACTTGATTTAAGTTCTACATGATTGATTTCTAATTTGTAGCAATTTATTTTAGTTAATTTGAGTTATTGTCAATTTAACTAGTTCTAATTATAAGAAGAACTAGTGGAGGTCAAATTGTGGGTGTGTAACTTCAACCACACTGAGTGATCAATCAACCCAAAATAATTGTTGCAAGTAGAGGATTCGAGTTACCTAGTTGAGATTAGAGTTTAAGGGCAGTGTACTATCATTTGTAAATTAATCCAAGTTGTACATGTGGTGCATGCAGTCAGAGGATTGGCCTATGGTAATTGTGCAATTCCTTGGTGTAAATTTCCTAAATAATAGAGGCAATTTCCCAAGGGAAAATAACAAATAAATAATAGCTTGGGAAGGCTTCAAATTGGCGAAGTGTTGGTCCAAGTTCAGTCAGTTAGGCAGAGGGATCTAATAGTGCAGGGTGTGCTCAGCCTTGAGCAAACATTGTATTTCTTCTCTATTCTGTAATTAATGCAATACATATACTAAGGGGTTTTGAGAAACTAGATAAATCTCTATGTATGTGTGATGTTTCATTTTTCATGTCAATGATTCTTGTTTTAGATGGTGAAATAAATTCTACATATCATTAGAGTAGCTTCAAGTCTTGTGATTTAGTGAATTTCACGAGCAATTTTAAATCTACACATTAATTTCTACAGTAAATATCAACCTACAAATAAACAAATTGTATGCACCAACCTATGAGGGGAACCAATCCCCCCTGTTGCACTAATTTTATGCACCAACCTATAGGAGACATCAATCCCTTTTGTTAGAATATTTACAAGCACCAACCTATAGGAGACACAAATATCCTCTATTGCAAGATGTGTGGGTACTAAACTATAAGAGACACCAATCCCTTCAGCTGCAAATATTTGCAGGCACCAACCTACTTTACTGATTTTTCTTGCTCCTTCTATATTCAATAGGTTTGTTAGTTGTTTCTTCCTTCACTAGGTATACTTGTTGCTTTTTCCTTCACTAGGCTTTCTTCTTTCAAAACATGTTGCTTTCGGACTTTGCCCAAGAAAAAACTTGTAAAACATGCAACATATCCAATTTTGAAAATTTTATTTTGAAATTTTTACCTCAGGAATCTATGTATGTCTTCTTGGATATTTGATATTTTCACAATTTTAAAATGTCCCAAAAAATAAGTTATTGAAAAAATGTCGGATTGACCTATTTGAACTTGATTTTAGGACTATTCAGTAACCTAAACTTCTATATAGTATATCTACGAAATTATAGGGAATAAAAGTATAAAATTTCTACTATAGGTACCTAGAGATATATTGTCTATCTCCTTAGTATTTCATATTTTGAAATATCCTAGAAAAAAAATTATAACAAAAATGTTGTGTTGACCTATTTGAAGAAAATTTCAAAAGCATTCAAGAACTCTAACTTCCTCAAAGCATATCTCGAAAATTACATCAAACTAAAGTATGAAATTTCTACCATGGGTATACAAATATCTCCACGCTATCTCCTCCTAGTTTCATAGTCTAAAACATCCAAAACGAAAAGTTACAAAATTTTTTCCAAGCTAACATGTTTAAAGAATCTTTTAGGAGCATTCAAGAACCGTAAATTCCTTAGAGAATATCTTCGATATTACAACAAACCAAAGTCTGGAATTTTTAGCACAGGTACAAAAATATTTCCACTATATATCCTTCAAGTTTCATGATCTATAACATCCTAGAAGAAAATTTATAGTGAAAATTCCAATTTGACATGTTTGAAGCAAATTTTAGGAGCATTCAGGGACCCTAACTTCCTTAGAGCATATCTATGAAATTTTAGTGAATTGATGCCTAAATTTTTTATCAAATGTATAATAATATATTTCCTACACCTCCAAAAGTTTCATGATCTAAAATATCCCATAGGAAAAGTTATAGCAAAAAATTGATGATGGTTGTTCATTCCACAAATCACATTTTTTCTCCACCTTTAAAACCCAAAGAGTATTCCCTATCTTTTATTGCATAGCTCAGATATCTTATTGATCAAATTATCTTTAGATGCACTCATATATCCTTTATTTATAGTGTTTCTACATTCACTTATGAGAGAAACTTATAAATTTGGTTGGGTCGAGCTGTACTTCTAGTTGCGTCTACCTGACAAAATCTTTCATATCTCCTCAGTCCTATGGTGTTAGAGGGAGTGTCGTAATTTTTTGGTAAGGTCTCAAAATAAACTATTCAACCATAAATTTTATGCTCTAGTTTGAGCTATTTATTCTGTTAAAAATATCTTCAAAGTTAGGGTATCCAAACTAGGCTTTGAAATCCCAAAATCAAATCTTCCAATACTCTCCATTTTGTAATCTTTATCTTGAATATCTATAGTTTACCATTGTATTGGAAGTCAATGAAAAAATATTTCCAACAACCTCCCCATTTTAAGTTGATGGAAACCCTTAGTCAATTTTGATATAATACTATAGTACTCCCTAACATTTAGTTGGGAATCCATCTTCATCTCCCCCTAATTTTGACATTCTTGGCCTCCTCTTATCTTTAACAATAATGACTACACCATATTCAATAATCTCCCCTTTTCATTGATGGCAACCTTAGAAATTTGAGCATTATTGTTGAAAAACTCCCCTTGTTTGCAATATCTCCCCTTTTGACATCAATGGCAAAAGGATACTCCCCTTAATCTTACGCCTTACTTAGTTGATGATTTGAGAGGGATATCACATCAATTTTATCCTTTAAATTCATAATACATATATATTACTTGAGGTATTGGTTTCTCTTTCCACCAATATTTCTAAACTCTCTTTCACTATTTCACATCATTTAGAATGAAATGTGAGATCATATCCTTGATCACATATTTGACTTACACTTAGAAAGTTGACTTTTATACCTTCAAAATATAAGAGTTTTAGTATTTCCATGATCCAATACTAATTGTGCCCTTTCTAGCTATCCTTGTTGATGGAACATCTCCAAAGGTAAAATTACCTTCTTTTCTTCTTTTAGTGTAAGAAATATACTCTCATCTCATGTCATATATTTTGATCATGCACTGTCAATATACCATTGGCTTCCTTTATTTTGAGCATTCTTGTTTCCTTTTCCATACATTTGTGAATTCTTCTCTATGTCTGGTAATATCTTCTTCCTTTTATTTCCTAGGAAACCTTATGTGTCTCTTTTAAAATAAATTTCTTTGTTGCCATAGTTATTGCACTTATAGCATTCAATATTATCAAATAAGAAAGCAAATGAATTGTAATTTCTAACATCACTCTCATTAATTCTTCTAGTTTTTTTCTCACAAAACCATATTTTGAGATTCTCTAAGATCCTATGTTTCTATTTCTCACATAACCTCCACAATATATTGATTCTTGACAAAAATTATTACAAGAAAAGAAATATCCAAAGAATATATTTTTATTTCGAGATGTGAAAGGCCTTCTTGGTGGAGAGGCTCTTCAGAATTCATTCTGGATTATTTTGTGAGAAAAAATCAGGCCTTTGCTAGTCTTCAACTCCTTTCCTAGTGTAGCTTTTGTTGTTGATAGAGCCCTTTAATAAATTGGGTCTTTGTTGGTCCTCAAATCCTTTCTTGATTCTATTTTCATTATTGATAGAACCTTTGAAAATATTTTCATAGATTTTGGTTTTTTCTCCATTTTCTTTCTTTGTCCTTGTTTCTACTTTGGAGGTCTTATGACTTTCTTTGTAATCAAAACTTGTTTTGCGGAAAGGTGACCTCTTTAAACATATGATATAATAATATTTTATTTTTTTTCCAAAATTCAAGCTTTGATTGAGATAAACATTTTCCTTTTCTAGCTCCTTACTCAAGGAAATAACTTTTGCTTCTACCATCTCACAAATTTCTTTCTTTTCTTTCAGTTGCCTTCTCACCACTTTTTTGATCCATTTTTCCTCTTTTAGTAGTGCCTTCGGGATGTAAATTGTGTTTTCATCATGATCATGATCCTTTTTCTTATATTTTTGCAATAGCTCCTTCTACTTTTTTATCTTGTCTGAAAGTCTTCCTATTTCTTCTATGGAACTAATAAGTTCTTCTTCAAGGTTTACTTCCCCATAAATATATTCATCCTATAAATTTGTTTTCTATTTTTTTATTTTCTTTAATTTCTTGATTATAAGCTTGGGAATCCATGCTTATTAATAGGAATCCTTTTTTTCAATATCAAATGCATATCCATTACTTTCATCTAAAGAGCTACTATCATCTCTAGAGTAAACAATTTTCTTCTTGGTATGTCTTCCTTTTATGTGTATATGTGATTTACTTTTATTTTTATGTTCTTATTATTCATCACTATCCTCTCTAAAATAATCAAAACATTTGAATGGTAGCTTACCATTGTGTTTTCTCGATCCTCTTTTCATTGTTCCCACAAACTATGCTTCTTTTGCATATGATTCATTGTAGGAATAATCATCAGATTTAATGTATTTTCTCTTCTTTGAAACTTTGAAATATACTTCCTTTAGAGTTGACTTTCCTTTTTCTATCCTCATTCATATGTAGTGAAAAACCCATGTAGTGCATCCATCTTCATATTTTCTCTATCCTTCATTTCTTAGTAGTTGATACCTTTGCATCAAATATTAAGGGGAGAGATATTAGCAACTTCTATACCATCATTGATTCATTAGCTTCTTCACCAATTCCTATGATAGTATTGACAGTCTTATCCACATAAATAATGTAGGCTACAATATCTTCTTTATCATTTATATTCAAGCTTTCAATTTGTCTTCTCTAGGTTTAAAGTTTTTCCCTCTTCACATTGTCATCTTCTTCATAGCTGTTTTGAAGCTTCTCCCAAATGTCCTATGCCAATTCACAATTTATCACTTTGACAAAATATGATTCTAATAGGCCACGCAAGATGACTTTCATGGATTTTCCATTATTTACATAAGCCTTTTTACCATCTTAATGTATGGATGGGCTACTAGATTTATAACCATTCACTATAGATCAACAAATGTAAAAACATAGAGACGTTAAATAAATCCTCATCCTTACCCTCTAGATGGAATAATTTGTTACATTAAATAATGGAGCTTTACTTGTGAAACAACCTTCACAATTGTCCATGGTCCCTTTGATATATTCCTTCAATTGGTTGGACTACTTTCGAAGGAACCTACTTTGATACTAATTAGTGGGCTCACACTTATACTGAGAGAGAAAAGGGAGTGCGGGGGGGTGAATTAGTATAAGACAATTTCTTACTTATTTAAGGGTTCATGAATCATAATCAAACAATATCAGATATGGAAAACGGGGTCTAAATGAAAATTTATTTATAACAAATCTTTGTAGGCACCAACCTACTGATACAAAATATGTAAGCACCAACCTACTATTATAAAATTTATAGGAACTAGCCTACAAGAGACACCAATCCACACTGATGCAATATTTGCAGGCACCAACCTATAGGAGAGGACAATCCCATCTATTGCAAGATTTGTATGAACCAACCTATAAGAGACATCAATACCCTCTACTAAAATATTTGTAGGCACCAACTTACATGAGACATCAATCATCTTAGCTGAAAATATTCATAGGAAACAACCTACTACACTAAGTCTTCTTGTTACTTATACCTTCACTAGGTATGTTAGTTATTTATGTCTTCACCAAGTCTACCTGTTTCTTCTACCTTCACTAGTTTTGCTTTCTACTTCTTCCTTTTCCAGCTTCGCTTCTACCAAAACTTGTTTTTTTTTTTTGCGTCTTCTTGATAACAAACTTTTAGTACATGCCATCTATCCAATTTTACAAAATTGGTTATGAAACTTTTACTTGAGGAACTTCTTTATGTCTCCTTGGATCTCTGAAATTTTGAAAAGTCCCAAAAAATAAGTTATAGAAATAATCCCAAACTAACATGTTTGATCCAGGTGGATATTTGTGACCACCTGCCTATTCCACTTGGACCCCAAACATTGTTTTCTTTCAGTTTCCTAATGTCCATCATAGTTTCCTACTTCACCAGTTTTCTATTTTCGACAGTTTTTCAGGTATTAAACTTTTGGATCCATTTTGAGGCCCTAAACAATGTTTTTTGGGGGAAACAAGAAAAAATAAAGCCTACAGCCTATGTTCTAATTGAAATTTGTTTTCCTCAGATATACTTTTCTAATGGTCTATCTGCATGCCAAACATAGATCGTATGCCAAAGTTATGACCCCAGGAAGTTGATGTTCCAACTAACCCTAATATGGCCCACAAGATTTTTCCGCTTCATCTCCTAGGGTTAGTTTTTTGGATGTTTATGTTTTTACCTTTTTTATTGATGATAAAAAAGCTCGATAGCCTCATTGTAACTTAGTTCATAAGGAATTTAGCCATCACATCTCTTCTCATAGATAAGCTACCATCGCCCGAGCTAGTTTGTTTCCTTTCTGCATGTAAACAATTTTTAGAAGTTTCTCTTTATTAATTGAAGTTATGTTTTGTTGCATCTTTGTGTTTTTGTTTAAATTTGCATTTCATTTCATTCCTTCATAAATATAGATCAGTGGTATCAGAGTGCTCTTCTCTTTCTCTGTTTTTTGGTGCATATTCCCAGTGAGGTTGAGGTATAAGCAGTTGGGACTCTAACTGGTTGAACGCTTGCAATAATGGCCTTATTGACCCCGATGACCTCCCATGGATGAAGAAAATAAAGACGAGGGAGTAGGAGATCATTTCAAAAGAATGATATGATGGATAATTTTTCCAAGATCCTTCCGAGAGTGTGAGTGGTAAAAACATCTTCATCTAGTAGTCACTTCTGAGGTGTCTCCCCCTTTAAGGTACAAGTTAACTTTGACATTCCTATATTGGAAGGCTAGATAGAGGTAGATGCTCTAGATAGATAGTTAAATTTGCTAGAAGGATATTTTTTGGTCCATAATTTTTTCGATAGGTAAAATATTACTTTTGCACTCCTTAAAGCCTCAGCCCATGTCAAGCACTAGTGGGAAACTTACTATGAGTAGAGGGAAGAGGAGGAACCCTCAATACTTTCAGCCACACCCTCTTGGAATTATTTCCGAGATGGTATCAAGGAAAAATATTACCCTATCGGGAGCTATGAAGATAAGCACATAAAATGGGCCACACTACGACAAGAAAGGGACCAAAATGTGCGAGAGTTCACGAATATTTTTCATACAATAAGCACAAACTTGGGTATCAAGGATTTTGAGTAGTAACTAGTACTCAAGTATCGTGGTTGTTTGAACAAATACATTCAGGCATAAATGGAGTTCCTGGACATCTCCTCGCTTGCCCAACATATCAATATGTTTTCAGATCAAGTATAACTTTAAATAGAAGAAGCAGGACTTGGGATCTTCGAATCCAACGCAGGAGAAATGCACCTCCAAACCATAGAACAAATCACAAAGCCAAGGTGGACTAACCCAGGACAACCCATCAAAGCCATAAGAAAAGAATAACACCATGAAGATGAATAAGGACATAGGAAAGTGGTGTGAGTTCCACAAGAACCCCACACACAACACAAATTAGTGTCACACTAAGAAGTCATTGGTCATTGAGCTAAAAGCTTTAGAGTCAGATGTATGTTCCAACTCTAAGCCAGAACCCAACAAGGGGAAGTAGATTATTGATGCAGAACCTAGTGCCACTGTTGCAATCAACAAGTTCCAAAAGATTGAACCCAGAGATCCAAAGGAGGGGGAGTGTCTCTTCCACTCACAAATGTGGGTGAAGGGTTCTCCACTGTAGTTCATTGTCGATAGTGGGAGCCAAAAGAACCTCATCTCAGTAAATTCCATTAAGTGGTTGTTCCTACCTACGACACCACATTTTCAAGCATACACCATTAGGTGGTTCCACCAAGGACGATATCTCTATGTCATCCAACAGTGCCTCCTTCCTTACAACATCAAGCCATTCACGAATGAGGTATCATGTGATGTTTCTCCTCTTGAAGTTTGTGATGTTATATTACGCCCACCATAATTTTGGAAGCGTAATTTTGTGTATGAGTCCAGACCTCACACTGTTATTATTACTTTGGGAAAATAATTGTACAGGTTACCAGAGGTAACCCCACCTACCACCATTCTCTAATCTCTGTTAAGCAATGTAGTAAGATCATCTCACAAACGAGGAAAATTGCTTTCTTTCTTATTTGCTATCATACTAAGGGTAATATTGTGGCCACATCCATGGACCCTAGAAAGGGTACCCCTCTGTAGCAAAAGAAAGTTGATAAGGTCATGGAAGAGAAAAAGGACATCTTCTCCTCACCCACAGGGTACCTTTGCACTGTCAAGTGAAGCATTTGATCAATCTGACTCCCAAAGCACCTCTACCCAATAGGCCAATATACCACTACTTTCTTATGGAAAATGAGGAAACCAGGAGGTAGGTCTAGGAGTTTCTACAAAAAGGGTAAATCTGACCAAGTTCCTCACCTTTTGGGAGCCCAATTATAGTCATACAAAAGAAGGAGGGGACCTAGAGACTCTGCATTGATTATCGAGCACTTAATAAAATCACTATCAGGAACATGTATTCAATCCCATGGATTGATGACCTTCTTGACCAACTCAAGGGGGGAGATTCAACAAGATTGATTTAAATTGTGGTTATCACCAAGTTCCAATAGAACCCACAGATGTATGGAAGATCACCTTCAAATCCAAGGAGGGCCTTTTTGAGTGGTTATTCATGCCCTTTGGGTTGAAAAATGCCCCTCCAAGTTTTATGAGTTTGATGGATGGCATCTTGCAGCCTTTCTCCAACTCGTTTTTGGTTGTATACCTGGATGACATCATCATCTTCAGCAAGAGTTTGGAAGAGCACTTACAACATATTCGACAAGTCTTTCAAACCCTATGACAACACAAACTATGTGCCAACTTGGAGAAATGTTCCTTTGGCATGAACTGGGTCTAATATCTAGGATACATCATTGATGAGCAAGGCATGCACATGGATCTATCTAAGATCCAAGTCATTATAGATTGACTAGCCCTCACAACTCTAAAATTTCTTCACATATTTTTGGGCCTTGCCAATTTTTATTGAAGGTTCATGTTGGGGTTCTCTCATATCACCTAGCATTTGAGTTAAGTTACCATGGGTGGAGCGAAGGAATTTTTTTTTTTACTCTGAGTCCCAACAGAAGGAATTCGTTGAGATGAAACACCACGTTTTCTCTACGTCAGTACTCACATTGCCAAACCTACAACAACCATTTGAAATTGAGACAAATTCATATGACTATGTTATTGGTGCAACTCTCACCCAACAAGGGAATTTGTTGGCCTATCATAGTGAGACACTCTCCGATACGATTTAATAATACCCCACCTATGATAAGAATATGTATTCCATCATGCAGGCTTGTCGACAGTGGAAACATTACATTCTAGGGAAGGAGAAGATTATCCACACAAATCACCGACCTCTTTAGTTTATATAGACACAAGGGAAGTTTCAGAATGATCGCCATTAGAAATGGTCCATGTATCTGCAAAAATTTCATTTGAACATTAAATACAATAAGGACAACACAAATAACATTGCATATTGCCTCAGTTGGACCTCGATTATGGCACTAACCACTCTTATAAAATCTTGTGGGCACAAGACTTCTAGATGGTTGCAACTATACAAAAGTGATCTAGAATTCACCACCACATACCAGATGTTGATGGATGGAAAGAAATTATCATACTTCCACCTCCAGGATACATTGTTATGCTACTTGGGGCATCTTTTTGTTCCTTCAAGCAAGCATGTCAAGCTAATTTGGGAGGCACACTACAGTTGGGTCACAGAACATTTTGGTCTAGATAAAATAGTGGTAGTACTGCGTAAGTATTTTTATTGTCCAAAAATCTTACAATATGTTGGAAACTATATTAGATCTTACATTACATGTGCCATCACTAATCCAACCATTAAGAAGAATGTCATGTACACTCCTCTTCCTACTCCTAGCCAGCCTTGGGAATCCATCTCCATAAATTATATGTTCGACATTCCTTCTACCAAGCATGGTAATGATTGTGTATTTATGGTCATTGATTTATTTTCTAATATGGTTATATTGGTTTCTTGCAAGAAGAGTATCACAGTGGAAGACACTGCCAAACTCTTGTTCGAATAAGTGTTAGTAAATTTTGGGATCCGCAAACAATTATATCAGATTGAGACAATAAATTATTAAGAAAATTTTGGTCGAGACTTTGATCGCTGCTAGACACCAATCTCACCAAGTCGATTGCATTCCAACCCCAAACTGATGGCTGGATAGAGGTCGTCAACAGGATGATAATGCACATATTACGCATGTACAACTCCAAGCATCCACCATCCTGGGATGAGAGTCTTATATATGCACAAAACAACTATAATAGAGCTCTCCATAACTTGACTACCCATAACCCCTTTCAAGTGGGCCTAAGATTTCAACCATTGCACCCAATTGATGTTGCCATGCCTCTTGTGGCTACATAGGTAGAATCTGCACATGTACAATTCAAAATTGATAAGGCCAATAGGTTTATTGAACACATCCAGCAAATTCACCAAGAGGTTCATAGTATCCTAGATAAAGCCAATGATAAGTATAAACAATGTCATGATCAACATTGGGTTCCACATAACTTTCAAGTGGGTGACAAGGTATGGTTTCTTATATAGAAGGAATGCCTTGTCGGAGTCCATCAGAATCTTCGATCACTTTGATACAAGACTTACACCATCGCTAAGGTCATGGGTGACAATGATTTTAAGCGAAGTATCCCTCCATTCCTTGGCCTGCACCCCATATTCGCTATGGACTGCCTTCGGCCATACTTTCCAACATTTTTAAACACATTAGACATTGTTGAGCAATTTTAAACGCCTCATCTCACACATACCCTCTTTTACAAGCTCTCTAGGGTAAACATGAGCTGAGTGTTACTATGATATGAACTAACCTCCAAGTTCTATTTATGGAAGTGGTTCTAATAACTGGAAACATATTTCCATCCCTTAGGGACACCAGATGACCTAGGTGTCTTACAACAACCACTAGTGATCAATCCTTGATCTAGAACTTTTTTTTCTCAAGTTGTACACCCCAATCGCATTTTTTATACATTGTGCACGCAGTTGGAAGGCTCCAACACAAGCATAATATTTCCTCCATGCAGTTGCAACTGAAATTCTCCAATTTAAAGGGTGCAGTCACGATATCAGCGCCATGTATTCAGGGCTAGCCTACGGGCCACTACCCAAAAAAACCCAGAACTCTTCAGAACTCATTCTAGAATGAAAAAAAGTATGTACAATGAATATTAAGGCTATAACTTTCTCAAACCATGCCAGTTACATGATAAACATTTGATCATACATGTAGTGAACATAATAGCTATAGGTCATGAATGCATATTTGATCATGATCTTCTTAACTTCATCAGCGAATCATCAAGAAGGCTCAATTCCCTTTCAAGCTAGTTGCAATAACACTTCTTAGCCCATACATTCACTAACTATTCGATAACTTATCAAATCATGAAAAAGATCCATATCAAGAGCACATCATTCAACCATGCCTATAGCCAATATATAACTAGAATAGAATCCATGAAAAACCAGCGATAAGACCAACATAATAACCAATACATGTGCTCATAAATCATAGTAAGAAAATAGTTCATAGCAACATATGCAAATTCCAACCAAGTCAGGGAGTTCCACATACCACTCGACCATAGATTGGGCTGAACCAAATCTCTCTTTCATCCAATCACCCTCCTGCCATATTTCAATCATGAATGTGGGATAATATGGGTTAAACCAAAATAGAACCAACCAGGGATTCTAGAGGCCAAACTACCTCAACTGTCAACCACCATGATTTCACCTAACTTGGTCCAGAAATCATTAATATTAAAAAAATCTTGGATTCCTTCAACTTCCTTCACTAGTTCCAGAGGAATTTTCCTGTCTCCACCCATCTACCAAGAGTGCCAGGAGAAATCCCATCTCCACCCTTGACCCTTGGAAATTTTCCTGAGACCACCTCAATCGGGATCTAAGCCTACTGCCATCTAAAGCTTGATCAAAATAGAGAACCCACTACATCATGATTATCTAGGAAAAGGAAAGACAAGGTTGCAACCATTGTCAATCCAGGAAAATCCCATGCTAATGACAAAAAAAGTAACCAAATAATCAAATGCATGTACCATGCATTCAAATCCCATCATGCTAAATCATACATGCACATTGTTACTTGCAAATCCATAATTATATTTTCCCCTTACTTGTTGTTGTCCAAACCTCCTCTTGTGTTCCCTTACTTGTTCCTTGCTTGCTTGCTTGTGTCCAAGGGCTCTTTCTCTCCTCTTGGAATTCAATTTTTGAAAGAAAATCAAAATTGAGCCAAAAGTTGTTAATTGTTTCTCTGATGCCTTTTTATCGTTGATGTCTAGTCTCTTCCTTTCATTTTTCCTTTTATCTTCATTTTCTCTCTAACTTCCTTTGCATGCATATTTTTGTCTCTTCACCTTCCTTTTCTCATATTTTCCTTTATTTCCTTAATTAAATTTCATTTATTGTCTATTTTCCTTTACTAATGCCTTTGCCAATTTCCATAGCCATTAATAAACCACAAGTGATGCCCACTATAATGTTTACCCACCATTCAACTTGAAATATGTGTCCCATGACTTTGGTTTTATTTTATTTACATGGAAAATCAACTAGGGGTTATTACTCTTAAAATTTCTTTGAAACTCAAAAACTAGAATTAATTCTCTTAGCTTATTAACAATTTATCATTTTTATGATTAATACTGAATTAATCACATTGCAATCTATTCACCAAAAATAAATACTACGGAAGCAAAAATATGAATTGATAAATGCTAGCACACACACATAAAAGTGACACAATTGTTTTTGGACAAAAGTCCCCAGAAAAACCCAATATGGGAAAACCAGTGAACTAGCTGAGGGTTTATTTTATTATGTAGTAGTGAAAATCAGAGTATAATATTTGTAAGCCCATATGGCTATCCAAACAACAAGATCTGACAGGAAATATTTGGAGAATAGGTTCTCTCCCTTCACCAACAAACCTTGGCCTCTGTATTCCTCTAAAAGTAGGTCATCTAACCCCTTGCGCAGGTCGATTATGCTTTTGATGATCTACATGGTTGTGCTAGGAAAACCCACGCAATACTCTCGGTTGTACAAGGAAAACCCGTGTGACTGTAACTGTGACCTGTCAGACAAATTTGTGTGACCTTTGCAATTGATCTGGGCTAGTTGTGTTGTGGAATACTTCAGTCACTTTCTTGTGCCTCTTCCGGAACTGGAAATCCTCCTCTGGATCACTATCTTTGCCCCTTTGACACATTGCAACTCGATCTTTGACTTAATCACTCCTCTTGAATTACCTGCACTAGAGAATCAATCTATCTAGATCACTAAGTATTTGCAAGTGGTCATACTCTCAAGTGCTTCACACCTTCATGTGTTCTCCAAAAAGTGTATCCTCCATCTACCCATCGACTTCTTCTTATAATCTCTAGTTGAGACTTCAACGACTATGATTAAAACTTTAATCAATGGTTGAGATTATCTCTATGTCAACCCATGTGATTTTCTATATAATTCACACCTTTCTCAATTAATTTCTATTAGTTAAACCCTTTTCCTAAGTTAGACTTAGGAAAATTTTAATTATGGTCAATTACGTTAATTGAGCCATCTCTATGTGAAATTTCCATAAACGATTTCTAGGTTTTTGAGAACTCATATGTTTTATCCTCTCCATAAATTTTCAAGGATATAACACCATTTGATGCTACAAAAACTAATAGTTGCAAAACCCTCACCCTTGAGGGAACATTGTCCTCGGTGTTCTACGACACTTATGACTAGCAAAACATACTACTTATGGAGCTTTATAAACACAGCTCGATGAAGTATTCATAATAAACAATTGTTGAAAACCATGACCATCATATTTATTATTGGAGCTTTATAACACAACTCGATGCAGTATTTAGAATAATATTCACATTTTCTCTAACCAGCAAATAAAATGATATAATGCGCATATGAACAACAAGGGAATCCAGAGGCTCACACCTCCACCCTCGAAAGTAGTACCATGGATTCACCTCCTTCGTAGGAATTCTAGAATCCACTGCCAAAATCAAAGTCTGCATCCAATGCCCAATGCTACAATCCTTCTGCTACTTGTTCTCTCAGTGAACAGTTACCAACTCATTATTTTTGGGCACACTCCCAATGTTCTTTAATTCCAATCAGCAATGCTATTGACCAAAACAAATTTATTCCCCAACCTTCCCTTCTCTTCTTCCCAGACCCTCGGGAAATCCAGTCACTCACCTTCCAAGTTCCCTAGCATCCCCTTCTCTAGTTTCTAGTCCCTCGGTTGATCCATCCCTTGGCAAGGTTTCCTTGCATCGGAAGGTCTCAAAACCAAGGCATACCCCTACCTCAAAACCATCATATCAGTCATAGCATGCTCATTGTAATCAATGGACATTGTTGGGTAACAGTGTACCACAATGGCCCTTCTCCTGAATGCTTTACCAACACATTGTTTCATTCTCCAATTCATTTTAATCATACTGCTAACTATCTTGCAGTCAATTCCAACCACCCAAACTGTTCTTTTTCCATGCTTTCCTGTACCAAGCACATAGTTGCCATTAGACTCAAAAGTAATTGTACTAAATTCAAATCATACTTCATTAATAGCTCATCAATAAGGTACAATTGAAATTCTATTTACTCCTTGTCATAACAAGTCAAATCAGGTCTTTGATCAAATCATCATATACAAACATATCACATATGGTTAGTTCAAAATTCAAACATCATAAATCAGAATCTTACACTATGTGCATAATTAAAATTGAAATAAAATATTGATAATTATCTTTCAAATCGTTCTTTACTTCTTCCTTTGTTCTTTGTCCTTTCTATACACACATTGAATCAGTTTCCAAACCTAGAAAGAAACCAGTGCCTTTTCTTATCTTTGACCACGTGCACGAACTAAATCAGTTTCTAACCTGGAAAGCACCTAGTGCCTTCTTCTTCCAAAGAAACAAGGAAATTTGAACACTATGTCGCCTCCTCCCTCAATATCAGAAACAAGGGTGTCCAGAGACTATATCGCCTATACCCTCAATATCAGCAACTCAAGATTTGTCTCTTCCCAAGTTGTATAGGGCTCTAGGGACTACTATATCAATCCAAAGCCTCCAGGGAACCCAAGTTGTTATAGGGCTCCAACCCAAATCCTCTAGGGAACCCAAGTTGTTATAGATCTCCAACTCACAATCTCTAGGGAACCCAAGTTGTTACAGCGATCCAACCCATAGCCTCCATGGAACCCAAGCTGCTACAGGGCTCCATAGGTCCTATCCCAACCCACAGCCTCCAGGGATATTGAGAAGCAATCCCCTTCACAACACATACACATACACGGTGTACAACGCAACACATATATGTATACACAATATAACACAATGAATACAAATGGCACAATACAACAACTACACAATACACGTGACACAATACCACATGTACACAACAAAACATGTACGGCATGTACAGAACAATAGTATTGCACATCTAGAGACCACACTATCTCTACGAGGAATTCTTGCCTCTAGTGTCTTTACCATGCCTTATTGAGTGCATCCACAACCCAAATCCTGGGTTTGTGGCTCTTTCCACTTTTCATGCATGTCCTAGCATGTCGTAGATCACACTTGTTTCATTCTACTGATGTAACCTACAATGTTTCCTGCCATAACATAAGCGTAGGCAGAGTTATAAGCGCATAATATAAAAATCATATCCACATGATACTAACCTCATAGATCTTCAAGGGCTACTCTGCCCACTTGATTCCTCATAAATAAGAACCTTTCATGTCATTCACCTGCATAAATCAATCATTCTTCCACAAGAATGATCCCTAATGACCCTGTCAGAAAATGGAATTCATATATATATAGACATTAGCATAATCATGATCACATAATTACCAATGTTCATAAGGTCAAGGTTAAGATAACTTCCTTTATCCATGCAATGCATGCACTACATTGAGAAAAGTAGTTCGCAATTTAGCCAAGGCATCTATTACCTCATAACCGTGTACTTTACCTTTGTTGTTACCTTTCTCATGACTCCTGCCACTGTACATTTATTCCAATGGACACTACAAAAAATCCCTGTGATTAGCTCCCTTTTTTTGTTTCCAAGGACTATTTTAGTGTATTTTCCTCCATTTGTTTTAGAAAATCAATGCTAATTATCGAGATGTCACTATTTTTGGCATTTATTTTGCCGGCCAAAACATTTAGGCTTTCAATTAGGAAACAATAGTGTCATAGATAGTGCCAGAAGTAGATCCAGAAATAGCATCAGAAAATATCGTCGTAAATAGCACCATCAATTTCCCTGGGATAAGGCTAGTGATATCACCAGTTTTAGCTCCTTTTTTTGCATCTAAATTACCTCCTTGGTTAGCTCCCTTTTTAGCATTGGATGTGCCTAAATAGTTAATTAATTGAGGTGTTGGGGGTTAAGTAGATAGGAGCTTTGATGATTTAGGGATTTATGGATTTGGGGTATAGGGATTATGGGCTAAGGTTTAAGGGATTAAGGGTCAAGAGTTGAGCGATTTGGTGCTTATGAATTAGGTAGTTTAATTGTTAATGGTTGGGTTGTTTTAGGTTTGGATGGTCTGCCGAAGCTTGTTGTTACAACGTTACATTTCAGTTCCTTTATTGGTTTAGATTAATTAAGGTTTCAGGAGCTATTGTTGTTACATAGACAGTTTCTTAAGCAGGTGATGCCTTTCCTAATCAAACCAGATCTAGGAAATCCAATTATTCTTCTAATTAATAGATACCTCACCCTGCCATAATATTGTAAGATTAGACTGTTCTAACACCATTACTTTTTACAATTAAACTGATATAACCATCACCATTAATACCAATATTTCTTCACCATTTATTACTTTTTTGTTTGAATTATTTGTGTTGTTACATCCAGAGATCAATGTAATCATTCAGAAACTCCTTTTGATTTAAAAGTCCTGAATTGGTAATAAGGAGGAGTAACCGTCGATAATTCCAACGCCTTGGAATTCTCCCCTGAGCAAGAATATGTGCGCTAAAGTAGCTATGTAACATGTTTCTAGCATTGTTGAGTAGTGTTCTTGTGAGCAACTATAGGTGAAGCATCAGTCAAACACGAACCTAACTATGTCACTGTGTTCTTACAACATCCAGAAGCATTGGGAAATTTTTGAAGGGTTGTATGGCTGAGTTATTTTGAAAAATTGCAGGGTTTTAGTGAATTGGTTGCTTTAGAATTTTCTCAAGCCTTATTTGAACAACACTCCATGGTCAGGGGCTTTAGAATTAGTGTTAAAGAAGAAGCTATTGCAAAAGTAACAAGGATACCTAGGACAAGAGAATGGTGGTTCTCAAGGAAAGTGGTCAATCTTGAAGCTAAGGTAATATTCTTACAAGAGGGAGAATAATTCACGCCCAAGCATAGGGGTTTTGATAGAACATCTCTTCCTTACCCTTGGGAATATGTAGCCCTCTTTATCCAAAAATTAATTACTTGTGATGGTCGTTTTGGGGTCGTTTTGGGATTATTTTCAATTATCACTTTCAAATTCTAGAACACTTGAGGACAAGGCAGTTGATTAATTTACAGTACTACTTTTTGAAGTCATTACAACACGTGGAAGAGGCTATGAAAGGGGAAAAACATCTAGAAACTTGTGTCACTAACCATGTGCTCATTAAATTAATCATTGTGCATTCATTACAGAGACAAGGGAGCTCATGGAATGCTTTGATAGTGAGACCTTGTGTTGGTGTGAATGAGTAGCATGAAGAGAGTGATAAAGAAACACCTAGTGTTGAAACAACACCAAGTATTGAAGTAGCACCCAATGCTAAAACAACTTTTTTTGTTGAAAATGCTACATCTTCCAAGAGGAAGGAAACCACAGGCTCTAAGCGGAGTAGGGATGATACACCTCCTATGGCTGGTCGACGGAACTCTAAGAGGTGGAGTTCCATTAAAACGGCCCCTAGTTCATCCTCACAAGGAAAGGAGATGCAAATAAAAGAACATTTGGTGGTGTCTAGTGAGTCATCAAAGGAAAGAGGAGGTGGGTGTCCGATTATAGAGGAAGTGCTGGAGGAAGAAATTGTTGGAACAATAGCTGTGCCTAAAGCTGGAGCTGAAGAAGTGAAGACCCCTAAAGGGACCAAGGGAGTATCAATAAAGGTAATAGTGCAAAAAAAGAAAGTGAAAATGCCAACTGGTGGAAGAACCCATGGGAAAAGGGTGCGAGTAGTTGTTATACTAGAAGAGACTAAAAAATGTAATGCTACAAGTGAGGGGGAATTTGTTGATACAAGTGGACCTGATGGGCTTGAGGAGAAATGGGATAAAGAAAAGTGGGAGAAGTATAAAGAAGAAGGCCCTTATACATCTAAAATCTCGACTGTTAGACCAGATCCTGAACAAGAACTAGAGAAACAAAAATAGATAGAAGGACCAGTAACATAAGAGTAAGTAGAAAAGCAAGAGATTGTTACTTCACTAGGTAAGATGAAAATTGACCCTCTCATTCAAATTGAAAATATGAGAAAGGAAAATGAGGAGTTAAACAAATTACTTGCCTTGGTTAAAGAAAATATTCATTTTAAGAATGAGCTTGGATTGGATATGCTGGAAGAGGCTATAGAAATGACATCATCTACTGTCTCAAAAAAACTTTGTAAGGGTTTCCAACAAATCCTTGAGGATGCTAAAATCAAGGATATTATTATTGTTTCAATTGGAGTACAAGTGGCAGAAATGAACAAAGAATTTTGACCTTCTATTCCACAAGAACCTGTTGATGATGTTGTTGTTACAAAAGAACCAAAAGTTGAAGCAGAGCAGGAAGAATAAAAACAACCTTCTAATCCACAAGAACATGTTTATGATGTAGTTGTTACACAAGAACCAGTAGTTGAAACAGAGCAGACTAAAAATAAAAATACTATTGTACAACAAGAACCTGTCAATGATGTTGTTGTTACTCAGGAACCAATAGTTAAGATAAAGCAGCAGGAGGAGAAAAGGGATCAGGAGGAGGATGTTGAAACAACATCTAAAACAACCCACGTTAAATTTGAATATTTGATGAGGGTACTAGAGAAATGGGAGAAATTAATGATCTTTCCAAAAAATGAAGTCATCTTCCTAAAAAGACACGAGGAAATGGTCAATAAGCTTAAGGAGTGGGTTGAAAAATCAAGAATTGTAGAATTTGTGAAAATTCAAAAGGAGAGGAATCAAGCAATGAAATAGGTGAAGGAACTGCAAGGAGAGGTTAAGTTGTTACAACAAGAAAATGAGCTCATTTATGATATCATTAATGGTTTATTGTGCATTAGGCTTCCTTCTCCTTCTTATCCTTTATATTTGCAAGAAAAAAATTATCTCTTCCAATTAACAACCCTGAAGGAAAAACAACCATATAAGGCAAGGGAGATACATGACTTCTTGGAAACATTTCAGAGTGTTAATTTATCATAACAACATTTGTTGTGTGAGTTGTACCTACATTATATTGCTTCCTTTGGGATGAATCATTCAATCTGACACCCTATGTGGGATATGTACAACTCAAGGCTTTTGTTTCTTTTATGCAAAATCAAAAAGGCTAGAAAGTTGCCCATGATACTGTAACAACTAATGAATAATGGGTAGAACTATTTATTAGAGGATAACTTGGTTAAATTGAAGTTGTTGCACACAAATACAATAAAATATAGTGGTCTCCATACACTAAGACACTACTGATGGACCATCGAGAATCAATTTGATGAAGATGCCAGAGAAATATACAAGGAATGAGAATTGGTGCCTTAAAAGGAAGCAAGATGAGATGGGATCTTTTCCGACAAGAGTTGAAGAAGGGAGACCCCTATTGTTATCATATTTTTGAGAAAGCAATTTCTAGAGTTCATAAGTATGCTCACTGTATTAGGAGGAGTGGTACAAGTTGGATAGGACTTAGATTCAAGTTCCCTCTTGTTTGGTTACCCACCTATATGTATCAATATCCATATAGTATCATTGATAAGTTTGGGAGCCATAGTTGGTTATTTCGAGAGGATACAAGGTCATAGGTGAAGAAATTTTAGGGAAATACAACCTCACACAACTTCACTCTCAGCATCTCAAGCATCAGTGGCATGAGTCTGCATGAAGACATGCAGAAGCTTAAGCTAGGGGGAGATGTTGGGTCATGGAATTGTCATTTTTTTCCTACTTATTTTCCTATTTCTTTTATCCATTTTTTACTAATAGGACCATATATTTTTACAGTAATAACTCTTATTCACCTAAGTATGTCCTTTTTCACTTGTCGCTTTCGTAATCCAATTCTACTTATAATTTGACATTAGAAATACTTTCCTACACTGCTTTTTATCATAAAACTAATGTATGGGTTATTTCAGGTTTGGATGGTATGTAAAATCTTATTTTTACAAGATTACATTTCAGTTCCTTTACTGATTAGGATTAATTAATATTCTGGGACTTGCTGTTGTTACATAGGCAGTTGATTAAGCATGTGTTGTCTTCACTAATCATGTTGGATCTAGGAGCGCGTAAAAGTCAAAAGAAATAACTCATCACTTGGAGATATTTGTGGAGCATCCAAATCATTTGGTTGAGATCTTATGTAGCTCTATTTTTAATCAAAGGAAATTGTTATAGTTTTACCCCTTCCATGGAAATTGTTCTGTAATTGTTAAGATATTGTTTTGTTTTAAGATCCAATGAGAATGAAAATATTCTCATGACGATCTTCTCATTGTAATTAAGATCTATAAAAGAGAATATTGTTTTCCCGCGAGGGCTAGAGCAAAGAATTCGAAAATAGGATTGGAAAGGGGAATAACCAGAGCTCTATAATCTTGGTACTTTTATTAATGAAAATATTAACTTCGTGGTTCAGTAATTTCCTCTGAATAGTTTGTGTGATTTTTAGTGCACTAGCCCCTGCTGAGGAGGAAGGTCCCTCCATCTTAATAAGGATCACTAGTTAGTTAGATGGGAATACATAATTGCATAAATATTTCTTAGTTATGTGATTGTTTTTATTGTTTCTCTTATAGTTAATTCTGTGTGTAATTTAATAATTACAGTAATATATGGATGGTGTGATAGCTTAAGTCTTGGACCAATCCCTCAGTTTAGTGTGGCAATGAATTATTTTCTTTTTTGTTACAATTTCAATTGCACTTCCTTTTATGTGTGCAGATTGAATGAGTGATAGTTTTCGGGAGTGTTGTGAGAGTTGTTGAATGACATAGTAGCTTATTCTGCGGTATCTCTTCGCATTAAATCTGTGGAGTGTGTAACAACTTTGTTAATTGTTGAGAGTATGTGTGCAACGAATTTGGGTTGAGATTATTTATACAATTCATCATCTTCCTTAGCATATGCCATAGACTTTGCACGACAATATTGTAAAATTAAACCCCACCTGGATCAATAAATAAATGTAAGAGCAAGTCAACCAACATTAAAATGCAAACAATATAGAAATAATGAAGTTAAAAAAGTTTCTTATTTAAATCATTGTGAGATACAAGCATTAATATTTTATTAACTTTTATGTCTTCATGAACATATGTTGATACAAAATGAATGGAAGAAGCATTCAAGTAATCCTATTTTTTTCATTAAACAATTCATACCATATCTTGAACAATTAAAT
Organism: Pinus tabuliformis; assembly: GCA_031772625.1. Lineage (NCBI taxonomy): Eukaryota > Viridiplantae > Streptophyta > Pinopsida > Pinales > Pinaceae > Pinus > Pinus tabuliformis. The sequence goes on along the minus strand of CM062814.1, from coordinate 695,226,036 downwards.
GATATTTCAATAGGTAATTTGTATTGACATAAATAATACTGAAGCATTTCAAAGTTTAGGCCATAAGAATCATCATTTTTTAAACATGGATTACAAATAATTCTGAAAATTTAGAAGTCTTGGTCATTAACATCATTGTCTACAACAATGCCATCCAGTGTATCATTGTCAATGTTCATATGATCTTTCAAGTAGTTAATATTATCATCATCCTCGTCTTGACTTGCATCATCTTCATCATCATTGAAATTTGACTGTAGACCATCCATATTGTTACTAGATGTATTTGGATCATCATTTTCTATACCATCCATATTGTTTTCTTCAGTAACATCATGTAACTATGTATTGTTGTCTTCTTGTTCCTGAACATAACCATCTTCAGCATCATCATGGATGTCAATTTCTTCGATGTTCTCTAATCCCTCTCTCTCATTTTGTTGGCCATCATTGTTTTTCTCAGTATCCACTAATGCATCATCAAATACATTCCTTAATATTAAATCAAAATGTATGAAAAATATCCATTTTGGGTCCAGAATATCTTCATATAAAAATACCAGCATATGAATGAGTACATACATATATTAGACATGTTAGAATACATATCGGCATGTGTTCTGACTATCAAAAATTGTGTTGCATTTCTAGCTTGAAATGGTTGTTTGAGTTGTTGATAAAATACAAATAAATAAAATACTATGGAAGTTCAAAAGCATTGAAAGCATCTATAAGGAATTAAGCTAACTCATGTCAACAATTGTCATACACTCTTCTTTTATCAAAAGTTTAATGGTCACATGGAAGACAATCTGTGTTGATAGTTTTGTAAACATTGTGCTGAAGTGTTGGTTACAAGTCATTCATTGTGTATGTTTAGGGTTTTAACCCTAGTCAATATTAAAGCAAATAATATGTAAGTTTGCATAAGGGGATTCTTAGCCTACTGTGATAAGTTCCCTAGTGTTGGGTCTACATTGTTCACTTGACCAGATTGTTCTAAAAGATTTGCGTACATTATTGAGCAAGGCATGTCCTCATGGGAGGAATTGATTTGCACTGTATGGTGGTTGAACCTTCATAGGTTGGAAGCCACCCTCGATGTGGTACTGTGATGCTAATATTTTGTGGTAGCCCCTTGCCTGAAAGGATGGTAGCAGTCAGGGCATTCAAAGTTCTAGTATCTCGTCTAGAAGGGATGATGGGAACATACTTGTTAATAGTTGAATGCCCCTAAAACCCTTCATAAGCACCGTAACATCAACTGCATGGTTTTTGTAACCCATAAGAGACACCTTGGAAGGAGGTAGGAGAGTTGGATGCCCTTCATAAGTCCATGAAATATTAGCAGAGGGCAACCGAAGGGTCACCAGTGCATACATGGCTGGAATTTCCTATATGAATGACAATGTTTGTGTGTCCCTTTTGGAGGCTCATGAATCCCACGGAGTTGGGAAAATTAACTCCAGTGAAAGCTCAAGAGGATTAGCATTGATTTGTTCCTTAGAAAACCCCAGCAGGCTAGGAAAAGTGTTAGCGCAAATCTAGACATTATCACAACTACCGTTATCGAGATATGGTGGAAGGAATCGATGGAAGGATGTAAATGCAAAGAGGAGGCGAGTTCAGTTGGTGACCACTGAGACCGCAACCAAGTAGAGCATGCAGGGTATGAAGAGCTCTCTCTCATTTGGCCATGGTAGAAGTCGAATGTAGGCAAGTGTTGTAGTGATGGAGGTGGATATTTATATTTATAGAGGGAAACAATTAGCCTTATATTTCATCCAAGCGGAACTCTTGTCGTGAAAGCTTATGATTGGCACACCCAACTTTCCCTTCAAATGATTGGGCGAAGGAGGATGACGTGGCTTGGAGCCTCTAGCCCAGAAGTGTTAGATTGCATCGCAAAAGGATTCGCGGGATGACATTGGCTAGGATGAGTGGGTTGACAGATCATCCTGATAGTTATGTCATTGGCTAGGGTGGTGCCCACCAAACTATGCATCTTGGAAATCCTTGTTTGGAAATGCTAAAGATGTACAGGATTACGTTACCTGGGGTGCTAGAGGGGCACCTAACGAAAGCACAAGGATGAAATGGGTGGTGTGACGTAGGTGCAATCTTGTGACAGGCATGTGAGCCTAACTACTCCACCATTGGTCAGAAGTGACCCTATATCCATGCAAGACTGATGGAGGAGCCTGCAGAATAACAAAGCTTAATTGCAGTAATATTTGGATGGTGTGACATCTTAAGTCCTATAACAGACCCTCAATTTAGTGTGGCAGTGAATTATTTTCTTTGTTGTTACAATTTGGATTGCACTTCCTTTTATGTGTGTGGGTTGAATGAAAGATGGTTTTTAGGAGTGTTGTGAAAGTGGTTGAATGACAGATTGCATAAAAATTTCTCAGTTATGTGAATATTTTTACTGTTGTTGTTATAGATATTTTTTTGTGCAATCTGATTAAATGCAATACGCTTTGGATGGTGTGACATCTTATGTAATGGATCGGTCCCTCTGTTTAGTACGGTAGTGAATTATTTTCTTTTTTATTATAGTGTTGACGGTGCTGGACCCGAAAACATGTCAGGGGATCTCCCCGGTAAGAAGTCCCAACTAGACCTCAGAATGTTTGGTGTAAGAGTCCCAATAGTGGGTCGTACGGTATCACCTTGACTGCGGTTGTGCATAGAGGCAAGTAAGATGTCCATGTTGGTAGCAAGGGTGTGACATATGTAGCAAATCAAGGAAGGTGCATGAATGGTTCTAACACACAGAGGGTGAGGTGAGTGCGCCCCTTGGAAACCTATGAAAGCACGAAGTTAAGAAGGGAACATACGAGAAAAGATGCATCACAAACTAGAAGGCAAGAAGCTAGCAATCCAAAATGATGGTTAAACCAACATCACATTTCAGTAAGATTCATACATACATATATAGAAAGAGTCTATACACACATGTGTAAGCAAACAAATACATATATCGTTTAGCGTAAACAAGATAGATGAAATACAATATGACATATGCATGAAACATGTTGGCTTTTTTACATTAAGAAGTGAAAGTTCCAGACATATAATACAACCATGACCAACCACTAGTTCCGACAGCAGAATGTTATAGTCACTATCGCCTGCTCCTCCAAAGAGATATAATAGCTCTGCACAGTGGAGAAGCCAAGGCTCGTTACAATACTCTCCAAGATTTCTCTAAGATACTCCTATCAGAAGCTTGGCTGACCAAAATCCTCTATAGTGAGTTATGAGGTACTATATATAGCAAAGGGTGGGGTGACCCTTGACATTCCTATTTGTGACTGTTCACCTACCCTCATGACTCTTCAACTACTCTATGACTGTTACATTCAACTATCGACACATGAACTTCCACTAGGCAAGATGTTACATACAATATGCACATGTACCCATGTGAGACAAAATAGGGTTGAGAAAGCCATGCAAGCTATCACTAACAATTAGATAGTTGTGGTGAGACCAACTCTTTGACATCCTTGCGATGATCGGTCTTACGACTTTGAGGAAACCTGTGTTTTTGGTAAACAGTCGCTTGGGCCTGGTCACTACGACCTCTTGGTGGTGAACTGATGCCAATCTTGGTCATCTATGATGGTGTCTATGCGCTCAATGGTGACATCTCACTAAAAGTGAACTCTTGCCCCCATTACATCCAGGTACACTGATATGGCTCTTCTTTCCAATTCGTTTGATAATATGTGCATCACAGTCTTGAATGCAGCTAGACCAACAACATACTAATGCATAGTGTATGTGTTGATCTCCAAGTGTGTGTTGGTGACCATGCGCATCAACTTGATGAAATACATATTCAGCTTCAGTCGGACTTGCTTCTTTTCTTCTCTTGGGTGAGTGTGCCAAATGGGTGGGATCGCAATCATGCACTCAATGAAATCCATGCTCCTGAATACCCTTGCGTACGATTGATAACACTTCTCACCCTGTCTGCTCCATGCTAGCTGTTGGATGGGTCTATAGTCTGTATGGGCATAGTTGCATCTGTCTATGGATGTTGTGCCTCCTGTTGTACTTGTTCCTACTGCAACTCCTTCTCTCATTTGTGCAGCTCCTGATCTTCCTTGAGTTGCTGATTCAACACCTGTAACTCCTTCTCTGTTTCTCCCTCTACCTTCGTGTGATCCTCTTGTCATGCCATCACCTCATAGCCTCAATCTCCAAAGCTACTTTCATCACAGGTGGATCTGCTTGAGCTTGCAACTTTGTTCTGCCTCTGCGTTGTTAACAACCTTCCTCTTGCATTTGTCGCATGCAAGTGTGATACCTTCTATTGCTATTGGTGGTGTTGCTCGCTATGATGCCACTGATATTTCATCTTGATATCCTTGTCCATGAACAACTTGATGTATTCATAGATAGGCAAGTTCATAAGCACTTGATCGACTGCATCCCCAGTTGTGCTTTGAACGATGTCTTTGCCTCTACTTTCCTGAAAGCCATTGTACCTGTGCTGCTGAGAGGCAGAAGAACACCTGTGATACCTGGAGACATAAAAACTCTCATGATAACAAATCTGTCATTCGAAAACCAAAACAAACTGGAGGACTGACATGCAACATACTTGTGTGACTGTCTATGAATATTACTCAATTTTCACAGGGAGGCTGGGAGATTAACTGCCAAAACTACACAAGGCACAGTTTGAGCTGTCAGGAGGCTGACTAATTGTTGTAACTACGTAATGCATAGTCTAGTGTAGCCTGCTAAGGACTGAAACTGCGCAATTAATAATTTCATCCAGCAGTGAGATGCAAACCAACAAACTCCATTGTGCAGTTTTTGGGGCCAGCAAGGCACTGCCTCCCAGAATTGCGTAATGAAATCCTAGAGGTTAGTGTTGGGCTAGACTTGTGCAATTTCTAGAGGGAAGGTAGAGCCTTCACTTCCAGAAATGCACAATGCTAACTGGGCAAGGCAAGGTTTGGGCTAAGGCAGCCCAGACTCGCCGACGGGCAACTGAAAACATGAGAAGTCTGAATGCATGGTGATACTGAGTGTAAACAAGAGTGAATGATCATGCATGCAAATAGCACGTGCAGGATTCAGAAAATAGGAAAACATGCATGTGTGTGAAGTGAGTCTCCATAACGGCGACCGTCAGTGCAAAAATAGTGCCATGCATGCGACAACAATGAGATGCGAACGAAAACTAAAACAATGCTTTTACAAGCTAACATACATTGAAATGACACAAAGTGCTCACCGAAATCAAGCGTACAACACTCACATAAGTTTAAACAAGAAAAGTAATAGAAACATAGTGTAATACATGCAAAGCAGGCTTACCCCGAAACAATCAAGTTGAATGTGCCAACGAATCCTAGATGTGATGTGGGATGTCAAAGCTACAAGATTGATGTGAGGAATGAGCTTTGCAGCGTTCGGTTCATAAGTTTTGATAAAATCGAGGTTATAATGCGCATGCCACAAATCTAAGAAAAGCGACACTTGGTGGGAGGTTTCTAAAATGAGAATTGCATGTAACCTCCAACTGCTAAACATAGATCCCTAAATCAAGAGATGCCTTTGCATGCTGCCTTGGGAAAATAAGTCCATGCATGCAAATCAATTTTGCTCGGTCCCGAAGGGAACTGGTCAAACTTAAGGCACATGCATCGGTCTGCGAGCCTGGGAAGAAAATTTGCGTAGTTCCTGGGATGACTGGGCTAGCTATCCCAAAGGGATTGCACAATTTTTTGGGTCAAAAGGTGACTGCCTCCCAGAATTATGCAATTTTTGGGCTGAGCGGCAGTGCTAGGTTAGATTGCGCAGTTTTCTAAAGGAAGGCTTCCTGACTACTCTACACAATTTTGGAGTCGAGCAAGTTGCCAGGCTTATTTACGCAATTTTTGGAGGGAAGGCTGGTTCCCCTCCAGAATTGCGCAATTTTCTAAGGGACGCCTGACAAACTGATTTTCACAATTCTTGAGCTCAGCAGGCTGGCGAGCTGATTTGTGTAATTTCTAGAGGGAAGGTTGGTTCTCCTCCAGAATTGTGCAATTTTCTGGGGGAGCTGCTTGGCCAGCACATGGTCTAAGTCTGAAAAGATAGCTTGTGAGGGGAGTGAAGCAAACTAACATGCACAGGCTGACAAAACACTGAGAAACAACTGAAACCTATATGCTTAATAGTGCAAGACATGTTGCTGAGGATGGTTGGTAAGGAGGCTCCAAAACAAAGCTATGGAAAAATTTTGGAGGGTTTTTGTAGCTGCTACAACACATGGCGACACACTGGTAGAACTCCAGCTCTCTAAATGGATCTTGTTCGTGAAAAGAAAGTCTAACACCTCCAGAAGTATTGTTCAGTTCTTTGTTCGTCTTGGTTTCCACACTTTCTTGATTGTAAGATGTGGCATCTGTCAAGCCCTTAGTTAGTCGACACACATTCCTAGCCAAATCAACACAGGTGTTTCAATTAGGGATGAGGGGTATATTGGTGCACAAGTCATATGATCGTCAAAGTTTTAGTTTCATCTCTGGTGTTGCTCCATTGCCATCAGGCCTGGACAGTACCCCGACAGAGTCACACAAGAACACAAGCATCACTCCGCTGCCAACGAGCCTGGTCAGTACCCCGGTGGAGTTACTTGCATCACCTCTCTGCACAAGATACCTTTCTCTTCTTTCGCCTTATTTATTTTTCATTTTTTGAAAATTTTCACACTTTCATTTTTTTCATTTTTCATTTTTCATAACTGTGCATATCACCTATTCATTTCAGAGGCAGAAGAGGGACCTCAACTTATTGAGATCAGAAGAGGTTTTTCCTTCAGATAAGTAGTTTATATATTCCTCTGACGTGTTTTTTAAGGCTTGCCCCCTCACCTTACTCTACTGGACTGAGCTGACAAGGGTTAACCCAAAAACAACCGACTAGAGTAGGTGACACTAGTTAGCGCACAAGCGTTGTGTTTTCACCAAGGCTCACTTCGAACAATACATATTTTCCATTGGTGTATCACTGAAGATAAAAATTTCTTTTATAGAGGCAAGATGACAAATAACCAAGTATTGATAACTGCACAAGTCATCTTGTACTTTGCCTTGCTTGATTCAAGAGTCACACACAGTCCATGCGAAACTAACCTACGAATGCAAACAAGAAAACAAACCAAAAAAAGAAGAAGAAGAAGAAAGCAGAAGTAAATGAGTAAGAAAACAAGCATGCACACAAATAAACATGTAAAGAGAGTAAGCAAACATGCATGCAAGAAATCAAACCAAAAGCAAACACTACTCCTACTCCTAAGCTAATGTTGCATGGGCCTGTTCATGTGAAGTGACACTTCCAATGTAGCCACTGGCGCATTAGTAGACCCATGTGGGTGAAGGCATAGTTCGCGAACAAGACAGTTGTGTGAACCATCAAACAAGAAAGATATAACAATGAATACAAACACACTCCGAGATTAAAAGCGTCCACAGAACATAAGTGAGTGAAAGCACATGACATGCACTCTATGGACTTGCCATGGTGTTGTGCTACATTGTGTGCAGATGTTAAGTGTATGCATTCTCTTGACCATGACATGCAAGAGAACATGAGAAAGGTAGACCACTTACATTGCACAAGTGTGCTTTTTGTGTAAGATTCCTCCAATGCATTAGTGATGGGATCATGAAGTTCGAGTGGAGGAAGCATAATCTGTGTGTGGGATTGATCTTCAGCGCATACAAATGAGTGATGAGGAGCCTCGGGTGTTTCAAAAAATTCCTGATCAGAAGTGAAACCAACCTCAGGACAGCGAGGGCCTAACTTAACCATCATCTTGGGCTAAAGTGCCTCGACAGTCTAGGGGGTTTCGACTTCGTCAACGGATAGATCATTGTAGACCAGTGTCTTAGATAGATTAACAACAGTTGAGTCAATATCGTGATCGGATTAAAAAGTAGAGAGATCACAACACTCAAGATCAGAAAATTCAGGATGTTTGTGGGCATCCTCATGATTTTATGAATCACACAGAGGGGTAGATGAGAATCAAGGATGTTCACCCTCTGCGTTTCCGAAAAAAGTAGATGAAAAATCAAGTGGATGTTCAATGAATGAATTGTCCTCTCCATTGTCAGATGATGGGTTGACATACGATGTGCCCTGTGAATGATCAACAATAGGTGCATCCGTGGACGAAGATACACATGAAAAATTAGGGATGGCAGGATCATCAAGGATGTCAGGAAAAAATAGAGGAGGTACGGACAGACAGGGATGGTCCTCTGCTGCCGGTGGATGTTCAAGCTCCCAGTCATACTCTTCATGAATGACAGCGCATGTTGGTTGTGCAACACCAACTCCGTCGATGGCTTGATCCTTGTTCACAACAAGTGTAGAGTCCAGAATGGAAGAACACAAGATAGTGTCATCCGGAGGATCATTCGAGTACAAAGACAAAGGTTGAGGTACAAAATACATGTGATAACCCAATGGATTCACAACCAAGCTTGTGCGAAAATCAGATGAATCAATGTCGGGAGGATGTGATAGTTGAACATATGTGTGTGCATGTTCTCCCACATCACTCTGCAGTGGTGGAGTTGTTTGATGAGGGGACAACAGACAGCCATTTGTGAAAGTGATAGTGTATGTTTTTTTGCGCAGCTCCATCACCGAAGCATGCTGAACGGGGCTTGGGCTTGAACTTATTCTTGGGATCGATTGATTTTTGAAGACAATATTCGAATATATCCCAAAGATATGGAAATTTCATCTGACTTTTCAGAGCTTGAAACTACAACACATGGAAGCGTTCCCAAAATTCCATAAGCGATTTATACGGGGCCTTCCTTTGTTGTAACAGTTTTTGGTCAAGAGGTTCTAGATCAAAATGATGGAAAGTAGATTCAATGAGATCACAAAACTACTCCAGTGAGTGCATGTTGCCAGGAGGCAGGTTGCAGCACCACCGTTGTGGGGATTCGCGAAGTGTGTATGAAAGCAGCAAACTGACCTCTTCTGCATAGAACTCATCTACGTCATCAAGGAATGCATAGAGTCTTCTAAGTACTCAGGCCAGGCTACTTTGCCTTCACCATCATATGTGAATTTGGACAAGAGATCAAAAAACTCCCTCGTGATGTTGAGAGGTGTGGCATGCGAAAGACATCATGGAGGGATGAGTGTAATAGAATCCATGATACATGTGCAAAGGTTCAAAACAGGATGAGAGGACACAAATTCTCATCTAGCCCTCCTTCTAGTGCCAATGTTGATGGTGTTGGACCCACCAACACGTCAGGGGATCTTCCCGGTAATAAGTCCCAACTAGACCTCAGATCGTTTGGTGTAGGAGTCCCAACAGTGGGTCATATGATATCGCCTTGACCGTGGTTGCATGCAAAGGCAAGTAAGATGTCCCTATTGGTAGCAAGGGTGTGACATATGTAGCAAGTCAAAGAAGGTGCATGAATAGTTCTAACACACAGAGGGTGAGGTGAGTGCGCCCCTTGGAAACCTATGAAAGCATGAAGTTAAGAAGGGAACACATGAGCAAAGGTGCATCACAAACTAGAAGGAAAGTAAGCTAGCAATCCAAAGTGATGGTTAAACCAACATCACATTTCAGTAAGATTCATACATACATATACAGAAAGAGTCTATACACACATGCGTAAGAAAACAGATACATACATCGTTTAGAGTAAACAAGATATTTGAAATACAATATGACATATGCATGAAACGTGTTGGCTCTATTATATTAAGAAGTGAAAGTTACATTCATACAATACAACCATGATCAACCACTAGTTTTGACAGTGGAATGTTACAATCACTGCCTCCTGCTCCTACAAAGAGCTATACTAGCTCTACACAGTGGAGAAGCCAAGGCTCATTACAATACTCTCCAAGCTTTCTCTAAGATACTCCTATTGGAAGCTTGGCTGACCAAAAGCCTCTACAATGAGTTATGAGGTACTATATATAGCAAAGGGTGGGGTGACCCTTGACATTCCCCTTTATGACTATTTTCCTACCCTCATGACTCTTCAACTACTCTATGATTGTTACATTCAACTATCGACACTTAAACTTCCACTTGACAAGATGTTACATACAATCTGAACATGTACCCATGTGAGACAAAATAGGCTTGAGCAAGCCATGAAAGCTATCACTAACACTCAGAGAGTTGTGGTGAGACCAACTCTTTGACATCCTTGCCATGACCGATGGTGGCGAACTGATGCCAAGCTTGGTCATCCGTGTTGGTGTCCGTGCGCTCAATGGTGACATCTTGTTGAAAGCGAACTCTTGCCTCCGTTGCATCCGGGTACATTGATATGGCTCCTCTGTCCAACTCATCTGATAATATGCGCATCACCATCTTGAGTGTAGCTGGACCAACAACATACTGATGCATAGTGTCTATTCTGATATCCAAGTGTGTGATGGTGACCATGCACATCAACTTGTCGAAATACATGTTCAGCTTCAGTCGGACTTGCTTCTTGTCTTCGCTTTGGTGAGTGTGCCAAATGGGTGGGATCGCATGCGTGCACACAATGAAATCCATGTTCCCGAATACCCTTGCATGTGATCGAAAACACTTCTCACCTTTTCTGCTCCAAGCCAGCTGCTGGATGGGTCTATAGCTTGTATGGTCACAGTTTCATTTGTTTGTGGATGTTGGGCCTCTTGTTGTACTTGTTCCTGCTGCAACTCCTTCTCTCATTTATGCAACTCATGTTCTTCCTTTATTTTTTGCTTCAAAACTTTCAAATCCTTCTCTATTTCTCTCTCTGCCTTCACGCGATCCTCTTGTCGCATTGTCACCTCATAGCCTCAATCTCCAAAGTTGCTTTCATCACAAGTGGATCTGCTTGAGCTTGCAACTTTGTTCTGCCTTTGTGCTGTCAACAACCTTCCTCTTGCATTTGTCGCATGAAAGTGTTCTAGCTTCTGCTACTGCTGATGGTGCTTCTCATTGTGACATTTCTACTATTTCATCTTGATATCCTTTTCCATGAACAACTTGATGTCTTCATAGATAGGCAAGTTCATAGACACTTGATCGACTGCATCCCCAGTTGTGCTCTGAACGGTGTCTTCGACTTTGCTCTCTTGGAAGCCATTGTACCAGTGTTGCTAAGAGGTAGATGAACACCTACGATACCTGGAGACATAGAAACACTAATGAAAACCAATATGTCAGTCGAAAACCAAAACAAACTGGAGGACTGACATGCAACATACATGTGTGACTGTCTGTGAAGATTGCGTAATTTTCACCGGGAGGTTGGGAGATTGACTGCTAAAACTGTGCAAGGAACAGTCCGAACTGTTGGGAGGTTGACTAACTACTGGAACTGCGAAATGCATAGTCCATTTTGGCATGCTGAGGACTAAAACTGCACAAATGCGTAATTTCAGTCAACAATGACATGCAAACCAACGAACTACATTGCGCAATTTCTGGGGTCGGCAAGGCATTGCCTCTTAGAATTATGCAATGCAAGCCTAGAGGTCAGTGCTAGGCTAAACTTGTGCAATTTATAGAGGGAAGGCAGAGCCTTCACTTCCAGAAATGCACAATGCTAGTCGTGCAAGGCAAGGTCTAGGCTAAGGTAGCCTAGACCTGCCGACGGGCCACTGAAAACATGAGAAGTTTGAATGCATGGTGATACTGAGTGTAAACAAGAGTGAACGATCATGCATGCAAAGAGCACGTACGGGATTCATAAAATGGGAAAACATGCATGTGTGTGAAGCGATTCACTGCAGTGACAACCGTTGGTGAAAAAGCAGTGTCATGCATGCGACAACAGTGAGATGCGAATTAAAACTGAAACAGTGCTTCTACTAGCTAACATACATTGAAATGATAGCAAGCACTCACTGAAATCAAGTAGACAACACTCACACAAATTGAACACAAAAAGCGAAAGAAACGCAACACAAGACATGCAAAGCGGGCTTACCCTAAAATAGTTGAGTTGAATGTGCCGATGACTCCTAGATGGGATGTGGGATGTTAGAGTTGCAAGATAGATGGAAGAAATGAGCTCTGCAGCGTCTGCTTCATAAATTTTGATAAAATCGAGGTTATGACGTGCATGCCACAAATCTAGGAAAAGTGACACTTGGCGGGAGGTTTCTAAAATGAGCATTGCTTATAAGCTTCAGCTGCTAAACATAGATCCCTAAATCAAGTAATTCCTTTGCATGCTGCCTTGGGAAAAGAAGTCCATGCATGCAAATTAGTTTTGCTCGGTCCCGGAGGGAACCAGTCAACCTAAAGGCACATGCATCGGTCTGCGAGCCTGGGATGAAAATTTGCACAGTTCCTGGGATGAGCTAGGCTAGATGTCCCAAAGGGATTGTGTAATTTCTGGGGTCACCAGGTGACTGCCTCCCAGAATTACGCAATTTCTAGGTTGAGCAGTAGTGCTACGTCAGATTGCGTAGTTTTCTAGAGGAAGACTGCCTGACTGCTCTGCGCAATTCTGGAGCCCAGTAGGCTGCCAGGCTGATTTGCACAATTTCTGGAGGGAAGGTTGGTTCCCCTCCAGAATTGCGCAATTTTCTGAGGGAAGCTTGACATACCGATTTGCGCAATTCTTTAGCTCAACAAGTTGGCTAGCTGATTTGCACAATTTCTGGAGGGAAGGTTAGTTCTCCTCCAGAATTGTGCAATTTTTTGGGGGAGCTGCTTGGCCAGAACATGGTATAAGTTTGAAAAGATAGCCTGTGAGGGGAGTGAAGAAAACTGGCATGCACACGCTGACAAGAGACTGAGAAACAACTTAAACCTATATGCTTGACTGTGCAAGACATGTTGTTGAGGATGGTAGGTAGGGAGGCTCCAAAACGAAGCTAAGGCAAAATTTTGGAGGATGTTTGTAGCCGCTACAACATCTAGTTTGGATTCCACTTCCTTTTATGTTTTCAGATTGAATGAGTGATGGTTTTCAGGAGTGTTATGAGAGTGGTTGAATTCTAGATTGCATAAATATTTCTCATTTATGTGATTGTTGTTAATGTTTTTGTTATAGTTAATTATGTGTGTAATTTAATTAATTGTAGTAAGCTTTGGATGGTGTGAAAACTTATGTCCTGGACCAGTCCCTCAACTTAGTGTGGTAGTGAATTATTTGGTTTGATGTTACAGTTTGGACTTCACTTATTTTTATGTGTGCAGATTAAATGAGTGATGGTTTTCAGGAGTGTTGTGAGAGTGGTTGAATGACAGAGTAGATTATTATGCAGTATTTCTTTGCATTGAATCTCTGTGGACTGTGTAACAACGTTGTTGATTGTTGAGAGTGTGTGTGCAATGACTTTGGGTTGAGATTATTTTATAGTAGTCATAATCTGCCTTAACATAGACTTTGTGCGATAGTATTGTAAAAAAAGTCTATCTAGATCAATAATTAAATGTAAGAGCAAGTCGACCAACATTAAAATGAAAACAATATAAAAATAATGAATTTAACAAAGTTTCTTATTCAAATCATTGTGAGATACATAAATTAATATTTTATTAATTTTTATGTCTTCACGAATTTATGCTGATATAAAATGAATGGAAGAATCATTCAATTAATCCTAATTTTTTCAACCAACAATTCATACCATATCTTGAACACTTCAATGATATTGCAATAGGTAATACATATTGACACAAATAACATTGAAGTATTTCGAAGTTTGGGCTATAAGAATCATCATTTTAAAAAAATGGATTACAAATAATTCTGAATATTTAGAAGTCTTGGTCATTAACATCATTTTTGCAACAATCTCATCTAGTGTATCATTGTCAATGTTCATATGATCTTTCAAGTAGTTAATATTATCATCATCATTGAAATATGACTGTAGACCATCCATATTTTTACCAAATGTATTTAGATCATCATTTTCTATAGCATCCATATTGTTATCTTCTGTAACATCATGTAACTATGTATTGTTGTCTTCTTGTGCCTAAACATAACCATCTTCAGCATCATCATGGATGTCAATTTCTTCTCTAATATCTCTCTCTTATTTTGTTGGTCATCATTTTTTCGCTCAATATCCACTAATGCATCATCAAATACATGTGTTAATTTTGGATCATAATGTATGAAAAATATCTATTTTGGGTCCAGAATATCTTCTAGAAAAATACTTGCACATCAACGAGTACATTCATATATTAGACATATGTTATAGCAATTTTATTGATTAATAAACGTGTATATATTTGAAATAAACAATGTATTACTGTATTATTGATCACTATCGCTTCTAATTCTTTGAGTTAAAGAAATATCTACTCACAATGAATTGGTAGAACATAAGGCTCCTTATCCTTCAGTAGGAACTTTCATGAATTTATAGAAAATAATCCATTATGGGTATCATGTCTTCATGTCCTCTCAAATGCTACATACCATCTACACTTAAAAATAAAACATAAAAAGAACAATAATCCAACTCAATAATTTCTTGTATTTTCCCAACATATTGTAGATTCCCTTCAATAATATTCTTATCTTTTGAGCTTGAGAGACTGGATTTCTTGAAGTCAACCATGATGCCACAATTGAAGGATTGTCTCTTTACATATACACATTCTACACAATAATTTCGATCATATTACCACAATACTGGGCATTTCCTTGCCTGTGAATCAACCATTTATTTCGGTTAAAACAAATATAATGACAAATATTAAAATAGTTAAGTGTCAAAATTTTAAGGAAACAACATTCTGTAAAATTCCAACTATACCTTCCTTTCACATCCTCTAGACATGTTGATTTCATCTTTCGTTATGTTTGAATCTATACCTTCATCTTCTATTTGATTTTCAATTTGTTTAATAACCCATTCTAATGTGCAATGCCCCATTCCCCTTGTAGATCAATAGGAAATGGGGTATTCCTTGGGTTTGATCTCTTAAATTGTCTCCTTGTTTCTAACACTTTTTCTCTCTTTTTATCATACAAATTAATCCATTTGTTCATAAAGTCCATGTGGTGCATAATGAATTTTTTTAGTATAACACTTTCGTCTACACCTATTACATGTCAACATGCGTATTTCAAACTCCAAAGGCCATGTTGTTAATTTGACAAATAAAACAGGTTAAATTAATGATAACAATAAAACAACCCCAATGATCATGATTTTACTTAATAATTTCTACTTGAACACGATTAGATTGTGGGGTTTCTCCATCAACAATATATAATTGTCGTTCTTCATCCCATAAGTGTGTCCCATATTCGAAATCCTTACCAATGAATTCACATTGGAAGAAAATACTTCATTCAATATTGATTATATATAATATCTTCATAAAATTATGAAAAATATGTGTTTTAAATCATGTGATATGTCCATCAACTGTAAAATATTTATTTAATGATGACCCAAAGCCAGTAGGTGTCCTTATTAAACGTATGACGTTTTTTAGTTAGTCTAGCTCTTTCTTTTTCAAAATCCATGGACATTTTGCATATTTTTCATTTTCCATGTTTGGCCACAAACATTTCTATCAAATTTGGCATGCGAAAGAGAATTATCTCTCCCCGAAGACAACTTGTCCCTCTCTTTGCCTGCTATATGTCGAAAAGTTGATTCTGGGACATTTTTGAGGATGTGCATGGGATATAATAGGTGAGATATTAATAGATCCTTCCAATATGGGAACTCATAAAATATGTATTTCCTTTTCATACCTTCTAGCATCTTAATTACAACTTGTTTTGGTTCTTCAATAAAATCACCCCTATCAAAAAACCTTCCAAGCTTTCAATTTAGCATCTTCATACTTCTTAAGCCAATCAGTTGGACCCATAATCATAGGATGTCCTTTATTTTCAAATTTTCAATCAAATTGATTCTTATGGAGGTTTCTAAACCTATGATTTCTTGGTAGAAAAACCTTGTTGTTTGCATAAATAAATTTATGAGGATCTTTAGAATACTGCCCTTGAAATTGTTACGCACATCTTGGACATGCCAATATCCCCTTTGTTTGAATCACTACAATTTAATAAGGTTAATAACATCAAAATAATATTATAAAACTAAGTATGAAAGTTTGGATGAAAATTAATTATTACCGGAACAAAAATCAAGTCCTGGGAAATCATGAATAGTCCAACATATAAAACCATACAACATGAAGGACCTATTTTATGGATGACATGATATGTCATACATTCTTATGCTTTTCCATAGCAGTTGCACATCATCAATAAAAGGCGCAAGATAAACATTCATGTTTTTAATTTCATGTTTTCCTAGAACAATGAGAGTCAACATAAAGTTCTCCTTTCTAACACTCTTCCATGGGATAATATTGTATACTATCAATCTAACAGGACAAACACTATAATTTGAGCTCATGAAAGAGAATGGACACACTCCATTAATTGCAATACCAAACCTGTTACTATAGGGTACATATTTGACTTTTGTTGGCCATTTTTCCTCTATGTGTTTCAATGCTTTTGGACTCGGTCGGAATTCGTATGAATCCATATTTACTCCTATTCTTTTCATGACAATCCATCAATTGTGAAATTGACTCGCAACAAAACATTCGTTGAATTCTAGGTATAATTGGCATGCGACGTAAAATGCTCTTTTTAACTATAGGACCTTGTACATATGTATGATATCTCTTCCCTTTACTTGATATTCATCTCTATATAAAATGCAATAATTTTTACATGAATGAATTTCCTTATATTCAATCCCCAACTCAACCAAAAACTGACACGCCTCTCTACAAGTTGATGACAACACATTCTCTTCAGGAAATATTTTAGGTTTTAGTGCCCTATAAGGTTTCCAAAGATTAGATCAATTGAATTTGACTTATAATGAACATGTTTGATATGTCATTCTATATTATGAATATTCGTATACAATATATGGTTTTAAAATCTCCTTAAAGAAATATAAATAAAGTTGATGAATGTTTACGATTTATGTACACCATTTGACAATGCATTGTAAGAAATAGATTTCAAATCACTTCATTAGGTTGGTAATCCTTTGTTTGATCAACCAAATAGTGACTTGATTTCTAATAATATTAATGTGCATGCCAGTTTTCAGGTTCTACTTGCACCCGATTTGAATAGGGGTGTCTTTCCTGCTTGCTTGATTGAGTCTTCAGCAGGTTGTTATCATCAACATTACGTTGGTTGTAATTACTCCTATTGTCATCATTACTATCAAACATATGATCATTATTGTCATCATTGTTTCCATCCCCAAAGAAACATGTAAGCATTTCATTCAATCCTTCTTCATGCACTGCATTTTCACTGTCATGATCATCATCATTAAGGCTGCTAGGTAGCATGTCATTAGTGTATGTGAATCTCATCAGTTATTCAAATTTCTCAGGTGGTAGAATTCTCTTCAAATATGTTATTTTTTCCATGGTATGGTTTAAAGGATGGTTTGGATCATCCCGTCCAAATATTAATAGCCCAGTTGGATTAGATTGGGTATTAGTAGTCATTATTTCATCATCATCTTCTACCTATCGAAAAATGCAACCATTATTTAATGTTTGGCAAGAATTGGATAAATCATAATTAATGTATCAATTTCAAAGAAATATAATAAAATTCAACTTAACAAATCCCATCCCATGTAGTATATTCTTGACCAACCTCTTCTTCAGTGCAATTATTTGTTGTGTCTGAAGTATCCATTGTCATATCCTCTTCCACCCACTGTGTTCTTCGTGATTTAACAGTTTTAGGTCCACACCCACATACATATGTTTTTTTTCTTTTGCTAGTTGAACGCTTAGGTTGTGCACTTGTTCCAATCTCCATCTAAAATATCAACAACATGCATTAATTTATTTCAATATTGGATAATACAATATAAATTATAATAATACTTTGAAAAAGAATGGATGTATTACAAATGCTTCCTAAGTTAAGTCAAATTTGATTACCTAATGTCCTCTCACATTCGTTGTGTCCTTATTTGATATGACATGATCTGTTTCCATGGTCTCGTCTTGCCCCTATAATAGATAGAATAGTCAATGATGTTTAGCACACCAATTATATCATTTCAAACAATATTCTATCCAGCACAAAACCTCACTTTACTCATATATTTGACATATCTATGTCATGTTTTGGATTTGAAAAAAACAACATATTTTATATAACTTTATCCCATCTATGTTGTGGAATTTGTGAATTCATAAACATAATCCTCTTTTAGTTGAGTTTGTTTTATCTTCTTACCTTTATTATATTTAGAAATTTCGCATCTAATTCTATGGCCACCCACTTTCCTCTCGTTGATTTAGTAGGTCTACATTGTCCATGTCCTCTATCCATTTCCTCCTCTAGATCCTGTAATACACCATAATCACATTAGTCACATAACATATAGGCACTTCGTTGTTTCTCCATCCAATTTTCTAAACGCACAATCGATTTAAGCTCATCTATTTTTCATTGCACCTTTCTAACTAAAATGCCCCTATTTTCAATATATACCTTTTTTGTCAGTCTCTACCCCCAATATGGTGACATGGCACAACTCTTATAAATATTAGATGAGGATTATGAAAAATAATGAATTAATTTTTCTTTTTTTTTCATATTTTCATTTAGCTTAATTCAAACCCTTCATCTATAATTTTAAACTGTCAAATATTTGTATTTATGTATATTTAAAAAGAAAATCATTTGACCCTATATATTAGAGAATGTACTATTTTCAAATTTTCATTTTAAGTCATCTAAATAAACTCAGTATATAATATAATAATTAGTATAAGTTAACTTGTGGATGAGATATATCTTCAGCGTCACCATCCACACTATAAAGGAGTAAAGAGTGAGTGGTGGGATAAAAAATGTTTGTGTCACATGTATACATAATCACTAAGTAACACAACCTTTAAAGGTGTTCATTAGTGGGCTACAAACATATGACATAAAACACCCTTCATTAGTGGGCTACAAAAATATGACATAAAACACCCTTCATTGCAGGGTCAAAACACCATTTATAGGGCTTTACATCAACCAACATTTCAGCTTATCCCATGTGCCTATGCACATTTCACATCCAATATTGGTATTCAATTAAACCTCATAAAAAATGACAATAGTGTGGAAGCCTCCCACGTTGACATTGCAAAGTGCAAAGATGACAATGAATACAAATTAGACCATGCACAATTGATAAACCTATTGTGTATCTTGACTATTCAACCAAAGCAATGTAATACATTCACAATATTTCTATTCTCATACTCACCAATTGCAAATAGAGGTACCTTTGAAGTTCTGTGGGGAGTTAGAACAGACCATGGTTGGAACAATGCGTTGAGGCCATGAAAGAAAATAACTAATCGATTTAGATGTTTGTTGATGGTGGGCATAGATATTGATGGACCTCTCCTCCATTGTTGTGGGTTTCAATAAATAAAAAATTATATGTGTGTGTGATTTGGCCTCTAGTAGTCACAAAATCAAGTGAATTGCATTCACCCCCTACTAGCGACAAAAATCAAACCCTTTTCCATCCCTTTGCGCTATTGTTGTTTAAAACAGTTAGAGGGAAGGGAGAAAAGAGAAGGGATTTTCCATAGTGTGGAGGAAAAAAATCACCCTAGGATGCCAAAAAATGTCAAGCAGCAGTAGAGGGAAATGAGCAAAGGGATCTGATTCTTTCGAGACCGAGTTATTTCATACTCAATTTATAGATTTCACATGTTTCCATTGCTTGTTTGAATTATATTTTTTAGTTTTTAGTTTCAGAATTATAAAAGAAGAAATTAGGGTTTATTTTTTATTTGTATTTTTAAAAGAACAATTTTATTGTACATATATAGCCACATGATAGTGAGAAACTGAAAGAGGTAATTGATTCTATATTGTGGGTAGAAGCAATGAATAAACTAGAAGGTATGGACTTGTCCATTCTTGCTAAATACTTGGAAGAACGTACTAAAGGCATTGAAATAGACCAACTAAAGCAACCTTTTCAAAGGGAATCGATTGATTCCCCATCAACTCCTCGATCGAGAAAAATATATAGGAAGAAATAAATCACAATAACCTCTAAGAATGTGGAACAAGGAATAGAGACGTTCAATGTCCCTCCCACTACTCGAACACATGTTTCCTCCCCCACTAGCAAAGGTACTTATGTGTCTTGCATTGGTACATATGAAACCAAGGTAGAATATGATGTTGTCTCTTGGGAAATCAAAATGACCGATGCAAAGGAAATTTTCAATCGTAGGTTGAAGGAATCATGCCTTCAATGCTTCAAAGAGAATTTACATATTCCATTATCAAAGATACTCATGCACCTTCAAAAGGAATTCATCCATGACATGCAGACTGAATTTGAGACAGGTTGGTCAGTAAAGCAAGTAAATAAACAAATGACTCAAAACTACAAGAGATTTTGTTGCAA
The DNA here is from genome assembly GCA_031772625.1 of Pinus tabuliformis. Taxonomy (NCBI): domain Eukaryota; kingdom Viridiplantae; phylum Streptophyta; class Pinopsida; order Pinales; family Pinaceae; genus Pinus; species Pinus tabuliformis. Next base: position 695,205,561 of record CM062814.1, on the reverse strand, counting down.
CCAAACAAAAAAGATAAAATAAATTCCTCCCGAGCTAAGGGCCAAAAGAAGGCCAATTGATGTAAGTGTGAAAGTATGGAAAGAGCTCGTGAAATCATATGATAGAGAAGATGCATAAAGGAAGTCAGATGAGGAGAACATACAAGTATTTAAATTTGGTCATAAGATTATTTCAAATTCATGAAATGATTTTTATATTTACTGGTGCATAATTAAATTGAATTAGTGTATGTTTCACGACAAGACCTTGAAGTCTAGGCTTTCCAAATATCGTGCCACACATCACAGTGGCCAAACAGGTTTAGAAGCCTTAGCATGCAAATTTGTAAGTATATTTAATATCTAAAATTATATATTTTTTTAATTTTGTACAAAAAGGTAAATTATTGGATATTAATTACTTTAACTTTTCCATCTGCCATGTTTTGACATGAGAAACAATATGGCCATTATTTAGCACAATTGGAATTTGATATGATACAAGAAAAAAAGTGGTCTGATTTTGTTATTTGGATGGAGAATAAAGTATCATTAGTTGACTTTCAATAACTTAGTTGGATATTGTTATGTTAATATGCCAACTTTAATTTCTTGTGTTGAGTTGTTTATTTGTGTGTAACTTGAGTTCTTTTGTCCTCCCACCAGTCATAGCACCCTTATAAATAACAAACCTTTCATTATGATCAATTCCTTAGAAATCAATAACCAATTATGTCTTTATCAAGTCCTTTGTGAAAAACCCTAAGCCAAAGGAGAGATGCAAGACCATGTAATACATAACATGTAGACAACAAAACATATTACATGGGATTGATTATAGATGCTTGGGTTGATACCACATTACATGGGATTGATTATGGACTCAAGATACATGTGTTGAGGAGCATGGGATGATTGTCTTGGAAAAAAATAAGCCTTGTGATGAAGAGCACTTGAAACTTGCAACCCATGATTAGAGAGTGCACCACCTAAGGATTGGTCTCTTGACCTATATACCCTGAAGAGAGAGAGTGCTTCACTTGGAGACCTTATCTTGTACATTAAATTAAATTGTTTGTGTAATTATTCCACTTTACCAATGTTGGCCTCCCTCACCTACTCTGTATAGAGGGAAGATAATGTCTTTGTCTACACTATACTCATTATAATTGTTATTGAAAGTTCTTAGTGTTTGTGTGATGCAATAGAGAAATACCTAGAGTTTGTGACATAAACCCTACAGAAGAAATGAAGATGAATGTTAGCACTAGGGATGATCTTGAGTCTTAGCACTTGTCAATTTTCCATATAGTAGGATGACGAGTGTATTGAGGTCTAAAATATTTTTTTGTAGTGATAAATATGTGTGTGTGTGTGTGTGTGTGTGTGTTTATTGAATGGATTAAGTAGATATGTAGGGACATGTCTATTAGAATAAGAACATTTACGATGTAGGCCTGTGTTGGAGCCTGTTTGAACTTTGAAGGCCTGGTTTGAAAGAAAGGACCTAAAACTCTATAGGACACTTCCCATTCTAATCCTATGAGTATGGTTAGCATACAACTTGGTGATTTTTCAACACATAATTCTTCCTACATTCTAGAATACAACACAAGTCTACTCACTATTCCAACTCTATTAGACCCTTATTAATCCTAAAACAATCATACAAGTGGGGCAGGTGACAATAGACCTTTAGATGCCATGTGAACTAGTTTTTGGAGAAATTAATGAATAAATTCAACTAGCCTACTTATCTATGAATATAGCCTTTAAAATTGTCGTTGTAGTATGGAGAGAATAACATAAATAAATTTGAGGTTTAAATCATAGGGATGAACAAAATCCTATGCATTAGATCTACATAAAAGAGCATGAAATGAAATAAAATAAGATGAAGAGATTGCAAAGTGCTTAATTAAGGTTTCTTAGATAAATGTCACAGGGATCTCAACTATTCACACAGCATTGATAAATATGTTAATCAAAGAAACCAACAACTTTTTTACGCAGGTCTCAGAAGAAGAATAACACAAATGCAAAGTTATTAAGAAACGCCTATTTGGCTACCCACTTTCAAGCTTTGAAAAGCAAGATGAAATGGATTGTTGTTACAACATCTATTATAGCATATTGTTGATGGTGCTATACCCACCAACATGTCAAGGGGATCTCCCCATTAAGAAGTCCCATTTAGACCTCAGAACGTTTGGTGTATGAGTCCCAACAGTGGGTCATAAGGTAATGATTTGATTGTGATGTTGCATAGAGGCAAGTAAGATAACTCTATTAGTAGCAAGGGTGTGACTGATGCAATGAGTCAAGAAATGAGTATGAGAGGTTCCAACACTTCAAAGGGAGAGGAAGGTGAAGGTGAGTTCCAGGTTGAAAGGGATCAGTCCCAACTCAGCTAGGAACACACAACATAAAGGACATGCACAGCTTCTGGTAGAGCAGTCGACACGGATTTGGAAATCACAACATACAAGGTAAGATAACACAAATAGCACTCAAAAATCAGTCTGAGATGAGTGTGACGGTTGATCTAACCAGGTTCATGAGAAAGTTCTGTCTGATGTCCAGCAGAGCAGTCGACATAGACAATGACAACATTAATAACATATGCAACACATTAACAACAAAATTTATATAATTGCATACAAATCAGTTCATACACAAGTATGTAAGTTAAACAACATATATCATTAAGGCAACTGGAACAGTGCAACTACAATAAAAACATATGCATGAAAATGTGATGGCTCTTATTATAAAAGAAGTGTAAGTCACAATCATACAATACACCATGTAAACCTGCTAGCCCTGTCAGTGGAACGTTGCAGCCACATCCGCTTGCTCCTCCAAAGAGATGTACTAGCTCTGTGCAGTGGAGAAGCCAAAGCGTGTTACAATACTATCCAAACCTTCTTCAAGATAGTCTTAGTAGAAGATTGGCTGACCAAAAACAATGAGTTATGAGGGACTATTTATAGCAAAGGGTAGGGTGACCCTTGAAATTCCCCTTTGTGATAGTTCAACTACCCTCATGACTCTTCACCTACTATGTGATTGTTACATCCAACTGTTGACACTTGACTTACACTTGACATGACTCAACATTACAATGCACATGTACTCATGTGAGACATCATGGATTGAGAAAGCCTTGCAAGACATCACTGACACTCGGTCTGTTGTGTTGAGACCAACTCTTTGACATGCTTGTGATGGTGAAGCTAGTGAACTGATGCCAAGCTTGGTCGTCCATGATGGTGTGCATGCACCTCATGGTAACATCTTGCTGAAGTGAACTCTTGCCTCCATTACAACTGGTGCATTGGTTTTCCCCCTTCATCCAACTCATCCGCTAACATACGCATGGTCTTCTTGGGTATGGTTGAACAGGCAACACACTAATGCATCGTGTCTGTGTTGATCTTTAAGTGTGTGTTGGTGGTCATGCACATCAACTTGCCGAAGTGCATTTTAGCCCCAGTTGGACTTGCTTCTTGTCTTCGCCTTAGTGAGTGTGTTGAATGGGTTGGATTGCATGCGTGCACTAAATGACATGCATGCTATTGGATCTTTTGCATGCGATCAAAAACACTGCTCACCATGTTTTCTCTGCTTCAGTTGTTGGGATGGATCCATAACTCGTACTGGCATAGTTTCATCCGTGAGTGCATGTTGTGCCCACTGTTGTTCCTGTTCCTGTTGCAACTCATTGGACTGTCTATGCAGCTTCATGTTCTTCCTGATTTTCTACTTCAGCACATGCAACTCCTTCTTTGTTCCATCTTCTACCTTCGAGCGATCTTCATGTCGTGTCGTCACTTCATAGGCCGAGTCTCCAAAGCTGCTTTCATTATCAGTGGATCTGCTTGATCTTGCAACTTTTCTCTGCCTCTATGTTGTCAACAAACTTCCTCTTTCATTCCTTGTGTTTTCTTCATTCGTTGTGTGTGGTATGCTGCCTTGAGATGTTGTTCATGATGTTGCATGATTTCCTTGTCCACGAACAACTTGATGTCTTCGTGAGTAGGTAAGACCATGGACACTTGATTGATTGCATCCCCAAGTGTGCTCTGAATGGTGTCTTCGTCTCTTCTCTATGGGAAACCATTGTACCTGTACTGCTGGGAGTAAAATGAACACTTGTGATAACTGGAGACGTGGAAACACTCATAGCAAGCAATCTGTCAGTGGAAAACCAAAATGAACATGAGAACTGACTTGCAACATACTTGGGTGAATGATCATAAAGGTTGCGCAATTTTAGCCGGCAGTTCAAGAGATCAATTGCCAAGACTACACAAGGCATAGTCCAGGCTGCTGGGAGATTAACTAACTATTGGAACTACAAAATGCACAATCCATTTGGGCAGTTTTCTATTAGGATTGTGTAATGCGCGATTCCAACTGGGAAAGACTACTGGCCCAAGGACAGTTTGCGTAGATTCTTGGGCCAAGCAGTCACTAACCTCCAGAAATGTGTAATTTAGTCCAAGAGGCCAGTGCTGGGCTAGAATGCACAAATCTGGAGAAGAAGGTGAGCTTTCCTTCTCCATATTGTGCAATGCAGCCTTGGTGAAGGCAAAGACCGAGCCAAGGTTGGCTTGACTCGCCAACAGGAAACTGAAAGCAAGTAAGTCGATGAAATGCATGGTGACACTAAGTGATAGTAGAAGTGATAAGATGCATGCAAAACAAGAATGGAGGATTGAGAAAACAGATCAACATTCATGTGGGTGAGGCCGTTCGCTGGTTGGGTGAACATCTGTGCAAAACAATTTCATGCATGTGATAGGAGTGAGATAGAAACGAAAATTGAAACAAAGCTAAGACAAGCTAGAATATATGTAAATGACAACAGGCATTCAAAGAGATCAAGCAAATAACACACAAGAGAATAAACAAAAAGCAACAAAAATGCAGCACAAGGCATGGGAAGTGAACTTACCCCAAAAAAGTTGAGTTGAATGTGCCAACTTCTCCTAAATGTGATGTGGGATGTCAAAGCTACAAGTTTGATGTGAGGAATGAGCTCTACAGCGTCCGGTTGATGAGTTTTGATAACATTGAGGTTATGACGTACATGCCACAAATCTAGGGGAAGCGACGCTTGGAGGGAGGTTTTTGAATTGTTCCTTGCATGTAACCTCCAACTGTTAAACATAGATCCCTGAAACAAGGGATGCCTTTTCATGCTACCTTGGGAGAGACAACCCATGCATGCAAATCTGTTTTTCTCAGTCCCAGAGGGAACTGGTTAACTCAGCTGCACATGCAAAAGTCTGCTTGACTGTTGGAGAAAATGTGCATTCCTGACTATAAATTAGGTTGACTGCCCAAGGGGATTGCGCAATTTTTTGGCCTAGCAACTGACTACTACCCAAATTTGCGCAAATCCTAGGCTGAACTGCCTGTTGATGGGAAAAAATGTGCAAATCCTGCTAGGAAGTTTCGCTGGTAGGATTGCGCAATCCTAGAGCCCAACAGGCCGTCAGAGGGAATTGCACAATTCTTGGAGCGAAGGCTGGTTTCCCTCTAGAAATGCACAAATTTCACTGAGAAGCTTCTCAGCCTACAGCTATACAAAGTCCGGATGAGCAGCCTGTGAAGGGAAAAGATCAAATTGTGATCGACAGTTTGCCTTTGAGCAAGAAAGCCACTGAAGCTTGAGGACTTGACAAAACAAGGCAAGCTGTTGTGAAGGTCGGTATGGAGGCTCCAAAATAGGCTAAGGAAAAATTTTGGAGGGTGGTTGTAGCTGCTACAACACTTGGCAAAACATTGGTAGAACTCCAGCTCTCTAGATGGACCTTGTTTGTGAAAAAACAAGTCTAACATCTCCAGAAGTATTGATCAGCTCTCAACTCGTCTTGGCTTCACACTAGCTTCATTGTAATATGTAGCATCTGCCAAACTCTTGGTCGATTGACACACATTCCAAGCCAAGGAAACACAGTTGTTTCAATTGGGGTTGAGGGGTATATAAGTGCATAAGTAGTATAGTCTTCAGAGTCTAAGTTTCATCTCTGGTGTTGCTCCACTGTGAGCAAGCCTGGACAGTACCTTGGTGGAGTCACATAGGAACAAAAGCATCGTTCTGCTGCCAGCGAGCCTGGTCAGTACCCCGGCAAAGATGCTTGCATAACCTCCCTGTGCAGGAAGCCTCTCTCTTCTTTCGCCTTATTCATTTTTCATTTTGAATTTTTTGACTTTTCACTTTTTTCATTTTTCATTTTCACTGTGCATATCCCTTATTCATTTCAGAGGTGGAAGAGGGATCCCGACTTATTGACAGCAGAAGAGGTTGTTCCAAAAGAGAAGTAGTTTAATGTATCTCTGGCATGCCTGTTAAGGTTTACCCCCTCACCTTACTCTACTTGACTGAGCTAACAAGGGTTAACCCAAAAACAATCAACTAGAGAAGGTGACACTAGTTAGTGCATAAGCGTTGTGTTTACACCAAGGTTCACTTCAAAGAGTATGTATTTTCCTTCAACATATCATGGACTAAGAGTAACAAGTTCATCATACAAAGGCAAGATGAAAGATAACCAAGTAGTGATAGTTGTACAACCCTATTGTACTTTACCCAGCTTGTTTCATGAGTCACACATGGTTTCATGCAAACTAACCTATGAACGAAACAAGTGAACGAACTAACAATCAACAAAGAAAAGCAAGAGTAGAAAAGAAAATGAAAGAGAAACAAGTAAGCAAACAAGCAAACAAAGCATGTAAGCAAACAAGCCTGGAAGTAAGCAACTAAAAGCAAACACTACTCCTACTCCTACACTAACGGTGCATGGGCCTAATCACATGAAGTGATACTTCTAATTCAGCCACCGATGCATTGGTAGACCGATGTGGGTGAAGGATTGGTCCACGAGTAACCTAGTCATGCAAACTAGCATACAAGAAAGATATAATAGTGAATACAACCACACTTTGTGTTTCAAAGTGCCCACGAGACATAAGTAAGTGCATATGCATGATAGACAGTTTGTGGACTTACCATGGTGTTATGTGACACTACGTGCAACTTTGAAGCATAAGCACACTCTTGATTGTGACATGAAAACAAACAAAAGAAACAAAGCCAACTTGCATCGCGCATGAGTGCTTGCAATATAAGACTCCTCCAATGCATGAGCGATGGGATTGTGTAGTTCGAGTGGGGGAAGTGTGATCTAAGTGTTAGATTGATCTTGAGTGCATACAGATGATTAATGAGGAGCCTTGAGGTTTTGAACAATTTCCTTGTCAGAAGTGAAACCAACCTCAAGAAAGCAAGGGCCTGACATAACCATCAGCTCGAGCTGAAGTGCCTCGACGGTCTGTGGGGTTTCGACTTCGTTGATAGATGGATCTTTGTAGACCAGTGGCTTAGATGGATTAACAATGAGTGAATCAACATCATGATCAAATGATGAGGTGAAGAGATCACGACAACCAAGATCATAAAATTCAAGATGTTGGTCGACATCCTCATGATTTGACGAATCACACAAAGGGGTAGATGAGAAGGAAGGATGTTCACCCTCTGTGTTTCCGGAAAGAGCAGATGAAAGATCAAGTGGATTTTCAATGAATGATTGGTCCTCTCCATTGTTGGATGATGGGCTAACATACGGTGTGTCCTGCGAAAGATCAACAATGGGTGCATCCGTAGATGAAGACACACATGAAAAATCATGGATGGCAGGTTCACCAATGATGTTAGGAAAGAACGGAGGGGGCTCGGATGGAAGGGAGTCATCCTTTGTCGAGTGTTGATGCTCAAGCTCCCACTCATACTCTTCATGAATGATAGCGCATGTTGGTTGTGCAACACCAACTCTGTCAGTGGGTTGTTCCTCATTCACAACAAGTGAAGAGTCCGGAATGGACGAACACAAGACAACATCATCCAGAGGAACACCTGGGTGCGAAGATGGAGGTCGAAAAAAAGAATGCATATGAGAACTCAAAGGACTCACAACCAAATCTACGCGAAAATTGTGTGGAGTGATGTTGGGAGGGTGTGAAGGTTGAACAAGTGTGTGAACATGATCCTCAACATCACAGGGCGATGGTGGAACTGTTGAATGAGAGGGAGGCAGATAATCCATTGAGATAGTGTCTGCTCCCACATGAGATTCTGCAGTTCCATCAATGAAGAAGGTTGAGTGATGCTTGACATCAAGCGACATCAAGCTTTCTCTTGGGATGGGAAGATTTCTTAAGACAATACTCGAACCGGTCCCAGAGATAAGCGAACTTCATCTGGCTCCTCGAAGCTTGAAACTGTAAGTCACAAAAGTGCTGCCAAAAATCAATAATAGATTCATGCGGAGCCCTTCGTTGTTGTAACAGTTTTTGGTCAAGATGGTCTAGATCAAAGTGATGGAATGTGTCTTCAATAAGATCACAAAAGTGCTCACATGAGTGCACGGTGTCAGCCGGTAGGCTGAGCACACAACGAAATGGGGATTCGCAAAGTGTGAATGCAAGCAACAAACCAGCCTATTCATCAGTAAACGCATCTTCCTTATAGATCATGGAAATAAAGTTATGTAAGTGCTCAGGCCAGACCACTTCGCCTTCACCATCATACGTGTGAGTGGAAAAGGGATTGAAAAGCTTCCCCGAGATGGAGACATCTTCACGATTCGAAAAACACCTCAGGCAAAGAAGAAAGCAAGGCTCCATGAAAGATATGCAAAGGTTCAAAACTCGATGAGAGGACACTGCTTTCCATCAGGCCCTCCTTCTAGCACCAGAAATGTTGACGGTGCTGGACCCCCCAACATGTCAAGGGGATCTCCCCAGAAAGAAGTCCCAATTAGACCTTAGACTGTTTGGTGTAGGATTCCCAGCATTGGGTCATAAGGTAATGCCTTGACCACGATGTCGCACAGAGGCAAGTAAGATAACTTTGCCAGTAGCAAGGGTGTGACTGATGTAATGAGTCAAGGAATTAGTATGAGAGGTTCCAACACTTCAAAGGGAGAGGAAGTTGAAGGTGAGTTCCAGGTTGAAAGGGATCAGTCCCAACTTAGCTAGGAACACACAACACAAAGGACATGCATAACTTCCGGCAAAGCAGTTGACACGGATGCGACAGTCACAACATACAAGGTAAGATAACATGAACAACACTCATGGATCAGTCTGAGACGAGTGTGACGGTTGATATAACTAGGTTCATGAGAAAGGTCTGTCTAATGTCTGGTAGAGAAGTCGACACGAACAATGACAACATTAATAACATATGCAACACATTAATGACAAGATTCATATAATTGCATACAAATCAGTTCATACACAAGTACATAAGTTAAACAACATATATCATTAAGGCAATCAGAACAGTCCAACTACAATAGCAACATATGCGTGAAAATGTGTTGGCTCTTATTATAAAAGAAGTGTAAGTCACAATTATACAATACACCATGTAAACCTGCTAGCCCCATTATGTACTAGCTCCATGCAGTGGAGAAGCCAAGGCGCGTTACAATATTGTCCAAGCCTTCTTCAAGATAGTCTTAGTAGAAGCTTGGCTTACCAAAAGCCTATACAATGAGTTATGAGGGATTATTTATAGCAAAGGGTGGGGTGACCCTTGACATTCCCCTTTGTGATAGTTCAACTACCCTCATGACTCTTCACCTACTTTATGACTGTTACATACAACTGTTGACACTTGACTTACACTTGACATGACTCAACATTATAATGCACATGTACTAATGTGAGACATCATGGCTTGAGCAAGCCTTTCAGGACATCACTGACACTCGGTCTGTTGTGGTAAGACCAACTCTTTGACATGCTTGTGATGGTGAAGCTGGTGAGCTAATGCCAAGCTTGGTTGTCTGTGATGGTGTGCATGCACCTCGTGGTGACATCTTGCTAAAGCAAACTCTTGCTTTCAATGCAACCAGTGCATTGGTTTTCCCCCTTCATCCAACTTGTTTTCCAAAATGTGCATGGTCTTCTTGGGTATGGTTGAACCGGCAACACACTCATGCATAGTGTCTGTGCTAATCTTCAAGTGTGTGTTGGTGGTCATGCGCATCAACTTGCGAAGTGCATGCTCAGCCCCTGTTGGACTTGCTTCTTGTCTTCGCCTTGGTGAGTGTGTTGAATGGGTTGGATTGCATGTGTGTGCTCAACGACATGCATGTTTTTGAATCCTTTGCATGAGATCAACAACACTGCTCACCATGTTTGCTTTGTATCAGCTATTGGGATGGATCCTTAACTCGTACTGGCGTATTTTCATCCTTGAGTGCATGTTGCGCCCACTGTTGTTCAAGTTCCTGCTGCAACTCATTGGATTGTCTGTGCAGTTTCAAGTTCTTCCTGAGTTGTTGCTTCAGCACATGCAAGTCCTTCTTTGTTCCATCTTCTGCCTTCGCACGATCTTCATGTCGCGTCGTCACTTCATAGCCTGAGTTGCCAAAGTTTCTTTCATTATTAGTGGATCTTCTTGATCTTGCAACTTTTCTTTGCCTCTATGTTGTCAACAACCTTCCTCTTGCATTCGCTGCATTAGATATGTTGCCTTCAACTATTGTTCATGATACTGCTTGATTTCCTTGTCCACAAACAACTTGATGTCTTCATGAGTAGGTAAGCCCATGGACACTTGATCGAATGCATCCCCAAGTGTGATATGAATGGTGTCTTTGTCTCTGCTCTCTGGGAAACCATTGTACCTATACCGCTGAGAGGCAGATGAACATCTGTGATACTTGGAGACATGGCAACACTCATAACAATCAATCTGTCAGTTGAAAACTAAAATGAACGTGAGAAATAACTTGCAACATACTTGGGTGAATGATCATGAAGGTTGTGCAATTTCGGCTGGGAGGTGGGGAGACTGAATGCGAAGACTGCACAAGGCACAGTCCAAGCTACTGGGAGACTAACTGACTGTTGGAACTGAAAAATGCGCAATCCAGTTGGGAAATTGGCTGTTGGGATTGCACAATGCGCGATTCTAGCTGGGAAAGACTACTGGCCCAGGGACATATTTGCGCAAATTTTTGGGCCAAGCAGGCGCTGACCTCGAGAAATGTACAATTCAATCCAGGAGGGCAGTGCTAGGCCAGAATGTGAAAATCTGGAGAGGAAGGTAAGATTTCCTTCTACAGATTGTGCAATGTAGCCTTGGTGAAGGCAGAGACCGGGCCAAGGTTGGCCCGACTCGCCGACGGGCAACTAAAAGCAAGTAAGTCGATGAAATGCATGGCGACACTAAGTGATAGAAAAAGTGATAAACAGTGCATGCAAAACATGAATGGAGGATTGAGAAAACAGATCAACATGCATGTGGGTGAGGTCGTTCGCTAGTTGGGCGAACATTCATGCAAAACAATTTCATGCATGCGATAGCAGTGAGATAGCAACGAAAATTGAAACAGAGCTAGGACAAGCTAGAATATATGTAAACGACAATAGGTGTTCAAAGAGATCATGCAAACAACACTCACACAAGCAAATAAACAAAAAGTTACAGAAATGCAGCACAAGGCATGGGAAGCGATCTTACCCCAAAACAGTTGAGCTGAATGTGCCAACTGTGCCTAGATGTGATGTGGGATGTAAGAGCTACAAGGTTGATGTGAGGAATGAGCTCTGCAGCGTCTCATTGATGAGTTTTGATAACATCGAGGTTATGACGCACATGCCACAAATCTAGGGGAAGCGACACTTAGAGGGAGATTTCTGAATTATTCCTTGCATGTAACCTCCAACTGCTAAACATAGATCCCTGAAACAAGGGATGCCTTTGTATGCTACCTTGGGAGAGATAACCATGCATGAAAATCTATTTTTCTCAGTCCCGGAGGGAACCGGTTAACATAGCTGCACATGTAAAAGACTACTTGACTACTGGAGAAAATGTGCATTCCTAACTGTAAGTTGGGTTGACTGCCCAAGGGGATTACACAATTTTTGGGCCCCGCAACTGACTGTTTCCCAGTATTTGCGCAAATCTTGGGCTGAACTGCCTGTTGATGGGAAAAATTGCACAAATCCTATTGGGAGGGTTGGTTGGCAGGATTACACAATCTTGGAGCCCAGCAGGCTGTCATAGGGAATTAAGCAATCCCTGGAGGGAAGGCTGGCTGCCCTCCATAAATGCACAAATTTCACTGAGAAACTTCTCAGCCTGCAGCTGGACCAAGTCCGGATGAGCAACCTGTGAAGGGAAAAGATCAAACTATGATCGACAGGCTGCCTTTGAGCAAGAAAGACACTGAAGCTTGAGGACTTGACGAAGCAAGGCAAGCTGTTGTGAAGGTCGGTAGGGAGGCTCCAAAACAGGCTAAGGCAAAATTTTGGAAGGTGGTTGTATCCACTACAACAAATATGTTCTTACAATATTATTATTACAACATTTGTTGCTACAACATTTTTTGCTACAACATTTGCTTCTCAATCCGTTGTTACCTATTTTGTGTTTCTCAATTGGTTTTCTTGATCCCCCAAGTGCTGGTGTAGTGTTGGGTGGAAGAAACAACTCTTTGGCTACCCACTTTCAAGCTCTAACAAGCAAGACGAATTTGATTTCTACCCCCTCAATTGTTATAACATTTTTTGTTACAACATCCATTGTTACAACATCTGCTATAATGGTCATTGTTTTGGTAGTTTTAATAGTATTAGTTGTTATAGAATCAACTTTTATTGCAGTTTCAACATTGTCAATAGTAATGAGTGTTACAGCATCATTTTTTACATAATTTTTAGCAGATTTAACATTGACATGTTGTTATGGCATCTGTTGTTACAACATCTACTTCTCAATCCATTGTTACCTATGTTTTTTCTTCTCTATTTATTTTCTTGATCCCCAATTTTGTATATTTGTATACAGTCCTCAACCAAAGAAATGATCCAAAGCATCAATGTGAGGAATTGAGAGGAATTGAAAGAGGAATTTAGAAGGCTAAACATTATCCCCGAACATTTAATCATCTAATAATAGCAGAGACATAAAGATGAACCTCTATAGTCAACACAAATATATCCAAGTACAACATATAATAAAAAATCTAAAGATTTATGGGAAATAAATTAAACAAATTGTTTAATTTCTAACTCAGTTGTGAACATAACTTTGCAGATGGACACCAGGGAGTTTGATATTCAATCTAGCCCTTCCCAACGTCCTATACTATTTTCAAATATAAGCAGAAATAGACTATGAAATTATAAGAATAACTCAAAAGTACACAATTTCTATCATGAATGAAAACCAGAAGCCTTTGATTATATCCAAGTTGAATGTATTACAATAATATTACAGAAACTTTCTCCGGGAATCAACCCTTTCTTATTCAAAAATAAGGTATATATAGAGTGCTTTAAAAAATATCCTATCTCTTAAAATATTTTCATTCAAATTATTCTTTATCCAAAGCTTTGGATAATGTTAAACAACATTTAAGTTCCAATGCTGCGAACATCGGCACGGGGATAAAATCAACAAGGGTCCAAAGAACCAAAAAATCATAAAAATTGGGAAAATATCGATAAAAATTGGTAAAAATCAGCAAAATCAAGATACCATCAAAATATCTATAAAAGTCGAAAAACATCAGCTATGCCAAAAAATCGTAAATTCGAGATAAAATCGGGATGTTATCAAGATTTTGCAACACTGCTTTAACTAAAAGTAGAAAACTTCTCAGAAAACTACTCCAAAAATATCTGCAACTATGCTTTATTTTTGCATTCAGGTTCAATGTATTTGAAATTTCTCTGTTGTTGTTGCTCAAAATGCTTAATAGTTGTGATATGTTTCATTGATAAGCTGAATTTAGTGAAAAAAATTTACCAACAACTCCCATTCTTCATCTATTGGGTAACTAAGAGCCATCATTTTTCTATATGATTCATCTACATCAATATACTTCTTAAAATAAGGTTTTACTATGAACAAGTATTTGATTTCGTATCAGATGAAAAGACCGTCAACTAACATTTGAAGTAGATTTTGACCACTAATCTCTCCCTTGATTCTAGCAAACTTTGTCTTATCCCCTTCTTCTCTATTTGTTAAACATAACCATGGTGAAGACAAGAGTGTGAAGGACAAGCCTTGAATTCACTATTATTCACAATGATACATATTTATAATACATTGGAGTGACCCTTGGTTTCATATCCCAAGTGGTCTCTTGGACTCCCTTTAATTGTTCAACTTCCACACCAACCCTTATAGGATTAGTTGTTCAACATCCCCCCCCCTTAATCTGAAGGGGTACGTATGTGTCCAATAAGAGAGTTGTAATACAAAATGTGCAAAAATATGCATGGCAAAACTAGGCTGAATGTGCTCTCTAAAATGTTGGTATAAGGGGGTGGTTTAAGGATGACCACCAACACTAGAATGCTTAGTGCAGTTCCCGAAACTCTTCCAAGTCTGGAAAGAAGTTGAAATGTTCTGATAGAGGAAGTTTCCCTAATAATTTGGAGAGGGAAACCTTCAACCTAGAAAATGGAGGTATACAACCTGCGGTGATTTAAGGATGACCGCCAACTCTGGAATGCATAATGCAATTCTTGGAACTCTTCCAAAACTGGCAAGAAGTTGAAGTGTTTTGCTAGAGGAAGTGTCCCCAATTATTTGAAGAGGGATAAGTTCAACCTAAAGAGGGAGGTCTCAACCCCTCATATATGATTTAAGGATGAACACCATCCAAGGGCATGCTCAAGGGCATCTCTATCTCTAGCTACAACTCTGAATCTGATATGGTAGGTTATGGATCAGGCTCACTTGATGTGGCTTTGAAGCTTGTATATGACCATCACTTCCCCCCTGTCAGATACAAGATGAGAAGATGGACACAAATCAACTATAAGACTTTTCAATACTTTAGAAAAAATTTTGACATATGACTGAAATATCTTCTTGGTTTTTGAAGCCCATTGCCAGGAAGCGATCCATCCAAGATGAATCTTTGTTCTTGCAATAGGCTTTTTTTTTAAGCATATGTGTGAAGAATGAGCGTTTTTATGACAGTGCTCACATGGATGAATATCAAAACAATGATCTTTCATATGGACAACTCACACACAATGTTGGCATTTAACATTCTGTTGTGGTTTTTGTGGAAGAGGGGCAGAATCTAGAAAAGTTGAAGATAATTTTTCATAAGAAATCCAACACTCTAAAACTAGATGGGCTTTGAGTAATATATAATATGAAAGGACACATCTACAAGTTGAATTTTTGCATCTGCATGCAAATCTGCTCCTAAAATGGAGACATGATGGGAGTCAACCTCAATGTTACTGATTTTACCACTTGCTAGCTATTGATGGGTGTCATGATGCTTATTCTATTGTAAATCATCTCTTTGTAACTGTGATTCAAGTTGCGGAAATTCTATCTTCTCTTGTGAATTTTTCAAACAAGTTTGAATATTGACAAGAGATACTTTGCTAATTTTTACCATCCCATCAATAGTGGAATGAATTAGGGTATTCAATAACTCTAATACATCATCCATTTGATCCATTTCAAAGAAATGCTTCAACTACAAATGAACTTTCTTAGAATGTAAAAGTACAAGTAAACTTATGAACATATATATCAGACAATGCCAAATAGCTGCAACTTAAAGAATATAAAAAACCCCTAATGCTTATGAAAACTGTGCACCAAGATCATTAATGTCTGGGGTTCTAGGATCACTAATAAGAGTAGCAATCTCACTCTGCAATATTTTCTAAACTTGTGGTAACATAGAAGAAGAGCATCAATATTATACTACTCAGAGAATCTTTTCAAAATATTAAATCTAAAAATCCAATCTGTGTGTAGTATCGTTGTAGATAGAAACCTAAACTCTGTCATTCCCATGGACTTGAAAAATAAAATCCCAAATGCTGTAGAAGTGTTGATCAATAGTGGAAGACATATCGAAACATTTAACTTTGTTCATGCATAGGGTGTTTTGCAGCAACATAACCAAAATCTAGAAGAAATATATGTTTCCATATGCGGCTATACCAAAACTTCAGCCAAAGACAAATCACCTTGTGACTTCCTCCTCTCCAAAGTCTCCATTAAGAGCTAGGAGTTATTGTGAACCCGTTTATGTATAAACTAAAATTTTCAATGCACAAGTCCAAAGACACCAAGAGTAATAATGATCTGGGTCCAGGTGTGACAAAGGACCCTTCCAAGACCTTTTACTTTCGTGATGTGTTAAATTTCATTTTTAAAAGAACACTAATGAATACATCTGCATGTTGTAAAGAAGAGGAACATGACAATCATCAGCACATGAAATAACAAGACGTTGATAATGGAGTTCGTCCAGGAGGGACTACGTCTCTAGGCCCCGATGTCAAGATGGTGTAGGCCGCTACATTAAGTGTTGTCAATAGTGGTGATGTACATAGAGGTGATGTCATTATCATAAAAAGAAAAATGCCCTCACGCAGGAGTGGCTCCAAGAGATGTTCCACTACAGGAACTCTTAGTCAAAAAGGACTCCTATCAGTATGACACAAACTCATGCATGATGAGCATCACACCAACACGGTGTTAGGACCCTACATTGTACCTTTTCGATCACATATTTTGCTATCATTTCACCCTTTTTCAAACCATATTTAAAGTCAATGTTATTACTTTAATCCATTTTTCCGAAGGTATACAATATTTCTTCTCATTACTATATGTTTAATTTATTTTACATATAATTTTACATTACCTTCATAGTTAATCATTAATCAGATAGTTGCTGAAACAGTTTTATCACTGCGGTCAACGTTGTTGAAGCAGTTTGAAGACTGCAGATTTATCATTACAGTTTACGTTGCTGAAACAGTTAGAACATTGTGCAAATCCCGTTGCTGAACATCCTGTGATTTGCATTTTGGATTCGGCAGCAACAAGAGGAGATCACTGAAGGAACTGTTACACTGGCCGTAACAATTACATTCCAAAGTCGACATTGTCACAACCATTGTAACAGCATTTTGTTAATGGAAGAACCAATTATCCTATTTTAGCATATTGGGTTAATGATAGGATTTATAATGTAATCGATTGTAATAGATGTCCCCTCTTTAAAAAGAGGAGACATCAACATTAGAGGGACTACAGACACACTGCGGGAAGGTCTAGCTGAAATTAAAGGGACTTGAATCTTTTGTAATATGATACATTGGCAGATGTGTAAAATATGTTCTGAGCATCCCTTTTTAGTTCCTTTTTCTGGGGAATCTTGTGAGAAGGAAAGGGCCCGCCTTCATCACAAGATTCACCCATTAATTCCTGTAGTGTGTTAAATATTATTTTCCATTCATACCTTGTTAAATCCTGTTTACTGAATTTGCTTATGTGTTACTGGAACTCTATACTTATTGTTGAAACTCTGCTTTCCAAGTGATTATTGAATTGTTTTCATAAATTCATTCATAGCTAATCAGTGAGTATTTTAATTGGTAGCCGGGTTTACAGAGTGAGTTTGTGAAGCATAGTAATCAGAAACAGGTGTTGAAGATTCCTGCCTGGGGAATAGGGTCATGTTCTCTATTATAACATAACTGGTCTTTTCCTCTACAGATTGAATTCTTTTCCTAGATTGTTCTTTTTAATGTAATCAAGGATTCTTTGATAATTGTCTGCAAGAGAGAGATTGTTACTGCTGTAACTCAGAGTAGAGCTTCAGTTTGTTGAAAGCAAGGTGTGATTAGTATAATTATTACTACAACTTTTCATTGCTTTTGAGATTAAGCATATACAGTTTGTGGTTGCCTTTGAAATAAACAGACTTCCCTGGGTTGACAATTCATGTAGCACTTAGTTCTTTGAATTAATGAGCAATTAAAGTGACCAACATTTTGGCACCGTTTCCGGGGAAGGCAATTGTAGATTTCAAAAGCATTAATGTTTTTCTTTCAGATGTGCAGAATGCATGAGAGGACGCAAGAAAACTAACCCTACAGGTGGCAAGGGCAAAGGAAGAGGAGGAAGAAAGACCTTTATTGATGAGATTATATCAAAAGCTGAAACTTCTCAGAGGCTAAGCTCTTGAAAGCCAAAGACTCAGGATTCTCTTCAAACAAACTATGAAACGGAGGAAGTTGTGGGCCTTGAAGAGGTTGAGGAAACGGTAGAAGATATTGAGGAACCAGTAGAAGACAATGAGGAACTAGTCGAAGACATTGAGGAGCCAACATAAAACATTGAAGACAGGGCAAGTGTAGCAGGAGAACAACCAATGGAAGGGAACAATGAAGGATTCTTTGGTGGAGGACAGGTAGGAGGAGAAGGAAGAGATGAGAATTCTCTCTCTACCTTGGGATTTCCTATTGGTGATCTTCCCAGAGGAGCAACTCCCATGAAGAATATCCCACTTTCAGCCTTACCTAACTTCCATGGTTTATCTTCTGAAGATCCTGATGAGTTTCTTTTTGAGTTTGATATATTATGCAGAAGCTATGATTATGTTACTAATGCTCAGAAACTAAAGCTATTTCCAACAACACTAAAATGAAATGCACTAAGATGGTTCATGAGTTTGGGAGGCCATGTAATCACAACATGGGAACAAATGAAACAAAAGTTTTTGACCAAATATCAAGACTACTGCCGGACGAGAGAAAAAAGGGAGGAACTATTTAAGATGGTACAAAAGGAGGACAAAAATTTGGAGGACTTTGTGGAAAGGCTACAATATAATCTGCAGAGATCCAATCATCCCGATGTAAGTAAAGATATTCTTAAAACAATATTATTGAAAGGGGTAAGGGATGATTGTCTAGACATGCTAAATATGCTTGGTAAAGGGGACATATCTAAAGAATCATATGATGAAATTGTTAACCTCTGCAAAAGATGTTCAAGAGGAGCTGCAAGGAATAGATCAAACAGCAGGGATAATACATATTCAAGAGTTCAAAAATCAGCCAGTGGAGGAGCAACAAGAGCTGAAATAGGTAATTTACTTGAGGAATTTAAAACTAAAATGTTAAGTTCTTTTGCTTCACAGATTGACACCTTGCAAGTTAAGAAGAAACAAGTAGAAGCAGAAGTTGCTTTGGCTGTCTTCTATCCCAAATGCAGAGATAAACACCCACTAAGAGAATGCCCATTGGACAAAGTGCCAATTTTCACCCTTTGTGAGAAGGATCATGAAACACAACAATGCCCTTCTTTACCAGGAATAAAAGAAGCATTGCAACCAACCGAAGAAGAAGCTGAAGCAGTCTATCTGCTGACATAGAGAAGGCAATGGCAACCACGAGGACAAGGTATGAACTCTAATATGCCATTTACATCTTCTAATCGTTGGAATAATTATCCTTCTTTTAATCAAGCAAACTACCCGCCCTTCAATCAAATGAGTTACCCACCCATGCAACAAACAAACCCTCCCTTCATAGACCCAGCAATGTGGACTCCTTGGCCTCCACAACAACAATCTTACTTTAATCAATGGAATCCAAACTAGAGAGGTCAACAACTCCCGTTTCAAAATCAATTTCCTCAGTTTCAGCAACCACTCCCTCTACCATCAGGTGCCCCACCAAATAATCAAATGATGAGACCCCAGCTGCCTGTACAACCAAACCCTAACCCCAATAATAAAGCTGTGCAAGTCATTGATATTCAGAACCAGCCTATACTTCATGTTTTCCCTGCGCAATGTAATGATATTCATTTACGATCTGGGAAAATAGTCAAACCCATTATTGATGATATTACCTCATCTGATTCTGATAAAGAAGAGACAGAAAAATAATTTATCTAAGGAGGTACAACCACCCTCTAATAAGGGTGCTGAAACAGTAGAGCCACCATTCCCTGAGCGTTTAGCTTTGACTAAAACGCCTGAGCCACCTGCTTTCAATCTTTTAGGGGAATTACATAATCTTTATGTTAAAATTCCACTCTTACAAGCACTTAGAGATGTACCAATTTATGCTAGAACTATGAGATATATTTTTATTAAGAAACCCAGTAGGAAAGCTAAAGATCCCCTTACAGTTCATGTTACGGGTGATCTATCTGCCTTAATGTCTGATAAAGTCCCTCCTGTTAAATATGGTGATCCTGGCCATCCTACGGTTACAGTACAAATCGGAAAAACTATCATTTCATGAGTTTTGGTAGATTTAGGTGCTGCTATAAATATTATGACTCTTGAAACTTCACAACTGTTACAGCTGAAGAATGTGATCAAAGAAACACCAACCATTCTAGATTTAGCTGACCATTCTACAATTAAACTGGAAGGAGTCATTGAAGACCTAATCATCTTAGTTGAATCCTGGAATTACCCAGCTAACTTTGTGGTATTGCAGACTAAAAAAAAGTTGGGGGGACATCCTCTAATTCTGGGAAGGCCCTGGTTGGCCACAGCCGATGCCTTTATCAGCTGTAGATCTAGTTCAATGACAATCTCTAATGGATGTGAAACCAAGCAACTTACTCTCTACCCTCATGCCACACCCATGATTAATAATGATAATTCTGTATGGTTAGACTATGATGATAATGCTACTTAACCTATTTTGACTACCGAACAAGCCTTAAGTCTTAAAGATACCACGGAGGATGAAGTAATTAGTAATTTTATTTGTGAACCCTCCTCGGTCACTTCTGAAACATA
This sequence comes from Pinus tabuliformis, assembly GCA_031772625.1. Lineage (NCBI taxonomy): Eukaryota > Viridiplantae > Streptophyta > Pinopsida > Pinales > Pinaceae > Pinus > Pinus tabuliformis. The sequence continues at coordinate 695,184,934 of CM062814.1, read as the reverse complement.
TAATCAGTTGACTGCAATTTTGGAATCTGATACCCAGGGAAAGCTTAAATCTAAAGATCTACCTCAAAAATCAACTACCATCTCCTATAAAAGCATAACAGTAGAAATCAAACCTGGCAAGACATTGAACATAAACCCTAATTTAAAAAACGCTGAAACACAACAACTAATGAAGTTACTTCGTGAAAATAAGAAAGCATTTGCATGGGACTATACAGATATGAAGGGAATCTCTCCTGAATTATGTACTCATCACATCTATATCAAGGAAGGTTGTCGACCAATCTGTTAACCCCGGCGACGAATGAATCCCAATTTGAGGGAAATTGTTAAAGAAGAACTTCAAAAATTGCTTAACACAGGGTTTATATATCCCATATATGACAGTGAATGGGTTTCTCTGTTGGTAATAGTACCTAAGAAAAATGGGAAATGGAGAGTGTGTGTAGATTATAGAGCCTTAAATAAAGCCACTCAAAAGGATCACTTTCCCTTGCCATTCATTGATCAGGTGATAGATAGTTTGTTAGGGAAGAAATTCTTCTCCTTTTTAGATGGTTTTAGTGGATATAATCAAATCAAAATTGCACCCCAAGACCAAGATAAGACCACTTTTACTAGTCCCTGGGGAACTTTTGCTTATAGGGTTATCCCATTTGGACTATGTAATGCACCAGCAACCTTTCAAAAAGCAGTGATAGGAATATTTTCTGATATGCTTAATGACTCTATGGAGATATTTATGGATGACTTTACCCCTTATGGTGTGTCTTTTGAGGATGCATTACAAAACCTTGAGAAAGTACTTAAATGTTGTGTACAAGCTCACCTTTCCTTAAGTACTGAAAAATGTCATATGATGATGAATGAGGGAATTGTACTTGGACACTTTATTTCATTTCAAGAAATTCAGGTAGATCCATCCAAAATATAGGTAATTCAGAACCTTCCTATTCCTAGAACACAAACTGTTGTGAAAAGTTTTTAGGACATGCAGGATACTACAGAAGATTTATCAAAAAAAATTCTAAAATAGCTTCTCCTGTGTTTATGTTACTTATGAAAAATGTTGAATTCAAGTGGACTGATCTTTGCCAGAAAGCATTTGATGAACTCAAGTATCAGTTATCTACAGCTCCTGTTTTAAGGGGACTTGATTGGGCACTTCCCTTCTGTATATCCTCTTATGCTTCGGATACTGCAATTGGAGCTGTCTTGGGACAAGAGGAAAATCATCTTCCTTATGCTATCTATTTTATTAGTAAAAATATGACTGTAGATTTCTGTGGTCAGGTTTTTTAGAATTTACACTCGAATATTCCACATTTTTCATTTTTGCTTTGTCGACGTTTCGAGTCTAGACCCAGAATCATCATCAGGACTTGTGCTTTGTCGACGTTTCGAGTCTAGACCTAGACTCATCATCAGGACTTGCTTTGTCGACGTTTCGAGTCTAGTTCTAGACTCATCATCAGGACTTGCTTTGTCGATGTTTCGAGTCTAGACCCAGACTCATCATCAGGACTTGCTTTGTCGACGTTTCGAGTCTAGACCTAGACTCATCATCAGGACTTGATGAGTCTAGGTCTAGACTCGAAACGTCAACAAAGCAAAAATGAAAACTGTGGAATATCCGAGTGTAAATTCTAAAAAAATATGACTCCTGCTGAGCTTAATTACACAGTGACGGAAAATGAATTTTTAACAGTCATTTATGCTATTAATAAATTTTGACATTACATTACTGGTTACTCTACTTTTGTCCATACTGACCACTTGGCTATTAAGTATTTAATGAACAAATCTATCACAAATGCTCAAGTCACCAGGTGGTTATTGTTATTACAAGAGTTTGACATGACAATTGTAGATCGACTAGGTAAAGAAAATGTAGTTGCTGATTTCCTTTCTCGGTTAAAAGCTGATGATAATACTCCAGTAGATGATTCCTTTCCTGATGAATATTTATTTGCAGTATCTGCTCACTCACCTTGGTATGCAGACATTGCCAATTATCTGGTTGCAGGGAAGTTACCATCACACCTATCACATCGAGAGAAAAGAAAGATCATTCAACAAAGTGCTTGGTATAGCTGGATAAGTGGGTGTCTTTTCTATATATGACTTGATCATGAAATCCAAAGATGCATTAGAGAAGATGAGGTTTATGATATACTGAAGGCTTGTCATGATGGCCCTTGTGGAGGGAATTTTGTTGATAAGAGAACGGCACATAAAATTCTCAGGATGGGTTATTATTGGCCCTCACTCTTTAAGGATGCAAAGAAATATGTTCGAGCCTGCAATAGCTGTCAGAGAATGGGTCAACCTAATCATAGAGATGAAATGCCATTGAATCCCCAGGTAATACTTGAACCCTTTGAAAGATGGGCTCTAGACTTTGTAGGGCCCATTAATCCTCCATCCAATCAAAGAGTTTACATATTGGTTTGTACAGATTATATGACTAAATGGGTGGAGGCTAAGGCACTCATTAGAGCTAATGAAGAATCTGTTTTAGCCTTTCTATTTGAAGAAATATTTGTTAGATTTGGAGTGCCTAGAGAGCTAGTTACAGATGGAGGACCTCCTTTCAATTCTCATGGTTTTAAAACCACCCTTCAAAAATATCATATTCATCATAGAATGACTACACCATACCACCCCCAAGCCAATGTACAAGTGGAGAGTACAAACAAAGTTATAGAAGCCATTCTAACAAAAATAGTGAAGGAAAACAGGAAGGATTGGTCTCAAAGGCTCCTTGAAGCACTATGGGCTTATAGAACTACCTGGAGAAATACTATAGGATTTTCTCCCTATGAATTGGTTTATGGTAAAAGTGTTGTTTTTCTTGTGGAATTTGAAATTAAAACCTTAAGAACTACTTTAGCTGTTAACCTTGATTTGACTGATGCACAGACAGCCAGGTTGTAGCAGCTCCAGGAATTGGATGAAAAGAGATTAGATGCCATCCATCAAACAACTATGATCCAACAACAAAGAACAAGGTGGCATGATAAAACCATCAAGCATAAGCAGTTCCAAAAAGGTAATTGGGCTTTATTGTATGATTCTTGGTTTGAAAATTTTCAAGGGAAACTACGTACAAAATGGCTAGGACCTTACGAAATAGATACTGTTTTTCCCAATGGAACAGTAAGGCTCCTAACAATTGATGATTCTAGAACACCATTATTAGTAAATGGTTATCGGCTCTGTCTGTACCAGCAACCCATTTCCAAAGAGGATTTTAAGGCCACTTGCATGGCAAATTCACATTATCTCCTTTTGGGGGAGCCTCCTGCCCCTCATTGCATTTAATTTATGCATTGTATTTTTAGCATTAGATTAGATTTCTTAACTAATAATCCTTGTCAAGGGTTGGCATGTTGCAATTGATTATTTTGCAGATTCCAGATTTAGGAAAAGGCTAATTGAAAAGGACAATCCTACTACAAGCAGATCCAAGCTTCATCTTGTGAAGCACTGTCATCTCATTTTAATCCATCCATAGTTCATTTCCCCATCTTCCAGTAACATTTCCATCATTTCCCCTCTTTTCTCTTCCCCATGTTTCCCATCATTTTTCAGCAACATTTTTCTTATTTTTCTCATCAATGAAATAGTACTCTTCAACAACATTTTCTCTATTTTTCCCATTAACAATACTCGTCAGCAACATTTTTCCTTATCTTTCCCGTTGCTGAAACACCACCCTTCACCCATTTTCTTGTTGCTGAAACACCATCCTTCAGCCATTTTCCTGTTGCTGAAACACTACCCTTTACCCATTTTCCCCGTTGTTGAAACACCATTTCTTTTCAAAAGACATTACCACACAGTACTTTCCACCGTGAAAATCACTTCTTCCATTATTTTTATGCTAATTTTGTCCTTTCACTACCTTCTCCTATGACTATACAGACCTTTAATATAATCACTCTTATGTTTCAAAAGCTTCTTCCATGACTATTGATGATCTATTATCAACGAGCACTATATTTTTCGAAATATGGATCAAAGGTAAACATGAGGTATGTAAACATTATGTGTAAATACTATTAAACTATGGATAAATGAGAATACTATGTCATTATTACCACGATCCCCATACATTTAAAGTCATTATTTCAGCTGTAGTTGGGGGGAATACCAAGATTATATGCCATCATTTCACAGCAAGCCAATTACCGTCATTTTTTTACCCACTATCACGTCTTATCACCCCACCTCTGTGCTGTTACTCCATGTTCTCATTCACAAAATTTACCCTGTCCGAAGTGAAGTAACTCGGTTTTTGACTGTGCATTTTACCAAAGCTAGTTAACTACGGGAGGACCTACTATTCGACATGAGCTCGGCTCGATAGCTCTACTTGAGTTACATCTAGAGGTATATTAGATTTTTCAGCAGGTAGGCTAGGTAGAATATTTTCAAAGGCTTCAAGGATTCAATCCACAACAAGTCCTTGAATTTGCACGTAATCTTCGAGAAGGCTATTCTACTGTCCAGGGAGTTCGAATTCCAGTCTCAGAGCATGACATAGCACAGGTTTCAGGTCTATCGGTCACTGGCACTCGATGGTTTAGTCGCAAACATATCATTCTGAATGCACAACAAGACTTTCTCCTGCCAAGAGAGTAGGTCGAGCCCAAAGGCCGGGGTGTCCAACTTCACTCATTACCGCCTCCATGGCCGACGGTTGTTGAATTCATCAAACATTATCTCACTTGTGAAGGTCGCTTCCAGGTAGTCTATCAGCATGATTTTGTCTTGTTAAATCATTTGAGACATGGTCGACTGTTAAATATTCTGAATTATTTACTTGGGTTTCCCTCACCCATCACCGTCTTGTCCAGCTACTAATTCAGAGGGGTTTTGCTTGACAAAACCCCCTCTCAATAATCCACCCCTAGACCCTGAGCAAGCAGCTGAAATTCCTCAAGAAGCTGCTGAAATCCCTCAGCAAGCTGCTGAAAATCCTCAAGAAATCCTTGAAAATCCCTCCGAGCAGTAACCAGGGAGCATTCCTGATCCCCCAAAAATCCCACCAGCAGAATCAGTCAATCCAATTGACCCTCCCACCACATCAACTCCATCCCATAATTCAGCAGAATCATCTAATCCTACTGTTCATATTCCTAGTGATGATTCTGAAGATAACCTTCCCATCGCTATGCTAAAGAGAAAAAGGCAAATTAAGACTGTTTTCCTACCAAAAAGATGAACGAGGGCCTCAACCAAAGAAGCCACCATCTCTGATAGCCCTCCCCCTCAGAAAAAACCCACTCATAAAAGGAAAATTACTGCTCTCCCTGCCTTTTTACCCCGAAGACGAATGAGGGCGTCAATTGAAGCGGCAACTATTGCTACCATCCTAAATTCCTCACCTATTGGTCTAAAACCCCATACCCCACCACAGTCCCAAGTCCCCGAATATTTACCTGTCTCACCCTTGGGCAGTGAAACACAAGAAACAAATGCCCAGGATTTTATGACAACATTTCTTTCAGAACAAGTAGCTGTCACACAAGAACCAGCTACTCATTCAGCAGCTGCTACACAAGAACCAGTTACTCATTCAACAGCTGCTACACAAGAACCAATTGATGATCCACAAAATCCAGATGCCCATGATGTTGCACATCAAGTAGTTGTCACACAAGAACCAACTACTCATTCAGTAGCTGCCACACAAGAACCAGCTGCTGATATACATAACACAGATGACCAGGATGTTGCACATCAAGTAGCTGTCACACAAGAACTAGCTACTCATTCAACAGTTGCCACACAAGAACCACCTGCTGATATATAGAACACAGATGACTAGGATGTTGCACATCAAGTAGCTGTCACACAAGAACCAGCTACTCATTCAGCAGCTGCCACACAAGAACCACCTGCTGATATACAGAACACAGACGACCAGGATGTTGCACAACACGTAGCTGTTACACAAGAACCAGCTACTCATTTAGCAGCTGCCACACAAGAACCACCTACTGATATACAAAATCTGGATGCTCAGGATGTTGCACACCATGTATCTGCTACAAAACAACCAGCTACTCATTCAGTAGCTGCCACACAAGAACCAACTACTGAGACTGTGACTGCTACACAAAGCCCAGTCACCCTAGCTTCCCTTCTACAGGAAAACGAGTTTCTAAAATCAGAACTCGAAGCTTATAAGTAGGAATTAGTAACGGTAAGGGAAACCTACGATAGAGAGCTTAATTTGTACACTTTATCCCATGCAGCATCCACGGCCGAGAAAAGTATAGAGAAATACCGTTATAATGAATATATGTGCAGCCAGTGCGGTAACATTTATCATCAAGCCGGTTATAAAATAGTTGAAATCCCACTGCCTGTAGCCTCCCCTATATCCACTTCTTCTGCAATTAAAGAGGAATGCCCTACTGTCACACAAGAACTAGTAGGGCCTTCAAAATTTTTTGAAAAAGAGGCTAAACCACAAATACCTTGGCCTATTGTGACTGTTAAAACTGAAAATCCTGTACCTCGGCCTACAAAAACGGTTTTTACCCAGACTGAACCTCGACCTACAAAAACTGTTTTTACTCAGACTAGCAGTTTTGAAGAACAAACTGATAGATGGAAGAAAGAATATGTTATGTCGCAAGGTAGGATCTTGCAGGAGCATAAATCACTCTGGCAAAATCATATATATTCAAACTAGGAAGCTTTGGAGCAGGTACTCCAACATTCTCATGCCCAGAAGAAAGAGAATAAACAGCTAAAAACTAGACTGCTCCTTATGTTTGATTTGGTTCAGAGATTATTAGCTACCAGGAAACCATCTTCCAACTACTCTCTTTTTCTTGTAGAACGCTTAGCGTTCTTTCAAATAAAGGCAATTAAAGATGGGAGACCTCATGAAGTATCTAGACTTGAACAGTTTGTGAAAACTTTCACAGAAGCATCTACCAGTGATCAACATTTACTCTATGAGTTGTATCTTCACAATGAAGCTATCCCTAAGAATAGGAAGTTCAATCTAAACCCTTTGGTTGGTGATGTTCAAATCAGGGTGTTTGTCTCCTTCCTTGCTAATCAGATCACATGGCAGACTGCCTTTCTTTCAGCAAGGCATAATGAAGACAACTGTCTCTTATGGATTCGATCCAAGCCACAAAATCCTGCCATTTTTGTTGCTGAATATCGTCAATTTTTGAAAGAACCAAGAATGGGTGAACACATCAGGCAACTACAAGCAGCAATGTTACAAGACTGCCAACATTTTGTTGAAACTAAGGGAGCTCTTTCCTTAAAAGCAAATAACTTATTCTGGCAACAGTCCTCTAAAGAAAGGCAGTAGTATCACCCCTTCAATCCTCTTAATGTTGAAGCAACAATTTCAAGGGTACACGACTATATCAGATGTGTTCAACAATGTGCTGAAAAATGGATAGGATATCATTTTTGTTTTCCTCTTCTATCGATGCCATCACAAGAGTACAAGGCTCATTACAGGTTGACCGAAAAGGAAGAAGCAGCAGCATGGCAGAAGCTACAAAATGTGCACGGGTTCAGAGATCTAACTGACAATACCTTCTATAGTTACTGCCTAAGTAATTTGCACTCCAAGGCCCAGTACCCAGACTCAGATTCAGAGTGAAGTTGCATGAGGACATGCAACCCTTTCAGTTGGGGGGGATGTTAGGACCCTACATTGTACCTTTTTTATCACATATTTTGCTATCATTTCACCCTTTTTCAATCCATATTTAAAGTCCATGTTATTACTTTAATCCATTTTTCCGAAGGTATACAATATTTCTTCTCATTACTATATGTTTAATTTATTTTACATATAATTTTACATTACCTTCATAGTTAATCGTTGATTGGATAGTTGCTGAAACAGTTTTATCATTGCGGTCTACGTTGCTGAAACAATTTAAAGACTGCAGATTTATCATTACAGTTTATGTTGCTTAAACAGTTAGAACAATGCGCAAATCCCATTGCTGAACAGCTCGTGATTTGCATTTTGGATTTGGCAGCAACAAGAGGAGATCATCGAAGGAGCTGTTACACTGCCTGTAACAACTACATTCCAAAGTCGACATTGTCACAACCATTGTAACAACATTTTGTTAATGGAAGAACCAATTATCCTATTTTAGCATATCGAGTTAAAGATAGGATTTATAATGTAATCAATTGTAATAGATGTCTCCTCTTTAAAAAGAGGAGACATCAACATTAGAGGGACTACGGACAGACTGCGGGAAGGTCTAGCTGAAAGTAAAGGGACTTGAATCTTTTGTAATATGATACATTGACAGATGAATAAAATATTGTTCTGAGCATTCCTTTTTAGTTCCTTTTTCTGGGGAATCTTGTGAGAAGGAAAGGGCCCACCTTCATCACAAGATTCACCCATTAATTCCTGTAGTGTGTTAAGTGTTATTTTCCATTCATACCTTGTTAAATTCTGTTTACTGAATTTGCTTATGTGTTATTGGAACTCTGTACTTATTGCTGAAACTCTGTTTTCCAATTGATTATTGCATTGTTTTCATAAATTCATTCATAGCTAATCAATGAGTATTTTAATTGGTAATCGGGTTTACAGAGTGAGTTTGTGAAGCATAGTAATCAGAAACAGGTGCTGAAGATTCCTGCTTGGGGAATAGGGTCTTGTTCTCTGTTATAGAATAACTGGTATTTTCCTTTGTAGATTGAATTCTTTTCCTAGATTGTTCTTTTTAATGTAATCAAGGATTCTTTGATAATTGTCTGCAATAGATAGATTGTTCCTGCTGTAACTCAGAGTAGAGCTTCAGTTTGTTGAAAGCAAGGTGTGATTAGTATAATTATTACTACAACTTTTCATTGCTTTTGAGATTGAGCATATACAGTGTGTGGTTGCCTTTGAAATAAACAGACTTCCCTGGGTTGACAATTCATGTAGCACTTAGTTGTTTGAATTAATAAGCAATTAAAGTGACCAACACACGGCATAAAAGGGATCTCAATGCAAACATACATGCTGACAACATGAGTATCCCATCAACATAACGACAAAGGGATCTCAAACAAAACATGATGAATCATGACAAGAAGTACATCCACAAATGATTCCGCATCACATCAAGCGGGAATCATGAAAAAAAGCAAGAAACAAGATCCATCATCAAACATCAAATAGGGATCTGTGCATCATAATGCATAGCAAAAGAAGTACATGAACACACTACATATACCTCATATCCTGGGGCCATCTAAAGAAAAATGTCAAGCTGCTGAAGCTGGTCGCACGTCGAATCTCGCGATGTCGAATCTCATGGAAATGGTTGCTCACACATGAATGCTGACACTTACAATTCACTTAGAAAAGTGGCCAGAAAATGAAATGAGCAAATGAAAAATTTGAATGCATATCATATTTGTGGCCTCGAATAGTGCAAAATTGACTGTCAAATTTCTGAATTCTGAGAAAGTGAGAATCTGCGGCTCAAGGAATCTTTTTGATTCCCCCTAGATTCTTGAAAGATTCCCTCCTCCAGGTACTCTACAAATTGGCTGCTCAGATCAGGAAACTAACTGCACCATCAGGTTTGTGTCGCTGAGAGGTGTAAGATCGACATAAAATTTGTCCAATTTGGACACTGCAAAAATTTCACCCTCCTGAAAATTTTGCTCAGTCATGGTTCCACCTGCAATAAATTAATTAAAAAAAATATCGTCTCATTTTCCATGCCCGATCCTGCTCCTCCATCTTCTTGGGCGCATTGGTGAAATGAAGGTATATATAATTTTTCGGGTAGATTAATCAATAAGGTTGTTTGGCACATTGGTTAAGATCTCCAAATTTGGTGGAGGAGGTCGAGTGGTCAAACCCCACGTCCTCCGTTTTAAAACGGTTTTTTTATTTATTTAAAAACTAAATCAAAACCTGTTTTGGGGGTCGGGTCCACATTGGGCGGCTTGCCCCATACCCTCCATAACCCCTTGGCGTGTGGTGCTATTTGCATTAAGGTTCACGTGATTGTTATATGGTGTAATGGTTGGTTATATATTAAATGACATGGATAGTACATGGGGCTGCCCAGTGGGGGCCGGCCCACATGGGCCAGGCGGGTTCAATCCCCGCCGGCCTCCACATAAAAATGTGATTCACGTATTCTGTTTTATATGGATAGGCGTGGGGTGGTGGGGGTGGTGACCCACCGAAGGAGTCAAATTAAACAGACCACAAATTCACCTAGAATCTGGCCCAGGTTGGCTAGAATCCGATTGCCGGATTTTGTCCAAAACGCTGCCTCCTTAAGCCTGCCGAGTGAGCAAAAGTCAACCAAAACTTTGACTGGCTCATTCTCCCTCATACGAGCTCGGATTAATGAACCGTTCACACCACTGCGATCATGACGACAAGATCTACTCTCTGGTCTTGGTTTGAAAACATTTTGATCATTTTGATTTTAGAGCTTCCATAAGCCCTCTTTGTCCTATGTGTGTCTCTGGAGCCACCTGGATCAAACAAAGACACTCAATGAAATAGAGCTAAACACTCAGTTCCATTGGATTCCATCTTGCAGATAACACCAAGATCCCCTAATGCGGTCAATTCTCTTCAATAGTCATTGTAATACCAACGAAGTTGATAACAATCCAACATTAACCTAAGCAACGAATTAGAAATCTCATTATTTGTTTGCACGATATTTATGAAATTTGGTGCCCTCTAAGAAGAATGGATGACTCAAATCTTCTAAATATTTCAAACATCCCGAAGGCTCAAACTTGAGAAGTCCTTGCAGAAAGTCTCTAAGTAGTACAGATGTATGGTCCACAATCAAGCTATTATGATGAGGGAAACAATGCTTGAATGCCCTAAATCAAATCCCAGCGAGAATTTTGTAATAAACTTCCAACTTCAATACTATATAATGAACCACCGAGACCCTGTCTAAGAAGATGGGGCTCACTACAGAGTGGTCTATTCATGAAAAAATGAAACAATAATATACATATTGTATTTCCTGGCCTCAGACAACCAACCTAGATTCAAACTGTTCCAATGAACCATCACAATGCAGAAAATTGACATCGCATTATGCTAGTCTTCCAACTCCCAAACATACATTCAGAGTCATGGTTATATCCATACTGTTCTAGTGAGTCCATATAAGAAGATAACCAGGAGAGATAGTTCGAATCATGGTTAGCTACCAAAAGGCTTCATTCAAATCATGAGTCTGAAACAAGTTTCTCAGTATTGGGTCCAGAATCCATGGGCATTGGTGGTACAAGCCCTTGAACGAGCCAATGAGAGCCAACTTCAATGATTATATTCCAATTATGGGAAGACAGATCCTTCTTGTGTTGTAGAAGTTAAGGTTGTATATAGGGATCTTGGAATTTAGGATGTTTTTCTGGAATATGAGCATACTAGTTAAGGAGCTCATTTGTTCCATTGAGGCTCAGGAGAATGAACCTTTGTAGTTTGTGTTGAAGTCTTTCCTAGGGAAGATATACAAGTGAAAAAAGTAACATTACAGATCTTCAAGGCGTGTCCCAGAATGTTTTAAATGGCTGACCTCAAAACTTCCCTTCTTGATAGCAGTTACATTTGATTTCTACGCTTGTGGTAATGGATAGTGTGTTACAACACTAATACATAGATAGAAAAGTCATTCACTATGTCTGAGCATATTAGGGGTTTGACCTCACATTCAACACATAATTCCCATGATCCAATCACAATTTTCAACGCACAGATAATCAATAGGATGATTTGTAATAAAAATCATGGTCTTCAAAAAGGAGCTCATTCGCATTCCACTCACACACTATGCCTAAACAGCTCACATGCGACTCAAACACATCGTAAAGAGCTGAGCGGAAATGTTAGTCTGCCAATGCATTACCACTGGCTGAGGAAATTGAAACGACACACACAAGGACCAATCTCTCTTATTATAGTAACTGCACCCCACACCCAATACCAACCAACTTTCATGAGCGCCAGGGTTGACAAGAAAAAAATGTAGGATTTATTAAATGTAGCCTCTCTACGCATTTCATTTCAGCCATCCACTTTGGTTTTATGTTCAATAGTAATTGTTATCTAACATGATGTACAAGTGCAAGCAAAGGAATAACATACTAAAAAATACAGTTCTAAGGGGTGCCAAGGTTTTCAGGCAGATTTTAGAGGGTTAGAGTAGGTGCACAATGAGGGGGAGTGTTTTTCATGCCAGGCTGAGAATGGTAGAAAAATAATAGGTGGCAGAGCTGAAATACACAGAAATGAAACAAAACTAGTGGCTCACACAAGATTAAACAGGTTAGGAAGATAGCCATTCTGATACCATGTTAAACATAACCATGGCGAAGACAAGAGTGTGAAGGATAAGCCTTGAATGCATTATTATTCACAATGATACATATTTATAATACATTGGAGTGACCCTTGGTTTCATATTCCAATTGGTCTCTTGGACTCCCTTTGATTGTTAAGCTTCCACACCAACCCTTAGAGGATTAGGTGTCCAACACTGTTCAACGCTCTTTCATATTGGTCTTTTGTTACCATCTAGCCATATGAATTCTTAAAAATGGAAGATATCTCTCTTTCTGAATAGAAAAAATTTTGTACAATTTATTGATTTGCACTTGAAGATTTTCACACTTTTCATTGTTCTTCAACATCATATTTTTCTTCATGAGAATTTTTCTAGCCTGAATAATCGATTATGTTATGTCTACGGTTCCTAGTTCTTCAAGTTCTTCTTTGGACCTTGTATTTAAAGCTTTTATTATGTGACTTACTTGTCCAGGTTTATTTCCCAATTGTATTTTGATGGCATTAATAACTTATTTGTCTCTTTCAATCAACTCCTCTTGTTCGAAAATAATCTCTATAGATTGCAAAATTTCAAACACGAATAACATAATTTCTATCCAAATTTTTTCTTTGGCTTGTGATAAAAATTGAATAATTTTATAACTGCTCAAATATTGTTCTAATTTCTTTTATAAAATTGCATTTTCCTTTATTTCCTCAACTAAGGCATTGTGTAACTCATTTTTGTTGATCTCAGCTCTGTCCAATTTTTCTTCCAATCTGTCAATGTCAATGTCCTTTAGTTTAAGAGAATATAATGCTTGTGATAAACTTTCTATAGTAATATCTTCTGTGGAACCTATTTCTGTTGTTGGAATTACTACACTGTCAGTTTGGGCCTTCTCTTTTAACAACTCTTCCAACCTTTCTTTCATTTTCCAAATGTGCAGGTTCTATTCAATTATATAGGATAATAGAGTTTCTTTCTCCTTTTCTAATTCCCCAATTTCTTGTGTTTGTGGATGCTCTGTTGTGGGCAACTTCAATTGTCTTCTAAGTGCTTGAATATCTTCATTTTTCTTCTTAACAATCTCTTGAGTTGCATCCACATTTTTGGGATCCAAACCTAATTTAATTACAAGGTATTCTAGTGATTTTATCCTAACATCATTCAACAAAGAAGAAGTATTCTCCATTTTAAGTCCTGCAATAGTATTATTCAAATAATTTTACAGTTTGATACATTTGAAGCATAACTAGTGAGAGAGAAATCGATCATCTCACCATTTTGTCTATGCAGATCAATCTAGTCTATAGGATGGATCTGTTTAGTATTGAAAGATAAAACAAAAGTCTTATAATCTCCAGCAGCTCTAGGAGCAGAAACTTTAGGTTCAAGAAATGCTAACTTAAATTCACCTTTTTCAGTATCAAGAGCTAAAAGAAACTTGTTTTTAGTGGAAGAAGTTTTCTTCCAGAACTCGGTATAACTTACTGCCTTCAAAGCCTCATTCTTTTTCTTCATTTCCAAAAACTCAGAAAAGATTTTTTGGTTAGAAGAAGAAGAAGGAGAAGATTGTTCTATCCCTGGATCCAATTCTTGCATTCTAAAAATAGGCTCACCTGAAACAACAATTGTAGTTGGTGAAGAAATGTCGGATGAGACAGTTTCTAATATCGTTTTTCCGATCTAGTTTATCTGATTTCTCTTGTGTACTCTAAATTGTTCCATTTCTGACTTTGATAATATTTAATATGTCCTCTTAAGTTCTTATTCTTTCATTGGAGGTGTAACCAAAATTTTATGTCCCACTGACTGCTCCACAGTTTTTTCCTCTGTCACTTCCTACAAAGTGTTTTCCTCCCATGTGTCCTTATTAGAATACTTCTCTATCTTAGGCTTGGACACATGAAAATAAGGTGGGGTTTTTGTTGAACTCTAATGGCTGAAATTCTCTCAATGGGTTCATATGTCCAAGTAACCTCCAATTTAAACTTCATTTGTGTCAATAATTGTCCCACCTCTTTGTCTCCTTCTAGATTAAAAATGCACTTGGTCTACGATGAGGCTTTTTCTAATGAATTCAAGCAAAAAAATACGCATAGGCAAAAAAATTGGCAACTGTTAAGGTGGCATTTCACACCCATAAAATCTAATTTCTGTAAAATGTTGGTACAAATGCCAATTGCCAAGCCTTGTTTTTTCACTAAGCTACATAATCCTTTTGAGTTCAGGTGAAAATCTGGGAGGACTATCAATAATCAATAAATTATAGCATATGTGAAGAAATTTGTTCACAAAATCAGTGAAGGAAATTTCCTTCTGACCAAGGACGTCAAATGAATCACAGACCATTGATTCCCTTGAAGATATGGCTTTTGCAATTGTATTGGGAATCTATCTGACTGAAAATACAAAAATAAATACACTAGGACTGATTGATATTTTAAAGATTTTTCAACTCCAAATTTAAGAAATTAGTCATGAATGGCCTCAGATAAACTTCTCGTTGAAATTGAAGAAGATTTTTGGTTTCTTATCTAGACAAAAAGTTGATATAAAAGCTAGAACTACTTCATCCAATTTTTCATCACTATGATACCCTAAAATACAACATAAAATGGATATTATTTGTCTTGAAAATTCTGGAAACATTGATGAAGGGTAAGGCAAACTGTGAGTGGGAATACCAGTCCCTTCAGGAATGAATAATTCAAAAATAGTCGTTCTTTTTTCAAAAGTTAACTTATGATATATTTCCAAGAGAATTTCACTAGAGAATGGGTGCAAAGAGTTGGGAAAAGATATCCACGGGACTTTTAAAATGGACTCATAAGTTACGGAAAATAGGGTTTCACCATTTTCAAAAATTATGGTTTTCTCACTGGGTAAGTACCTGTCTCAACACCGTACTACAAATTCCAAAAAAAGGATAAGTTTGAGGAAATTTAAACTAGGGTAAAAAGGACTCCCACAAAAAAACCCATCCCTATTATCTTAAAACCTTTTGGAAACCTAATTCTGCGATTCATATAGTTCAAACTCTGAGTTTGTATTTTCTATTATGCTTTCCCTATCAACTAAGGGAAATTCATCGATTTTTGGGAGGGTTTCATACTAACCTAGGACTCTTTTCCTTTAGTTAAACTCATTTTGAGCTATAAACTTGCAGCAAGGAGAAAAAATACTTGTAAAATGTATCGTGTGATGTATTCCTGAGTTGTCGTTAAGGGATTTTTGTAATTCGATAATTTGATTCTCTTTCTAGCGACTGAAGGAATGGTGAGAAGGGACAAACAAAGGTGGGAGTGATTCAATTATGAACGGGAGTGAGAACGTAGTGGAATGAATGTTTGGATAAGGGGCATATTTATAATTAAATGGAAAATGGTTAATAAAATGGTGGTAGGAGATATTTATTACCGAAAATCGAGAATGGTTTTTTTTGCAGGGGGTAGGTGGTAAGTGGTAATGAGTGAGGGGGGTGTGAAATTCATATGTCATTGCCACATTGGAAAATTTGTTTCAGAAAAATAACTTTTTGCATGCCCCCTCCCCTTCGTTAAATGTTGAGCAAGTGGGGGCGTCGCACAATAGAACAAGAGTCTTCGAACACCAAAGCATTAATCACCGCCAACAGAAAATGCACAATAGTTAGTGTGTGTTGATTTGACATTTTATTTATTAAAATAAAATAAAATAAAATAATATATTTTAGCTTTATATATTTGCATGCAAACTATTACAAAGTGCAATTAAAACAAAAAAAAAAAAAAAAATGAAATTTTAATCAAAATTTTGAAATTTTCAATGTAACAAGAAAATTTTACAACACCCCAAGTGTTGGTGTAGTGTTGGGTGGCAGAAACACCTCTTTGGCTGCCCACTTTCAATCTTTGACAAGCAAGATGAAATGGCTTTCTACCCCCTCAATTGTTACAACATATGTTGTTACAACATCCATTATTACAACATTCGCTATAATGGTTATTGTTTCAGTAGTTTCAATAGTAGCAGTTGTTATAACATCAACTTTTACAACAGTTTCAACATTTTCAACAGTAATGGGTGTTACAACATCAGCTGCTACAACATTTTCAACATATTTAACATTGACATGTTGTTATGGCATATGATGTTACAACATTTTCTTTTACAACATCTGTTGTTACATCATCTGTTTTTACAACATTTGTTGTTACAACATCCGTTTTTACAATGTTTGTTGTTACAACTTCCGTTGTTACAACATTTGTTTTTACAACATTTGTTGTTACAACATCTATTGTTACAACATCTATTTTTCAATCCGTTGATAAATATGTTTGTGCTTCTCAAATTGTTTTCTTGATCCCCTAAGTGTTTCTATATTGTTTGGTGCTAAAAACACCTCTTTGGCTGCCCACTTTCAAGTTCTGAAAAGCAATATGAAATTACTTGTTGTTACAACATCCATTGTCATAGCATTTGCTTCTCAATCCATTATTACCTATCTTTGTGCTTCTCAATTTTTTTTCTTGCTCCCCCAAGTGTTGGCGTAGTGTTGGGTGGCAGAAACACCTCTTTGGCTGCCCACTTTCAAGCTTTGACATTTAAGTTAAAATGGATTTCTACCCCCTCAATTTTCTCCTCACGGTGATACATCTCCTTCAAGGCTACAAATTCAGCCACTTTGATAACATATGATCCATAAACAATAGGCCTATGGAATGTTTGTCTCATCAACATGGATCATTGTGAAAACAAATATAAAAGAAAACAATGATGTCTCTAAAACTCAATGAGTGTTTCCAATTCAATTCATTTACAAAACCAAAACTTTGTCAAGTCGAGTTCAAGGATCCTTTGTTAGGCCAAGCGAGTTAAAGGATCCTACCCATGATGAATTGTTGTAATTCATGTAGCCAACGCTCAACCTTCGACGTTTTGAGCCGAGAGGCTCATTCTACAGCCCATTATAAGAGAGATGTGTAAGTATGTCTGTGTTCAACTTGGAGTTGACACATCCTCTTTTTAAAATTAAAACAAGATTATTTCAATAAAAAAATGTTCGATATAATAAAAAACAAAAATAAATATATGTTAATTAAATTATTAGTAAATGTGGTTTATATAAGTTGAAGACATCATTTTGCATCATTTGTAAATGAAGTCGATCAACTTTTGTAAATGAGGCCAATCAGCGTAATTTTATTATTATTATTATTAAAAACATTGATGTCATGAATAATATTAATATTCTTCATTAAATATTGTTAATATTAAAGTAATATAAAACATAAAACCTAAAATAAAATGTTTTATAAATATGTTGAAGTGTGAAAGCAATGTTTGATAAATATTTTTTTAATAAATTAAAACACGAGTGTTTCATGAATTATTTTTTAATAAATTAAACATAGGAGGAGACCAAATAAATTGAAAAGTGATTCACATACTTTCTATACTATCCATTGGATCATGTATTAGATGAAGAATATTTCGAGATTATCAAATATTGGCCATTCATAATTTAAAATTTGGAAATTCCTCAAACCCAATTCCAATATTCTTACTCTCAGTGGCCATACTAAGGCGAAATGGTAAAAATATTTCACTCACTCTCAACCATAAATAAACTATATAATAAAAAAATAAAAATTAATATACATGTTTGGTTGTTTAATTAAAAGTATCATAAAACATCAATAATCTCACTCTCAATGTCCATACTAAGAAGAAGTGATAAAAATATTTCACTCTCACTCTTAACCATAAATAAAATATTTCAATGTCCATATGAAACAATAATCTTATATCAACTTTATAGAGAAATAAAGTAGTTAAAAAGGAACTATATATACATTATATAAAGCAATTGAAAAAAACTTAATAGTTAAATCATTTTAAGCAAACTCACTATTTTATGCCCAAGTAAATTTGATACATTATATACATTCAAAATGACACATAAACAATGAAAAATTACAAGTGGTCTCTCTCTCTCTCTCTCTGAGGATCAAATTTGTCTACGTGCAAATATTTTATTCAAATTTCGCACTCTAAAAGAAGTTTTCACCTCAAGAGATTTGATCCCTCTCGGCTCTTGCTAGATATGTGGTTAAGATGGATCTATACTGGTATACAATTGACAAAAAGAAACATTTGTTGGGATCAATGCCTTTGATTAAAAAAGGGCATAATCGACTATGTTTGCATTAGGTTTCAAGCCTAATTCCAAATGGATTCCAACATTATAATTCATCAATAAGAGGTTATTTCATAAGGAAGTTCGATTTATTTAGTTCAAAATTGTTGTAACATCTAAAACCCATAGGTTCACAAGTGAATAGAGGTTCATCATACCCAATTTGTGAAGTGATTCATGTTAATTCATAGATCCCATGGATTATCTTGATTTTGACTTTGACCCCTAATTACTAGCCCTAGCAAACTCTGCCTTGAATATGTTCTCAAACTATTAGGCAAGCATAAATTATTTGCAACAATCATATATATGGAGAGTGTTTACCCTGTAGACGTTGCAATGAACAATCAGTTTATAGTTTTAGTGCAGACTTGTAGCATCCCTTTAGGACATGCCTAGGTCATCTCTAACTCACCTTATTTTCCTTCATTCTTAGACTAAACTCAAGTTCTTTCGTCATCTCACAAGTCGTTGAGTTGTCTTGACCTCTAAGCCTCAACCTAGGTTGGAACGATCCCTCTATATCCTATTCATTCTACATGTGAGCTTCAAGCACAACCATTTCTCCAGGAAGTGACATAGATAAAGGGAAGCTCCCTTTCACCACTTCTTGAAACTAGAGATTCAACGCTACCAGTTGTAATTGCACTTGTGCCATTTTTGTTGATCCTTCTGCTCCACCTAGAGTTGACTCTAGTCTCATTCCCCATAACGATTTCATCTTCAACACCTTTAGTACATCTAGCTACTCAACATCAAAAGGAAATATTGACCATCCTGTCACTTGAGTTTGGAAATGTAACATATATATAGCACAAAATTTTACAAAATATTGGCTCAAAGAGTTCCTACATCTCCCTTTTCTTTTTGCGTATATATATATATATATATATATATATATATATATATATATATATATATATATATATATATATAGATATATAGATATATATATATATACAACACCATATTTTAAGAAAGACTTCTTCAACTTTCTAAGAAGTGGTGATACTACCAGGTTGAAGGGATCTGAATGGGTGTTACAGTATCACTTGTTACAACATTTTCAGCAGATTTGACATTGACAGTTATTATGACATCTATTGTTACAACATCTATTGTAATGGTCATTGTTTCAATAGTTTCAATAGTAGTTGTTGTTATAGCATCATCTTTTACAGTTGTTTCAACATTTTTAACAGTAATGGGTGTTATATCATTTTCATTAGATTTAACATTGATAGTTGTTATGGCATTTTTTGTTATAGCATCTACTATTACAACATCCTGTGATAGTCCCACCCATGGTTCTATCATAAAATGCATTGTAAATATTTCTTACAAATATGTGAAATTAAGAAAAAGAAACTGAGTAAAAGCAACACAAATTCCTGAGATGGGGAGGAGGATTGCTTGCTTAGTAGGTTGAGGTTTTCTTGTGGATAAAATCTAAAATGTTTGGGACAATCACTAAAATTTGGATGGTGTTGAATTATTGAACTGGTTCTGAAAATTGAATGAACTACAAGGAAGGTACACAATTCCATGCACTTGGGAACCTTCACAAAGAAAAGGGACATGTTGTAGCGGCTACAACATCCTCAAAAAATTTGGCCTACACTCAAATTTTGGAGCCTACTGTGGATCTTGTGATCGATCATTCTTTAGTCATTTATTGGTTAGTTGATGATTTCAAGCCCCCTTCTCAGATATCAAGTGCCATTCATGCTTTTATCTTTATATAGCAAGTGTCGTCTTCAGGCATGGGAATTATCGCTTGTCATGAAAAGGGGAGTTTTGGTTTGCTTCAAGGGGAAATGTATGTGAAGGTGGGTTGTTCTCATAAAATAGACATGTTTTGCACTCATTTACAAAGTTTCATGCACCATTACAGAAATGTCGTCATTATCCTTTCAAAGTTTATTAACGAGGCCACACTTGTTGTAAGTTTCCACAAAGATTGTTACATTAAGCGAAGTATGTTTCATATGTTCTAGATGATCTATGTTGTATCAGTAAGTGTCCAAGTGTGTGGTCATAATCAAGTTCTATCATTGTTCACATCACTTCCACTGATCCCATACGTGTCTAAATTCCAAAGGATTCCTAGCAACCTAGCCTCGTCTAGCCTTCCTAAACTGTGCACTTCACATTTGCAACCCTAAAGATTTTTCCTTGCTTGTTGGAACTGTGCAATGTGCAGAAAGCCTAGCCTCCCTTAGCCTCCAAAATGTGTAGATGCTTCCTCCAATATCCTTCCCTAAGCCATAGCTCATTGCCTCCAGAATTTGCGCAGTTATATCTCTCAATCCTATTAGTTTCCCAGTCCCCTTTGCCTCCTGAAAATACACAGTTTTTCCTCCTAGGGCCCATCTCGTAGTATCCACTGCCTACTTGAACTATGCAATTCTATCCGTCAGTGGGCACTACACAAATTTTTCCCTCAATGGGCACTGTGCAATATTATCCCTTAGTCCAGCCTAGTCACTCAGCTTTCCCCCTTGACCTAATACCAGTTTCAGCTCAGCCAATGGATTATAATGTGACATCTTAGACTAGGGGTTTATCAACTAATGTCCTCTTTCCTGCATGGATTGCAGATACAGGAATTCTACCATGCTATGGCAACATGATGAAGAAGGAGGACATGCTAGATGACACGTAAAGAGATAAGGAGAAAATATAATCATCAGATAATAATACCAAGGAACCCTGAGGTATGATAGAAAATTAGAGATCAAGACCGCATAAAAAACTCCATCTGATCCACAACACTTTGGATGATAGGTACAAAGAACAAAGCACATATTTCTTGAAGTTGAAATGAACCTCTTAGTGTAGTATGGAGGAAAACTTATCATTGTCATGTCAGTATGTCTTCAATCACATGAATGGTCGCAAACACTAAAATTCATTCCATGTGTTCTCTCTAAGTGTTTCATTCCCTTTTGCAAGATAGGCAAGATGTCATCTTTTTGCATATTAGTTGTCGCACTTTATGCATAAGCTCATTCTAGTGGTTTCAAGGGCTTGTCTTTATGTTTATGAGTTTTCCAAACCATGTGAACACATGTCGCACTCATTCACAAATTTTTGAGCACTATCGCAAAAGTGTCGTCACGGTCGTCATAAAGTCTATCTTAGGTGTCACACTTGTCGTAACTGGTCATGAAGTGGGCACATGCAAGAGAAAGTGGTGTTCATGTGTCATGGGTGATCAATGTTGTCAAGTTGTTAAGTATTCTAAGTGTTAGGACAGATTCAAAGCTTCATCTTCACTTTTCAATATCACTAGTCCAGCACTTAGCCTTTTCTGAAGAAGCTCCACGGCCCTTAACCTTGGCTTCACCCAACCTGCCTAGGCTATGCATTTCGTAATTCTAGTCAGAAGGCTGTGACCCTTACCCTTGGATATATGCAATGTGTAGTTACTTCTACTTCATGTGTGTGTCTTCTTGGGTGTTACTATTACCTCTCATTTAGAGGCTCACTTTTCTCCCCCTTTGCAGTGGAATTACCTTGACACAGTTTCAACTGCACACTCACTAGGCACACCTCCCTTTCTCTTTCGAGACACCATTGCATCACTCTCTTGTGATGATAGCTAGAGCCAAGGAAAATCTTTAATTATTTGGAAATAGGGCCTTTATACCGGATGGGACTCCTACACCAAATGGTGTGAGGTCTGATTGGGACTTCATATCAGGGAGATCCCCTTGGTTAACAGATTTCCAACATTGTCAAAAAAATGGCGCTAGAAGGAGTGTCAAATGATAGGTTGTGCCTATTGAGTCTGGTTTGAATCTCTTATTTAAAATTGGTCTTCCCCAAATAATAATCCCGGGATGTTTTTCTAAAGAGCTTAATTGTACCATCCCTGCGGAAGTTATTCATAACCTGTCCGAATTTAGGTTCGATGGTGAGGGTGAATCAACTTTTTGTGAACATCTGTTTCAAGTTGTTCACCTTTATATTTCTAAAATAATACGTTTCAAAGATTTCATGGCTATATTACTCACCCTCATATTCTAAGGTTGTCTTGATCGATGGTGTCATACATTACCCATTGCTTCTATCCATTCATTCGACTAGCTTACCAAGAAGCTTCATAAATCCTTCGATAAGTATAACTATTGAGATGTTTGTGGAAGAATCAATATTTTAATAATGAATCCTGATGAACCAATTGAGGGGTTTTCCAATTGATTCCTTCACCTCTCTTATGAAATTCCTAAAAAACATCTGAACTAGAATTTCTTGAAACAAGAGTTTGAGCGCTTGGTTCTTGTCTCTTCATACGGTGAAGCTAAACCTCTCAATTTTTTTGCTTCCCCAACTCTTGGAAATCATGAGGTACCTCAAATTTTAGAGGAGGATCTTACTATCCCTTTTGTTCTTTATCCTCCTCCCTTTTGAGTCCCGATGCGAGTGCCTCCTTGTGGTGGTTGTAAAACTGGGAAATCTTCAAATCAAATCTCTAATCCATATTCTCATTTTTCTTCCTCTTTTCATGATTCAGATTCAATGGAGGAAATTATAGAATGGCTCATGAAGCCTTTAGTGAAGACTCAATCCTCCATTCTTCAAGAAGATGTAACCATTCACAACTCTAGTCTCAAATCTTATCCGAATTTCTATTATCCTCTATCATATACATATCTTGACTCTTTGTATCATGACCCACTTGATCAATTTGCTCCACCAAAAATTTCTTCACATTCTCTTGATTCTCAAGTTGTTCGCCCAAATTGTGATCGGGTACAAAGCAGTCATAGTACCTAGGTAGAGGAGTAGGAAAGTGAAGATGCTTCCAATCTTTTCTCTATGTTTCAGGATCTTCCATGTCAAAACAATGAATTTCCATTCTTATATGATTCTCAATCCTCTAATCTCGGTAGATAATCTAATGCAATCAATTATTTAAATCAACACCCAGCCTTGGGTAGTAATAATTCCAATTATGATGACTCTATTTCCATATGCCGTGACGAATTCCCAAGCACATCATATCATATTTCGGTTTCTCATAAAGATTTTAATTTAGATCTAGAATCTACTTCGGTCAAAGAATATGTTCATATCAAAACTTCCTCTTCACCTCACTATCCCTTGTTTCCTACCATTTTCAATGCATCTACTTGTGACGGAGATACTCCATGCTCTTCATTTTCTTCATCTGATTAGTTATCCCCTCGATTGACACAAGGCAGTGAGGTTTCCCATGATCAAATTGAAAACAATCAAAACATAGAGTACACTTCCCATCCCTCATTGTCTCTTTTCTTGCGTGAAGACAAATCTTCAAATCATATTTCTCATGAGATCTCACCGATTCATTTATCTTTGAATTTTCTATCAAAAGAGTCTTTCAATTTGAGTAATCTGGTTGTTGAAGTTGAAAAATCTGGTGAAATCTGTGACAGAGATGGCTGCCATCCGGTGAGAAGTATTGAAACCAGCAACAACAATTATCCTCGAACGATGCATGATTTGGTTCAAGCTTCAAAATGTGATTCTACAATCCTCGAAAGTTACAGGACTTGTCAGGGACTCAAGGCACTTCAACTTTCGTTGATGGTTATGTCAGGATATCGCAACTCTAGTAAGCCCTTCGAACTAATATTTGATTTCTCTCACACAATCCTTAGTTTCTCATGGTTTTATTCAATGTAGATCTCTTTCTCAAAGATGTTTGGTATCTCATACGTAATTTTTCAAACTCTCGAGATTTTACTTCTGACCAGACTCAAGAATATTTTTCAGTTCATTCATCTTCATCCAAATCTCTCACATCAAACTCAGGTTGGGAATGTGCATCTCTCATAGAGTCATGGAATTGCAAAGTTTATCATTTCAAGGAATATCTTTGCCTGAAGGAATCATGTTTATCGAATTCATTCCTTAATGGTCAGCTCCTGGGTATTCTTTTGAATTTTAAGTTGCAAATTTTGCTCTCATCGCACTAGAAATCCTCTTGAGTGATAATGAATGCACAAGTTGTCACACAAATCAATTTCTTCTCCATTCACCATGTCCCAACTGGTCTCATGTATTTGTGGTGTTGGCATCCTTTTTAAACTCTTTTTATGACTACGATGCTTGTACAATTTGTCACCAGTTGCAGGAAAATGGTCTATCACATTTGGCTCGTAAGGAACTTGGTTCGATTGTTCAGAGCATTCGCAATATTGTTCAAATTAGTTTTTATTCATTTATTGCAAACTAGGAATCTGATTCTTTAATCAGCTCATCTAATCATTTTCCTATCTTTAGTGACTGTCATTCAACTTATCATTTTCCCATCCACGCATCCAACGACAATTGTTTCACACCCCTTGATCTTCATTGTTCAACATCTCTCTATTCATATTTTTGTCAAGCATGCGAGGCATTCCAGCCTTCATTGATGGTTATGGTAGGTCCTCACTGTCTTGGCATGACTGTTGAGAATGATCAAATCTAATTTCCCTTACAAGATTCACATCATGATCCCACTCCTCTAATTGAAAGTTCATATTTTCCAAGATTTCAGGGTTTTCAAGATGGCCATTATGAATTTTACGATCCAATTGTTGAATGGATGGAACAATCTTACCTGGAAAGCTCTATAGAAAACAACAAGTTTCAACCTTTCCTCGTGCTTGCTAAGGGGCTCAATGTAGATGAAGACACGTCCACAAGAATCTTTTGAGGTTTGTTGAAAAACGGGATTCATCGAAAAGATAAGAATGTGAATTGGATGAAAGTAGTGGTTGTGACACACCTCCCCCCCCACAAGCAAGACCTTCCTTTTCTTGTGCAAGTTTTTCAAGTTTTTATATTTTATGTTGCACGTCACTTTATATCTGTTTTAATTGTTCATATTTGTTTTAATTGTTCATAACTTTGTGGATGTAGGTCAGGAACAACTACGATGGCTTCACTGGAAATTTCATTATATGTGATCCCAACCTTCTAGCTATTAGGTTAGGAGTAGGATTAGTTGCATCCTAATTTTCCCTTTCTTATAACCATTCTGCACTCGTTTTCTCATTCTGGTTCTACATCATGTTTTCTTTACTCATTTTGTTCTCTTGTCTTCTATTTATGTTTCCATGTTGTGTGTTTTCTTCTTTTCATCTTGTTTTCTTTCTTGTTCAGTTTTTCCTTCTTTTTTTTCATTATGTGAATAATTTTCATTCCTGGACGTGTTTTGGCTTCTTAGTGTGTGTGTGGCCGAATTATAAAGAGTCTTGTGACACTTCAGCATTTGGCAAGCCATTTGTCCATCTTCTGTGTGTTGGCTTTGTTTTTTGGTCAATGAAGTTCTGAAGGAAAATATGATCCAGCCATAAGGAGAGTTTTGGTCCAACCATGAACCTGTGACTGTGCAGGAAACCCCATGCCTACGGTCGGTTCTTGTGTTCTTTTATACATGCTTATCCAACTAGTAGAGAAGGAGAAAGGGAAAAATCTAAACAAGCATGTTGGAAATAATACTGAGAGGGGGGGGTGAATCAGTATTATCTAGCAATTAATAAATCTTCCTTATTTGATCTTTGAATTATTTTTGCATGTCAGTACCATAAAATAATGAGCATGAACAAAGAAAACAGATAGTCACACCAAAGAACACAAGATGTAAGGTGGAAACCCAATGTGGGTGAAAACCACCTGCTGCAATATGTCTCTATCTTCTTTCAAATTAGATACTCCTTTTACAATGATTTTGTACTGGTGCAGTCCTTTACCAGTACGCAGGCTGCAACCTGCAGAGAGCTACAACTCTCTCTCGTTTTCCAGTCTCTCCTGGAAGGGAGCTACAACCCCCTACTTCTTTTCATAAAGCATCAAATGGTCACCAAGTACATATCAGTTACAGTCCACTACAGTTATCAGATCAGCAATAACAGAACTAACCCAGAACACCTTATCAATAGAGAAATTCAATCAACAGAACATCTTAATACAGAGACGCAACTTTCCCTTCTGTGACCTGCGTATAGACGCAGTTCACCTTCTGCTTTCTTGCGACCACCCGCAGAGATCCTTCTGCTGCTCTGCATGCCTACGCACTGTTCCTTCAACTGCTCTGCGTCCTGTTGCTTCAGGGACGCACCCAAAAACACTATCGCGCCGCGTCCTGTTGCTGCAAGGACGCACCCGAAGACACTATCGTGCCGCGTCCTGTTGCTTCAGGGACGCACCTGAACCTTGGTCGCCCTGCGTCCCCACACAGATCTCCAGATACTGAACTGCGTCCCAGACGCACCTGAACTTCGTCTACCCTGCGTCCCCACGCAGGTATCCTCCTACTGCACTGCGTCCCGGCGCACTTTCCTTTCACTGTACCTGCGTCCTTTCGGGTATGAATGATTTCAAGACTTTAAGTCTAACCCAAGCAGTCAGATCTACAGATCTGATCTTGCGCCAAAGAGATCTCAGTCCTTCAGTAGATTCGCCTTTTAGATCTAGACCAGA
This sequence comes from Pinus tabuliformis, assembly GCA_031772625.1. Classification (NCBI taxonomy): domain Eukaryota; kingdom Viridiplantae; phylum Streptophyta; class Pinopsida; order Pinales; family Pinaceae; genus Pinus; species Pinus tabuliformis. The sequence goes on along the minus strand of CM062814.1, from coordinate 695,157,958 downwards.
TCTCACCTCATAAGATATTCAACCAAAGACATACTCAAACCAAATGATCTCCTTTGCTTTATATAGGCAAGTTCCTCCTCAAATCATGGAACAATACCACGAGCCGACACCATAATAACACAATACCGTTGGCTAGATACCAAGAGTAAAACACAAGAAACCCCCACGTGAGCTTTTCTCTGCCTTGAAATGTGTGCACTGGGTGGACGCACCTCCTGAATGGCTGGCCTGCGTCTCTGGATGCGGTCCCTGCAAGGTGTACTTGCGGGTACGCACCTTCTGAACTGATTTCCTGCGACCTTCTTATTTTTCAATAAATTGAGAGCCTTATCATGGGAGTTGCCATCAAGTACAACATCTGTAACATATATAGCCATTCCTGAAACATAATGCCAACAATCTCCCCCTTTGGACTTGATGGCAACCTCACAAACTTTGCTTCATTCTCCCCCTTTGACATCAAGGGCAAAGGGTATGCTCCCCCTAAGATCATGCTCCCCCTGAACCAGATTTGCAACAAAGAACCATAATCCTCCATGAAAGAGATAGAGACATATTGCAGCTACCATCCTCCATAATGCCAACAATGCATTATATGCTCCCCCTGAACCTGTACCATCAATCAGAAAAGATTCAACAATAAGATGATGCATCAACAACCCCCAGCTTTTGCCTGAGGTATTCAAAAGTGTCCCTGGGCAATGGTTTGGTGAGAATGTCAGCAACTTGTTCCTTAGAAGGAACATACTCCAACTTGACCTTCTGTTCAAGCACTTGTTCCCGGAGAAAATGATACTTGATTGGTATGTGCTTGGTTTTTGAATGCATAACCGGATTCTTTGAGATGTTGATTGCACTTGTGTTATCACATAAGATGGGGATAGGTGGTGTACAAGTGATTTGAAAATCCTGCAAAGTCTGCATCATCCAAAGAAGTTGGGTGCAACAAGATGCAGCAGCAACATATTCCGCTTCAGCTGTAGACAAGGCAATCGAACTCTGTTTCTTGCTGAACCAAGATACCAGTCTGGAACCCATAAAGAACGCACCACCACTTGTGCTTTTCCTGTCGTCCACGCTTCCGGCCCAATCTGCATCTGTATAAGCATGAAGAGTAAGATCTGTATCTCTAGGATACCATAAGCCATAATTTTGAGTCCCTTGAAGATATTTGAAAATTCTCTTTACTGCCTGAAGATGAGTCTCCTTCGGATTTGCCTGAAATCTTCCAACTATTCCAACTGCATGCATGATGTCCGGTCGGGTACCTGTCAAATAAAGTAAACTTCCAATCATAGATCTGTAGGTTGGTTGATGTACTGCTGCAGATTCATCATTTGCACTGAGACTACATCCTGTGACCATGGGTGTACATACTGGTTTTGCATCTTCCATGCCATATTTCTTCAAAATCTGTTTGAGATACTTGGTTTGAGATAAAAAGATTCCTCCTTCCTTTTGTTGGATTTGCAAACCAAGGAAATATGTCAGTTCTCCTAGCAAGGACATTTCAAATTCTTTCTGCATGACCGAGGCAAAGCTTTGACTCATAGCTTCTTCATTGCTACCAAAAATAATGTCATCTACATACACAACAAGTATTAGCAATTTGTCATTTTCAACTTTTATATAAAGATTGCTATTTGCTGAACCTTTTGAAAAACCTTGTTGATGAAGATATTTGTCCAAGCGGTAGTACCAAGCCCTTGGAGCTTGTTTGAGACCATAGAGGGCCTTTTTCAATCTGCATACAAGGTTTGGATCATTTCCAAGAATGAACCCATCTGGTTGTTCAATGTATACTTCTTCTTCCAAGTCTCCATTTAGAAAGGCTGATTTCACGTCCATTTGAAATACTTTGAAGTTTTGAAAACTTGAGAGAGCAAGAAACATTCGGATGGCCTCAAGTCTTGCAACAGGAGCAAAGGTTTCTTCAAAGTCTATTCCTTCTTTCTGCGCATACCCTTTACAAACAAGTCTGGCTTTATTTCTAATTACTTCTCCATTTTCATTCAATTTGTTTTTGAAGACCCATTTTGTCCCGATAACATTCTTATCTTTTGGTCTAGGAACCAGCTCCCAAGTGTTGTTCTTTTCGATCTGCTCAAGTTCTTCATCCATTGCTTTCACCCAACATTCATCTTTGCATGCCTCTTTCACATTTTGTGGTTCAGTTGAGGAGAGTAATGCTAAATAGCTTGAAGCTTCTGCAATTGTTCTTCGAGTTTGTACACCTGCTTCTTTCTGTCCCATAATCTGAGATTCTGGATGGTTCTTCTGAACATATCTGGATGGAGTCTTTTCTTCTATTCTTGTTTGCTCCTCTGGTTCTTCTTGAGGTTCTTCTTGAGATTCTTCTTCTTCATCATTCTGTCTTTGAGGGTAGCCTTCATCTTCTTCGATGTCTTCACGATGTACTTGCCTAGGAATGTATCCCTTCTCATCAACCACTACATCAATGCTGTCAACAATTCTGCCAAGTCTTTTATTATAGCATTTGTATGCTTTGCTATATGGAGAATAACCAAGAAGAATGCCTTCATCTACTCTAGGTTCAAGTTTGCCAAGCTGCTCATCAGTATTCTTGATATAGCATTTTCTCCCAAAGATTTTGAAGTGCTTTACCGAAGGAGTCCTACCATTCCAAAGCTCATGAGGAGTTTGAGTGATGTTCACCCGGACATTCGTTTTGTTGAGAATAACAACTGCAGCATGTGCAGCTTCACCCCAGAAAGTAGCGGGAGTTCCTGATTCATCAAGCATAGCACGAGCCATTTGTTGGATTGTTCTGTTCATTCTTTCCACAACTCCATTTTGCTGGGGAGTTCTTGCTGTAGAGAATTCCCTTCTTATCCCATGTTTTTCACAGAAATCGAAAAATTCATTTGAAGTAAATTCCCCACCTCTGTCGGATCTGAGGCACTTAATTTTGTGACCTGATTCATTTTCCACCAAGGCTTTGAAGGATTTGAATTTTTCGAATGCTTCATCTTTGTGCTTCATAAGTCCTAACCAGACAAACCTGGAGAAATCGTCAATGAATAATATCAAGTATTCTTATCCTCGAGGTGTTCTTTTTCTGAAGGGACCGCATGTATCTGTATGTACTAGCTCAAGAGGCATGCTAGCTGATCCTTCTTTTTCTGGAAAGTTAGTTCTGGTTTGTTTTCCAAACTGACATGATTTGCATATGGTGTTGTCAGGAATTTTGATATCTGGAAGATCGCGAACTGCCTGATATTTGCATGCTTTCCTTATTTGTGAGAAGCTCAAATGTCCCAACCTTCGATGCCATAACCAGTGCTCTTCATCCTTGCTTAGATAGCATTGTTGTTGTCCTTCTTCAAATATGTACAGATTATTTGGAGTTCTTTTGCCTTTGAGCACTGTTTTACCTGTATCAAGATCACGAACAAGACATCCATTCGATCTGAATATAACCTCGGTTCTTTGATCACACATCTGACTGACACTTAGAAGATTATGCTTCAATCCATCAACATACAGAACATTTCCAGCCTTGACCTTTTCTTTTAACTGAGCAATGCCTTTTCCTTTTATAGTTGCAGGAGTATCATTTCCAAAAGAGACTTTCTTTCCCTTTTCTAGAGCAGAATAAGATTCAAGTTTTTCTTTATCACCTGTCATATGCTTCGAACATCCACTGTCAATGTACCATAGATTTTCCTGTCCCTCTGCATAAAAAGCTATCCCACATCTTTCTGTTTGAGGTTCCTTTATTCTCCATGTTTTGGTGCTTGAGGCTTGTTCCTTTTTCTGCTGAAACCTGCTCCTGCATTCAGAGTCTTCATGACCAAAGTTATTGCAAATAGAACATTCAACTTCATTTTCAAGAACCGAAAAGTTGTTATAGGTCCTTTTTGTAATCCCTGTCATACTTCTTTGTTTTTGAGCTTCCCTAGTCATGATTGTTTTATATGCAACACATTGAGCTGCTTTATGACCAAAGTTATGGCAAGAAAAGCATTGTCCATTGAAGAAACTTTTGCGGTTATCAAATCTACCGGCCAAATGATTGTAATTTCTATTGTCATCCATTCTTGAACCAAATTGAGAAGATTTTACCTGTGGCTGGTTGTAGCTTTTGTTCACCCTTAAGATGGATTGCCCCTGATAGTTTCTGTTTGTAATTCGTCCCTGCTTTACCTAATGATCTTCATTTTGCTTTTGCTCATTTCTTCTTGCTGCATCAAGATAACTTTTTGAGGTGGATGCTTGAGAAGTTTCTCCATTATAGCCCAGACCTGTCTTGTTTAGAGGAGATCGCTGCACATTGATAATCTCATCCAAAGTTTCAGATCCTTTGACAAACTTGAGATTAATAGCTTTTGTTTTCTCAATCTCTTTTCTAAGACCAACAATTTCACCTTCTAATTTTTCAAGATGTTTTTCCTTTTCATCAATTTGAAATTGTAGAGTATCAATGATCATGTTCTTTTCTTCTATACATCTCTTGAGTCTAGTAATTTCATCATAAAGGTTATCCACATCTACAACATCCATATAATCATCATCTTCAAATGCCATTAACAACTTATATTCATTACCTTGTTCATCTTCATCACTGTTTGATAGACCATCACTATCTTCATGAGTGTAGTAGCTTTTCTTATTTGCGTTCTGTTTCTTGTTCCATCTAGCAGGTTCCTTTCCTTTATCCTTATAAGGGCATTTTGCAGCATAATGACCTACTCTTCCACAAGCAAAGCATTTAAAAGGTAACTTACCTCTGAACCTTCCAGAACCCCTTTGAAGATTTCTGACAAAATTTGATTCTTCTTCCTCTTCCTTTGGGACGTGGCTTGCTTCATAATAATCTCCTTTGCCTGATGCCTTGAAAGCAGCTTCTCTTCTGTCTGAAGGACCTCCCTTTCTCATTTCATAAGCAGTTAGAATTCCATGTAGCTGAGACATAGTAAGAATTCGTAGATTTTCCTTTTCTTCTATAGCAGATACTTTAGATTCAAACTTGGGAGACAAAGATCTTAGAACCTTTTCAACCACTATAGCCTCTCTTATTTCTTCACCCAAATTTTTCATACAATTAACAATCTCATCTACCCGAAGAAAATAGTTAGCCACACTTTCATCATTATACATCTTGAGAGTCTCATACTGAATCCTGAGAGTTTGAAGTTTAGCACGCTTTACCTGTTCATCTCCTTCATAGCTTGTGACAATTTTGTCCCATATTTCTTTTGCGGATTTGTAGTGCATTACCTTCATGAATTCCGTTTGGGATATACATCCTAACAGAGTACTGACTGCTTTTGCATTTGTTTCATACTTCTTTTTCTCAGCTGGATCTGTAGGAGTAGCTGAAGGAAAAGCATAGCCTGTTTCTACAATGTCCCAAACTTCTGTACCAAGAGATTGAAGATATGCAGTAACTCTTACCTTCCAATAATTGAAGTTTGTCCCATCAAAAACTGGTGACCTGATTGATGCTTCTCTCTCGTAGTTGCTCATGATGAACGATCTACCTTCAAGCGATCAAGCTTTTCTGAAGAACCTGGCTCTGATTCCAATTGTTGGAAATAATACTGAGAGGGGGGGGTGAATCAGTATTATCTAGCAATTAATAAATCTTCCTTATTTGATCTTTGAATTATTTTTGCATGTCAGTACCATAAAATAATGAGCATGAACAAAGAAAACAGATAGTCACACCAAAGAACACAAGATGTAAGGTGGAAACCCAATGTGGGTGAAAACCACCTGCTGCAATATGTCTCTATCTTCTTTCAAATTAGATACTCCTTTTACAATGATTTTGTACTGGTGCAGTCCTTTACCAGTACGCAGGCTGCAACCTGCAGAGAGCTACAACTCTCTCTCGTTTTCCAGTCTCTCCTGGAAGGGAGCTACAACCCCCTACTTCTTTTCATAAAGCATCAAATGGTCACCAAGTACATATCAGTTACAGTCCACTACAGTTATCAGATCAGCAATAACAGAACTAACCCAGAACACCTTATCAACAGAGAAATTCAATCAACAGAACATCTTAATACAGAGACGCAACTTTCCCCTCTGTGACCTGCGTATAGACGCAGTTCACCTTCTGCTTTCCTACGACCACCCGCAGAGATCCTTCTGCTGCTCTGCGTGCCTATGCACTGTTCCTTCAACTGCTCTGCGTCCTGTTGCTTCAGGGACGCACCCAAAAACACTATCGCGCCGCATCCTGTTGCTGCAAGGACGCACCCGAAGACACTATCGCGCCGCGTCCTGTTGCTTCAGGGACGCACCTGAACCTTGGTCGCCCTGCGTCCCCACGTAGATCTCCAGATACTGAACTGCGTCCCGAACGCACCTAAACTTCGTCTACCCTGCGTCCCCACGCAGGTATCCTCCTACTGCACTGCATCCCGGCGCACTTTCCTTTCACTGTACCTGCGTCCTTTCGGGTATGAATGATTTCAAGACTTTAAGTCTAACCCAAACAGTCAAATCTATAGATCTGATCTTGCACCAAAGAGATCTCAGTCCTTCAGTAGATTCACCTTTTAGATCTAGACCAGATCTCACCTCATAAGATATTCAACCAAAGACATACTCAAACCAAATGATCTCCTTTGCTTTATATAGGCAAGTTCCTCCTCAAATCATGGAACAATACCACGAGCCGACACCATAATAACACAATACCGTCGGCTAGATACCAAGAGTAAAACACAAGAAACCCCCACGTGAGCTTTTCTCTGCCTTGAAATGTGTGCACTGGGTGGACGCACCTCCTGAATGGCTGGCCTGCGTCTCTGGACGCGGTCCCTGCAAGGTGTACCTGCGGGTACGCACCTTCTGAACTGATTTCCTGCGACCTTCTTATTTTTCAATAAATTGAGAGCCTTATCATGGGAGTTGCCATCAAGTACAACATCTGTAACATATATATCCATTCCTGAAACATAATGCCAACAAAGCAAACCTAAATCATAGGTCTTTATATACTTCTCTAAAGGAATAACCTCTTATGCTCTCAATAAGTCAGGATCCCTCTTCCACCCAAAATGAATAAGTGCCAATGCATGGTCCTCTTTAAAATAAACAAATAAAGGTGAAAGAAGAGAAAGGATTGTTGCATAGAGAGATGAAACAAGAAACTCTGTCGAGGTACTGTCCAGGATCACTGGCAGCGAAGCAATGTTTGGGTTCCTTCGTGACTTCGTCTGGGTATTGTCCAGGCGTGCTAGTAGTGGAGCACCACGAGAGATGAAAATTTATACTCTAAAAACTTTAAGCTCGCGAGCTACACTACCTTTCCTAACTCGAAACAATTTGATATTGCTAAATCGCATGTTGTGTTCAACCGATAAGGTACAGGGGTACCATGCCTAGTCATGGGGTAAGTGGAAGGCCAAGTTAATTGTCACAATGAATCAATACTCCCTGAAGAACCAAGGCACTACATGAAATAATTGACCGAAACAAAGAAGCTGGATTCTAACAGTGTGACGCCAAGTGTTGTAGCGGTTGCAACACCCTCCAAACTTTTGGCCTACACTTAAATTTTGGAGCCTACTGTAGATCCTGTGATCAATCGTTCCTTAGTCAATTATTGGTTAGTTGATGATTTCAAGCCCCCTTCTTGAATATCAAGTGGTTTTCACGCTTTTATCTTTATATAGAAAGTGTCATCTTCAAGCATGGGAATTATCGCTTGTCATGCAAAGGGGAGTTTCAGTTTTCTTCAAGGGGTAATATTTGTGAAGGTGAGTTGTTCTCATCATATAGACATGTTTTTCACTTATTTCCAAAGTTTCATGAACCATTACACAAGTTTCATCATTATCCTTACAAATTCTATTAATGGGGCCGCACTTGTCGTAAGTTTCCAAAAAGGTTGTTGCATTAAGCGAAGTATGTTTCATATGTTCTGGATGACCCATGTTGTATCACTAAGTGTCCAAGTGTGTGGTCACAGTCAATTTATATCACTATTCACATCGGTTCCACTGATCCCATACTTGGCCAAATTTCGAAGGATTCCTAGAAACCTAGCCTCATCTAGCCTTCCTAAACTGTGCACTTCGCATCTACAACCCTCAATATTTTTCCTTTCCTATTGGAACTGTGCAATGTGCATAAAGCCCAGTCTCCCTTAGCCTTCAAAGCTGTGTAGATGCTTCCTCTAATGTCCTTCCCTTATCCGGATCTCACTACCTCCAGAAGCTACGCAATTTTTCCCTCAAGCCTCTTAATTCCCAATCCCCCTTGCCTCCGGAAACTACATAATTTGTCCTCCCATGGCCCCATCCCATAGCAACCATTGCCCGCTTGAACTTATCAATTTTATCCCTCAGTGGGCCCTGCATAAATTTTTCCCTCAGTGGCCAGCGTGCAATCTTATCCCTCAATCTAGCCCAGTCACTAAGCCTTCCCCCTTGACCTAACACCAGTTCTGGCTCAGTCAGTGGATTATCGTGCGGCATCTTAGACTAGGTTTTTATCATATTGATGTCATCTTGTCATGCGTGGATTGAAGATACAAGAATTCTACCATGCTATGGCAAGATGATGAAGAAGGATATGAAGAAGGAGGACATGCTAGATGACACTTAAGGAGTTGAGGAGAAAAGATCATCATCATATAAGAAGACCAAGGACCGCATGAAAAACTACATCTGATCTACAACACTTTGGAGGGTAGGTACAAAGAGCAAAGCACATATTTCATGAAGTTTAAATGCACCTCTTAGTGTAGTATGAAGGACAACTTATCACTATCACATCAATATGTCTTCAATAACATGAATGGTCACAAACACTGAAAGTCATTCCATGTGTTTTCTTTAAGTGTTTTGTTCCCTTTCACAAGATAGGCAAGATGTCGTCTTTTTGCATACTGGTTGTTTCACTTTATGCATAATCTCATTCTGGTGGTTTCAAGGTCTCATCATTGTGTTTATGAGTTTTCCTAACCATGTAAACACCTGTTGCACTCATTCACAAAATTTTGAGCATTGTCACATAGGTGTTGTCACTATCATCATAAAGTATATCTTACGTGTCGTACTTGTCATAACTGGTCATGAAGTAGGCACACACAAGGGAAACTGTTTTTCATGTGTCATGGGTGATCAATGTTGTCATGTTGTTAAGTATTATAAGTGTTAGGACATAGTTTAAGCTTCATCACTTCACTTGTCAGTATCATTGGTCCAACACTTAGACTTTTACAAAAAGTCTCCCTGGCCCTTCAACTTGGGTTCACCCAACCTGCCTGGGCTACACATTGCATAGTTCCAAGCATCAGGTTTTGACCTTGACCCCTGTATATGCGAAATACGTAGTTCCTGTCCCCCAGGGCTTCTACATTGTGCAACTCCTAAGCCCAAGACCCAACCTTCCCTTAGAGAGTTGTGTAATCCTTTCAATTAGCCTTCCCTTCTAGAACTACACAGAAGCTGCCTTTAGTGGTCCTCCCCTCATCCTAACCCATTGTAACCCATAACAGTGCAAAATTCAATTAACCTTCCTCTCCATAACTGCGCAAAATTATTCCATAGTGGCCCCTCCTTTAGCCGAACTCACTCATCTCCAAAACTGTGCAGAAGACAACCTCTTATCCTAGCCTGAACTACACATTAAATAGTTCCAGGCCTAAAGCCTCAACCCTAGCTATTGGGAATTCACAATGCACAGTCACTGAGTCTCTCTCTGTGACCTGCAACTCAATTTTAGCTCAGTGTTTGCAGTTGAAGGCACCATCTTAGGCTAGGAGGTTTTCGAGTTGATGTCATCTCATCATGAGTAAAATGAAAATACAGGTACTTTGTCATGGCGATATGATGAGAAAGGAGATGAAGGAGGAAGACATGCAAAAGACACTCTTGTAGTTGAGCAAGAAAGTTGGTATTCCAAGGAAAGATAAAGGGACACCAACTCACGACCACAACCTAGGACTTGAAATCATTGAAGACCCATGTCACCAGTCCATGAGGAGGTGGAAGACAGGAGTATTCTCAAGAAGACATCACTCACAGTAACAATGGTGGCCTGACACTACCACAACATCCAAGCAGTTTATATCAGCAGTGCCATGCCATGCCTTGTCATGAGTTATCATATGCCACGTCATCATTGTGGACCATGTATATTATATTCAAATGTATTGTAAAGTGGAAGTTCAAAGGACACACATGAATATGGAGAGTCATGTAAGTTGAAAATTCATAGGAAGTTGAATAATCATGAGGGTAGTCAAAGAGTCATAAAGGGGAAGCATCACCCCTTGGTTATATATACCCCCTCATTGTATGAGCAAAGGGACTTTTCACCTTGGCTCCTCCTGCAAGGAATTAGAGAGAGATCAACTAGTTCTTTGAGGAGCAAGGAGTGGCTTCAATGTCCCACTATTGGGGCTACTGATGTACATTGTAAACACGTGTCTTGGAACTTTTTCTTAATAACAGAAACCTCTTAAGGCCAGCATGTTCTTCATGTATGGACTATGAATGTTTGTAAGACTATTCTATGGACATTTATATTTCATGTTTTCTTTTCATGTGTACTAAGATAGTTGAACTATTTTGGTTATTTTAGTGCTTATATTATTGGGAATGTGTTGTAATGGTTGTTATTTTTGTCTCACCCTTGTGGACTATTCTGCGGGATACTAGACAGATCTTTCCTTGTTTTTTGGTTGTAACGACTGTTGCATCCACTTTGGACTATTCTGCTAGATGTTAGACGGAGCCTTCTGGTTCATGTCTGTCTCTTATTGGGTGATACTATTACCTATCACTTAGAGGCTCACTTTTCTCCCCCCTTTGCAGTCAAAGAACCTTAACACAGTTGCAACTACACACTCACTAGGCATACCTCCCTTTCTTTTCGAAGACACCATTGCATCACTCTCCTATGCTGACAGCTAGAGCCAAGGCGAATCTTTAAGGATTTGGAAACCAGGCCTTTATATCAGATGGGACTCCTACACCAAACCGTGTGAGGTCTGATTGGGACTTCATATCAAGGAGATCCCCTTGGTTGATAGATTTCTAGCATCGTCAACAGGACAAGAAACCAAGAGGGGAATTGTGCAATGCAAGAAAGAAAGGATGAAGTAGTAAATGTGAGTCAAGAAAAGAAGGAAAATAATGGTATTCAAATTCACGTTTAAGGAGAGAGGAGACACAATTAGAGCAACAAAAAAACAGAGAAATATGGTTCAATTAGTAGGCATCATATAATAGGTGAGAAGAGTAGGGGATTGGCTCTCATTTTCCCTGGAGGTTGTGGATTGAGCTACTAGTCTCTAGAGCCTTGTAACAGTTTGTGATTCCTTGTAGGTTGTGGGTTGAGATAGGATCCTTGGAGCCCTATAACAACTTGGGTCCCTGGTGGCTATAGGTTGAGATAGAGTCTCTCGAGTCCTATAACAACTTGGGTCCCTAAAGGTTATGGGTTGGCATGTAATCTATGGAGCCTTGTAATAGCTTGGGTCCCCTAGAGGTTTTGGGTTGAGATAGTAGGCTCTGGAGCACTAGACAAATTAGGAAGAGGCTAATCCTATAGCAGCATCAAAAGAATACTTGATTAAAGACCTTGGTTATTTCATTATGGTTATATTGGATCCTGGACTCCCTGGAAAGGAATGAATCATTATTTATCCACTTGGGCTGAGGAAAGAACCTCTGGACTCCTTGTGCTGAGAATATGGCAATGTCAATTAGTGGGATTGAGGAAGAGGCCCTCTGGATTCCTCATTTCCATTGGCAGTTTGTGTTTTAATCCCTTAAGCAAGCACCCCCTCAGAATCTAGAATTTGACTCAAGGGCGATATTAGCAAGTAAGTGTGGTTGAAACTGTCTATTGTTGGGTGGAGATTCCTTGTCCCAGACTCAATTTCCATGCAACTTTAAAGATAAATATTGGTTTGTGTTTCTTAAATATTAATGAACATATGATGCATTTCTAGTTGAAATGGTTTGGATTCTTTTTAGACTGTAACAATGTTGTTAATGTAATGCGCATGTGGATGCCTCTCTATGCAGAGACATATTTATAGTTATGATAAATAAATTCATACATAAACACATATGTCACACCTTCGAAATGAACAATGTTGATAACAAGTTGAAATAGTGTATGCATCTATAATGGAATGAAGTGTTGTGTTAAATGTCCATTACCACAGTTCATAACATATACTCTACAACAAAATGTGTAATGTTGTATACAATAAACTAAAGTGAGTCATGTTCCTGAACTAGAATCTTGTCTTGGGGTAAATTCTCATTCATACTGATTAAAAATGCATATGTAAGTAATACAAAGATGTCATGAAACGCCACACACAGTGGAAGGATCCATAAGGATCTAGAATAAAAACTTGGAACATTGGGCACAAAGACCATTTTTATTAACATAAAATAAATACATAATAGACCACCCATTTGGCAGGGTCTATACATATACATGGATGTTCCTTCACTGGGCTATAAGCCCTTGAACCTATGCAAAAGGTGTTGAGTCAATGTTGGAAGGATTATCCTCCCTTTAAGTGTAGGAATAATCGAAAACCATGTAGGAAGGCTTCACCATCATTGCATTATAAGAAGCCTGGATATATTCTACTTGCATTAAGGTGTATCTAGATCAGTCTCGAAAGTATCTTCATATCACCATGGTGATCCAGGTGGATCCAAAAATAGAAGTGGCCTTGAAAATAGCTCAAAAATCAAAGTCGTCAGATGGAAATAAAACTAGGAGTAGATCGTAGTGATCGTTTCCATAATTCCAACAGTGTGAACGACACTCAAATCTGAGTTCGTATGCTTAAGTTATAGTTAGTCAAAGTTCTAGTTAAACTTGGCCAAGTCGCAGTCACTAGTGAGGAAACAAATTAGAAGAGTCTCGGCTTATGGAAAATAGCAGTTGGAAAGAGAAAATTATTGCCTCCTTAATTTGTCCAATAACCCTTAAAAACAGGTGGAAAAATTTCAACCATATAGCTAAAAAAAAATGGCATGGTGGGCCACCAAACCTGCCACCCCCAATAAAATTTGTATATATATATAGATATAGATATATTGTAAGGTGGCAGTCTGGCCACCCACTAGAATACCCGCCTCCACCCGCCAACTGTCGATGCATTATATGCAACCACCCAATGAATCACATTAACTGCCAATTTTAAAAAAATCACAATCCACATATTTAACAATAAATCCATGCCAAGGTTGGAGAAGACGGGATTGAACCCAGCCCGCCCTCATAATACTTGCCAACGACACCAATGGGCCAATGGCCTCACGTTGGAAAATCTGCGAATTTGTATTATTTAAACCTTCATCAAGTTCATTCAACCAAATGAGCGAAGGGCAGACCAGCGGAATCCTGAGCGGCCAGGAGGGATGGAACCTTGAGCGAGGGATCTGCCAAGATGTTGAAAAGATCCCCTTAGAGGGCCATAGGTGCCAGTGCCATAATTTGACAAGTTTATAGTCAATTTTGCACATTTTCATGCTAGGAATCCAACTGTGTAGTTCATTTCTCCAGCCGAAGTCTCCATTTTTCGTCCATGATAGAGATTGGAAGTATAAAGGTCATTTTTGTAAAGTTACTTGTAATTCATTTCTTTACTGCCATTTAATGAAATAATGCCTCCCCACTTTGAGCAGGGCTCCGAGACGTAGCCCACATTGGGTGAACTATGTAATCAAATCGTTTTTGTGCCTTTGATCTCATGCTTTCTTTATGATTTCCGCTTCTTTTTCATGTGTTAAGTTACTTGGTTAATAAGCTCTTTTATATGAAATTTTGTATGCATCCTTGAAGTTAAAATATATGGATCAAGTTTGGTATCAGAACAAGTCTTCTTAATGCGAGTTGCATGAGTGAATGCTAACCAGGAACAAGCTCCAAAGAGGAGAAGGAAAACTTAAATCCTTTGATCCCAAAGTGGAGCATGCACCACAAAGATGGAACATGGAAGATGAGGAAGCTTGAATGGAGGAAGAGAGAAATTATCGCAAGATCTTCTTCACCATGGCAGAGAAAGTTGACAAGTTGTTTGCAGAGTATGAGAAGACAATCAAGCCTGAGAAGAAAGAGCCAGATGACCATGCATTAGTAAATCATGAAGGTGGAAAAGGAGAGCCTCCTGAACCACCCTCTCCATCCTCTAGTGATAGTTATTCTTCTTCTTCTTCTTCTCATCACTATAACAGGCACCATAGTAATACATATAAGAAGCCATTTTTTAAGCTAGATGTAAAGTTTGATTTGCCCACATATAATGGAGAATGTAATGCAGAGAAACTAAACAATTGGATCAGATAGATCAAGGTTTATTTCTGGATTTAGCAGATCGAGGAAGATGAGGCAAATATCCAATTAGCATCTCTTCAACTAGGTGGCACCACTCTCGTCTTGTGGGAGAGAAAGTTGCAGAAAGGCGACAAAAACTTGGGTAGTCTCCTTTATTCTTGGTCCAATTTTGTTTATACATTAAGATCAGTTTTATGCTTTGGGTTATCAACAAAAGGATTTAATGGAATGGAAATATTTAAGACAGGGAAAGGGTCAAAATGTACAAAGATTCATAGAAGAGTTTAGAAAACAAGCATTGAATTTGGGAATTTCACTTGATTCACCTGAAACTATAACATAGTATATTGGTGCCTTACATATTTACATCAGACATTATTTGTTAGTATTTGAGCTTACTACTATTGATGCGGCTAGTGTGAAGGCCATTCACCTTGAAATAAGGGGCGAGAATGATAAAGAAGGGAAACCAAAGAAATCATCTTTCAAACCTCATAATGGAAAGTTCAAAGGAAACAGAAAGGGAAAGGATAAGAAGGCAGCTACAACCAAGAAAGAGGAAGGAGAAAAGCCATCTTGCACACACTGAAAAAAGGAAGTCCATGATGATGAACATTGTTGGAAGTTGCATCCAGAGTTTAAACAAAATATATTTGGTGGGAAGAACAAGCAAAAGATGGTGGCAACCGCACAACAGGACCTTGGATCTGATTTTGATGATAAGACACTGATCACAACAGTGGACACACAAGATACTCTTTCTCTTCATGCTAATGAAAATTTAGAGTTACATGCAAGTACAAGCTCTTCAAATGAGCCTCTTGTTAATTAACGAAAGAGAATTGAATTGTTCCACATTAGAGTCATCATGAAACATACTAAAGTGGAAACCCTGTTTGATCCGGGCTCACAAGCAAATTTGATTTCAAAATCCCTGGTTAAAAAGTTAGGATTAGAGACCAAGCCTCATCCAAAACCATACCTCTTTGGTTGGGTGTGTGATAAAGAACAATTACATGTAACCAAGCAATGTTGAGCTAGGTTTGTGATTGCATCCAAACTAGTAGATGAGGTTGATATTGATGTTGTACCCTTGGATATATATGGTATTGTATTGGGGAGTCTGTATTTGTATGAAATGAAAGTAGTTTTCTTTTGCCATGAAAACAAGTATCATCTCACTAAATATGAGGTGGAATACATTGTTATATCTCATCGCGCCAAAATAAATGTCAGTCTTATAAGTGCAGGTCAGATGAAGAGATTAATTAATTCCAACAAAGGGTGCATGCTCATGGTTGTAAAAGAAAAATATGTCGATACATCTGAAGCTTTACAAGGTTGTGATCCCACTCATAAAAAGGAATTGTATGAAATTGTTTCTAAATATGATGGACTTTTTCAGGAACCAAGTGGGTTGCCCCCAAAGCGTGAGATCCAAAATGAGATTCACTTGTAGTGGGATTCTCCTTTACCCAACATTGGTATGTACAGGTTGTCATCCATTGAGATGGAGGAGATAAGGAAGTAAGTATAGGAATTGTTGAACCAAGGGGTCATAAGACCAAGTTCTTCTCCATGTGGTTCACCTGTTGTGTTGGTGCCGAAAAAGGATGGCACATGGAGGATGTGCGTGGATTATAGAGTGGTCAAAAAAATAATGGTGAAGAATCAGTACCCTCTCCCTCGCATTGATGATTTATTACATCAATTGAAAAATGTTATCTATTTCAAAAAACTGGACTTGTGCAGTGGCTATCATCAGGTCGGGATTGTAGAACAAGATGTATGGAAGATTGCATTGAAGATGAAACAGGGGTTGTGATATGAAATGATCATATGTTAAACTTAAGTAGAATTGATTAATGCCATCAGTGAACTGAATGTTACTTAAGGTGTTTTAACTATGAGAACTGATTGAAAAGGAATGACTTTACGACAGAATTGAAACATAAGAAAAATGCAAACAGAAGTGATAAGAAGCAAAAACATAGTGATACCAAACAACAATATTGATTACGGAGTTCGTCCCTGATGGACTACGTCTCTAGGTCCGCTTTCAAGATGGGTGTCCACTTTATTGGGATTGAATCCAAGGAGGTCGATTACACAACAAATTAACCAGACTGATTGTGCACGCAGGAACTTCTGGTTACTATCACAAGAAATATCTCTGAATTAGATTTCCAACGCTTAAAACAGTTCCCAATTCCGACTCCCGATGCTCCTGTTACACTGAAAACAAAACTGCCTATATCCTCCAGAATCTGCATACAAAACTCTAAAACCGCTCTCCCTCTCTTCAAAGAACCAAGATGCCTTTATAACCCTCCAAACGCATGCGAACTCCCTCATGTTGAGTTTAGGAATGAACAAGCTCACCTTTAGGGTTAAATTATGGTTTTTGGTTATGAGTTAATGTCACATAATGACATTCACCACTTAGGAGTAATTGAATTATCCAAAAATGCACATAAAACCCACTTCTGACCTTCATTTAGCCCAAGGACTGTTAGTGGTTATCTAACCGAGTGGAGGGCATTGATAGTGCATGTGAGCAGTTGACAAAGCCCGAGGTCAGAGTGTCAGTGGTTCCATTGTTTTTTTTTCGATGGTTGGTGGTGCGCTGCACTATTCACATGTCAACGGTCCTCGTTGGCAGTTAACCGTAACTCCGACCGTAACTTAATACCAAACAGCATAGAGTCAACCAATGATGGTGTATCCCTTCCACTCATGTGAACATGGCTAAGGTTCTGACTCGGTTAGGAAGCTGCAGTTAGGGGTTGTATTACATTTTTTAATGTTTTTAATGTTTACAAGTTTTGCATTAGCCCGAATGGGTTTAGGACTTAGAGTTTAATGCATTTGAATACATGGTGTAGTTTGCATTAGGCTTTATGTATAGGTTAGGTTATGGTCAATGTGTTAGGGTTTAGGTCTTTATATTTTTATACCTTTACATCTTTTGATTTAAAAAAAACCCATGCACACATCTTCGTCACAAAGCGACATTTGTCAACATCTCATGACGACAAACACATGTTGACAACCAAACCCCAGTGGAACTGACGACAAACACATGTCGATAACCAGGTACAAAACCATATCCTTCGAACACCATGAAAACCATCTCAACCATTAGCATTACTGTCGACGCTGAATATACTGGACATTGAACGCTGAAGATGAAACTGGCGAAGTTGATAAAGCTCAAGACCTCATTGACCATGATCATTTGAACATCACTTTGACTTTGAACCCCTAAAGACTCCGCTCATGTTGGACTGACAAGATCCTCCTGGATCAGGTTGTTTGAATGGCTAGTGATGCCATTCGGACTATGAAATGCTCCAACCACATTCATGAGGATGATGAATGATATTTTCATGCCTTTTCTTGATGATTTTGTACTTGTGTATCTTGATGACATTCTTTTTTACAGTAGGACATGGGATGATCATGTGAGTCATGTTAAAAAAGTGCTTGATGTTTTGCAAAAAGAAAAATTGTATGTCAAAATGTCAAAGCGTGAGTTTGGGAAGACCTCTTTGGTTTATTTAGGTCACATTGTTGGAGGTGGAATATTGAAAATAGATCCTTGATGTGATTGTAAAGTGGCCTAAACCCACTAATGTTACAGAGGTTCGTAGATTTTTGGATGCAATACAATACTGGAGAAGGTTCATTTCCAACTTCTCCATCATTGCATCCCCCTTACATGCATTGATGAGTGTGAAGAAAAAATTTCAATGGGGAGGAAAGCAACAAAAATCCTTTGATGCACTGAAAGTGAAGATCATCACCACACTAGTTTTAGCCTTACCTGACCTACAGTAGCCTTTCAAAATCGACACCGATGCTAGTGGATACGCCATGGGAATAGTATTGATGTAGCAGAGGAAACTTGTATGTTACCATTCAGAGACATTCTCCAAAGATGTTTTGAACTATCCCACATACAACAAGGAGTTGTATGCCTTGATTCAAAGCATGAAGAAGTGGAAGCACTATTTGATCAGCAAGGATACAATAATTCAAACAAATCACCAGCCCTTACAGTACCTCCAGTCGCAGACCAAGCTTCAACAAAAACGCCTTTTCATATGGATGGGATTCCTCCAATAGTTTCACTTGGTAATAAAATACAAGAAGGGCACCAACAACAAAGTGGTATATATGCTTTCTCGCCCTCCTATTTCTGCATCTATATTTTTTCAAAATGCCTCTTTATCTTTTGAAAGTTATGCTTAATAATATGTTGATGATGATAATTTTAAGGAGATTTATGCAAATTTGACTCATGGATCACATGTGGATAATTACCATTTGTAGGGAAATTTGTTGTATCACCTTGGAAAACTTTGTATCCCCACCAGTGAACAAATACATGTAATTAGAGAGACACATACCTCTCTTGTGTCAGATCATTTTGGTGTAGTGAAAACTTTGTGTCATTCGCAGAGGTTGTGTTATTGGCCTCACATGAAAAAAATTTGTGACTCGATTTGTAAATGGATGTGTGTTGTGTTCAGTTATCAAACCCACTAATAGAAAATTTGGTCTCTACACACCACTCCATGTTCCAAGTCATCCATGGGAAAGTGTGTCAATGGATTTTGTAGGTGGTTTTCCTTTGTCTAGGAGAGGTCATGACTATTTGTATGTCGTTGTGGATTGATTTAGAAAAATGTGTGTATTAATGCCTTGTAAAAAGCATATTATTGCAAAGAAGACTGCCCATATCTTCTTCCAATTTGTATGGGTCCACTTTGGGTTACCCACATCCATTGTGTTTGATCGAGGCTCTCACTTTTTTTTTAGAGTTTTGGACGAGTTTGTGGAGAATTATGGAAACCAAGTTAAAGAGGAACACAACATTTCATCTACAAACCGACAGGAAAAAAAAAAGAGGTTTTCAATCGCACAGTGATACACTTACTCTAAGGCTATTGTGGCAAGCATCCCAAGTTGTGGGATGAGTAACTTTTTTATGTACAACATGCATACAACCAAGCAGTGCATTCATCCACTTAGAGCTCGTCGTTCGAGACATGATTTGGTTATTTTTCCAAATGATCCCTTAGAAATGGTCTTTGGGAGAGATGAATATTTCAGTGGGCAAGATAACAAGGAAAAAGCACAAAAGTTCATTCATTGAATTCAAATGATTCACCTTGCAGTGCAGGAGCAGTTGGATAAGAGTCAAACTCAATACAAAGCCTTACATGACAAGCACCAAGTCGACCACCAATTCCAGGTTGGAGACAAAGTGTGGCTCCACATCAACAAAGACAGGATGAAAGGGGAAGGAAATAAGTTGCAACCAATCTGATATGGCCCATTCACCATATTAGAGAAGATGGGAGACAATGCTTTTTGTCCTGATTTTCTAGCATACATGCAGATGTACTCAGTGGTGAACATTGAAAACTTGAAGCTTTATGAGCCTTCATTAGTCATGGACAATGAAGAGGTTGGACAGGTTTCTACAGTGGACGATTTTCCACTAGAATACTTGGACAAGCTACAGGAGGACAACATTCTTGGAGTACCTTCGTATTGGTTTCAAAGCAATGCATCCAAGTAAGGCTTGATGGATGGAAAAGGAGAAAGTGAGGGATAAATTCCCTCACTTGCCAATTGACTAATAAAGCTTTTGGAGGTCCAAAATATCATTAGTGAGGAGGAATGACCTAGGTGGATCTATAAATAGAAGTGGCCTTGAAAATAGCTCAAAATAAAATTCATCAGATGGAAGTGAAACCAGGACCAGATCGTAGTACTCATCGCCCCAATTCCAATGGTGTGAATGACACTCAAATCCGAGTTTGCATGCTCAAGTTATAGTTGGTAAAATTTCTGGTCAAACCTAGCTAAGTGGTAGTCACTAACACGGCAAAAAATTGGCAGAGTCCTAGCGCACAAAAAAAGGCAGCCGAAAAGGGTGAATTATTTCCCTCCTTAATTCGTCCAATAACCCTTAAAAATGGGCGAAAAAATTCAACCATATAGTTTTAAAAAAATAAAAATAAAATAAAATTTTGGGGTGGCTGGCCACCAACCCCACTATATTGTAACGTGGTGGGCAGACCACTTGTCAATGGACTACCCCCACCCACCAACTGTCGACTCATTATGTGCAACCACCCAACGAATCACATTAACTGTTGATTAAAAAAAACACACATACACACACAAGCTATGTATTTAACAACAAATCCACGAAAAGGTTGGAGCGAGTGGGTTTTGAACTTGACCCCACCCACCCCCATAATACATGCCAACGACACCAACGGGACAACAACCCCACATTGGAAAGTCCGTCAGCTTGTATTACTTAAACCTTCATTAAGTTCATTTGATCAGACAGGCGGAGGGTGGACCAACTGAACCCTGAGCAGCCAGGAGGGTCGGAACCTTGAGCAAGGGATCTGCCAAGATGCTGAAAAGATTCCCTTAGAGGGCCAGAGGTGCCAGTATCATAATTTGACAAGTTTATAGTCGATTTTTCATGCTTTCACGCTAGGAATCCAATCGTGTAGTCCATTTCTCCAGCTGAAGTCTACACTTTTCGTCCATGAAAGAGATTGGAAGTATAAAGGTCATTTTTGTAAATTTGCTTGTAATTCATTTCTTTACTGCCATTTAATGAAAGAATGCTTCCCAACTTTGAGCAGGGCCCGGAGACGTGGCCCAAATTGGGTGAACTCAGTAATCAAATCATTTGTGTGTCTTTGATGTCATGGTTTCTTTATGATTTCCTCTTATTTTTTACATGTTAAGTTACTTGGTTAATATGCTCTTTTATATGTAATTTTGTATGCATCCTTGAAGTTACAATATCTAGATCACATGGAGTTCTTTACAAGCTTTCTTTGAAGCATGAAACCTTTTGTGTATGGCAGGCGAGGTGGAGATCTTTCAAGAGTTCACACGTAGCTAGTGGTAGGTAAGGGATGTAAGAACACTTATTACATGATGCATGGGATTTCATGTCCAAGAATAGGGCATGCAAAAGGTCCAGGAACTCCATGGGGTTGGATCAGCTCAAGCTCAAGAGGGGTAGCACCATAGGGCACCTTTAAAAGCCATCGACATCGAAACCGAGTACTGGCATTAATCTGGAGGTCTGCAGGACCTCTGAGATAGAGCCATGGTCGAAATAACTAACTCAGGGAAATTATGTTTGGGTTGAGAATTTCTCTTACAATGATCGTAAATATCCTCATCTGATGCATTGCCTAAGGCAGGGTTGAGATCCCTAAGTCGAGCCATGGCAAAGATTGAAGACAAGCTCGATGTGGCGCAGGAGGGGAAGCCTTAAACTTATAGTGAAAAGCCAACAAAACCTTACACCAATCCAAACCTTAGCTGTGGATACTCTTCATTAGCATGGCCTAATTTTTCTTTTAATACAATTGGATGAGGAAGTGATGACGTGGCCCAGAGGTACAAACCCGAAAGATTACCCCAAAGGATTATGTGGTGCAATTATGGGATCAACAAGGATGATGTCAATCAGGATGAGTTGGCTAACACACCAGCCCGGAAGTCCTTTGATTGGTCAGAGGTGGACCCACTTGATAGGTTGGCAATGGGCTAATGGCGGGGCCTTACAGATATATATATATATATATATATATATATAGAGAGAGAGAGAGAGAGAGAGAGAGAGTAACAACTCTAGTTGTGAGGCCCTTATGACGAGTTGGGAAGTTAAGAAGAGTTCTGAAGAAAAGAAAAAAAATAATTATGTTTTGTCCCATTCCTCTAACAGTATTAGGTTTGGGTGATGTTACACATCCATTGTTACAACATTTGCTTCTCAATTTGTTTTCTTGATCCCCCAAGTGTTGGTGTAGTTTTGGGTGGAAAAAACACCTCTTTGGCTGCCCACTTTCAAGCTTTAACAACCAATATAAAATGGATTTATACCCCCGCAATTGTTACAACATCCATTATTACAACATTCGATGTAATGGTCACTGTTTCAGTAGTTTCAATAGTAGTAGTTTTTATAACATCAACTTTTAAAGCAGTTTCGACATTTTCAACAGTAAGGGGTGTTACAGCATTAGTTGCTACAACATTTTTAGCATATTTAACATTGACATGTTGTTATAGCATATTTTGTTACAACATCCGTTGTTACAACATCTTCTTCTCAATCCATTGTTACCTATGTTTGTGCTTCTCAATTTGTTTTTTTTATCCCCCAAGTGTTGGTGTAGTGTTGGGTGGAAGAAACACCTCTTTAGATGCCCACTTTCAAGCTTTGACAAGCAATATGAAATGGCTTGTTGTTACAACATCCATTATTACAACATCTATTGTTACAACGTCCGTTGTTAAAGCATCTGCTTCTCAATCCGATGTTACTTATGTTTTTGCTTCTCAATTTGTTTTCTTGACCCCCCAAGTGTTGGTGTAGTTTTGGGTGGTAGAAACACCTATTTGGTTGCCCACTTTCAAGCTTTGGAAAGAAAGATGAAATGGATTTCTACCCCGTCTATTGTTACAAAGTCTACTATTACAACATCTGTTGTTACAACATCTGTTGTTACAACATCTGTTGTTACAACATCTGTTGTTACAACATCTGTTGTTACAACATCTGTTGTTACAACATCTGTTGTTACAACATCTGTTGTTACAACATCTGTTGTTACAACATCTGTTGTTACAACATCTGTTGTTACAACATTCGTTGTAAAGGTCATTGTTTCAGTAGTTTCAATAGTAGCAATTGTTATAGCATCAACTTTTATAGCAATTTCAGCATTTTCAACAGTAATGGATGTTACAACAACAATTGTTACAACATTTTCAGCAAATTTAACATTGACATGTTATTATGACATATGTTGTTACAACATCTACTGTTACAATATCCATTGTTACAACATCTTCTTCTAACTCTGTTGTTACCTATGTTTGTGCTTCTCAATTTGTTTTATTGATCCCCCAAGTGTTGGTGTAGTATTTGGTGGCATAAACACTTCTTTCATTGCCCAAAGGCAAGATGAAATGGTTTGTTGTTACAACACCCATTGTTACATTATTTCAGTTGAAACTTATTTGAAATTTTATTATCGTATGTGCACTTTGGTATGATGTACTATGATTATTGTTTCATTCCATATGTTATAATATTAGATATATAACAAAGAAATTAATTATTACATGAAATAAATAACAAATTTTCATTCTAAAAGTTTTTTTTGCAGAACAAGGATCTTCCAAAAGATTCAAATGATCCTCATCACATAGATCTAGATCATGTTGGGTCTGATGCTGAGATGGCAGATGATGCTCATGATGACACATATATAGATGACAATGGAGGTCGATGTTGATACAGAAGATCATGATCATGATCATGATGTTGATGATGATCATGAGGTAGTTGTTGGTAGTAGTTAGTGACATTCATGATCATATAGAATACATCATGGATCATTTTTGATATAATGTTATAATGTTGATTTTCGTGGTTACTATCATATGTGTCATTTTCATGGTCCCTTGTACCATATTACTGAGTTGTATGTTAGGATATTCCAACACATAGGAAATAGTTAAGTATAACTTGGTCTAGTGTAGAGTTAGGTAAAGTGTGTTTCTTTACTACGTACTTTTGTAACTTATAATATGACGGTCACGATATGTTCTAGACATGAAGTGATCTGACGGTTCATTCTCTCCTCGGTATTACCAACACTTGATCCGTGGCTTAACGCCCGATTGGTCCATGATATCTATTTAAAGAGCATGGAGGGTCATTTGTAGGTTAACCGTTTATGAGAGAAGCTTAGGTAAATTTTCATTCTTTTATTAATAAACTGCATGAAGTGGCTGCATTGGCTCAGGTCGTGGATTGTTTCCCCCTTTGAGGGCTTTAACCACGTCAAGAATATTGGTGTATTGATCTGTGATCTATTTGTGGGCGGTGTCCTTTGGTGTTATGTCTGAGGAACTTACCCTGTAAATTCCTACATGGTATCAGAGCTATTTGAGGGCCGCATCCATTGGTGATCCAAATCTGAAGCCGATACAACTGCATCTGATTGTTGTTTCCTAGATCTATTGTTTATGACTGCTTTCGGGCCGAGAGGACTTCTCTATTATGTTAAGAGCATCTGTTCCAGTGAGGAACCCCTTTAGTTTCACGCAAAAAGGTTTCTGGTGGTCCTAGCTACGCCATTTTTAAGATCTAGAGGTATACAGTCTTTATTTGCAGTTCTAGCTATTCATCTCTCTACTTATTTCAGTTTATTTAGCTCTCTATTTTTTATTACTGGATCTATATCTTTCATTTTTTGCATATGCTCTTTGCCCCGCAACTCTGTGAGATCTGGGAAAATCATAAACAAAAACGAAGGATTTTTCTCATGCGTATGCTCTTTTTCGCCACGTCTTAGTGTGATCTCGAAAAATCAGAAACATTGAGGAAAATATTTAGTTTCCGACTAAAGCTAACTTCAAGCCGCAAGGTTTTTTTTTTTGTATGTACGTGTTGGGTTTTGTGGTTTTTGTTTTGTAGGAAAAAAATAGCTTTTTCAGGTAAGCACAAACCCCAAAGCTTCAATGACTAAAAAAAAGAAAAACCTTCCTCTTTTCCAAAAATTACTAACCTTTTAAACTAGCTCACTTGGTCCAAAGTTACTTTGTGAGAATAGAGGTCTTGAGTTCAAGTCTTTCTTTTTGTTGAGTCACTTTTTCAAAAAACACATGTATCTTATGTTTTAAAGTTACTTTATGTAAAAGTGTTCTCACCCATTATAAAAAGTCAGTCACTTATAATTTTAAAGTCTCTTTATCTTTTATTCAAGTTACAATTTAGTTGGTAGCTCATAAAGTACCATTGTAAAAGTGACTTTCACTTATTTATAAAAGTGAGTCACATAATTTTTTTTTTAAGTGAGCTAATTAGATTAAGTTTGGAAAGAGGGGGGATTTTTTTAAATATAACATTATCATTCATTTCCGCACATTGACGCACTTCATCGGCATCTTGAACAATTTTCTTCAAAAAGCCATAACTTCTTCGTTCGGAAGCCTTTTGAGAACCGTTTTTTTTAATCGGCCTAATTTTTCGAGATCTTTCCATTGGAACACTTAGTTTCAGCATCTACAACTTCAGTTTCTATTAAAATGGAAAGTCTATGCCAAGTTATTCTTAATAGCACCAACTACTTCTAATGGTGGTTCTACATTATGGATTTACTTAGAAGTAAAGGTCTTTACAGAATAGCCTCAGGCCAAGAAACCAAACCTCAAGATGAAGATAAGGCAGCCAAATGGGAAGATAGGCAAGATCAAGCATGTGGGTTGATAAGGATGTCTATTTCTTCAGACCTTAGATTCCATATCGCAGAACTTGTTACTCCTAATGAAGCAATGAAACAACTCACTAAATTTTTTGGAATTAAAAATGAAATTAGAGCCCATCAAATCGAAAATGAGTTGCTTACATTGGACCCCAATATTTTTTCTTCCATTGAAGATATTTTGTCCAAGTTCAAGACCCTTAGACTTTTCTTGGAAGGAGTTAAGGTTAAGAAATAAGATGGTATCCTTATCTATTCCATTCTTACTAAGTTGGGACCAATCTATTCTGTGTTTGTTTCCACCTTCTATTCTACTAGAGAAGCCTTTATTTCTCAAAGACAAGACTACAAGTCCCCCTCTTTTGATGTCTTTTGTGATTCTTTAATAAGAGAACAAGAAAAGATCTTATATATTGGTCTTCTTAATCTTGGATATTCTTCTAAGAAAGCCTTAGCCGCCCAGCAGCAACCAAATTCAAAGAATCCTAAGAAGCAGTATCATAAAAAGAATGGTCCTAAACCAAATAATGGTCCTAAGCAATTTCAGCCTCAAAATGAAAAATCATTTCAACAAAATGATAAGGCAAATAAAAACAAAGGGAAGAAGACTAATAGACATTGCCACTTTTGTAATCAAGATGGACACTTAGAATCCAAATGCTTTAAGAAGATGTAAGCCTTGGAAGCAACAATGAAGAAGCATAACATCCATTTGGAGCACTCTTCAACTTCAACTTCATATTCAGGACTAACACTTTCTGCATGTGGTTGTCAAACATCTTGGTCTGGTTATGCACTAAATGTATCTTCTTCTTCTCATTCTCATGAGTGGCTCATTGATTCTGGAGCTTCTTATCACATGGCCAAAAATGAATCCATGTTTTCTTATTTAAATGATTGTAACACCAAAAATATATATGTTGGTGATGATAGATCTCTTAGTGTTGTAGGGACTAGAAGTGTTCATCGAGACAATGGTCAATTTAATGATGTATTATGTGTTCCAACCTTATCCTGGAACCTTATATCTGTATATTAGATAACTCATTCAGGTGAAGGTAAAATCGTTGAATTTTCACCTCACAATGTTGTAATTAAGGACCTAAGAGATCCTAGACAGATTTTAGCTACTACCATTGCTGATGATTCTATAAGGTTGCATAAGTTTAACAACTTTGGGTCATCAAATCTTTCCTTGGTATTTTTTGCTCATAATGATAAAGTGAGCAAAATTTGGCATGAGCAATTTGGTCACTTAAACTATCACTCCCTTCAGAATCTATGTAAATAAAATATGATGAAAAGTCTTCCAAAGGTATCTTGCAGAGATGGTATTTGTTCTAGATGTGTACTCGAAAAACATCATCAGGATAGTTTTGAAAAACGTGCCTCTTGGCACGCCTCAACCCATTTACAGCTTGTGCATAGTGATTTATGTGGCCCACTTCCAATTGTTTCATTATCTAGCTACAAGTATTTCTTAACTTTCATTGATGATTTCTCCAAACGCACTTGGGTATACTTCTTAAAACTCAAGAGTGAAGTATTTAACATGTTCTTGGCCTTTAAGGCCTTTGTTGAAAAACAATCTTGACATCAAATTCTTAAGCTAAGATCTGATAATGGCGGAGAATATGTTAACAAAAAATTCATCAAATTTTGCACTGAGAATGGAATTCAAATGCAACATACTGTTCCATATACTCCACAACAAAATGGTGTAGCTAAAAGGAAGAATCGCACCTTAAAGGAAATGGCTGATTGTATGCTTCAATCTAAAGGACTTAGTCTTAATTTTTGGGCAGAAGTAATTAACTATGCAAATTACATAGTAAATTGCACTCCTACTAAGTTTTTAAAGAATATCACTCCAGAAGAAGCATGGAGCTCAATTAAGCCAGATGTAAGTCACTTTCGTGTTTTTGGAAGTGAAGCATGGGCCCATATTCTAGATGAGAAACATAAAGCTTTAGAACCTAAGGGTGAAAAATGTATTTTTTTTGGATATTCTGAAGATGTCAAAGGATATAGACTTATTCCACTTAAGTCCAAAAATGTTATCATTAGAAGAGATGTAAAGTTTTCTGAAAATATATCGGCCTACAAGCCTAGTTCAGTGGATGTGCCACCTCTCTCTATCCCTTCTACTTCTGAAAATATTTCTTCTTCAGATGATGACAGTGAGGATGACAATCCTCCCCCACCTTCTCAGGATCCTCCTTCAGCTCCTCAACTTCCAAAATGGGTCTGTGATACTCGGGATGTAGCAAGTGCTCTTGCCAGTGATCCTACAGATTAGCGACGTACACATTCTCAATTCGATAGAGCCTCTTCTTTATTGGCTCAATCTTCAGCGAATTATGATCCTGACACCTTTGTAGAAGCTTCAGACCATCCAGATTGGGATGCAGCTATGAATGAAGAATATCGTTCATTATTGGCAAATGATACATGGGATATTGTTCCTCTTCCAAAGGGACGAAAACTTGTTAGATGCAAATGGGTTTACAAAACCAAGTATGGACCAGATGGAAAAGTTGATAAACATAAAGCTCGTTTTGTTGCTAAGGGTTTTTCAAAAGTTGAAGGCATTGACTATACTGAAACCTTCTTCCCTGTTGCCAAAATGAACTCTATCTGCCTTGTTCTTTCCCTTGCTACCTCTTTCAAATGGGAAGTCCATCAGATGGATGTTAAATTTGCCTTCTTGCATGGGGACTTGCATGAAGAAATCTATATGGAACAACCTACTAGATTTGTAAAAACAGACTCCAGCCTTATATGTCGACTTGAGAAATCCCTTTATGGTCTCAAGCAAGCCCCTCCGGCTTGGTATGCCAAAATGGATAGCTTTCTTTTAGAAATTGGCTCTTCTAGGTGTCATTCTGAAAATATTGTCTACACCAAGAAAGTGGGCAAGTCTCTTATCATTCTTGTTCTTTATGTTGATGATCTTATCCTTACTGGTAGTGATCCCAAACTTATAAACCATGTGAAGTCTAGCCTTAAAAAGAAGTTTGAAATGACAGACTTAGGACACTTGCATTATTTTCTTGGTCTTCAAGTCTTGCAATCCAAGGAAGGTATTTCCCTTTCCCAGTCCAAGTATGCCTGTGATCTTCTACGCCATTTTCACATGGAAGACTATAAGTTAGCCCCTTCTCCCTTTCAGTCTGGAGCCAAACTTTCAGTCACTTGTACTTCCCCTGAAGTTGATGCTACCTTATACCGTCAACTTGTAGGAAAACTTTTGTATCTAATCCATACTCGTCCTGACCTTTCCTTTGATGTTGGCCTTATTGCTCGGTTTATGAAAAACCCACATGAAAGCCATTGGAAAGCAGCTAAAAGAATACTTCGTTATGTTCGAGGTATAGTTTACTTTGGGATTCATTACAGTGCAGAAGCATCTCCTCTATTGGTTGGTTTCACTGATTCCAATTGGGCTGGTGACCCTGATGATCGGAAGTCTACTGTAGGTTATGTGTTTACTCTTGGTTCAGGACCTATTACATGGGCTTGCAAGAAAAAAATTTCCATTTCTCTTTCTTCAGCAGAAGCAAAGCATTGTGGTGTCGTAGAAGCTAGTAAGGAAGCCCTGTGGCTTCATCAGATCTTGTTAGAGTTTGGCTTTCAGCAGTAGCATCCGACTACACTTTGGTATGATAATCAAAGTGCCATAGTGCCATTCAACTATGCAAAGATCTAGTCCAACATCAGCACAGGAAACACATTGGACTGTACATGCACTTCATCAAAAACCCCATTCATGACCAAGTTCTTAAAGTGCAATATTGTTCAATAGATGATCAAGTTGCAGACATCTTTACAAAGGATCTCACAGAGGCGAAGTTTACTAAACTTTGATTTATGGTTGGAGTTTAGGAAGTTATCACTAAGGGGGGATAGGCTCTTATGCCTCCTTCCTTCTACTATTGTTTCATATTTGTACATCCTTCA
This sequence comes from Pinus tabuliformis, assembly GCA_031772625.1. Lineage (NCBI taxonomy): Eukaryota > Viridiplantae > Streptophyta > Pinopsida > Pinales > Pinaceae > Pinus > Pinus tabuliformis. The sequence goes on along the minus strand of CM062814.1, from coordinate 695,128,367 downwards.
ATCCTATCCCAAGTTGTTCCTAAGGGGGGATGTTAGGATATTCCAACACATAGGAAATAGTTAAGTATAACTTGGTCTAGTGTAGAGTTAGGTAAATTGTGTTTCTTTACTATGTACTTTTGTAAGTTACAATCTGACGGTCACGATATGTTCTAGACGTGAAGTGATCCAACGATTCGTTCTCTCATCGGTATTATCGACACTTGATCCATGGCTTAACACCCGATTGGTCCATGATCTCTATTTAAAGAGCATGGAGGGTCATTTGTAGGGTAACCGTTCATGAGAGAATCTTATGTAAATTTTCATTCTTTTATCAATAAATTGCTTGAAGTGGCCGCTTTGGCTCAGGCCGTGGACTATTTCCCTCTTTGAGTGTTTTAACCATGTCAAGAATACTGGTGTATTGATCTGTGATCTGTTTGTGAGCGGTGTCCTTTGGTGTTCTGTCTGAGGAACTTACCCTGTAAATTCCTACATTGTATCTTTTTGATATGTATCATTTTGACCTATAGCATTTGCACATGATGTATCATATTGATTTATATCATTTTTCTTACAGAATTCATCATTTTTATTTATATCATTTTGACTTATGTCGACTGTTAGACATGCATAATTTTTGCATGTTATTTTTATTTTAAAAGGAATGGGTATATTTCTATTAATCAAACCGAAATCTGGTCAGTGCCATTACATTCAAAATCATCAAAATTTCCAGAGTCCTCCAAAATTGCTCTGACTAGTATCTTGGGTATGCAATAATGTTTTTTCCAGATTTACTACATCATTCTTCTTGTAATTTATCCAAAATACCCCATTAATACTTACATACCTACATAACATAATCTACCTACTACTATGAAATTAACTACCTAAATCCATCACATTTTTCTAGCTGAGTTCCTCCATAGCAGTCTTGTATTCTTCCTCTTGTTGGAATGGTTCAGCTACTCCTTACTGCCCTTGCTCCTGCTACAACTCTTATTGATTGGGAAACAACGGAGGAAGAGCCCCTCCCTCACTAATAGTCATATCATGTTCATCATTGTCACTAAGGCCAAATATTTCTTTTCGCACTGAAACAACTGTAGTCTCCACCTTGACCTCAGATTTCTCCACCTTGTAATCAATATTTTCTAACTTGGTTATGATTACCTCCACTGTTACTTGCACAATTTCAACATCCTTTTTCAAACTTTCCAACTAACTTGTTACCAGGGTGAAATGAGAGCGAGCCTCAGAAATTATTTTCCCACCTATCCTAGAGATCGTCTCCTTGATTTACTACTTGAACTCCCAGTCAATCTCCTCTTGGGAGCCACCAACGCCATTTCCTGACAAGGATGCCATCTCTTCAACCCAGAAAGAATGTATGGAGAGCCATTGTGCATGAATTTTCATAACCATCCCATTATAGCCATACTTATCTCCAAAATCATGGCACGAGGAGTCCCTTCAAGTTTAATGATGTTTGCATTCATTGCACACCCTGCAAACAATTACGAATTCAATACTTCTTGGTATGGACCATAAACACATACAGTCAAACTGAGACGTTCTTCCTTGGCCACAGAAATATCAAATCCTTCACTGCTAACCTGCCTTAATTCTTTGTTGACGACATCTGACTTGTCCACATGCTTAGCATTAATCCTAATGTTTAACCATTTGTTGAATGAATGACCCGTCATTTTGCTAGAACTATCACCGACAAGATTTTGTACCGTGAAATGAATACCAAATTTATGCAACTTGATGGCCATATTATCCTCCATAGTTACCCTTAAGAATCTCAAGATCCTCGGGTTATGAGAAATCATGGTATGTGACATATAGTTTTTCTTCGCCCTCCTCCATCCATCAACTCGCCTTGAACCAAATTGAAATCTTTGCTGGATTGATTGTCCGCAAAAGTGTTATTCTCTCCCTTGATATGATAGACCTCCAAAATTTCAAATTTAACCATTATCAATTGGATTCTTTGTAGAGTTGGTGTTGTATTTTGGGTCCTTGCAATGATTCAATTTGATACATTTCGAATTGTAATGAGAGAGTCTCCAAAGACACTTAATTGGAGGATTCCTTCTCCTGTTACCAACTTGAGCCCTTGCCATAGCCCTAATTCTTCCGACTGATTGTTTGAGGTGAATCCCAGACCCCACACAAATATTTTTTCAACTTTTCCATCAAGGAAAAAGATATTCCCTCCCGCTCCTGCCTCACCCATAAATCATTTTCACATATTATTGATTTACTAGTATATGTGAATTTCACTTGTTTTAGTTATATATGATGATGATCTTGTCAGTATTGACTCATCAATTTTTATATGTTAAAAGTGGTTGATGATTTGGATGCATATTTATTACATATGATGGCTTTTATTTACTAATGATGGATGTTATAAAATTCACTTAAATTATAGATATTTGACTCACTTGTTTTAATTATGGATGATGATCATGTTACAATAATTATCTTGTTATTTTATATATATTGGATGTTGTAGATTCTATTTTGATGGAGATTTAATAAGTATAATGATGTTGTTAATTTGTATGGATTTTTGTTTCCCTAAGAAATCTTTATAAATATTACCTTATAAAATATTTCAAATGCATTCATATGATCTATAATCATATAAATTAGTTAAGAGACATGATATATTTAACTAATTAAATTGAAATAAAACATATTAATTTAACCGTGTGAAAAACAATAATCATTTTTTGGAAGCAAAAAAGAAGCAACAATGGAAGCCAAATTGGAAGCCACACTAGAAGCAAAACAAGAAGAAAAATTGGAAGCTAAATCAGAAGCCAAACTAGACGTATCTTCTAGTGCTATTTATGACGCTTGGAAGCAAAAAAAGAAGCAACAATGGAAGCAAAATTGGAAGAAAATTGGAAGCCACACTAGAAGTAAAAATGGAAGCAAATTTAGAAGCCACACTAGAAGCAAAATTGGAAGCCACACTAGAAGCAAAATTGGAAGCAAAATTGGAAGCCACACTAGAAGAAAAATTGGAATCCACACTAGAAGAAAAATTGGAAACCACACTAGAAGAAAAACTGGAAGAAAAATTGGAAGCCACACTAGAAACAAAACTAGATGTTAAACTGGAACCCAAACCCGGAGCCAAATTGGAAGCCACACTAGAAGCAAACTAGACATTAAACTGGAAGCCAAACCCAGATCCAAATTGGAAGCAAATCTTGGCACTATTTCCGGTGTTAAAATGGCGCTATTCCTGATGCTATTCATTGACCTCTTTATGGTACTATTTACAACATTATTCCCGGTACTACTTATGATGTTATTTCAAGTGCAACTCTAGGAAATATTTTGGCCGCTATTTCAAGCATTATTTATGGAGCTATTTTTGGCACTATTTTTCTAGTGCTAATCCAGGCACTATTTATGATGTTATTTTTGGATCAATTTACTTGGTTTGTGGTGAAATTCAAATCTCCCCGAGCTCCATTAACTTTCCTCTTTCTCAACCATTTCCCAAAACCCTTAAAACATAAAAGGCAAGAACAAGAAGGAAAGATAAATAAAACAAGGAAAACCAAACAACAATACAACACCACAGAAAAGGTGGCATGTCCATGCACCGATCACAATCAAAACTAGAAATCAAGCACAAATCTTCTAATAGACACCATGACTCAACCCCCATGGGTTCTTAGTGCTTCCAAGGGTTCATGAGTGAAATCTCAACCCAAGCCTTCCTCAAGATCTATGGTAGTCTCTTTTGCCATGTAATTCCCTGCATCGTACTGCCATAAACACACAAATATCAATGCATTAATAAATACAAACAATATATAAGTTACCTTTCCCTATTGTACCCAGCATGTTGCCCTATAACTAAACACCTGCACATGTCATCTCCCAAGGAATTCTAGTTCAGATGTAACTAGAAACTGTCTATTATGCCCGCATCTAATCAATCATCTTCCATGTAGTCTCCTCGGCCCCAAAGTTCTTCCACACACTTTAAATTTCTCTATTGCTTGGTCCCGAAGCATGAAATCCTTTCCCTGCAAGATGCATTGAGGCTCTTCATGGAAGTCTCCCTCTAGTTCCACCTTCCATCTTGATAATGGATGCCCGATGATTTACCTGCCTATTATCTATTGTTGCATAGATATGGGCAATGCTCTGACCTACATCCCCAATTGTCTGCACCACCTAAGATTTGTATATCTTAGGCTTGTCACACTTCTGCTATGCCACTCTGATACAAGTGGAAATCCTTCTTGCAATGATCTCCATCACAAGTTCAACACCTCAAAGGCCTTTTTTCGTCACTCTTATTCTCCTCCTCAGGCTGAGACTCGTGTTTTCTCTAAACTACATTGAACTTATTGTAAGGTGCCACATTTTTCTTGTCACCTACATCCTGAGATCTTCCTTGTTTCTTCAGCCATTTCCATTTATTCTTATTGTTACCTTTCTAGTCACGCTTGAACTCAGGCTTCTACTTTGACTACTCATAATAATGCTTCAACTTTCTGATGGCTTCCTCGAGTGACAGAGACTCGTCAAACTCAATTCGGTCTTTGAATGCTACTAGCAACCCATTGATGAAACTTTGAATCTTCACTTTCTCATCCTTGAGATAAGACACATACCTCAACAGCTCCAGGATTCTGCTTGTGTACTCATCATCTTTCATGTGACCCATCCTAAGCTCATAGAACTCCTTAGCTCTTTCATTATAATATCTTTTAGATAGGTACTTCTTCTTGAAGAGTCTTTCAAACTCATCCCAAATCATCTCCTCTTCTCTAATGCCTCTGACATGCTTTACATCCTCCCACTAGATATTTTCTTTTCCTTTGAGACTGAAGGTATCTATCTTGCCTTTCATGTTCTCGAATAAGAATTCAATCTGAAAACCTTCTTCATCCCAAGGAGCCATGCTTTTGCATCTTTTGATTTCTTCATCTCTCCATCAAAAGTAATAGTCTTGGCTTTCTTGAACTCTTCTAGAAAGTATTCCTTACCACTCCTCCTATAAGGATGTTGGTGGTGATGGTGATGATGTCTCATGGAACTAGAGCTAGAAGAGAATCCATAAGTACTACCCCTCCTCTCAGGCATATCCAAATATTTTCCACCTCTGACTATATCATATATGTCCATCATGTGTCTTCTCTAAGACCTACTACCATATGCCCCATTAGTCTTCTCCTCCTGCCTATCTCCATGATTGTTCCCCAATTGTCCTTGTTTTTTTAATATGAAAGTCTCTAAAAAATCACTGCATTGACTTCAACTTGTTTTTCTTGAGCCATTGCAAGTCTATCTTGCGTCTCAATCAACCTATTATTATCTTCCTTGCAACTTGTAATGTTTTCCCTTAGACTCCTCAATGTATCTGCTAGATCGGGAGAATACCCTTCTCCTTGATGTTCAACTAACTTTTTCCACTCCATGGAATTCACATCAGTCCTGTAAGGGGAGTCATGTGCATTGTAGTCCACCATTCTACTCTTCATCTTTGATCTTCTATTTACTGCAACCATACCATGTTAGATAAACCAATAGAAGACATAATCAAAATCATACCTCAATGTATCTTATGGAAGGCTATCATATTTGCACAACTCAGTCTAGATTAGCGTGATACATATATAATAATAGCAACACATATCAACATCATGATGCATGCATGACAATAATACAAAATTGTAGCAAGAACTTCACACATGATAACCATAACCATGTGTATGTAGCTCGAGGTCCAATATTGTTAACCTCGCTTTGATACCACTATGTAACAATGATACCAAAGAAAGGTTTATAGGGACCATAACTGCTCTGATACCACCTTGTAAACACCCCATCCCACATTTATCCACTTTTACAAGCTTTCTAGGGTAAACATGAGTTGAGTGTTACTATGATATGACTTGACCTCCAAGTTCTAGTTATGGAAGTGGGGTCTACTAACTGGAAACATAATTCTGTCCCTAAAGGACACCAGATCACCCAGGCGTCTAACAACAACCATTGGTGATCAATCCTTGAGCTGGAAAATTCTCTTCCCAAGCTTTACACACCAACTTCGGGCTTGACACACTGTGCATGTGGTTGGAAGGCTCCAATTGCATTCATAAACTTTCCTCCATGTTGTTGCAACTGAAATTATCTAGTTTAGAGGGTGTGGTTACAAGATCAGCGCCACTTGTTCAAGGCTATCCTACATGCCACTACCCAAAATAACCCTGAACTCTTCAGAATTCATTCTATAATGACAAGAAGTATGTACAGTGAATACTGAGGCTAGAACTTGCTCAAACCATGTTAGTTACATGATAAACATTTCATCAAACATGTAGTTAACATAGTAGCTACATGTCATGAATGCATATCTAACTATGATCTTCTTAAATTCATCTGAGAATCATCAAGAAGACTCAGTGCCCTCTCAAGCTAGCTACAACAACACTTATTTTCCTATGCATTCATTAACCATTTGATAACTTATCAAATCATGAACAAGATCCATATCAAGAGTGCATCATTCAACCATGTTTATAGCCAGCATATAACCATAATATAATCCATGACAAACTAACCAAAATATCAACATAATAACCAATACATGTGCTCATCAATCATAATAAGAAAATAACTCATATATGAAAATACCAACCAAGTCAGGGACTTCCATGTACCACCACCCAACCATAGATTGGGTTGTACCAAATCTCTCTTTCAGCCAATCACTCCCATGCCATATTCCGAGCATGAATGTAGGATCATATGGGTTAAACCAAAATTTAACCAATCGGGGATTCTAGAGGCCAAACCACCTCAACCCTCAACCACAGTGGTTTCACCTAAACCGGTCCAAAAATCACTAATATCAAAACAAGCTTGGATGCCTCCAACTTCAACTACCAGCTCCATAGGAATTTTCCTATCTCCACCCATCCATCAAGAGTTCCACGAGAAACCCCATATCCACCCTTGACCCTTGGGAATTTCGTGGAGACCACCTCAATCGAGATCCAAGCATACCATCCATCCAAAGATTAGTCAAAATATAGAACCCATTACATCATGGATATCCAGGAAATGGCAACACAAGGTTGAAACCACTATCAATCCAGGAAAATCCCATGGCAGTGACAACAAAGTAACCAAATAACCAAATGCATGTACCATGCATTCAAATCCCAGCATGCTAAATCGCACATGCACATTATTACTTGCAAATCCACAGTTATTTTCCACCCTTACTTGTTGTTGTCCAAAATTCCTCTTGCGCTCCCTTGTTTATTCCTAGTTGCTTGCTTGGTTGTGTCCAAGTGCTCTTTCTCTCCTCTTAGAGTTCAATTTCTAAAGGTAGATCAAAATGAGCCAAAAGCTATTAATTGTTTCTCTGATGCCTTTTTATTATTGATGTCTAGTCTCTTCCTTTCCTTTTTCCTTTTTTCCTCATTTTTCTTTTTTTTCTCTCTAATTTCCCTTGCATGCATATTTATGTCTCTTCACCTTCCTTTTCTCCTATTTTCCTTTATTTCCTTAACTAAATGTCATTTATTGCCTCTTTTCCTTTGCCAATGCCTTTTCCAATTTCCATAGCCATTAATAAACCACAAGTGATGCCCACTATAATGTTTACCCATCAATTAGCTTTGAATACATGTCCCATGACCTTGGTTTTATTTTATTTACATGGAAAATCAACCAAGGTTTATTATAGTAGCTGACACCAAAAGAGCTCAATCCATATTGCATCGAACAAACCATAACTTATTAGATCATGGACACACAAATTAAAAAAAAATTCACCAACAAAGGATTTAGCTGTATCAAGTACTCAAAGCTGGCCAAATCCTACAACAAGGCAAGTGGATCGAGACCAAATTCAGTAGAAGTTTCCCCATCTCATGGAAGCACTCAACACAATGGGGACCATTACTTCTTGAGGGGAGAGGACTGATCTAGGCAGATATTGGTGGAAACTTGCCTATTCCACTTGGACCCCCAATGTTATTTCCTTTTAGTTTCCTAATTTCCAGCACAGTTTCCTATTTCGACAGTTTTCTATTTTTGGCATTTTTTTGGGTCCTAAACATCTAGAGTCATTTTGTGGCCCTTAACAATGGTTTTTGGGGAAATATGAAAATGTGAGGCCTATGGCCTCATGTTTATAGTCAAAATTTGTTTTCCCCATACATACCTTTCTAACGGGATATCGTGCGCACCAAACAAAGATCATATGCCAAAGTTACGACCCCGGAAAGTTGACGTTCCAACTAACCCCAGCAGAGGCCACAAGATTTTGGTGCTTCATCTCCTATGGTTAGGTTTTTGGATGTTTATGGTTTTCCATTGTTTCTTGATAATAAAAGGGCCTAAGAGCCTCATTGTAATTTAGTTCACAAGGCATGTAGTCATCACATCTCTTCTCAGAGATAAGATACCATCGTCTGAGCTAGTTTGTTTCCTTTCTGCATGTAAACCATTGACAGCAGTTGCTATCTATTAATTGAAGTTTTGTTTTTTTGTATCTCTGTGTTTTTGTTTAAATATTTATTTCATTTCATTCATTCATTCATAAATTTGAATCAATGTTAGAAGATGATTTTAGGACTATTCAATAACCTTAACTTCCACAGGGCATATCTAGAAGAAAAAAAATAAAAATAAAAATAAATTAAAAATAAATAAATAAATAAATAAAAATAAAATAAATAAGTAAATAAATAAATAAATAATATAAATATAAAATAAATAAATTATATATATATATATATATATATATATATATATATATATATATATATATATATATATATATATATATATATATATATATATAATTGCAAAATAAATTCTAAAATTTCTAACATGGATACCTATAGATATTCAACTCCATCTCCTGAAGGTTTCATAGTATAAAACATATCAGAAAAAATTATAGTAACAATGCCAAGTTGACATGTTTGAAGTGGATTTTAAGAGTATTCAAGAACTTTAACTTCCTCAGAGCATATATTGAATTTTTGTGAACCAAAGTCTAAATTTATACCATAGATACATGAAGATATCCCCTCTATATCATCCAATTTTCATGGTCTGTAACATCCCAAAAGAAAAGTTATAGTGAAAATGCCAAGATGACCTATTTGAAGCATATTTCAAGAGTATTCAAGAACCCTAGATTCCCTACAGTATATCTTTGAAATTACAACAAACCAAAGTTTCAAATTTCTATCTTAGGTATAGGAATATCTCCCCTCTATCTCCTCCAAGTTTAATGGTTTGAAACATCCCAAAAGAAAAGTTATAGTGAAAATTTCAAGTTAACTTGTTTGAAGTAGATTTTAGGAGCATTTTGTAGTCCTAACTTCCTTAGAGCATATATTTGACAATATAGCAAACCAATGCTTAAAATTTTACCATGTGTACAAGAATATCTCACCTCCATATCCTCCAATTTTCATAGTTTGAAACATCCCATAAGAAAATTTATCATGAAAATGCCAATTTGATTCGTTCACTCCACAAATTTCGTTTTTTCTCCACCTTAAACCCCTAGAATATTCCTTAGCTTTTGTTGTGCACCTCAAATCTATTTTTTCCTAGATTCTTCAAATTCACTCATTTATTCTTTATTTATAGTGTTTCTACTTTCACTTATGGGGATAACTTGTAAAACTAGTTGGGTCGAACTGAAAAAATATTTCATATGTCCTCATTCCTATGGAGTTACAGAGAATTTTGTATACCATTTGAAATTTCTCAAAATAATATATTCAATCATATATATTATGCTCTCATTTGATTATATCTTTAAAGTAAAAAATCCTTCAAATATATGGCATCCAAATTGATCATCAAAAGCCCAAAATCAATATTTCCATCAATCTCCATCTTGCAATATTTATCTTGGATATTTATAGTCTGCTCTTGTATTTGACACGAATGGAAACGATATTTCCAACACAAAAAAATGTTCCCAATGGAGCTTGTGTTGTTATTAAGGAAGTATCAAAGGAATTGAAATAGGGGAGAACTTAGAAATTCAATATGTCATGGAATTATATAAAGATGACACAAATGGAAGAGAGATAACTAAGAAACAAATTTATTCAAGAGTAAATGCAAGACTCAAGGCCCAAAACATGCTAGGAGTTGATAGCAAATTATCAAAGTCCATGAAAAAAAAAATCTCCAATTTTGGATGAGTCTTGGATCTACCACCCACTCTTAAATGTTCTAAAGATTCATAAACTGCATTTAGTTCTCTTGAATTTTAAGTGTGTCCCTTTCATGCTTTCTAATAAGTTGATGTGCTTGGTTAGTTGGCATGATGGCATAGTGTAGAGAAAGATTCTCAAATGTGCTAATATGAAGTGTGATAATCAAGAAAAACTTAAAATGGCCATATCTTCTTTATATCATGTTTCCATGTAGGTCGGGAATTGAGCTCTGAAGCGAGGATGGCTAGGGTATTGGACGCCGCCGTCATACTGTGCAGCGCAGAGGCAGAATCGACCGAGCTTTCATGGAGGTTAATCGCCGGACCAGCCCAACTAAACACGCCGAAACGGATCTGGTATAGCAGAGGTCGAGAACATAAACCCTCTGCAACGAATCGAGCCGCGGAAGAGCAATGGTTTGTTCACAAGTCATGGATGGGAGCTGAAACGATGGCGAGGGTTCCCGGAGATCTGAGCGACGCAGCCACGGTGAAGGCAGAGGTTGGGGGCGCGACAGAAGCTAGCCTGCAAAGGAAATCGAATGAAGGGATGCCGAAATCAACTGCGTAGAGATGGAGCCGACTCCGCGGCGGGCCAAAAAAAAAAAATTCAAGGCAGATCGGCCCCTGACGACAGATCGACCTTCTTACAGGTCTCAGGCGCATCCACTGTCCCAAGGTTTTTTCTCCCAGGTATCGCCAGAACCAATCAAACTCCGATATGGCGTAGGGGTTTCAACATGCCTCCGATCAGATCTACAAACCCATCTAGTTTCAGACATGCAACAAAACAAAGCGCCCAGGTTGGGAACGGCCGTTCCAACAAACGCCGCACAGATCGACATGCCTCCCAACCGACCAGATCCTGCAAAGACAGGGTTGTATAAGAGCGATCCACTGTGCAGAGGTACAGATCTGGCTCAAAAAAGGTTCCACAGCACCGATCTAATCCATACAGATGCAGATCTGATTCATATCTTCATCAAATTGATTGAAGGAAAACACTACTGCATGCGGCTCAGAAAGGCAACAAGCATCCATGAGTTAAAAAAGGAAATACAGGGTCGCCATGGAATCCCAGAACGATTACAAAACCTCATTTACTCAGGGTTCAGTTTGCAAGACAACAAAACCCTGCAGCATTATGGCATAGCCAATGATTCAACCATTAATCTAACTCTCCGACTGCGTGGCGGAAGCTCTGGAACCAGCTCTAAAAATACAGGTTCCTTTCGGGATGCAGTAAAAGGACAGGGAGAAAAAATGAAAAATAAAGCAGCACCAACAACAGAATTGCCAGGACCATACATCGTCGAACAAAAGTCAGAATCACTAACTCTACAAGTATCTATGCCGGAGGTAAATAACATATACACTGATTTATCTAATACTGCAGTTATATGTAGATTCAATGGCTTCTGGCCAAAATCAGATGCCCTGCATCAATGGATCTACTTAACATGGACAACTAACTGTGAAATTTATCTCTGCCCTAAAGGGTTTTTCATAGTTAGATTTGATACAGAACAGGAAAGAGACAGCATTATCAAACAGGGGCCTTGGTTCTAGGGCAGTGTTGGCCTCTTCACCACACCCTGGTTCTCGGATTTTGATGCTACTACAATGATAGTCTCAACCATGCCTGTATGGGTGAGGCTACATGGGCTCCCACTACACTTCTGGCATCAAAAAGTGTTAATCGCCATTGGGAACTCTCTAGGGAAATTCCTAAAAACAGATGAAGACAGAGCATTCAGGGGAATCTTTACATTCGCCAGAATATGTGTAGAAGTGTATCTGAGTCAGGGGCTACCGGACCACATCACGCTAAACTTCAATAATACTCAATGGATACAGCAGCTTGACTACGAAAACACAGCATTCCGTTGCAGGAACTGTATGCAAACAGGGCATCTTCAATATGATTGCCCATCAGCTCAAAAGGACCCTAGGAAAACTAAGAAACAACAAAAAAAGCCCAAAGGCTGGCAACACACAGAGCCATTGGAAGAAGAGGACATAAAGGAGGAACCCACAGAGAACCAGATGGAACCAGAATCTCAAATGGGACAGAAACAAACTCAGGAAGCGAATACCCTTTCTACTCATACGGGGCTGATCATTACAGATCTACATCAAGAGTTGCAAATGGAAGTAAGTGGCATAAAGAGAACCCATGGATCGGAGGGCTCAGAATCAGACAAAGAACAACAAATGATCACAATGGAAAACCAGCTAGCTACAATTACACCCACAGCTGACTCGGGAGGATGGCGTCGGGTGGAGAAGAAGAAGGGAAGAAAAGAATAGGCTTGCTGGAACATATTTATATTTTTCCTTTTCTGTTACTCTGTTGGATCTTGTCTTTACAGGAAATTTTCATTTGCTATTTAGTGTTTTTCTTGATTTGCTTCCTGTTATTGCAGGATCAGCCATCTGCATATGCCTATGGCATCTACAAAATGTAATTTTATCATTATGAATAAAATTACGACTTTTTCCTAGGGGAAAAAAAAAATCATGTTTCCATGTAGCCCATAACTATTTTTTGATAATGAGACTAGAGTGATGGACATGTAAACAGGAGAGAAACATTTCATCAAGGGATGCATTTGGGATATTACTTGTAATATGAAAAAAATCAATGCTTGGTTCCCATTTAACATTTATTCTACCCACACATCATTAGTTAGATAGCTAAATCCACTATTATGGATATAACATGATCTCTTCTTGAACTTGTTTATTACTTTTGTCTCAAATATGTCTTGCATTTATCTCATATTTTCATACCTTATGTTTTCATTGTTGTTATGTAACCAAATCACGAAATAGAAGAAAAGATAGATCAATGACTTAAAAATGAGCCTCTTCGAGGGGGAAACCTCCTTTACATCACATAAATGAACAATTTTTGGATGATACAAATGACAAGACCTCCTTGGTATATATAGGAGTCTAAAGGGTCACAATATAATTAGGGTTGACATAACAATAATAATGTAAGGGCTAAACAATAACAATAGTGGGCTTCTATGGGGCATAACAATAACAATATGGGGGCTACATGGGGCACAACAATAACAATATGGGAGATGCACTAGTATTATAGGGACCTAACATTCCCTTCTCCTTCAAAAAAGTGTTGTCCTCAATGCTTGCGTAGTTTTGGATGCTTCTATATAAAAATTTCATCCTCCCATGTGGAATCTCTTATACCAAATCTTATGTAACCAAATCAAAAAACAAAAGAAAATATAGATCAACGACTTAAAAATGAGCCTCTTCGAGGGGGGAACCTCCTTTACATCACATAAATGAATAATTCTTGAATGATACAAATGACAAGACCTCCTTGCTATATGTAGGAGTTTAAAGGGTCACAATATACTCTGGGCCTACATAACAATAATAATGTAAGGGATAAAAAATAACAATAGTGGGATTTTATGGGGCACACCAATAAAAATATGGGGGCTACATGGGGTGCAACAATAATAATAATATGTGAGCTACACTAGTATTATAGGTACCTAACATTTGTTTTTATTTTTTTCAATTAGCATAGTGATGGATGTCATATGTGTATACCCTCTTATTTTTCATACAAATGGAAGGTGCACTACCTTGGTTGTGCATGGTCAATTTTTTGTTCATGTTCTTGAAGATTATTTTTAAGTCATATGTGGATGTAGATGTATTTTCTTTCCTTAATTCAAGTTTGATTTTATTTTTAGCTAAAAAATCTAATAGATCAAATGTAACTCCATATTTTTATGCACCCACATTCTCAGTATGAGTTAATTCAAATGAACTAACCTATTGGTTTTAATTTAATACTCATGTAGGGAAGCGTTTGCAATAAATATATCGAGATTGTGTGGATAATTTTGATGTTAATAAATGAATTCCTGAATGGTGCATCTCAATCCATAATATTCCCTAACACTAAAATCAACATGAAATAGACAATAATGACAATAAGTATTGTAGTTCATACTTTGGGCATCTCATTAATTTTCAAAATAGGTCATTGTTATAAATAAACAAGATATACATAATCTACATAGGTTCTTAAAATATTTCTTAGAAAAATCCAACATACAAATCTAACCATATATTTTTAAATTGTTCATCTTAACGTTTAGTTTCCTATCAAACTATTGGAAGCTTTGCATTGAACCAACAAACCCACATTGTACATTTATAACTCGTAGTTTCATTTAGGTATGTTAATCCATATGGAATTCCCTTGCTTTCTATAGTAAATATCACATACATTATCATCACATGATTCAAATAATATACATAATAATTGATGCATGAAGGCTGCATCTGAACAAAAACACACACTTTCACAAAGCAAAGCAAGGGACACTAGAAGCGTGCTATAATTCTCCCTTAGGGGAATTTCTATTAATTAAATCATTCTCCAATGTTACATTTAGTGTATAAATGGTCCCTTTTTATAACTATAGGTGATCATAACAAATGTATCATAATTAGCTAATTATTTTTAACTATTTCCTCAACCATCTCCAATAATATCTCCTAAAATATCTACACAAAATCTCCATGATTTTATCAACAATATTCATCCCTCATTTCAATGTAGAATTTCTAGAATAAGTCTCCTTTACAATATTTTTCATGATATTATTCATTAAACCTTGCAAAATGGAATGATTTTCCTCTTATGATAAATATTCATTAAACTAGTCCTTTTTCCATCCTTGCCTATATTGTCCTTTCTCTTCAGCTTTTGCTTTCCTTAATCTTTGGTCTTCTTCATTCTTGATCCTCTATGTTTCATCTTGTACTTGCAAACATAAATATTAGTTTCAGTCCATATGAAAAAATCCCCATTCACTGGAATACATGGGTTGCCAACCATTGTATCTATCTATTCTCTATGAAACTCCTTTGTGTACAAGGTTCATCAACCATTATTCTATCACACTCTGCATACGTGTACAGGTTACCCACTCTAAACCACCATCATTATTGTTATTAGCCTCATTCTCCTAGGTTCCTGGCTCACCAAATACATGAGCGAACCCATAAGCTTCCTGTAAACAGTAGCTTCTGCTATTTCACCTGAAGTAGCATCCTCCTTCCTCCAGTTACCTGCTAGAGGAGTCTCCATGGGTTTACTGCTCTACATGTGGAACCTTTTTAGTATCTCTTTGGCATACTTACCCTGAGAGACAAAAAGTTCTCCATCATCTTGCCATACTTCCATGCCTAGAAAGTAGTGCATGAGCCCCAAGTCCTTCATTTCGAACTCTCTTGCAAGATCCTCTTTGCAAGATTTGATCAAGTTATCATCACATGTCAAAATCAAATCATTGACATATAAAACAATAATCAACAATTTACCTTCCACCACAATATGGTACAATTTTGCATCTGCTTCACTTTTGATGAAGCCCAACCCGGTGAAGTAGCTATCAATCCTAGTGTACCAAGCACAGGGTGCTTGCTTCAACCCATACAACGCTCGCTTGAGTCGGCACACATGCGACTCACGGTCAAAGGTCTCAAAACCTTCAAGCTTTTCAATATACACCTCTTCCTCAATCATGACATTAAGGAAGGTTGTTTTTACATCCATCTGATGTATCTTCCAACCCATCTATGCTGATAGTGCCAAAATGGATCTGATTGATGAGTACCTTGCAACAGGAGAAAAGGTCTCATCGTAATTAATCCCCTCTACCTGAGAAAATCCTCGAGCCACAAACCTAGCCTTATGTTTCTCCACACTACCATCCGCTGCTTGCTTTACCTTGTAAAGCCATCGAGATCTCACCACTGACTTGTCTTCCGGTCTTGGGACCACATCCCAAACACTGTTACGAACAATGGAGTCATACTCCTCAACCATGGCATCAACCCAAACTAGTTATTGCACTACCTCCTCAAAAGAATATGACTCTGTCTCAACACATCTGCTCATAAGAGCCATGTATCCAGTGTACCTCTCAGGTGACCTCCTTTGTCTACATTGTGATGTGGGTGCTCCCACATTCTCTCTCGCATCCTGCAATAACCTGCCAACCTCTCTGGTGCGCTTTCTCCCATCTCTGGAAGAATCTACCTGAGTGGATGTCTCCACTCTTGGATCCTCTGCATGTGGTTGCTCCACATCAATCTGAGGCTCCTCCTTAGAAGCTAAAATCTCCTCAACCGCATGTAGCTAAAGATCCCTCTCAAGGGAACATCGCATGGCCTTCTCTTCATCGAATTTGAGATCCCTACGAACCATTGCCATCCTGTTGGTCGACAGATACGCCCGATAGTTATGAGGTGTATCAGTGTACCCCACAAATATCTCCAAATCTGTTGTCAGCTCAAGCTTCTTCCGTTCATCTTTGGTCACATGGAAATATACCGATGAGTCAAAAATCCTGAAGTGACTCACATTTGATCTCTTCCCTAAGAAATCCTCCTCTTGTGTACTCATCCCAAGAATCCGATGAGGGCTTATCTTCTGCAAATAAACATTTGTGTTGCATGCCTCGGCCCACAAGTGTAATGGAAGGCCTTGATCATGCAACATCGCATGTACTACCCCTATAATGCTTCTATTCTTCCTTTCACCCACCCCATTTTGTTGTGGGTTATGGGGTGTTGTCAACACCCGTTTAATCCCTTATGCCACATAGAAGTTTTTAAACTCATTTGACACATACTCTCCACCATTATCACTCCTGAGAGATTTAACCTTCCTGCTAGTATCTTTCTCGACCAATGCTTTAAATTCACAAAACTTTTCAAAAGTTTGATCTTTCTTCTGCATGAAAAATATCCATCATTTACGAGAAAAATCGTCAAAAAATATAACATAATACCTGTGTTTGGCCATGGATGTTGTCGAGAATGGTCCACACACATCTAAATGGACTTGATCAAGGATCACCTATGCTCGACTGTCTTTGTCATGAAAGGAAGCTTTGGTGAATTTTCCCAAAGTACACCCTTTTCATGTGTCAACTTGCTCTAGTGTACCTTTGGGAAGACTGGTAGAAATTTGTTGCATGATTTTCAAAGCACCATGATGCAAGTGACCCAACCTCTTGTGCCACAACTCACCGATGTCTCAGCTTTGCACCTTCTATGATTTCGTGCTCAAGGCAGCACAATCTTCTACCTCCAACTTGTAGAGATTCTTCACCTGAATCCCTATCATCTTTGCTTGTCTCATGGCTATGTGACGAAGGAACACCTTTCCCTTACTAAAGATCACATCATAGCCTCTATCCTCCAACATGGAAATAGATACCAAGTTCTTCTTCAAACCAGGAACATACATAACATCTCGCAAAGTGAGAAGAGCACATGACTCCCTCTGAAAGGTAACTGTACCCAACACGGTAGCATTATACCTCTCATCATCACCCATCTCGATATGCATCTGGAGATCCTTCTCTTCCAAGTCACTGAAGAGATCCTTGTTACCAATTGTCTGGAAAGAAGCTCCATTGTCTAGGTACCATACACTACCCATCATTGAAGACATCATGCATGCGATGAGGGTAAAGTCCAATTTGAATTGTGAGGCAAGAGCCTCACCTGCCGCTCCTCCTGAGGACTTCTTTTTGGACTTCTTGAGCGAACAATTTGTAGCAAAATGTCCCAACTCGTGACAATGAAAGAACTTGACTTTCAACATGTCCTTATTCTTTCCTCCATGAAAATAATCCAATTTGGAATGGGACGCCTTCCCCTTCCCTTTCTTTGTCTTACCCACTAAGAATAATTTTCCTCATCATCAATCTTTAATGAGGATTTGTCCCTAGTACTCCTCTGAATCTCTTCCTGTACCAAATCCGACCACAGTCGTTCCTAATCTGGTAGCTTCTCCCTCCCATTGATAGAGTCTTGATAACTATGCCAACTCTTGGGAAGTCCTAGAAGAGCTAGGCTCACCATATCATCCTCGACAACAGTAATCCCAACACTTCCAAGCTCATCATGAAAATGAGTGAACTTGGTCAATTATTTCGGAATTGAGTCTCCCTTCTCCATCTTGATCTTTCTGAGTTTGTCCTTCAGTGTCAACTTCCTATGGTCACTTCTATTCTGAAACAAATCCGCCAATGCCTCCCACATAGCATACAAAGTTTCCTTACCATGGAAACTCGAGACAATGTGGTCTTGAATTCCCTCAAGGTCAATCTGCCTCACTCTTGCCACACACTTTCTCCATTCGGCCAGATCATTAGCATCTAATGTTGGAGGCTTAGGAATGTCTTGATCAATGAATTCCTTGAGGCCATTGTCTTCCAGCATTGCTTCCATCATGTCCTTCTAGGCTATGTAATTCGAGTTGCCTTCCAAGGCATACTCAAGTCTCAAACCGTAGAAAGCCATTTTCTGGCTCTGAAGTATGAATTGTAAATTTGAATTTCGCCCTCACAACCAAACTCGAAATCTCCTCTTCTATATTGTCTTCAGCTCTGATACCATGTAGATTTTTTTGTAGATTCAACAGCTCATGTAATGTACTAAAACATAAGACAAAAATCTACTCTACTCTCAACAGCGAAACCAATAATGATCAATGAAAACAATAATCAACAAGAGGAAGAACATCAATCGCACACAACACAACATTTCTCTGGGGAAAGAAACTGCTTAAAACCACGACTATCTATATTGCATTAATTAGAAATCTGAGAAGAAAATACATTGCTTTTTCTCACTAGAACAACCCCTGCACAAGTATGATCAACTCTCTACCTTACAAGCCCGCACTAGCCAATACTTAGCCAATTTTGCTTCTTTCCAAACCCCTATTTCCTTGCGCAATTCCTGGGAGAATCAACCCATATTTAATTGAGAAATCCTTCCTCCATAACAACGCAATCCAAACTTAGGTCCTCAATTGATTACATGCACCATCTGTACAACTCAGAAAATTATACAATTGATCATACATTGTCCCTGCACTCTAATCTCAATTGGGTCTTCCTCTGAACTAACATGCATGAATTATTTGTGAGTGAATCTTCAGTTAACTGGTGTGGCACTGAGGATGCACTAGTGCACTGACTCACTACTAAACCTCTACTAGTTCCTCCAACAGTTAGAACTACTTTAATTGATTATAACTCAGTTAAACTGAGTTATCTAATTACAACTCCAAAGAACTCAACCTGGACCCCTAAAATTTAGGGATCACACTTAGCCTCCAAATAGACTTCCAACTCAAAATTCCTAGGTCAATTAAGTCAATTTAACTTAATTAACTTTTACAAGTTGCTATGAGAAAAGAACTACAATTTTAATTCAAAATTTAATTCAAGGACAAATTAAATTGGAATTTCTTGTTGCTATTTTTAACAGTGGAGTTATCTCAACAACTTCTACCCAACCACAGCTAGAAGTTGTTCTTCTTCTTTTCATTACAACTTTCTTGATGTAAGGGTTCCTACCACAAAACTTCTTTCTTCTTAGTCATTTTCATGAAGTTTGCATCCTTTTCCACTTTTTACATCACTCTTCTTTCATTCTTTTTCTATTGCAATACCTGTATAAATTTGTTTCTTGTAGATGGGATGTCTCCCTAAACAAGATACCTATAATCATCTTGATTCACCTTACAAAATATGTTTCTTGTACAATATCTAGTAAGACAACTTCACTTTGTCATTGATTTCGACTCTTCATATTTTCATAATCTCATGTACTTTAAAACAAAAAAAACAAAAAATTGTCTATCATTAGAATGACTAGTTCTAACATGGGCTCAATCTTGTACAAACAATAACCGGACATTTGACTACGACTCTCAACTTGGCTTTGTATTACAGGTCCATAACTTTGAATGACTTTAATTTTTTGAATTAACACTCTTATGCTGTGACTTGACCATAAATCTAAATTTAGTTATAGGCGCTACCAAACATGCACCCTTCTCATTCTCTATACAACATATCAATGACTTCTTCATGACTCAAATTTTAACTTGACTCCAATTTTTTTTAACTTAAACTCCTACCAAAATTTTATTACCCTTGAATTTAATCACTCACTCCTGATCTTAAATTTCCAATTTTAATTTTAAATTTATATTCAAAAAATCATCAATAATATCTCTAGATTTCACAACTCCTATCAATATTCAATTCAATTTCAACTTTAATATTGAATTTTGACACTATTGTCATACAAGACTCTAGAATAGAATCAGATTGCCTTTATAATATAAAGATAGACTCTACTTGAAACAAAGATACCATCACACTTAATTGATAGCAAAGTCCTTTACCAACCTTTTCACCTGCATTTACCTTACCTTATCCATTTACAAAATGACTCCGTATCTCCATTTTTGGGTTGTCTCCCCTTCTCGTAAGTTTTGAATCATCCTGGCTTCACAAAAGCCTCACTACATGACTATGACCTTTTAATTATAAACTCCGTTATTTCTGCATGGCTTCTTTTCATTTTTTGAATGTGAAGTAGCCAGAAATACCTCACCCTTTTTTACTTGCAACTCATCTAATTCTGGAACTGGAAAGTAAATTTGAATCGTCAACACCGCAGGCAAGTCAGGTCATATTTGGACTTTTTACTCAAGCATATTGTTGTCGCATAATGGCTGGAACCACCACTTTGTTGCACTTGCACAATCCTACCGTGCATGGGATCCTACCAAATAGCGCTTATCTAACTATTGGATGAGACTCCTCACCACTCCAACAATAACAATAAATTCTTCTGGGCTGCCTCACGAACATTCTAGTCTTGGCATAAAAGGCTCCTCTGGTTCCTTACAGATTTGCTATGACTATGGCAACATCCTGTCAACGAATAGCTCCTTTGCTCCATCAATCTCTATGAGAATGTGGCCTTCAAACATATAAGTACTCGAGAACTCCATAACCCCAAAGGTACCTCTCCACTAAGTTGATTTTAATAGAATTCAGCGTATAGGAGACTGCTGCAAGAGTTTAAGGATTGCAATCTCCCATTGAAATTGTTTGAAAAAAATAACCAATGCATAAAGATTGCTTCCCTTACACAGGTTTCTAGGAAGAGAGCCACTGAAATCATTTTCTGCAACATCAACAAGAGGAATAAGAGAATGCTTACCAGAATTCTATGGTAACAACCCAGTAAGCTGGCCAATATTGTAGGGTATTTGTCCAAACAACTGGTTTTTGCAGAAATAGAGTTCTGCCATCTTTGTCATCCTCATAAAACTGGTGGGAATTGTTGGCTTTAATAGCCATACACAATAATAGAAGTGTAGCTCCTCGACGTAGTTATGGTTACTCTACGAGTTGAACAGTGGCAATCACATGACCCCTCATCAGCAATTTGTCTCTAAAATTTTCTGTCATCCAACTCTTTTTCTTTCCTCTAGCTCACTCACCATATGATTTTTTTAATACAAATGACAAAGATTTATTCTATTTAATCTACAGCCCACAATCACCAGATGTGGGTGATATTTACCTCTCAAACCATGACCTCAGTCCTTGGTTCTAAATGCTACAGGTTTGCAGTTCTGAACGCTACGTTGTGCTCACAAAACACAACGCTCCACTAACCATTCACGCTGTAGGTCCCCTCAGGCTACGGTAATCTCACACTTTTATTGCTCTTCAAACGCTGGTTACACTGGTACACACTTTTGTGTTTCACGTGAGCAACACACAATGTTTCGGACTTTTCGCTTCTCCTCGAGCTGGTCTATATAGCGTGTCCCACGAGATGGTCTATACAAATGGTGTTCCACGAGCTGGAGCTGGAGCTGGTCTATATAGGGTGTTCCACCAAATTAGCTGTACAATTGGTTTCTTTTTATAACTATATGCGATCGTAACAAATGTATTAGTTAATTATTTTTAACTATTCCCTCGACTATTTCTAATAATATCTCTTTTAACTCTCTTAAAATCTGTACAAGATCTTCAGGATTTTCTCAATAATATTCATCTCTACATTTATTCATCTATCTATCATTTCTATGTAGACTTTCTAGAATAAGTCTAGTTTACAATAATTTTCATAATATTATTCATTAAACATTACAAAAATGAATGACTTTTCGGTTACGATACATATTCATTAAACTAGTCCTTTCTTCATCCTTAACTTTATTGTCCTTTCCCTTCAACTTTTGTTTTTCCCGACCTTTGGTCTTCTTCCTCGATCTTCTCTGCTTCATTTTGTATCCACAAACATAATATTGGTTGAAGTCCATATGAAAAAATCACTATCCACTGAAATACATAGGTTGACAGTCATTGTATCCACTGGTTCTCTAGAAAACTCCTCCTCGTACAAAGTTCATCAATCATTCTTATATTACACTCTGCATACCTGTACCTATTACTCACTCTGCACCACCACCATCATCACTGAGCTCCCTAACCTATGCTATAGATGGAAACAGAAAGGCATTCGTATAGAAAGTGAATTTAGGGGATGTTTGTTATATAGGGCATCAATGCATGGTCCTTTAAAAAGCAATCCCACTTCTACGAAACAACAATTTAAGCGCAAGAAAGCAAAGGGAAAAGCAAGAGATATGAGATATGGTGATCATTGGGGTTGCCTATATAGCCCCTATTTGACATGACATAGGCCTGCCACACTAGCTGAACCAAATGGTTAGACAACCAGAAGGTTTACAATTCCTGGCATTGCCTTTCAATGATCGATCATCTTCTTGCAAACAACACAAATGTAAGCAACAAAACATCCAATGATCAGAGCAATAAATAAATGGTATGTTCAACCAAGCTACAATCTCTTTGTCAAAATGAAACATGAGCAACTAGGCTATACTACATTACATAAATGAAAGGAATAGAGCAGCGTGGGCTGAGTTGGTGGGCCCTTCCAGCCAATGCCACATTGCTTATGAAGCTATAAAATCAAATTCAAATTTACACCAGCAATGATCTCAACAGCAACCATCAACATTTGCATTAATCCAACAATTTGAGAGTTACATAATTGCCATCAGCATTTTCCAAATGATCGGACTTTGAACTGCAAATATTTGGCAGCCTTGGCAGCCTTGTCTATGCAATCTACTGTATTACGGACCTACATCTATCCCCACAACAACAACAATAATAACAGAAACCCCTCAACCTGTTCACTTCCCATACATTTATACAAAAGAGAGAAGGGGGATGAATTGGAAATAATTTCCACACGTTTGGACTGTCAATCATGGACATATTTAAAATATTGTCTCTGTATGTTTTTTAGTAGATCTTGGTTGGAGAAAACTTCAATATTATATTACAATTGATAAGAATAGCTTTGATTTGGTTTGTTTTGCTAGTTAGTTGCTTTGTTTGGGATGCAGTATGGGAACAACTGCAACCAAAAGGATATCTTTGAAAGAACCGCATGTATCTCCCAATCCATGCACTTTTTGGAGAATCCATTCAAGAGTCATCTAATTGGGGATGTTTTGGACAGAACCCATGTCCAAGATTTTCCAGATTCTTCATTTCCTAGAAAATCATGTTCAAAGTTAGTCACTCGACTATGCCTGGCGCAAATTGTCTGAATTGTTGATCATGAGCTGGAGGCAAGTGGACTCAACCTGGGTGCAATCTAGATAACAGGAAACAATGTCATCAACTCTAGGAACAAAATTTATGTTCCGAAATTTCCCCTCCAGTTGCTCAACCTTGCAGGTCGGTTACAAGAACTGCCTGGGAGCTACATGAACTTGGCTAAACAATTTGTTGTTAGCAAAATTAATTTAGAACTCATTTAATTCATTAGAGACTTACGAATTAATAAAAATAAGCAACTTTTACTTTTGTGCATGTCAAGGGTTTTGACTTCAAAGGGGTAGAACGGTATGATGAGATGGGCAATATACGGTCATGAAGGTAGGATACAAGTGATAAAAGGTTAAATTAGGTGTTGAAAAATGTGACAAAATGGAAGCCCAATATCTCCCCCACACCGATGCATTTGCATGTCCTCGTGCAAAAGAAATCCACCTTCATGATAGTCTTGCAACATTGTTTAAATTGCTTCCTGCCCTGTTCTCATAATCACTTGATGCTTCACTCCAATCTTTCCAATCTAAGAGGGCTCTGTAAAATCCACTTGTTAGCTTTTTGGTTGTAAATGCCAAGGTCATTCAATATTTCCTTTATAAATTGCTTAGGCTGATATTTCTCCATCACAAGTTGTTTTAATGTCCAGTTTGACTACCACTCAAAGAGCTTGAAAAGAATGTCCTTTAATTCCCCATGGTCCATTCCGGTTCTCTTCATTTCTCGAGTCTTGATAGGTACAGCAGACGCTTTCGATCCTTCCATAGTATTGATGAAAAATTCATCATTCCTTGCATGGGATTGTAACCTCCACAATCATTATCTATAACCTGCATACATGGGGATAATAGCATTAGACATGTTCAAGGCGTAGCTCTTAGGTGCAGTAACAAATCCACTTCCATCATAAACTCTGATTTAATATTGCGAGTTGATTGAGTTTGGCTCATGGTAGAAGACATCTCTTGCCTTTCCACCTTTCCCCTCGTTGCAGATGGTGCTGTTGGGTTTTCAACCTTTGCTTCAATGCGTTGATGCGTTGGATCAACAGACAGTTGTTTTGGCTAAAGGATGCCCCGAATCATTAAATTCCTTCCATGCTTCACCAATAAACTGAGGACACTTCATAAGCCAAACAAAACGATTTGCTTTTATTGTGTCAAGCATTGATCCTGAATCCTTTGGGGCGCCTTCCATCTTCCTTCAAGGAAACCATCAAAGATCTCCACCTTTGTTTTGTTTTCTCTGTTTCACCCTTAATATAGGTAGTGCCATTGATGTAATGTACTCTTCAAAAGACTCTCTGATCTAGTCGCTTAGCAACCTGACCACTTTAATATGCTTCCAAAGTGAACAAAATTCAGCACCAAGCCACTTTACCCGTCAATCTCCTCTCTTGCTAGGAGTAAGGACAGCCATACCATCTCATATCTTCAATGCCTTGGCTTCTTATATTGCCATGGACAAAAACATGGGCTCAGTTAACAAGCGAACAAGTGGGAAGGAGAGTTGAAAAACTAGCCTAGAAAATCCAGAGATAGCTAATAAGCATTTAAAGCTAGTTATATTTAAACGTTCATTGATCAGATATGTGAAACTTTTTGTCAATGATTTCTTCAACAGAAAGATCTTCCTTGGAATACCTCCAAAGAAGAAACAATTCACGAAAAAAAGAAATTACATTCATTGCTGCAAACGAATCAATGTGAACCACACAGCTAGAAGTTCTGCTAAAGTCTTTATGATGTAGAACATCTAATGCATAACCAGCCAGGTAGTTTGCATATGAATCAGCGCTCATTATCACAGAATCCTAAACTTGCAAGGAGGGAGCCAATCATGCCAATGTATGCCCAATCCCATATTGTTTTCTTCCTGTTGTTGTAAATTCTTGTAGCCACAATTGCTTTAATTTGATGTCCCATCTTCACATTCTTTCCCAGTTTGATGCTTCTGTTACGCTGTAGCCAACCCATTGATTTTCTTGTCATCGAGGAAGAGATAGCTGCCAAGACAAAGGAACATAATAGACCACGGGCACCGAGCATCCAACTTTCACAAGCATGCCTCAGAATTTTTTGTGACATTCTTTGTTATTGTGTCTAATCATCAAAGGCCTCCTCTATTTCAGTGTCTATTGTACAAAGCTTGTGGGACTGCTATGAAGTGAAAACTAGCAACTCTGTCAGGTAGTGGTCAAGACAGTTCTGACTTCTGAAAGAATAAAATGTTCTCTGCAGCAGTCATCACCTGTAATTCCGGCATGTTCCATTCATCCCTCATTAATTAATGAACAACCTTTCAGCAACTTATGGTAATGAAGAAATTCTTCGTCCATGGAAAGCAACCTCTGGCTCTCACCTGTTTGTGTTGCATCATCTAATTTCGGGCAAGTCGAAGCCAACTTTATTGATTTTTATGCTCTAACCTCCTCGTCTGGATGCTTCGGAGATTGTGATGGTTTGTTGCTGCTTCTAATTTATGGAGAATATTCAATGCTAAACCTGTTCTTTGGCTGGAGGCGATTTCATTCCACCGTTTGGTTTGGTAGTCACGTGAACGGATCCTTCACGGCCAGAGCCTAACATCCTTCACCTTGTGTGCCAGCTCGAGGTCCTCAATTGACTGGTAGACCAGGGTTCGAATCAGGATGCTCTTTTCATCTGCCAGAATCATAACAGAGCTCCCATCCATTCATCTTGTTGGCTCTACTCTCGTTTGGGATGGCTCCTTCCACCAACACTGATATGTGCCAATACATAGACATGGGGCTATGATCAGTCTAAATCGGTCTAACACGCCCACCAGCGCCTTATTCAGTCACTAATTCGACCAATATGGCTGTTGTCTATGACTCAATGTTGCAGAGGGAAGCCCTTTTATCGAAAAAGCATGTGCCAAGTTCACTACAATCATAGCAAAAATATTTTGAAGTGATCTTGAACAGTGAAATAAAAGATGGAATTCCAGACCTGTCATCCCATGTTCCCAGATGAACAATGAAATATCCATACAACTTTGGTAGTTTTAAGAGATTGATAACTGCCACAAATGATGCTGATCCCTGTCCAAAATGTAACAGCCCAAAATATAATTCCCATGGCCTGATTCCGATTGTATTAAAATTGGCATAGTCAGAGTACCACAATGTCATTTCAAACCTACCAAAACCAATAACAAAGGTAATACAATTTGGAAGCTGCGGTACATCCTTCCAAAACCTGATATACTGATAGAACCAAATAACTCCAAGCAATAGGTATGCTAGAGACATACCCGTAAAAAGGTTATTAGGGGTGCTAGAGACATACAACCGTAAAAGGTTATTAGGGTCCCATCCGACCTGTGGGATTTTTTAAAGTCTTTCCATCCAACGACAACCCAACAAACTTCAAGGCTGGATTACAAAATTATTGCTAGTATGATCATTTAGGAGTGAAATTTAGCTAATAAGTTATTTATATTTTCAAAAAAAAAAATATTTATTTATTTGGTTAAAAAATCACCTATTTTTGACATATATGATTAAATAGATTTTGCCAAAAAAAATACCAATTTTAATAGTAAATTATATGTTTTTTTTTTCCTCTAATATTCACTTACATTCTATATGTATGACATTTCAAACTAGAATAGTCACATATAATACTATAAATATGCAAATATTTGAAGCTTTAAAAAATACCCTACCTATTCTCTTATCTTCATATCATAACATTGAATTTCCCTACAACAGTTCATATGTTGTCACATATGTACCTTTATGTGATACCCTTGATCTGCTCTGTTATGTGATGTTCACATCACAGATTGTCACACAGTTTCAGCCTCTTCATGAAATTTCGGAGATGAGAAATTTGGGGTATAGTTTAGATAAAGTGATGGATAACAAACAATTGTAGCATATTGATGGGTAATAAATGAAAATAGGCAAGAAAAAAGGTGAAATGACAAGCATATGAGAAGTGCAGATTAATAGATTTCCTTTATCACTAATAAATAAATAAATAATGCTTTTACCTCAAAAATTGTTTAGTTGTTAATACTCACTAATATGATTGTTAGATATGAGCATGTTGACGCTGTGGAAATCAAACTTGAACCATTAAAAGGTAGGGAGCTTTGAAACCTAGGTTGTTGATTGAAGAATGTTGAGGCTCATTGAGTGAATGTTGATCTTGATAGATATTTATTGTTGTTGTATTGAAATGAAGCTAGTGAAACATGAGCTATATACATGCTTAAAAATTCTAGAAATGTTGAAATCCATTGAATCTAAAGGGTTGTAAGCTTACTTTGGAGATTGGATCCACTTCTTTTATTGGCACACTGCTGCAAACTGATGTTAAATCACGGACCAAATAATATTTACCATAAACCCACATCTTTAGCACAATTCTATATATGTGAATAATTTTTTGTTGAAGTTGAATATAGAAAGAAGTCCTTGGATTACCGATTGTTAATGGATGTCATTAACCAATGTGAAACAACTCAGCATTGATATCAATGAGTGTGAAGGCGCAAGAGTGCATTTCGACAAGTACGAGTAGAGTCAATGTTGAGGTCAAGTCATCTGTAGTATCTGACAATTAATAGACATTGAGGTATTCCCTTGTTGTAGTGAGGAAGTCTTCCATTGATGCATGCAAACCCCAAGGCACTCAAAAATATCTTTGATCTTAGTTCAAGATAAGGTGTTGGAGTTGATGGGACAAGATTTGTTGGAAGATGGGCCCTAAGGAATCCCACGTCAACAAAATCGAGTATAGAACCAAAAATATTCTAAAAAACCATTGGAACCAACATGAACTTATAAAATTTATTATGAATCTTGCCTGTCAGGAGTCCTGGTTTTCAAGAAAGACTCATGTCTCGTTGCGCCAATTACCTAGTTTTCACAACTACAATTATTTTTGTCTTTACTATTCTATTCAATTATTTATTATACTACCCTATCCTACTTGGAAAAGAGCATTCAGCATCAAGTGTTGGAGTATTTCTAGTGAATCCATCTGTGTAACAAGACAGTAAATGTATCAATATTCAGGTTTAAGAAATAGGCTTCAATGTATACTAGAGCATGAGAAACCGGTTGCCTCCAATGATATAATGAGAATAGTTGTCGAAGAAGAGCATGATGCTCTGATCTAATGATCATCCAGAACCAACATTCAATATAGTCATGATGTTATTGGTTTTCTTGCTCATTATTTCCACTTTGTATGTTCTCCTCTTCCATGCCATATAGATCTTATGTTATTGGATGGTAGGTTCCTTGAGTGCATGATGAATTTGATGATAGGCATGTTAGGAACTCCTTAATCTTAGGTTCTAATCGCTACTCTCAAATTCGGCCCATGATTCTTTGGTCTCCTCGACAGATTGGTGAATGTGATCAAAGAAGGCTTCTAGATCTGGTTGTGGCTCATGGAAATTTTGATTGTATATCACTTTCGGAGAGGTAGATATGTTCTTGATTGCTTCCAACATTTTCTCTTCCTAAGAGGTAGAGGCAAAGGCACCAGTTGTTGCTAGGATTTGTGAATTTTTTTGGAATAATAGTCTCCAATAGGTTCTTGAACATTCTTGTATGTTTCCTTGCTGGTTGTTGATCTCTTTCTAGCACATGGATTAGTTTATAGGGGTTCTTACAACACCTTAAAAATAAAAACTTGTTAAAGAAATTAAAAAAATGATAAAAGAAAACAATTTCAAAGCAAAATTTATCATGTACTTGGACACCCTCATGCTTCTAAGACATTGTTGTCACCTTGTTCTTTGTTGACATGAGTTAGCTTCTTCCTTTCCATAAATCAAACTAAAAGAAAAAACATTTTTATAAAAGAAACACATCGTGCCAACATGACAAGGGCTCGTAGAGACTCGTCAAAGTTTTCATGTAGGTTCTTACCTATCATTTTACCTTCTCACTCCTCTAAGTCTTCAGCGTTGGGGCAATCAAGAAAAATCATATGCAATAAAAATTAGACTACTAATGCCCTAACCCTTTTAGCACCTCTGAAGAAACGATGCCAAAATGTTGGTAAAGTTAGTTGCTTAATAATTCCAACAAAAATTATCGACCAGGATTTCATAGACTTCGATATGCTACACTATATGTGCAAAGTTTGGGACATTAGTGGGCTTCCTAACCTATCCTACAAAATGGAAACATAAAGGCATTCATACAAAAGTAAATCTAAGGGATGTTTTTTATATAAGGAATCAATGCAGGGTCCCTTTAGAAAGTAATCCCACTTCTACCAAAAAAAAATTTAAACACAAGAAAGGAAATGGAAAAGCAAAAGATATGGTGATCACTAGGGTTTCCTTAGTCCTATAGAGCTCCTATTTAACATAAAATATGCATGTCACACTAGTTGAAATAAATGGCTAGACAACCAAGGGGTTTACAATGCTCGATATTTCTCTTTAATGATCGATCACATTCCTACAAACAACACAAACGTAAGCAAAAAAGCATCCAACGATCAGAGCAATAAATAAGTGTTACATTCAACCAAGTTATTATCTCTTTGTCAAAATAAAGAATAGAAACTAAGTTATGCCACGTTATAGAAAGGAAAGGAATGGGGCAATGTGGGCCAAGTTGATGAGCCCTCCCAACCGGTGCCATCCTACCTATGAAGCTATAGAATCAAAGTCGATTAACGCCAACAATCAACATTTGCATTAATCCAACAACGATTTGAGAGTTACATAATTGTCATCAACATTTTCCAAATGATCGGACTTTGAACTACAAATATTTTGTAGCCCCCACTATGTAATCTACTTTCTTACAAATCTACATATATCCTCACAACAACAAAAATAATAAAATAACACCCTCAACCTGCTCTCTACCCACAAATTTATACAAAAGAGGAATGGGGACGAATTGGAACTAATGTCCCCAAGTTTAGACTAAAAATCATGGACATATTTACAAAATATTGTCTCTGTATGTTTTATAGTAGATCTTGGTTGGAGAAAAGCTCAATATCAAATTACATTTGATCCTTCTAGCCTACAACCATTTGAGAAGATCTTTGATTTGGTTTGTTTTTCTAGTTGGTTCCTTTGTTTAGGACGCAGTTTGGGAATGACTACAACTAGAAGGATACCCTTCAAAGAACCACACATATCTCCCAATCCACACACTTTTTGGAGAACGCACAAGTAAACCACCTAATTGGGGATGTTTTGGACAAAACCCATGTCTTAGATTTCCTCGATTCTTCTTCATTTCCTTGAAAATCATGCTTGAAATTAGTCGCTTGATTCTACCTAACACAAGTTATAGGAATTGTTGATCACAAGCTAGAGGCATTTGGGCTTGACTTGGGTACAATCGTGATAAAAAGAAACCATGGCATCAAGTCTAGGAACAAAACCCATGTTCTAGAATTTCCCCTTGAGTTGTGTAAATATGCCAACATTGGAGGTCGGTTATAGGAACTGCCCAAGAGATATAAAAACTAGGATAAATAATTCATAATTATAAAAATTAAATTAAAACTCATTTAATTAATTAGAAACTTAGAAATTAATAAAAATAAGCAAAGTTTACCTTTATATGTGTGTCAAAGGGTTTTGGCTTCAAAGCGGTAGACAGGTATGATGAGACAAACAATGTGCTTATAAGGGTAGGATATGAGTCATCAAAGGTCAAATGAGGTGTTAGGAAATGTGATAAAATGGGATCCCAACAATAATTCACAATAGAATTAGAGAACATAAATAAATTGTCAAGTTCATAAGAAGTCACAAAACGTTGATGATTAATCCAAGTTGTTCCATTTTAGATCATTTTTTAAAACCAGAATGAGAATATTTTATTTATAAAAATTTGCATGCAACAATTACAACAAAAGAGGGGTTATCCTAGTTATCTGACTCACACACGCGACTCCTTGGAATTTCCATTAGATCATAAAGTCTTATTTCTTTGATCTCTAAAACATTATGCCTATACACATAAATACACCAAAAGACTTGCAAAAAATTAAAATATTTGCAACACATGCTAACTAACAAGAGGTGGGACGCATCTTTGGACCCTTTACACAAAGTGATACAAAAATAGAGCATGATCAAGAATGAGCAAAAGACACTCCCAGTAAATCATAGAATCTTGAAGATTTCTATGAGTTGGAGTTTATTTCTCTGTGATATTTCCTACATCTTGTCAAAGGAGGGGAGGGACCTAAGTTTTTATTTAACACTTACGAAAATGATGGAGAGGAGGAAGCATTAGATCATATTCAACCTTTTTTGCAAGTGCAACATCACATTCCTTCTTTTTCTCCTTTTTTGGAGGTGTGGCTTATTTTTTTGTCCCCAATCCTTCTTTTGGGTTTATATATCTAAAAGGCCTCTTCCAATTACCTTTGAGAGTCTAGCTCTTTATCCTTCTATGAATGTGCATTTGTAACATCTCTATCAGTGTGGAAACCTACTTTCTTAAGTGGCTTTTCATGGATTACCTTTTCAGCCTCTTATTTTTCATATGCAAATCCAGGAATTGAAGATCCCTTATGGTTCTTCGTGCTTCTAGGGGAATAAAATACCTCTTCCTCTTTTAATGCAAACTCTTCCTTAGTGACTAAATTTTATTTAGTTGGAACATATTTGAGGGGTGGTATGTCATTTTAACACTCATAACTCACACATTAGAAGTTGACCAACTGGATCTCTTGGTGTAGTGGATCAAGAATTTGTTTAGCTACCAAACCATTGTTCTTGCTAGAGGATAATTATTCAATTTTAGTAGCCTCTAGGTCCCAATCCATTTCATGTTTTTGTCCTTATGGTTGTATTTTGCTGGGGTGCACCCTTTCTTCTTTTTAGTTGTTTCCATTGTTCTCCTTCCTCATAATTTTTTTGGATTTCTTCTTCTTTTGGGTGTCTTCGAGAAAAATGCCCATATTCATGATAGTCCTTACATTTAAATGGTAGTTGAACATAATCTACTTCCTAATAATGAGTCAAATTATTTAGTTGGATATTTATTGCAGTCAACAACCCCTTATTAGGATTCACTTCTACACAAATCCCGGCACAAGATTTCACACCTTCTAATGGTTCTACCCAATCGATATAGTGGCTCATAACATTTGCATTGTTCCTAAAGTTGTTTTTGTTCCAATATTAATAGGGAAAATATGGTAATTTAACCTAAACAGGAACAAACGATGGAACATCATTTTCTAGGTTGAAATTTGGACTTCATCGATTTAGATATAAACCTTAAAATATGGCCACTTCAAAAAATTAGATCTCGATATTCTTTCTTTTCAAAGAGGTAAGAGAAAAACCCCTCCGATAGAAGGAAACATAAATATGCCCTTCAATCATGGGTCTCTATTTTTTATCCACCTAGAGATTCAAAGAGCATGGTGAGTGCCATAAGCCCATAAATTTTCCAATCAGGCCTCTCTTCGCTAGGCTAACAGTCATTGCATGGGATTGATTGGCATTGATACATTATCCAATTTCTTTAAAAATCGAGCCAACTTGGAGCGTTGGAACCTCATACCGCTAGTAACTAGTGCATTCAAAGCATATTTATCAATATCATGTGGAGGAGGAAGAGGGTCAGGCCCTCCAAAACCTGAAACCATTAGGTGATGTAGCTATGATTTCTTAATTTCTTTCCATGATCGCTCATGTCCATCCCCCAAAATTTAACCTTTCAAGATATATTTAAAATGGACGACATGGGGGTGTGATCCAGGTGGATATTAGTGGCCACCTGCATATTCCATTTGGACCCCCAACACTGTTTTTGTAACAACCACACCCAACTTACCCCATTAGGGTGGCTTCTACTATTAATCTAACTCCTCTTGTACTGTCAAAAGAATGGGATAATAATATATTTTTTCTTTAATATTCTTTTTACTTGTCAATCCCCCTTCATGTGTTTTAATTTATTCACTTAAGCTTATGGTTCCAAATTTGCACCTAAGCATCAGACTCAAATCTTCACCATTTCACTTTATTTACTTATGAGTGAATGATGCCATATATATGTTTATTTTGTTTATGGAGTCCTTACCAAGGTATTAGCAACCACTACAATGATATATGCATACATACATACATAGATATATATATATGTGTGTGTGTGTGTGTGTGTGTGTGTGTACACACACATACATATATACATATATATATATATAGTCGGGAAAATTATAAAAATGTATAGGTATTGAATATATATATATATATATATATATATATATAATTCAATACCTATACATTTTTATAATTTTCCCGACTATTCCATTAGTGGGCATTATGCCTGTGGTGGCCCACACGCCACATGTGAACCCCTGACGCCAATAGAAAATAACCATGCCACTTGCCTTGATGGTCCTCGTCGACATTAGATAACAAGCATGTAGGTTCTAGGTGGATCCTCGCACATTCAATGATGGAGCCATTGCACACAGATTTTGGCAGGGTAACATGCGAGAAGTTTACTAGGGAGGTCACCCCCTGGAATGGGTGCTAAGAGGAAACTGTCAATCACCAAATCAATAGCTCAAGGTTATTCTGGTGAGTCAAGCCCCATTTCCCAAATCCGCCATAGGCACCCCCCAGAGGTGGTTTTCGGTTCCAGTGAAACCTTTAGTGGGCGCATGGTGACAAAGGGGCCCACACTACTCACCTCCTTCCTTGGCTAATAGTAACCTACCATGACTACTGCACTACCACGTCACCTCGGTCCCATTATCTTGTCATTCTCTCAATCGCTTATCCGCACACCTTCAGGATGGAACCTCTAGGCTACGTGGAGGTTGTGGGCCATCCCTCTGCACTCCCTTACTTCTGGTTGGACCCGAGGTGGCGGTGTGATGTCACCCTGTACCTATTCATCCCGACACTCTCCTTAGGCACTCCTTTTACACATCCAAGGTGGGGGCCACTTGCACACATCATCCCATCTCCATTACCTCAATGCCAATATTATTTTTCGATGTCACTCCGCTATGGCACCCTGGCGGTCACACCATCCACTCGTCTCTGGCACCAATAGAAATTATTTATGTTGCCCCACTCTGTGAACCCCACCATCCATTAACAAATCTGACGGCCAAGATTGTGAGTGGAAGATCAATGGCTTGTGCAAGGGATACTCCTCCTCACTGACATCATAAGGGAGGTGCACCAAAATCTCGATCGTTGATCACAAAAAGTAGATCGACGGCATGCACAGGGGATCCCCCTCCTACTGACAACACAAGGGTAGGGTTGTGCACACTGTAGGATTACTAGGTGGCAAATCTCTATGACAAGGGCCCCGAACCCGGTCATAGCACTTGGAAACTTGGGATTAAGGCCCTTATGCCTCTTCCCATGGCCCAGTCATGGTCATATGGGCCTGACTCCCAACCTTGAAAACTATTTTACAATAGGAATTTGACTATGGCATTACACTATGGTGCCTCCAGTTCTGGTCAAAAGGACCAATCTTGAGCCAACATGTCACGAGATCTAACAATCCTGACAACTCCTCTGACTTAGAATATGTGTATAATTTTCTAAATATTTCAACCTCATATGAACCTCTAGGCTATTCATTTGCATCCAGAGGGTAATGGTTAAACATACCACATCGGGTTTGGCAATATCACCCGTAGTGCCATGAGTTTGTCACTATGGCCTGACTCGACCAAAGATATAAATATATATATACACGCATTCTCATTGTCAACAAAATTTCAAACTTGCAGTGCCTACAACATTGTTAATAATACACATATGTATATATATACATATGTACATGTTTATATCCCTACATAAAGAGCATTAGATCAAAATATTTATCACAAGGACTATTTAAACAGAATCCCATTCTATTGATTTACATTAATTCACCATGCATCAATTCAACAACAAATGCAGATTGACATGAACAATCCATACATCTATAAATATATTCTATAATACAAGTTACAAGTTCAAGACTTATCTTGGATTAGAAACAAATATGTGGGAAAATGAGTCTAGGACAAGGACGCTCCACCCAACCTTAGATAGTTGCAGCCAAGCTTACTTGAAGTTGTCACCCCTGAGCCAGATTCCAAAGACTAAGGGGCTTGCTCCAAGGACAAAAGCATCAACTACCAACAGAAACGGGGAATCCAAAGGATCTCCTTCCTCCACCCACCAGCCACTCAGTAGATCATTGGTGCACATGGATTCAAGAGGCTTGATGTCTCCACCCTTCAGTTATTCAACAATATCCAAAACTAAACACATAGGGAATCCAAAGGCTTTCTCTCCACATAAGGACACACAGGGAATCTAGGGACCAGCTGCCTCCACCCAAGAATTTTGAGGGAATCTAGAGAGGTGAGCCTCCACTCTAATCACAATGGTTCCACCCACTCCAGGGAATCCAGAACCCACTGTAAAATCACAGCAAGAAATGCTTCAGAGATCCTCCCTTCAAGAGTCCAAGGACACAATCCTCCACCCACACCTTCAAGGGGATCTAGAGAAATACCATCTCCACCCTCTGGCTTTAAAGGGACTCAAGAGGCATTGTTCCTCACCAAGGAGAGACCATCTTCATGCCAGCCATACCAACCAAAAATAATCCTTGTATTCTCTTCTCTTCTGGAAAATTTTCCTTCCTTTGTTGTTGAATGTTGATCCTCCTCTATCTCCTGAATGAGTGAGTTTATTTAAGTCAATGTGAATGTATTCAATGAGATCGAAATGCCTCTCTTCCTTCTCTTGCATAATGTTTGACTTTCATTGTCCTAGTTGATAGCATAGTCCACTTCGTTAATGTTTGGCCTCCCTACCTTGTGAGTGTTCTCCAAGGCAACATGGTCTATGCACTTATGTTGCAGTCCCATTAAATTTAGGAAACTAATCCATAAAACACGCTAACCAACCTTTAATGGTTTTCTATGCAATTTCAGATTTCCTACACAAGGAAACCTTGACTGTCCCAAGAAAGAAACCTCCTCAACTCTAGAATCTGTGTCCCTTTGACTCAGCCCATTTTTAATTTTCTTATAAAAATATTTACATTTCATTTTCATGGGAGAACCTTGGTTAGGGTTGTCACAAACCCCTCCCCCTTATTGGGACACCTCCCTCGGTGTTGTTTCTGCTCATATGCAACACAGGGAACAAAATAAAAATACATATTGTTTCATGGAGCTCTATATGTATAACTCTATACATTATTTACAATGATATATACATTTTCATCAGTGAGCAAACAAAAATGGGTAATTATATTTCATGGCATCAGTCATTTCCCAAGTGGCTTCTTCAGGCCCAAAGTGCCTCCACTACACTTTGACTTGCTCTATGGCTCAATTCCATAGCATGAGACTCCTTTGGTCTATAATGCACAATGGCTCTAAATGGAACTCTTCCTCTGGTTCCACCTATAGCACAGACCAATCAATCACATGATTAGATTCCTTCACATATATTCTAAGCAAAGAAATATGGAAACATTATGAAATTTAATTGATGGAGGTAAAGCCAACCTATATGCCACTAGTCCAATAATTTCAAGGATTTCAAAATGCCCACAATACCATGGTGCCAACCGGGCACATGACCCAATCCTTAAGAAACTCTTCTTGGATTTAATTCTTAAGTAAACATGTTCCCCAACTTGGAAGTCTTTATGCACCCTATGTTGATCTGCATAGATTTTCTACCTATCTTGTGCCACCTTTAAATTTCGCTTTATGCCATGAATCTGCTGCTCCATTTCCTTGATCATATCAGGTCCAATATGCACTATCTTCACTATACCACTCTAGCGGATAGGAGTATTGCAACTCCTCCCATACAGTGCCTCAAATGGACTCATTTTAATGGACTCTTGGTATCCATTGTTGTATGCAAACTCTACAAGTGGAAGGTACTCCTCCCACTTCTTGGGTTGATGCATTACATACATCCTCAACATGTCTTCAAGGATCTTGTTCATCCTCTTTGTCTTCCCATCTGTTTGTGGATGATATGATGTACTAAATGCCAATTCTATCCCCAAACCTACAAATAGTTCCTTCCAAAACCTTGAAGTGAACTTAGCATCTCAATCTGAAATAATTTTCTTAGGGATACCATGCAACCTCATGATTTCTTTTATGAAAATTTGAGCCACCTCATTGGATGAATTAGTGGATTTGACACACGCAAAGTGAGATTCCTTGCTCAATCTATCAATAAATACCATGATTGCATCATGTTGGAGGCTTTTGGAAAACCTATAATGAAATCCATAGAAATCACCTCCCATTTCCATTCCGAAATGGGAATGGGTTGCAATATACTTGTTGGATGCTATCATTCAGCCTTCACTTATGGACATTCTATACATTTAGCCACAAAATCAGCCACTTCTTTTCGGCCAATAATAGAACATTTTAATGGATGTAATGGTCTTTTGGTACCTTCAATGGCCTGAATAATGCTTGACATGAAACTCTTCCATTATGATTCTCTTCAATTCCTCATTATTTAGCACATAAATTCTATTGCTGAACCTGATTAGGCTATCATCAGTGAGGTGATATTTCTCATCCTCACCACCTTGTAACAATTTTTCTTTCATTTGTTGATATTTTTCATCATGTTGTCCTACATTCTTGACCCTTTTTACCAGGTCCATTTTATAAGAGCTTACAGTTGTCAAGTGATTCACTAGCATCTTCTTGCTAAGTGCATCAGCAACTCTGTTCTCTTTGCCTTTGATGTACTTAATTTTAAAATAAAACTCACTGAGTGTGACCAACCATCTATTTTGTCTTGCGTTCAATTTAAGTTGCTCAAACAAATACTTAAGCCCATTATGTGTTGATTTGCGGTAGCATCAGATGTGCTCTAGCTATGAAAATTGGTGGAGAGGCTAAAGCACATGAGATCTCCAAGACCCAGCCATGGTTTGGGCAGATTCTACCCAGTTACGGAGATATTAAAAAATTAATATTTTTAATGGAGTTCCTAAGTCTAAACTTAGGAAAAATAAAATATTAACAGTTATTAATATAAAACTAGGTTAAAAGGTTCTAAATGACATGGATCGAGCCAAATCTAATCTTATTTGTTGATTAGAGATGTAATCTCGGTCGTTTAAGACTCAACAGAAAAAGTATAAGAGGAGGCTTGAGGGTCAGATGGAGATACACCAGAGTGATCAGTCAATTCGATTTTCTAGAGTGGGGTTTGCTAAGAGAAATCAAACCACTGATCAAAGTTGCCGCGAGGGGAAATGAGTACGAGGCAGAGAGGTAGAGATAGTTCCAGAAGACTAGCACAAAAGAAGAGAGGCAGACACAGAGCCAGAGGGAGCCACTCAGAGGCCAACAGTGACTGCGCAGAGGCCATAAGGGCCTGTGTCATCCACGCAGAGGCTGCAAAAATGAGGCAAAGGGCCAGAGAGGCGACGAAGAGGGTTTCAGGTTGACACAGAGGCCAGGAGGGTTGACGCATTGCTTCAAATTGTGCTAGAGAGGGTTTTGTGGGTCAAACTTTCAGAATATCTGCTTCCGAAGAGAGGTATTACTGCTAGATTTTATATCTCTATCAGATGACCCAGTTTGGCACCCAGTTGTACTCAGAAAGATTGCATAATAATATAATCCTCAGAATTGTTGCACCGGTTTTCCCAAGTTGGGTTTTTCTAGGGACAATTGTCCAAAAATAACAGTGTCCCTTATGTGTTTGTTCATTCCTTTCAACTGTTGATTTGTATATGGTTGAGACTGTATTGTGTTTATTTCAGTGTTTATATGGTTAAATAACTTGTCAGTAACTAAACAAGTAGGTGAAATAAACCAGAGAATATAGATAAAATTTCTAATGGGTAATACTTAGAAATTTCAACATGGTATCATAGGGTTGCAGATCACGGGAGAGAAGAAGGCGCCATCTAAATCAGAGAATTTGCGGCAGAAACAGTTGTCCTGAGTGATAAAAGTTGTTCCTAGGAAGAAAGCAGCAGAGAAGGATTGACGCAGAGGGACTGTGTCATCAATTCGAGCCAGAGAGAGGTCATCGCAGAGGCAAAAGGAGGCAGAAGAGGCTCACAAAGAGCCACACAGAGACCAAGAGGGTTGACACAGTTGGCCAAGGGAGAAAATCAGCCTTCCCAGGATTGCGTAGAGCCTAGAGGCTCAGTGCTTTTGTTGTTGGGGCATAGGAAGCTGTGTGTAGATTGCGAGAAGTGAAGCTGGTGGGGTGTTGTTGCTGCCGAGACAAAATATTACCTAACGGGGCAAAACCAAGGTAGAGGGAGTCTCTACCTAGACATATTTCTAGCCAAGAAATCCAAATCAGTGTTGCAGGTGCATAGGAGATCAGAGAGGTCTGACTCGAAGATTCATCGGCGGATTTCCAGGAGGGAAATCAAGACTCAGAGGGATTCTAGCATAGAACTTCTAGGAGGGAAGTAGCAACTCAAAGAAAGTTGAAGAGAACTTCCAGAGGGAAGTAGAGACTCAGAGGAGTTGAAAGTAAGAGCAGAGAGATGGCCATGAATGGACTGAGGGATCAGGACAGGTTGGATGGGGTGTCCAACTTTGTCATCTGGAAGGCCAGGATCCTGTCCGTTCTAGATAGACATCGCATAAAGGACTTCTCCTTGAAAACCGTGGCGATCCCAGTCAACCCAGCTAACAATGAAAATTATGAGGATGCAATGGCCAAGGCGAAATGCATAATCCTTGATGGAGTCAAGGATCATGTGGTCCAGCATATTATCGAGAAGGAGATGGAAAAGTAAATGTGGGATACCTTGAAGACATTGTATCAAGGCACTTCTATGCAGAGGAAGATGCTACTAGAGAATTAGTTATGGTCGTACCAGATGAAGAAGGGGGAGCAGGCAGATCACTTCCTCAACAGGTTGCAAGAGATCCAGGACCAACTGACTGCCATAGGGGCCACGCCGGATCAGGAGTTGATGGTGAGGATCGCCCTAAACACAGTCTCCGAGGAGTGAGATAGATTTGTCCAGAGAATTATGGGCAAAGCGAATCTTCCAGATTGGGAAGAATTGTGGGCATCTCTTGGCCAAGAAGAGATCAGACGATTAACCAAGATGGAAGTAGCAGCAAAGGAGCCTGGGTTAAGAAAGAGGAGGACAAGGATGCAGCTCTCGCATCTATAGGGGTGAAGGGGAAGAGGAAAAAAAAAGGATCTCTCCAAGATAAAGTACTTCAACTATGGGGAACTGGGTCATTATGCAAACCAGTGTCCGAGGAAGAAGAATAGGGGAGAGGCGTCTGACTCCAAGGCAACGCCAATGAAGGCAGAAAATGAGGTAGATGATGATAATGGTTGTGCCATGAGTGCTCATGTACCTCTAGAGAAGAGGTGGGGAGATATCGAGTTGTAGTCAGGAAGACAACAGGTGATGAGGGGCAGGATCCTTGAGGTACCCAAACTCTTGGATCAAATCCAGCTACGGGAGCCCCGAAGA
Source organism: Pinus tabuliformis (assembly GCA_031772625.1). NCBI lineage: Eukaryota > Viridiplantae > Streptophyta > Pinopsida > Pinales > Pinaceae > Pinus > Pinus tabuliformis. The sequence goes on along the minus strand of CM062814.1, from coordinate 695,087,107 downwards.
GACATCAGCGGGATGGCAGATGTCAGTAGAAGTGGTTGCAGATGAAGCGGACAAGAGTGCTACAGTGTAGTATTCCCTGGCAGCATAGTGGGGGTTGTAGCAGTGTGATAGGCACAGAGTAGGTTGCAGCAGTGCAGGAAGACACAGAGGTTCTTGCAGAAGTGCGAGAGGCATAGAGTTGTTGTGACAGCGCAGAGGTAGCAGAGGGAGCATATGATAGTGGCAGAGAGAGCTTCAGCATCGGGAGGGTTTCTAGCCTGACAAGGATGTCAGTAGTTGGGTGGATGAGTTACTTACTTCTCAGTAACTGAGTTGCAGTGCAGTAGCAGTAGCATTAGCACGATGCAGCATGATGAGAGAGAATTGTAGTACATATGCAGTGTTGGGAGAAAGGACCAGCAGTAGCACGAATGCAAGGGGAGTTGTCGTACGGATGTAGCAGTGGTAGTGGGAGAGCCATGGGGAGTAGTACAGGATGCAGCAGTGCAGAGGATGTTGGGCGAGGAGGATTAGCATCAGCACAGGTACTGGTGTCGTATAATCAAGGTGATACTCAGTGGTGGAGTATTACTAGATCACAGTCCTTGCTAAGATGGAGTGTTGATTTTGGGTAGCATCGTATGTGCTCTAGACATGAAAATTGGTGGAGAGGCTAAATCACATGAGATATCCAAGACCCGGAAATGGTTTGGAAGATTCTACCAAGTTAAGGAGATATTAAAATAATTCATATTTTTAATGGAGTTCCTAACTCTAAACTTAGGAAAAATAAAATGTTAATGGGTATTAATATAAAACTAGGTTAGAACGTTCTAAATGACATGGATCAAGCCAAATCTAATCTTAGTTGTTGATTAGAGATGTAATCTCGATATTTTAAGACTCAACATAGAAAGTATAATAGGAGGCTTGAGGGTCAATTGGAGATACACCAGAGTGATTAGTCAGCTCGATTTTCTAGAGCGAGGTTTGCTAAGAGAAATCGAACCAGTGATTAGAGTTGCAATGAGGGGCAGTGATTACGAGGCAGAGAGGTAGGGATAGTGTCGGAAGACTAGCGCAGAAGTAGAGAGGCATATGTTGAGCCAAAGGGAGCCACACAAAGGTCAGCAATGACCGCGCAGAGGCCAGAAGGGCCTGCATCATCCACGCAGAGGCTACAGAAGTCACGTAGAGGGCCAGAGAGGTTGCGCAAAGCCTTATAGGGGTGACGCAGAGGGTTTCAGGCTGACACAAAGGCCAGGAGGGCTGATGTAGTGCTAGAGAGGATTTCGTGGGGAAGAATTTTAGAATATCTACTTCCAAAGAGAGGTATTATTGCCAGATTTTATATCTCTATCGGGTAAGCCAGTTTGGCACCAAGTTGTACTCTGAAAGACTGCATAATAATATAACCCTCAGAATTGTTGCACTAGTTTTCCCAAGTTGTGTTTTTCCAGGGACGATTGTCAAAAAATAACGGTGTCCCTTGTGTGTTTTTTCATTTCTTTTAGCTATTGATTTGTAGATGGTTGAGACTGTATTTTGTTTATTTCAATGTTTATTTGGTTAAATAACTTGTTAGTAACTAAACAAGTAGGCGAAATAAACCAGAGAATACAGATAAAATTTCTAACGGGTAATACTTAGAAATTTCAACACTATGGTCAATCATGAGTGTAAATTTTCTGCTAAGGAGGTAATGCCTTCACATTTTCAAAGCATGAATAATAGCAGCCAACTCTTGATCATGAGTCACATAATTTACCTCATGTTCATTCAATTTATTAGACTCATAACATACTACCTTCCTTTCTTGCATCAAGACTCCATTAAACCTTTCCTAGAAGGCATCTGTGCACACCACAAAATATTTGTTAGGATCTATAATCCTCAATGTTGGTGCATTTGTGAGCAGTTACTTCAATTGCTCAAAACTTGTTGCACACTGAGTTTTCCACCAAATTTCTTTCCATGCCTTTGCAAGGATGTGATAGGATGGCCTTTCTTAGAGAAATTCTTGATAAATGTCCTATAATAACCTGCCAATCTCATAAAGGATCTAATTTCATTCACATTCTTTGGTTTTGGCCACTCCATTATGGCCATGATCTTTTATGGATCAACTAATATCCCTTCCTTGGAGACAATATGCCCAAAATAGTGTATCTGTGACTGGAATAAGTCACACTTGTTGAGATTTTCATGGAACTTTTTCTCCCTTAGAAATTGTAATACTGCAGCAAAATTCTTCACATGCTCTTCCTTGGTCTTTGAGTACACTAATATGTCATCAACAAACACAATGACAAACTTGTCGAAATAGGGACACAACACATTGTTCATTTAGCGCATTAAAGTGGCAAGGGCGTTAGTAAGACCAAAGGGTACCACTAAAAACTCTTAGTGTCCATATCTTGTCCTAAAAGTAGTCTTGTGAATATCCTCCTCCTTGATCCTTAGTTGATGATATCCTGACCTCAAGTCAATCTTGGAGAACATTGTTGCTCCTCTCAACTGATCAAAGAGATCATTGATTCTTGGCAATGGGTACCTATTCTTTATTGTCACTTTGTTTAATTTCTTGTAATCAATGCATAATCTCAAGGTTCCATCCTTCTTCTTTACAAATAATACATGTGCTCCCCATGGAGACACACTTGGCCTTATGTAGCCCTTGTCCAACATCTCCTTTAGCTACAATTTTATCTCAACCAACTTAGGGGTACTCATCCTGTATGGTGCCTTGGATGTTGGTGCTGCCCCAGGTACCAACTCAATAGAGAAATCTACCTCTCTATGAGGAGGTAATCCATGAACCTCTATTGGAAACACAACTACATACTACTGTAGAACAAGGTACCTTTTCAACAGTTCACTTTCTTCCTTCTCAACATCACTACCAGCTCCCTCACCACTAAATGTTTTCACTGCAAACAACATGCGTCCTCTTTTGCTGCTATGCTTGGCTTGCATGGTCGTGATCAGCCTTAGTGAAGTAGGCTTTCTCCTTCCCTGAAAAACGCTGCTTTTTCCCTGCTCATCCAAGCATTCAATCTCTTTCTCAAAATAGTCCACTTTGGTGTTGTGTAGGTACAGGTAATCCATTCCCAATAACATGTTGTATGCACCCAGTGGAAATACATTCATATGTTTTTTTGTAGGCATGCCACTAAGCTCAAATGCACATGAACTTACATAATGACTGATCTTTCTTTTTGTTCCAGTTTCGAGTTGAACCAGCCATGGTTCTTCATGCAACTCCTTGACCAAATTACAATTCTCAACCAGCTCTGGGATAATATAGTTGTAATTAGAACCTGGATCAATTAAAATAAAAATAATTTGGTCATTTAGCTTACCTTCCATCTCAATGATGAATGTCGGGTGCCCTACCTAGCAGTTTTCTATTACTGCATAAATTTTGGGCAGACTTTGAGCTGCATCACCCACTGTGCAAGCCTCCTTCACATTGTAATTATTTGATCCATTTTCTTGTGGTCTTCACCACATGTCGACCACTTTAATGGCTCTCGTCCATCTAGCTTGAGCTACTCTGGGGTTGGCTACTACATATTTCTCTTAGCAGCAGTCTTAGATTTCTGTTGAAATTCAGTTGTAGGGGCTAGAAGCTTACCTTCCCTCTTTTATGAACTTTTATTAGTGTGAAAATTTCTAACAAAAATTCTAATGCTACAGTAATTGATTTTGTTTACCTACTTGTTTTCGATAAGTTATTACAAAATCCCTTCAGTAAATATTAAAATAAATTCTACTACAGATATCACACCACTATACATAAACAAATACATGCACAAGAATCAAACAAATCAACACAGTTATTTTTTGGACAACTGTCCCTGGAAAAACCCAATGTGGGAAAACCAGTGCAACAGAGGAGGTTTTTATTAATCTTCAACAACAATCGCTTTTACAGAAAGATTTTACATAGACACCGGGATAAAACACCTAAGACTTTTCTTTGAGACTTTCTGACACCCTAGAGGACTTCCTTTCCCAACTACATCATCCTGCTTGGCTCTGCACTATTTTGTCCCTCACTACGTCATCCACTGCATCCCTAATCTGGTCTCCCTCTGCGTTGTCTCTCTGAGTCCCTGCATCACCCTTTCTGAACTTCCTAACTGCTACTAGTCACCCCCTCTTCCTCCACCCTGCAACTCTCCCTCTGAAATCAATTTTCGTTCCTTTCTGAGAAAATTGATTTTCCTTGGGATACTGAGTATTTGTTGGTGTGTCTCCAAATGACCCTCAAGTCTTCTCTTATACTTTCCCTGTTGATGAATCAACGATCAATATTAAGTCCCTAATCAACGGCTAAGATTAAAATAGACTTGATCCTCATCTCTTAGAAGCTTCTCATTCTTATCTTTATTAATACCCATTAATATTTTTATTTTCCTAAGTTTAGACTTAAGAACCCATTAAAAATATTAATAATTTTAATAACTCCTTGTCCGGATGGAATTTCCCAAAACGATTTTTGGGTCTTGGAGATCTTGTGTGCTTTATTCTCTCCACCAATTTTCATGGCTAGAGCACATCTAATGCTACCCCAAATCAACACTCCCTCTTAGCGAGGAATGTGCTCTAGTAATGCTCCACCACTGAACATCACCCTAATCATCCGGCACTGGTACCTATGCTAATGCTAGGCCTGCTGCCCAACATCCTCTGCACTCCTGCCTCCTGTACTGCTGCCCGTGGCTTCTACCACTGCCACTGCTACATTTGTACTGTAGCTCCCTCTACATCTATGTTGTTGTTGGTCCTTCCTCCCAACACTACATCTGCACTGCAATTTTTTCTCAAATGTTGCATCATGCTACTCATAGGACTGAAACACCTAACACTTATCCATTTATGCTACTAAAGTGGATTCTTTATCATCCCCATATTTTCCCTTAAATAAATGAACTTTGTTCTTCCAAGGGCCTTGGTAAGGATGTTTGCCACATGTTCTCCTGTAGGAGTGTAGCTCTATTGTACAACTCCTCGTTGGACACAGTCTTTGACAAAGTGACACCAAATATCAATGTGTTTTGATTGATCATGAAATACTGGATTCTCAAAGAGCTTGATACAACTCTGATTATCACACATGATCCTGGTCACCTCCATCCTACCTCTGAATAGGTTCACAAGAAATTTTCTAAGCCATATGGCTTCACACGAAGTTGTGCTAGCGGCCATATATTCTGCTTCAGCTGAGCTCACAGCTACGGATTTATGTTTCCTACTACACCAGGAGATCATCCCTGATCCAATGTTGAATCAATACCCAGAGATACTTTTCCGATCTACTAAACTTCCAGCCCAATCTGCAGCAGTAAACCCACTCAGTCTGATATCATTACTTATGTTGTATAAGAGTCCATACTCGATTGTTCCCTGTATATATCTGAGAACATGTTTGGCTTCTGCCCAATGCGCCCTCTTCGGTTCCACCATGAACTAATTATGGGTGTTGACAACGTAACAAATGTCTAGCCTGGTATTGACCAGATACATCAGGGACCCTATGAGCTGCATTTATAACATGGGATCAACATCCTTGTCTTCTGATGCATCAATTTTCTTCCAGTTGGTGATCATTGGAGCAACCATAGGCCTACAATCCTGCATCCTGAATCTCTTTAGATTTCTGTAGCATATCTCCCTTGTCCAAGGAAGGTCTCACCCTTTTTCTTCCAAAATTCCAACCCTTGGAAATAATGCATCTATCCCAAATCCTTCATGTTGAATTTTGTGCCTAGATTCTTCTTGCAGTCCTCGATGAACCTGGATGATCCTGTTAGGAAGAGATCATCGACATATAATACTAGGACTAGAGTCTCATTCTCTACAACCAGATAGTAGAGATTTGGATCTGCATCACTCTTGACGAACCCCATCTTCTGCAAGTAGCCATCAATTTGACCATACCATGCTCTAGGTGCCCCTTTGAGCCCATATAAGGCTTTCTTCAATCTACATACATGAGATTCATGTGTCTTAAAGCCTTATGGTTGTTCAATGTATACTTCCTCTTCTACCACTCCGTTCAAGAATGTCATTTTGACATCCATCTAATGAATCTCCCACCCCATCTGTGCTGCAAGAGATATCACGGTTCTAATAGATGTATACCTAGATACTGGGGTGAAGGTCTCTTCGTAGTCTATTCCTTCCTTCTGAGCATACCCCTTGTTGGTCACTTTAATTGCTTATTAATTTAAACAACCAAGTGCTACATGAATTGTCAACCCAGGGAAATCTGTGTATTTCAAAGGCAATCACACACTGTATATGCTCAATCTCAAAAGCAATGAAAAGTTATAGAAACACTTAAACTAATCACACCTTGCTTTAAACAAAATGAAGTTCTACTCTGAGTTACAGTAGGAACAATCTCTTTATTGTAGACAATTATCAACAGAATCCTGGATTACATTAAAAAGAACAATCTAGGAAAAGAAATTAATCTGCAGAGGAAAAGACTAGTTGTGCTATAAGAGAGAACAGGACCGTATTCCCCAAGCAGGAATCTTCAGCACATGTTTCTAATTACCATGCTTCACAAACTCACTCTGGAAAACCGATTAAAATAATCATTGATTACCTATGAATAAATTTATGGAAACAATGCAATAATCAAATAGAAACAGAGTTTCAGCAATAAATACAGAGTTCCAATAACGCATAAGCAATTTCAACAAATAGAGTTTAACAAGGTATGAATGAAAAAATAATACTTAACACACTGTAGGAATTAATGGGTGAATCTTGTGAGGAAGGTGGGCCCTTTCCTTCTCACAAGATTCCCCAGAAAAAGGAACTAAGAAGGAATGCTCATAACAATATTTTATTCATCTGTCAATGTATCATATTACAAAAAGATTCAAGTTCCTTTACTCCTAGCTAGACCTTCCTGTAGTATGTTCTTCCCCCTCTAATGCTGATGTCTCCTCTATTTAAAGAGGATACATCTATTATACATTTTATTACATTATAAATCCTATTCTTAACCCGATATGCTAAAATAGGATAATTGGTTCTTCCATTAACAAAATGTTGTTACAATGGTTGTGACAATGCTGACTTTGGAATGTATTTGTTGTGGCCAGTGTAACAGCTCCTTCGATGATCTCTTCTTGTTGTTGCCGAATCTAAAATCCAAATCACATGTTGTTTTAGCAAGGGGATTTGCACATTATTCTAATTGTTTCAACAACATAGACCGCAATGATAAACCTACAGTCTTCAGACTGTTTCAGCAACTATATATTTCCGATCAATGGTTAATTATGAAAGTAATGTAAAATTATATGTAAAACAAATTAAACATATAGTAACAAGAAGAAATGTTATATACCTTTGGAAAATGGATTAAAGTGATAACATAGACTTTAAATATAGGTTGAAAAAGGATGGAATGATAGCAAAATATATGAGAAAAAAGGGACAATGTAGGGTCCTAACACCCCTTAACCACAAACCTGACTTTGTATTTTTCTACACCGTCATCTGCAGCGTATTTGATCTTGTAAATCCATCTTGAACCTACCACTGATCTGTCTTGAGGCCTAGGCACTACTTCCCAAACATTATTCGCCATTATAGAGTTGTATTCCTCCACCATCGTATCCATACAAACTTGATGTTGAGAAGCCTCCTTAAAACTAGAAGGTTCCCAACCTGAGCTACTAAGGCCTGATATCTATTTTGTTGTCTTTGCTCCCTTTTAATGTTCCTGGGTGCACCAATGAAATCTTTTGCATCCCATAGAATCTGTCGAAGTTCTCTACTCGTTCTTCCTCTAGTAGTAGCTACATTTGTTAGCTCTTCCTCTTCTTGTGATTCCTCCTGTTCTGAAGGAGAATTCCCTGTATTGGCTTCCGCTGGTTCAAGAGTTTTGACCAACGGCTCATCTTTTGGATGCTCCTCTGAAGGAATTTCTTGAGATTTTCTGAAGGCCCTGTCTTCCATGAACTTCACATCTCGTCGAACTACTACCTTCTTGCTCCCTAGAATATAGATTCTGTATGCCTTAGCATTCTCGCTATATCCCACAAGATATCCTTTCTCTGCAGTCTGATCTAACTTCTTCCTCTTCTCCTAGGGTATATGACAATATGCTAAACTCCCAGATATCCTAAAATCACTAACTTCAGGTGTCTTCCCAGTGAAGACCTGCTCTGGAGTAACCTTGCCCACTGCCATATGAGGAGTTTTGTTCTGGACATAGACTGTCGTGTTGCATGCTTCTACCCATAGGAATTTAGGCATATGTTGATCATACATCATAGCCCTAGCTGCTTCCACAATAGTCATGTTCTTTCTTTCTACTACTCCATTCTGCTCCAGATTGTAAGGAGTTGTCCACTCTCTTCTGATGCCCTCCCTAGAGAAAAAATCGGTGAAGTCCTTGTCGACATACTCTCCACCATTGTCTGAGTGCAACACTTTTATTTTCTTTCCTTTCAGATTCTCCACTAGAGCCTTGGACTCTTTGAATCGACAGAAAACCTCATCCTTGGTTTTCAGAAAATAGATCCAAGTCTTCCTAGAATGGTTGCCGATGAAGGTGATGAAGTATTTGGCACCACTAAGAGATTTTGTGGACATCGGTCCGCAGATATCTGAGTGTATTAATCCTAGTACACTCTTCGCCCTATTTTTCCTTCTAGGAAACACTTCTTTGGAAAACTTTCCTAGAGCACACCCTCTGCATACATCATCTCGTTCTGTACTAAGATCTGGAACTCCTGTTACAGTTTTCCTGAGAATTCTCAGAGCCCCATGGTAAAAATGTCCTATCCTTCTGTGCCATAGTTCATTCAAATCCTTGTCTCCATTACTTCCTATCAGTGCCATTGTGATTCCAGCTGCGACCTGTACAACCTGTTACTTCTGATTCCGATATGCACCTTCTTTTTCCAACTCGGGTGTTTAACATATACTTTCTCCTTAATGAAGAAAACGTCATAGCCCTTGCTTTTAAGTTGAGATACGAAAAGTAAGTTCATCCCTAGTCTTGGCACATGTAGTACATTGGTAGCTCGGAACCTCTCTCCCGTTTCTGTTTGAAAAGCTATAGTACCCTTCCCTACTGGGGTAAATTTTTCCTTATTCCCCATGGTGATCTGAAAATTCATTCTTTCCTCTTGATAATTTGAGAAACATTCCCATATTCCTGTCATATGCCAAGAGGCTCCACTATCTATATACCATACCCTTGATGATGTAGAGCTTGCTACGCAAACAACTTCTTCTTCCAATCTGGAAGCTAGCATAGAGAAATCGAAATTTCTATCTCTTGTGCAATCTTATGAAAAATTGCACGATTCTCTAGATACCACGTTGAAATTTCTAAGTCTAACGCGTTAGATATTTTCCTGCACTATCTAGTTTATTTCACCTAATTGTTTAATTATTGAACAAGTTATTTAACCATATAAATACTAAAATAAACACAAATGCAGTCTGAACCATCTACAGATCATCAACTGAAAGAAATAGACAAACACACAAGGGACACTCGACTCTCTCTGAGTCTCGATTTCCCTCTAGAAATCATCCTACCATCTATCGAACCGCTCCACTCCGATCCTTTTGCTCCTGCAATACTGATCTGGATTACTTGGCTAGAAATCTACCTAGGTAGTGAATCCTTCTACCTTGGTTCTATCTCGTTAGGTACTGTTCTTCTTCGATAGCAACAACAACCCACCAGTTTCACAATACACAATCTACCCGCAACTCCCTAGGCCCCAGCAGCTGAAGAAACTGAGCCTCTTAGCTTTGTGCAATCCCGGTAGTGGCTAAATCGCTCCTCTGGTCAACTGCGTCACTCCTACTTGGTTGAGCAAGATGATGTGGCTCTTCGTGAGCCTCTTATGCCTCTCACTACTTCTGTGATGACCCTTGCTCTGGATTGGAATGATGACGCGAGCCCTTTGCGTCACTCCTTCTCTACTGCTTTCTGCTTAGGAACAACGTCTGTCTCTCAAGATAGTTGTTTCTGTTGTAAATTATCTGATTTAGCTGGTGCCTTCAGCTCTCTTATGATATGCAACCCTATGATACCATGTTCTTGATCCATAATTGATTTTCCTTTCCAATCTTTTCTCCAATACCATGTGAAAAATTCTGAACATAAATTCTAATGTTGTAGTAACTAATTTATTTTACCTACTTATTTTCGATGAGTTATTTACAAAATCCCTCCAGTAAATATTAAAATAAATTCCACTGCATATATCACACCACTATACAGAAACAAATACACGCACAAGAATCAAACACATCAATACAATTATTTTTGGACAATTGTCCCCAGAAAAACCTAATGCGGGAAAATCAGTGCAGCAATGGAGGGCTTTATTAATCTTCAACAACATTCACTTTTACAGAAATATTTTACATTGACACTAGGAGAAAACACCTAAGACTTTTATTTGAGGCTTTCTGACACCCTGGAGGACTTCCTTTCCCAACTGCGTCATCCTGCTTGGCTCTGCGTTGTTCTGTCCTTCACTGCGTCCATGATCTGGTCTCCCTCTGTGTTGTCTCTCTGAGCCCCTGCATCACCCTTTCTAAACTTCTTGACTACTGCTAGTCACCCCCTCTTCCTCCACCCTACAACTCTCCCTCTGAAATAGATTTTCCTTCCTTTCTGAGAAAATCGATTTTCCTTGGGATACAGAGTATCTGTTGGTGTGTCTCCAAATGACCCTCAAGTCTTCTCTTATACTTTTCCTGTTGATGAATCAACAGTCGAGATTAAGTCCATAATCAACGGTTAAGATTAAAATAGACTTGATCCTCGTCTCTTAGAAGCTTCCCATCCTTATTTTATTAATACCCATTAATATTTTTATTTTCCTAAGTTTAGACTTAGGAACCCATTGAAAATATTAATTATTTTAAATACTCCTCATCCGGATGGAATTTCCCAAAACGATTTCTGGGTCTTGGAGATCTCATGTTCTTTAGCCTCTCCACTAATTTTCATGGCTAAAGCACATCCGATGCTACCCCAAATCAACAATTAGGCCATTTTTTCTTATTTACAACATTGTTCTTAGCCTTCTAGCTAGCCTTAATTTCTAGTGTGTTTTTTTCTTTCTCAAAGCAATGTTTCAACTTCTTCATGGCATCCTTCAAAGTCAATGGTTCCAACAACTCAATTTTATCTTTGAATGCCATTGGTAGCCCACTAATAAATCTTTGAATCTTGGCTTTCTCATCTTTGAGATAGGGCACATACCTTAGTAGTTCCAAGAACTTAGTAACATACTCATCATTTGTTAATTGCACCATCTTGAGTTCAAATAACTCTTTTGTCTTGCTATCATAATAGGACTTAGACAGATATTTCTCTCTAAAGAGCTTCACAAATTTTGTTCAAGTCATTTTTCTCTCAATAATGTCTCCAACATTTTGCATGTTTTCCCACTATATTTCTACTTTTCCTTTCGAGTTGTAGGTGGCAATCCTAGCTTTCATATTTTCAGAATAGTCATGAATTCTAAAACAATTCACCATGCCAATAAAACAAGCTTCTGCCTCTTCTAATTTTTTCATTTCCCCATCAAATGTGGGTGGCTTGGCATTCTTAAACTCCTCAAGAATTTAATCCTTTTCCTCTCTTTCCCAATGGTGATGATGGTTATAATAAGAGTGATGGTGGTGCCTTCTGGTAGTAGAACTAGATGGTTTTCTAGAATGATGCACATGAGTGTTGGATCTTTCTCTTGGGGTACTCAATGATGCATTTCCCAACACAATGTCCTCACTTTTAGGCCTATGCCTCTTCTCATACCCACTACCATCTACCCCATTTGTATTCTCTTTTGAATCTTGGGGGTTCCTTCTGTCTTTATGACTAACCCTCATCTCAGGTTTTCTTTTCCTCTGTAATCTAAGAGGATTTGCAGGAGGACTATGTTTATCTCAGCTTGCCTCTCTTGAGCTCTTACTAACCTCTCATTATCTGCTTTGAAGCTTCTAACTTTAGATCTTAGGCTCCTCAAGGTATCCATCCAATCTAGAGAGTGACCCCCCCCCTTGGTCAACTGATATTTCTTCTTCATTGGCCCTAACCTCATCACTTCCATGTTGTGATTGATCAAAACAGTACCACACCATTCTAGTCCTCATTTTTGATTTGCCTTTATCTTATGTTGCTTGTGATGTGTTGTCAACCACACACATTGTTAGATTTTTCATGTGATAAATAAATAAACACAATAATGATCATGAACCTTGCATTCATGGAGTTGTCATGGAGATTTCTGTTGTGACATAACAACCATGTTAGTATACCCATGATACTCAATATTTTATCATATTTTCAAGAAACATCAATAATTAATGCATAATTAACAATTAAACAACAAAATTATGCCCCTGCTCCTACTCTTATAAAGCCACTATAATGGTCCATCTACACCAAACAGTCCAATTTAGTGCATGGTTATAGAAAAACAACAAATCATTAACTGTAATATATAGGCTTGCAAAATTCACAAATTATTACAGTTGTTAATTTGTTCAACCATGCTATTTGTTTAGTCTTTTACAATGTTAAATAAATTGCAAGGTTAATTCCACCTATTAGTCCTGCAATCACTTTATTAGACTAGTTTTTAAAACCTAAACAATTTGTTTAGATATTTTCTAAAAAAAAATTACTTGCTCATTGTAGGGCCTATCCAGTCCAATTGTTAAACCTAGATGCTCTGATACCACCTGTAATAACCACACCCAACTTACCCCATTAGGATGGTTGCTACTGCTAATCCAACTCCTCTTGTACTGTCAGAAGAATTGGATAATAATAATATTTTTTTCTTTTATATTCATTTTACTTGTCAATCCCCCTTCATGGATTTTAATTTATTCACTTAATCTTATGGTTCCCCATTTTCACCTAAGCATCTGACTCAGATCTTCATCACTTCAATTTATTTACTTATGAGTAAATTATTCCATATATATGTTTATTTTGTTTATGGATTCCTTAGCAAGGTCTCAGTTGCCATTACAATGTTATAAACATACACACACACACACATATATACACATATACATTCTTTTTTAATTTTCCCGACTATCTATTAGTGATCTTTATGCCTACGGTGGCCCCCACACCACATATGCGTCCTTGGCGTTGATAGAAAATAGCCACGTTGTTTTCATTGATGGTCCCCGCCAACATCACATAACAAGCGTGCAGGTTCTGGGTGGATCCCCGCACGTTCAACGATGGAGCCATTGCATGCTGATTCTGGCAAGGTAACATGTGAGAATTTTATGAGGGAGGTCACCCCCCATAATAGGTAGTAAGAGGAAACCATCGATCACCAGATCAACAAATCATGATTATTTTGGTGAGTCAAGCCCCTTTTCCCAAATTTACCATAGGTACCCCCTGAAGGCAGTTTCTGATTCTGGTGAAACCTCTAGTGGGCACATAATGGCAAAGGCACCCACACTTTTGACCTCCTCCCTCAGCTAATAGTAACCTGCCATGAATCTCGCACTGAGGTCTCGCTAACGCCCATGTGCCATGTCACCCCGGTCCCATTATCCAGGCGTTCTCTCAATCACTTTTCTGTGCACCTCTGGATGGGACCTTTGGGCCACGTGGAGCTTGTGGGCCATCCCTTTGCACTCCCTTGCTTTTGGTTTGCCCCAACATAGTAATGTCATGTCACCTCACGCTTATTCATCCTACCACTATCCTTGGGTGTTCCTTCTACACCTTCGAGGTGGGGACTACTGGGACACATCATCCCGTCCCCATTACCCCGATGCCAATATTATTTTGTCATGTCACTACGTTGTGGAGCCCTGGTGGTCCCACCATGCACTCGTCTTTGGCATAAATAAAAATTAGTCATGTTTCCTGGCTCTATGGACCCCTCCTTCTATTAAAATATCTGACAGCCAGGATTGTGAGTGGCATATCAACGACTTGCGCGGGGGGTACTCCTCCCCACTGATGTCATAAGGGGGGTGTTGCACCAAAATTTGGGTTGTCGATCACAAAAACCATATCAACGACATGTGCGGGGGGTCTCCCTCCCGCTGACTTCACAAGGGTAGGGCCACACACATCATAGGATTACCAAGTAGCAGATATCTGTCATTCATTTGGACAAGGGCCCCATGCCCGGTCATAACACTTAGGCACCTGGGATTAAGTTCCTTATGCCTTTGCCCATCGCTCAATCATAGCCATATGGGCATGAATCCCTACCCCAACAATTATTTCCCCACGGGCCTTTGACTATGGCCATTAAATTTTGTGCCTCCAGATCTAGTCAAAAGGACCAATCCTCAGCCGACATGTCATGGGCTCTAACAATCCCGACGACTCCTATAACTTAGAATATGCGTATAATTTTCTAAATATTTCAATCGCCTACAAGCCTATAGGATATTCATTTTCCTCCATAGGGTAATGGTTAAACATACCACGTCGGGTTTGACAATATCACCCATAGTGTCATGAGTTTGTCACCAGTGCTTAACTCAACCACACACACACACACACATATATACACGTTCTCACTGTCAACAAAATTTAAAACACGTAGTATATATATATATATATATATATATATATATATATCCCTGCATATAAATCATTAGATCAAAATCTCAATCATAAGGACCATTTAAATAGAATCCCATTCTATTGATTTACATTAGTTCACTATGCATCAATTCAACAACTAATATAGATTGACATGAAAAACCCATACATATATAAATATATTCCATAATATAGGTTACGAGTTTAGGAATTATATTGTATTAGAAATAGATATGTGGGAAACTGAGTCTGGGACAAGGATTTTCTGGCCAACCTTAGACAGTTTCAGCCAAGTTTACTTACTATCACCCTTGATTTAGATTCCAGAGACTAAGGGGCTTGCTCCAAGGATTAAAACATCAACTGCCAACTGAAACGGGGAATCCAAAATACCTCCTTCCTCCACCCACCATCCACTTAGTAGATCAATGGTGCATAGGGAGTCCAAAGGCTTATTGCCTCCACCCGCCAACCATTCAACGATGGCTAGAAAAAACCACACAGGGAATCTAGAGGGTTCCTCTCCACTCAAGGACACATAAGAAATCCAAAGACCAACTGTCTCCACCCAAGAATGTCGAGGGAATCAAGAGAGGCAAGTCTCCACCCTAATAACAGTGGTTCCACCCACTCTGGGGAATCCATAACCCACTGTAAAATCATAGTAAGAAAGGCTTCAGAGGTCCTCCCTCTAGGAATCCAAGGACACAATCCTCCACCCACACCATCAAGGGAATCCAGAGAAATACCATCTCCACCCTCTGGCTTTACAAGGACTCGAGAGGCATTTCTCCTCACCAAGGAGAGACCATCTTCATGCTAGTCATGCCAACCAAAAATAATCCTTGTCTTCTCTTCTCTTCTAAAAAATTTTCCTTCCTTTCTCTATTGTTGAATGTTTATCCTCCTCCGTCTCCTGAATAAGTTATTTTGTGTGTAAGTGAATTTGAATTTCCTTAATGAGGTCGAATTGCCTTTTTCCCTTCTCCTGCATAGTATTTGATTGTCACTTCCCTAGCTGACAGCACAATCCACTTCAACAATTTGTTTCCTCCCTGTTAGTTTTTGTAGCATCGAATGTGTTCTAGCCATGATATTTTCTGGAGAGGCTAGAATACATGTATTCTCCAATACCCAAAAATCATTTCTGGAAATTACACCTAGAGACGACTTAATTAGATTTCTTAGTCAGTTTTTAATATTTATTAAGTCTAAACTTAGGAAATATGATTAATTAATCAGAATTAATTAATTCATGGTGTGAATGTTCTAGAAACTCACATGGATCGATAGGAAAATAATATAAGCCATCGATTATGTTTTAATCGTGGTCATTGAAGTCTCAACAGAGGATTATAAGAATAATTCGATGGGGCTTGGAGAAGACACACCAAATCAGTTGAGCATTCGATTATGCTAGGAAATCGATCTCCAGAGTAGAAGCATTCAGTTACCGGAGGTGATTCAGTGAGATCGAAGCAGTGAGAGAGGGGTAGATATAGTGAGGTCGGAGGAAGCTTTTCCAGCTCCGACTAGTACATTAAAAAGAGGCAGTGATTTCCACAAATAGGTAGCGCAAATCCCTCTTGGGGAGATTTTTGTTTTGCTGGGGAGAAGGAGAAATTATCAGCCAAAAGTTGGGCAGAGGGTTTGGAGGCGAAGTGTATTTAAGTTTCCTAGATAGTAGCTGATGAGACAGTGAGAGGAGATGCAGTTACAAGCTTGTGGGACACAGTAATTGCGTAGGCTGATGCAGTAACTGCGTAGGCTAATGCAGTGACTGCACAGACAGATAAAGGAGAAGCTCAATTCAAGCTAAGGTCAATGTTCGATCGCCTGTGGAGTGAGAAATTTTTCTCACTAGTTATTATTGCCAATTTTTTCTCTATTTGGATTTCTCGTTTAAGCATCCATAGATTGTACTCAGTTTTTGCTGCTGCATAATATCAAACCCCTCAGTTTTTGCATCAGTTTTCCCGAATTGGGTTTTTCTGGGGACTTAGTCCAAAAATAATGGTGTATTTTGTGTGTGTGCATCTATTTTTTTATTTCATAGTATTTTAATTGTGAAGGTTGCAGTGTATTGAATTCGGTATTTTTCATAGCACACAACAAGTAAATTGTTTAATTGAATTTATAATTAGAAGAATTAACATCAATTGTCGCAATAGGATTTAGGGTTAGCCAAATTTTCACACTCCCTGCCTTGTGAGCGTTCTCCAAGGAAGCATGGTCTGTGTACTTTTTTTGCAGTCCCATTAACTTCAAGAAACCATTCCACTAAAACACACCAACCAACCTTTAATGGATGTCAAAGAAATTTCAGATTTCCCGCACAAGGAAACCTTGACTATCCCAAGCAAGAAACCTCCTCGGCTCTGGAATATGTGTCCCTTTGACTAAGTTTAATTTTAATTTTCTTGTAAAAATATTTGCATTGAATTCTTCATGAGATAGTCATGGTTGGGGTTGTCATAGTTTGCTTTCATTTTCTTTAATTCTAGCACAACTTCCTATTTTTGGCAATTTTTCGGGTCCTAAAATTTTGGAGTCGTTTCGAGGCCCTAAACAACATTGTTTTGGACAAATTACCAAGTGCATTGCCCAGTGTGCAAGGGTTTTCCAAGAAAATTAGTTGTCCTCAGATAGAACTTTCTAATGAGGTATCGTGTGCACCAAATGGAGATCATATATGACCCTGAAGTTAGTGTTCCAACTAATCCCAAAGGGGCCCACAAAATTTTGGCACTTCATCTCCTAAGGTTAGGTTTTTCGATGTTTATGGTTTTCATTGTTTCGCAATAATAAAAAGGCCTCTAAGCCTCATTTTAACACGGTCCATAAGGCATGTAGTCGTCACATCTCTTCTTAGAGATAAGCTTCCATCGCACAAGCTAGTTTGTTTACATCATGCATGTAAACAATTTTCAATATCTATTATTAATTGATTCAAGTTTACTTTTCATTGTATCTCTATGTTTCTGTTTAAATATCTATTTCATTTCATTCCTGCATAAATTTGGATTAATGGTATTAGTGTTTTCTTCACTTTCTCAAATTTTCTATGCATGTCCTCAACGAGGTCAGAGTATAAGGAGTTGGGACTTGAATTGGTTGAGCCCTTGCAAGACCGACCTCACCGACCTCGACGACCTCCCATGGTAGAAGAAAAGAAAGACGAGGGAGAAAGAAATCATGTCAAATTGTTGCTCGAAGAAGCCTTCAAGCCACAAAGGAATGAAATGATGGAAAAACCTTTGGTTGTTACTAGTGGGCGAAGCGTCTTCATCCACTTTGGAGGCGTCGCCCCCTTTAAGGTACAAGTTAACTTTGACATTCCCATATTTGAAGGCTAGATAGACATTAATATCCTAAATAGATGGTTAAATATACTGGAAGGATAATTTTCAGTCCATAATTTTTCCAATAGGGAAAATATTACTTTTGGGCTCCTCAAAGTCACCCCCGCATCAAGGACTAGTGGGAAACCTATTGTGAGTAAAGGGACGAGAAGGAACCTTCACTATTTTCAGCTGCACCCACTTGGAATTCATTCTAAGATTTTCTCAAGGAACAATATTACCTTGTCGAGAGCTATGAAGATAAGTGCATAAAATGGACCACTCTACGGAAGCAAAGGGACCAAGACATGTCAAGTTCATAAATATTTTTCATACCCTACGCACGAAGTTGGGTATCAAGGACTCTGAGCGACATTTGGTACTCAAGTACCGTGGTTGTCTGCACATACAACTCTAGGCAGAAATGGAGTTCCTCAACATCTCCTTGCTTGGCACGGGGTACCAATATGCTATCAAGATCGAGCATAAATTTAAACAAAATAAGTGAGACTTTGAATCTATGAATCCGTAGCAGTACAAAAGTACATCCAAGTTGCAAAACAAAGTACCGATCCAAGAAGTAATGACCCAGGACAACCCATCGAAACCATAATAAAAAAATAGCAGCGGAAAGATGAAGAAAGACACTAAGAAAGTAGTGTGGGTTCCATAAGAGCCCCACTCACAACACAAATGAGTGTCACGCAAAGCAGTCACTGGTGGTCGAGCTAAAAGCTTCTGAATCAGATACATGTTTGGACTCAGAGTCAAAACCTGATAATGGGGAAATAGATCATTAATGTAGAATCCATCGCCACTGTTGCCACCACCAAGGTCAATAAGATTGAGATGGAAGATACTGAAAAGGGTGAGTGTCTCTTCCACTCACAAATGCAGGTGAAGGGTTTTTCGATGCAATCCATTGTTGACAACAATAGTCAAAATAACCTCATATGAATTGAGGTCATGAAGATTTGGGCCTACCAAAAAAACCACACCCACAACCATACACCATTGAATGGCGCTGCCAAGGGCAAGATCTTCACGTAAGCGAGTAATGTTGCCTGCCCTACAACATCAAGCCCTTTACAGATGAGGTATTGTGGTAGTTTTTCCCCTTGAATTTTTTGACGTATTATTAGGCCAACCATACTTGTGGAATCATCATGTTGTGTATGAGTCTAGGCCTCACACTATTATTATTACTTTTGGCCGTAATTTATACAGGATACCAATGTAGCCTCGCCTACTGCCATTTCTTTGATTTCTGCCAATAAATGTAGTAAGATCATCTCCCAGATCGAGAAGTTTGTTTTCTTTCTGATTTTCTCCCAAAGTAAGGGAAATATCATGGCAACATCCATGGCCTTGAGGAAGGGTTCCTCCATGAAGCATAAGAAGGTGGATAAGGTCATGGAAGAATACAGGAACATCCTCTCCTCACCAATAGGGGTACCTTTGCACTTTCAGGTGAATCATTCTATCGATCTAACTCCCGGAGCACCTCTACCAATGGGCCAATATACCACTGCACTATTCTAGAAAATGAAGAAATCAAGCGGCATATCTATAAGTTGCTACAAAAAGAGAACATCTAACCAATTTCCTCACCTTGTGGGAGACCAATTGTACTCGTATAAAAGAAGGATTTGACTTGGAGACTCTGCATTGATTATAGGGCCTTAAATAAAATCACTACCAGGAATAGGTATCCAATTTCATGGATTGATGACCTTCTTGACCAAATCAAGGGAGCCAAGTACTTCATCAAGATTGATTTGAAGCCTAACTATCACCAGGTTCAAATAGAACCCAAAGATGTATGGAAGATCGCCTTCAAATCCAAGGATGACCTTATTAAGTGGTTGGTCATGCCCTTTGATTTGACAAATTCCCCTATAATTTTTATGAGGTTGATGGATGACATCTTGCGGCCCTTCACCATCTCGTTCATGATTGTATCTCTAGATGACATCCTCATATTTAGCCAGAGTTGAGAAGAGTACTTGCAACATATTTGACACGCCCTTCAAAATTAACCCTGCAACAACACAACTATGTGCCAACTTGGAGAAATGCACCTTTGGCATGAATCAAGTCCAATATCTGGGTTCAAAGTTGGCCAGCTCCTACACCAAGGCAATTGACTCACCTGGGACCAAGTTTAACAGAAGTTCCCCCATCTCATGGAAGCACTCAACGTAATGGAGACCATTTCTTCCTAAGAGGGGAGCATTGATCCAAGTGGATATTGGGGGCCACCCACCTATTCCACTTGGACCCCCAACACTATTTCCTTTCAGTTTCTTTAATTCTAGAACAACTTTCTCTTTTTGGTAGTTTTCAGGTTCTAAACTGCTAGAGTCATTTTGAGACCCTAAACGATGTTTTTTGGAAAACATGTCAAGCCCATGCCCCATAAGTTAGGGTTTGTTGAGAAGATTTGTTGTTTGTGGATAGATCTTCCTAACGAGGTATCGTGCGCACCAAACATAGATCATATGCCCAAATTATGACCCCGAGATGTTAGTGTTCCAACTAATCCCAACGGGGCCCACAAACTTTTGTCACTTCATCTCCTAGAGTTAGGTTTTTAGATGTTTAGGGTTTCCATTATTTCTCAATAATAAGAAGGCCTCTAAGCCTCATTGTAACACATTTCAAAAGGAATGTAGTCATCACATCTCTTCTCAGAGATAAGTTACCATTGCCTAAGCTAGTTTGTTTCCATCCTACATGGAAAAAAAAAATCAATATCTACTATTAATTAATTGAAGTTCAATTTTTTTGTAGCTCTGTGTTTCTTTTCAAATTTTTATTTTGCTTCGTTCCTGCGTAACTCTAGATCAGAGTGAGATTTGATTCTCCTTTTTAAATCATTTTGAAAAAACACAATAAGTACAAATTTTTTACTCCTATATAAATCTCAAGAGCTACTCTCCTTCACTTTATCCCTATCTTTTTATATAAAGTGATATATAAGAATGATAAAGAAATAGTGGCAACACTACCAAAAAATTAATCCAACAATGCTGATTATATCCCTATTAACTTAATAATCACATAAGTTATATAGACATAAGGCTTGCTATTTTGATAATGTTAACATATATGACTCATATTAACAATCCCATAAATTATATAAACATAAGACTTGGTATTTGGATCATATTAAAATATATGACTCATATTAATAATCACATAATTATATAAACATAATATTAACATATATGACTCATAATAAATATACTGAAACATATAAAAAAAAAAACCATAAAATATGGACCCAATCATTTTTCTTACCTCGAAATCCATATAACACAACACAAGAAGCAAAAGGAGGATTCATGGCCCAAAAAGGTAATCACATGAGTTTAAAAAGTTTAATAACTCTTACTCATAAGTAAAACCATCGTAATCCGTTTAGAATTCACACACATATATGCATACAAAAGTAAAGTAAATTGCACTCTTAAAGACAATTGATTTCATGTAATATTGGCCACAAAACACAATGAACTATTAGCTCCAATTAATTATACCCATAGCAATGGTTCTTTGATCTCTCACATTGTTTATATCGCTTAAAAATGTCCCAAAAAAAAGTGGCATAACCTTTTTTAACTATAAGGTATTATATGATTTTCAAGCAAGGAAATTATTAATGAAAGGTTAGCCCATGACAAGGAAGAAGGCATGAGTCGAGCCAATTAGAAGTAAGCTATCCAACCATATACTACACATCTTATTTATAACATAGTTGGAAACATTAGTCAAAGGGGTAAGTATCCTCTTGTATCTAGTTGGAAACAATAGGAGCACTCTATCCACATTGCATTCCTTGAAAAAATCAAGGAACATGCAATTTCATTTACTTTTTTACTTTTGTAAAGTGAATAATATATTAATATAATTTTAGCTTAGCCTAGGTTTTTTT
Organism: Pinus tabuliformis; assembly: GCA_031772625.1. Classification (NCBI taxonomy): domain Eukaryota; kingdom Viridiplantae; phylum Streptophyta; class Pinopsida; order Pinales; family Pinaceae; genus Pinus; species Pinus tabuliformis. The sequence goes on along the minus strand of CM062814.1, from coordinate 695,065,242 downwards.
ACCTATTTTATAATCCCAATTAAAATGTAGTTTGCCCAATTGTCACAAAATAAGGCTTAAGGCATGTGACCAATAATTACATATCCTCAATACCACAAGATAAGAGATGCAATTTATTTTAAAACTACTTTGCTTGCATTTGTGTTTGATATTTTCTCAATATTTAATCTCTCAAGGGGCAGTGGTACACTTGAGAACTCTATTGTAATGGGGATGAGCATCCAAGAGTACTTATGCAAACATAGACATATCAATTCCAACCATTAATTCCAAAACATTAATTGAACTAAGTACATACATATATTACCCTCTTTATTGGGATATCGTACATATTAGATACCTCACCATGTACAACTTTTTATTAATTCATAATGAGTTATTAATTCATAAAAGTAATTTTGGCCAAAATGGTCAAACATAGGTTTTGATCCAATATTTACATTTTTCATGTGGGAAACACATACTTTCTCTCTCAAGAAATTTAATCCTAAAAAAATAGAAATGGTATCATTTCATAACTACAACATCTTTACAGGTCAAAGATCGAGGACTTTACCCATCTTATTGGACTTTTACCATTTTCAACTTCAACTTTGGTACAGAAGATTATTATTCAATTAATTGATATTTTAAATACATATATAATTATTTAACTCTATATATATATGCATAATTATATTTAAAAATATTAATAAATTAAAAAGAAAATAACTAATTACAAAAATTGAGGTGCGGATATTTTTAAATAGATTGAAAAGATGAATTATTTTTGTAAAAATAATTATTTAGAAATTATAAAAGATAATGTAAAGTGAGTAGAAAATAATAAAAAAAATTATTTCCATTTAAATGTTTAAAATTTGTAGTATTAATATTGATATGAATGTATGGGTTATAATTAAGTTGATATAGTATTTACAAAGATATATATAGATAAAATAAATTCTCAATTTGATTTATTTTTTTGTAAAACAAGAAAAAGAAGGAGGTAATTTTTGAAAACTCAATGAATGAAATCAATTGGAAATATATGGGGTATTATACATCTTGTCACTATCAAATAGATTTTACAATAGATTAAGATTTTTCTAGTATTATCTAAGACTAATAGCTTTTAGAGATATCTAGGAATAACAAGAATTTTCTAAAAATATCTAGATTAATAACTTTTAAAGTATTCTTCTAAAAATATCTTAGACAAATAACATAAGAGATTATTTTTAAAACTTCCCCTTAATCTCAACTGTTACATTCATTAGAATTGACAATGCTTAACTGTTGTCTCTGAAACTCAAAAAGAATTATTCACAATGAATTGGCAAAGATATTTGCTAGGTGATCTTCGGATCCACAAAATTGAAGAAATACATCACCATTGTTGACAAACTCGCAAATGAAGTGATAATGATTGTCAATGTGATTTATTTTCCTGTGACAATGCAATTGTTAAACTATTGTCGCAAAAAATAAAAGTTGGCTCCTTCTCCATATGTATGAGATCTTTCAAAAGTCTTCTTAGCCACACTACATGGTGTGATGTTGTAGTAGCTGTTACATATTTTGCTTCTATGGAATATATTGAGACAATGGGCTATCTCTTAAAAGCTTATGAGATCAATTTGTTGCCCAAATGAAAAACATATATTGATGTGCTTTTCCTATCATCAATACTACTAGCAAATTCAGTATTTGTGTATCTAATAAGTGTGTTGTATTCAAAACTTGTGTATTGTAATCCATAATTAGTTGTACTTGCAATATACCTCAAAACTCTTTTCCAATTTTCCAGTCAGATTCCTTGGGAGACTCCATAAAAATGAAGATATAACTAAATGCATGCATAACACAAGTGGTAACGTATATGAGGCTACCTACAAGTCTTTTATGCAATGTTGAATCCACTAGTGGTCCATCATATTGCTTACTCAATTTGGTTCCTATTGCAATAGGTGTCTCTACTAGTTTTCATTTTTTCCATTATGAACATCTTTAAGATGTTTGTAGCATACTTTTATTGACCTATGAAAAACATTTGGGAAAATTGCTTGACTTCAATTCCTAAAAAGTACTTCATGAGACCAAGGTTTGTCATCTCAAATTCTCTTTTCATGGCATCTTTGAATTCATCTAACATCATTTTTCCAATATATATCATATTCATCAACCTAAATACAAAATTTAAGGATTTTACCTTGATCTGAATTGGTATAAAAAGTGGACTTATTACTACTCATATTGAATCCGTTATTGAGAAAATATGAGTTCATCTGAATGTACCAAGCTCTTAGAGCCTTCTTCAAGCCATATAATTCTTTCTTCAACTTGTACACTTTGTATTCTGGCTCTTTTACTTCAAATCTTGGTCGGTGAACAACATACACCTCCTCTTATAGTTTTCCATCTAGAAGGTTGACCTTACATTCATATGGTAAACTAGCCATTTGTTCTAGGCGATAATGACTAGCACATCTTGAATAGTATCCAACCTTGCTATTGGAGCAAAGGTTTCACCATAGTTAATACCCGGTCATTGAGCAAATCCTTTGGAAACTAGCCTCTCCTAATTATATTTCTCTACCTTACCTTTCTCCTCCAGTTTTGTCTTGTACAACCAATTAACACTGATATTAGTTCTATTAGTTGGGAGATCAACAAGATCCCATGTTTCATTATTTTCAATAGCTTCAATCTCTTAATTCATGGCCTATACCCAATGCTCGTTTTTCACTGCCTCTTCAAAATAATTAGGATGATACGATAATAAGGAAAAAATAGCTTGTTGATCCATGCCATCACATTGCTCATATATTTACCTTAAGATCCTTGTTCTCTAATTACTCGTAGAATATTCTAACTCACTAGTAGGAGAAGGACTATTTCTCTGACTTCTCACTAAATGTGGTAACTCTTTATTGGAAGAAGGATTAACTTCTTTTCTTTGCACTTGTAACCTTGGCAATCTTGGTCGAGGGAATTGTTGTCATGAACTTTCCACTTGTTCATATATTAGGATAGATGGATTTATATTATCCTTTTCTTCATTCTCTTTATCATTTTAATATTTTTACTCCAAGAATTTCCCATCTCTTCTCACTGCAAATTTTTTAGTGGTTAGATTATACAATTTGTAGGCTTTGGACTATTCACTGTAACCAATGAAAATGCAATTTTCACTCATGTTGTCAAGTTTCCTCCTTATTTCTTCTAGTAAATGTGCATATGGAATACAACCAAAAACCCTAAAATCAGAGACACTTGACTTTGTGCCACTCCATGATGTTAGGATATTCCGACACATAGGATATAGTTAAGTTCAACTTGGTCTAGTTTAGAGTTAGGTATAGAGTTAGGTAAAGTGTGTTTCTTTACCGTTGTACATATTGTAACTTACAATCCGACGGTCACGATATGTAGTGATCCGACGGTTCACTCTCACCTCGGTATTATCGACACTTGATCCGTGGCTTGACACCCGATTGGTCCATGAGTTCTATTTAAAGCGCATGGAGGGTCATTGTTCGGGTAATCCGTGCATGAGAGAAGCTTATGTAAATTTTCATTCTTTGATTAATAAATTGTCTGTACCCACGTTGGGACAGGTCGTGGACTGTTTCCCTCCTTGCACTCTGAGGGTTTTAACCACGTCAAAAATACTGGTGTATTGATTTGAGATCTGGTTGTGAGCGGTGTCCTTTTGGTATTCTTTCTGAGGAACTTACCCTGTAAATTCCTACATGGTATCAGAGCTATTTGAGGGCCGCGTCCGTTGGTGATCCAAATCTGAAGCCGGTAGAACTGCATGCGGCTGTCGTTTCCTAGATCTGCTGTTTCTGACTGCTTTCGGGCCGAGAGGACTGCTCTGTTGCGTTCGGAGCATCTGTTTCAGTGAGGAACCCCTTTCGTTTCACGCGAAAAGGTTTCCGGTAGCCCTAGCTGCGTCATTTTTCAGATCGGGAGGTATACAGTGTTTTTTTTTTTTTGCAGTTTACTGTCATTTTCTCTCTGCTTATTTCGGTTTCGGTTTATTTAGCCTTTTTTTTTCCCGGATCTATACCTTTCATTTCTGCGTATGCTCTTTGCCCTGCGACTCTGTGTGATCTGGGCAAATCAGAAACAGAAAGAAAGGATTTTTCTCATGCGTATGCTCTTTTCCCTGCACCTTAGTGTGATCTTGGAAAATCAGAAACATTGAGAAAAATATTTAGTTTTTCGGTTAAAAGCTAACTTTGAGATTTTTTTTAAAAAATTCTAGTTTTTTGGCTAAAGCTAACTTTGAGCCGTAAGGTTCGTTTTTCTTTGCATATTCGTGTTGGGTTTTGTGTTTTGTAGGGGAAAAGAGCCTTCCCAAGGCAAGCACGCAAATCGAGGCCCCCCCCCCCCCCCCTCTCTCTCTCTCTCTCTCTCTCTCTCTCTCTCTCTCTCTCAAATATTTTGTATAGATCAATTGGTTCAAAGACTTTTTAAGAGAGTAGAGGTCTTGGGTTCAAGTCTCCATTTTGTGGGGGCGGATTTTTTCATTCCCGCACATTCGCGCACTTTGCCGGCAACGTCAACAATTTTTTTTTTCAAAAAGCCATAACTTCTTCATCCGGAAGCCTTTTTCAGAGCCGTTTTTTTTAAAACCGCCTATTTTTTCGAGATCTATCCATTGGACCACTTACTTTCAGCATCTTCAGCTTCAGTTTTTTTTTCAAAAAATGGAAAGTCCATGCCAAGTCATTCTTGACAGCACTAACTACTTCCAATGGGTAGCCTACATGGGAGATTTACTTAGAAGTAAAGGTCTCTTCAGAATAGCCACAGACCAAGAGAAGAAACCCAAAGATGAAGACAAGGCCGAAAAATGGGAAAATAGACAAGATCAAGCACGTGGTTTGATAGGAATGTCTGTTTCTCCTGATCTTAGATTCCACATTGCAGAAATTGAAACTCCTCATGAAGCATTAGAAAAACTTGCTAAAGTTTTTGGGATTAAAAATGAAATTAGAGCCCATCAACTTGAGAATGAGTTGCTTACTTTGGATCCTAATAATTTTTCTTGCATTGAAGATTTCTTGTCCAAATTCAAGACCCTTAGATATCTCTTGGAAGGTGTTAAAGTTAAGAAAGAAGATGGTAACCTTATTTATTCCATCCTTACTAAGTTGGGACCAGCCTACTCTGTATTTGTTTCCACTTTCCATTCTACAAGGGAGGCTTTCATTTGTCAAGGCAAAGACTACAAACCCCCTTCCTTTGACTCCTTTTGTGATTCCTTAATAAGAGAACAAGAAAAACTCTTACACCTTGGTCTTCTTAATCTTGGAAACTCTTCCTCGAAAGCGTTAGCCGCCCAGCAGCAACCAAATTCAAAGAATCCTAAGAAGTCTTATCCTCAAAGGAATGGTCCTAAACCAACTCAGCCTCAAGATGAAAGATCATTTCAGCAAAATGACAAGACCAATAAAAACAAATGGAAGAGGACTGACAGACATTGTAACTTTTGTAATCGAGATGGCCACTTAGAATCTAAATGCTTTAAGAAGATGGAAGCCTTGGAAGCCGCAATGAAGAAACATAACATCCATCTGGAGCCTACTTCAACTTCAACTTCCGGAACGACACTTTCTGCATGTCATCGTCAATCATCTCAGTCTGGTTATGCATTAAATGTATCTTCTTCTTCTTCTCATTCTCATGAGTGGCTCATTGATTCTGGAGCCTCTTGTCACATGGCCAAAAACCAAGCCATGTTTTCTTCTTTAAATGATTGTAACACCAAAAATATATATGTTGGTGATGATAGATCTCTTAATGTTGTAGGGACTGGAACTGTTCATCTAGACAATGGTCAGTTCAATGATGTATTATGTGTTCCAAACTTATCCTGCAACCTTCTATCTGTCTATCAGATAACTCATTCAGGTGAAGGTAAAATTGTTGAATTTTCACCTCATGATGTTGTAATCAAGGATCTAAAAGATCCTAAACAGATTCTAGCTACTGGTCTTGCTGATGATTCCAAAAGGTTGTATAAGTTTCACAACTTTGGGTCATCCCATCTTCCCTCAGTGTTTGTTGCTCATAATGATGAAGTGAGCAAACTTTGGCATGAGCGGTTTGGTCACTTAAACTATCGCTCCCTTCAGCATCTATGTAAAGAAAATATGGTGACAGGTCTTCCTATGGTATCTTGCAAAGATGGTGTTTGTTCCGGATGTGTACTCGGAAAACATCATCGGGACAGTTTTGACAAACGTGCCTCTTGGCACGCCTCAGCCCCTTTACAGCTTGTGCACAGTGATTTATGTGGTCCTCTTCCTGTTGCTTCATTCTCTGGCTGCAAGTACTTCTTAACTTTCATTGATGATTTCTCTAGACGCACTTGGGTATACTTCTTAAAACTCAAGAGCGAAGTATTTAGCACTTTTTTGGCCTTCAAAGCATTTGTTGAAAAACAATCTGGACATCAAATTCTTAAGCTAAGAACTGATAATGGTGGAGAATATGTTAAAAACGCATTCATCAACTTTTGCACCGAAAATGGAATTCAAATGCAACATACTGTTCCATACACTCCACAACAAAATGGTGTAGCTGAAAGGAAAAATCGCACCTTAAAGGAAATGGCTAATTGTATGCTGCAATCTAAAGGACTCAGTCTTAGTTTTTGGGCCGAAGCAATTAATTGTGCAAATTATATAATCAATCGCACTCCTACTAAGGTTCTAGAGAATATCACTCCAGAAGAAGCTTGGAGTTCCATTAAACCAGATGTAAGTCACTTTCGTGTGTTTGGAAGTGAAGCATGGGCCCATATTCCAGATGAAAAGCATAAAGCTTTAGAACCTAAGAGTGAGAAATGTACTTTTGTTGGATATTCTGAAGATGTAAAAGGTTATAGACTTATTCCATTTAAGTCCAAAAATGTTATCATTAGAAGAGATGTAAAATTTGATGAAAATAAATCGGCCTGCGAGCCTAGTCCGGCGGATGTGCCACCTCTTCCTATCTCTTCTATCTTTGAAAACATTTCTTCTTCTGATGATGAAAGCGAGGATGATAATCCTCCCCCACCTTCTCAGGATCCTCAACTTCCAAGATGGGTCCGTGCTACTCGGGATGCAGCAGGTGATCTTGCCGGTGATCCTACAGATCAGCGACGTACACGTTCTCAGTTTGAAAGAGCCTCTTCTTTACTGGCTCAAGCTCCAGTAAATCATGATCCTGACACTTTTGCAGAAGCTTCAGGCCATCCACATTGGGAAGCAGCTATGAATGAAGAATATCATTCATTGATGACAAATGATACATGGGATCTTGTTCCTCTACCAAAGGGACGCAAACTTGTTAGATGCAAATGGGTTTACAGAACCAAGTATGGACCAGATGGGAAAGTTGATAAACATAAGGCTCGTCTAGTTGCTAAGGGCTTTTCACAGGTTGAAGGCATTGACTACACTGAAACCTTCGCCCCTGTTGCCAAAATGAACTCTATCCGCCTTGTTCTTTCCCTTGCTGCCTCTTTAAAATGGGAAGTCCATCAGATGGATGTTAAATCTGCCTTCTTGCATGGGGACTTGCAGGAAGAAATCTATATGGAACAACCCATTGGCTTCATACAAACAGACTCCAGCCTTGTGTGTCGACTTAAGAAATCCCTTTATGGTCTCAAGCAAGCTCCTCGGGCTTGGTATGCCAAAATGGATAGCTTTCTTTTAGAATCTGGCTTTTCTAGGTGTCATTCTGACAATACTGTCTACACCAAGAAAGTGGGTGACTCTCTTATCATCCTTGTTCTTTATGTTGATGATCTTATCCTTACTGGTAGTGATCCCAACCTTATAAACCATGTGAAGTCTATCCTTAAAAAGAAATTTGAAATGACAGACTTAGGACACTTACACTATTTTCTCGGTCTTCAAGTCTTGCAATCCAAGGAAGGTATTTCCCTTTCCCAGTCCAAGTATGCTTGTGATATTCTTCGTCATTTTCACATGGAAGACTGTAAGCCAGCCCCTTCTCCCTTTCAGTCTGGAGTCAAACTTTCAGTCTCTTGTACTTCTCCTGAAGTTGATGCTACCTTATACCGTCAACTTGTAGGAAAACTCTTGTACTTAACCCATACTCGTCCTGATCTTTCCTTTGCTGTTGGCCTTGTTGCTCGTTTTATGCAAAACCCCCGTGAAAGTCATTGGAAAGCAGCCAAAAGAATACTTCGTTATGTTCGAGGTACAGTACAGTTTGGGATTCATTACAGTGCCAAAGCAGCTCCTCTGTTAGTTGGTTTCACTGATTCTGATTGGGCTGGTGACCCTGATGATCGGAAGTCTACTGCCGGTTATGTCTTCACTCTTGGTTCAGGACCAATTACATGGGCTTGTAAGAAACAGGCTGCCATTTCTCTTTCGTCAGCAGAAGCAGAGTATCGTGGTGCCGTGGAAGCTAGTAAGGAAGCCTTGTGGCTTCGTCAGATCCTATCAGAGTTTGGCTTTGAGCAGCAGCATCCAACCACACTTTGGTGTGATAATCAAAGTGCCATTCAGCTATGCAAAGATCCAGTTCAGCATCAGCGCAGCAAACACATCGAACTACACATGCACTTCATCAGAAAGCTCATTCATGACCATGTTCTTGAAGTGCAATATTGTCCAACAGATGATCAGGTTGCAGACATCTTCACAAAGGCTCTCACAGAGGCGAAGTTCACTAAACTTCGATATATGCTTGGAGTTCAGGAAGTTGTCGCTAAGGGGGGATAGGCTCTAGTGCCTCCTTCCTTCTCCTATTGTGTCATATTTGTAAATCCTTCAATCCTATCCCAAGTTGTTCTTAAGGGGGGATGTTAGGATATTCCGACACATAGGATATAGTTAAGTTCAACTTGGTCTAGTTTAGAGTTAGGTATAGAGTTAGGTAAAGTGTGTTTCTTTACCGTTGTACATATTGTAACTTACAATCCGACGGTCACGATATGTAGTGATCCGACGGTTCACTCTCACCTCGGTATTATCGACACTTGATCCGTGGCTTGACACCCGATTGGTCCATGAGTTCTATTTAAAGCGCATGGAGGGTCATTGTTCGGGTAATCCGTGCATGAGAGAAGCTTATGTAAATTTTCATTCTTTGATTAATAAATTGTCTGTACCCACGTTGGGACAGGCCGTGGACTGTTTCCCTCCTTGCACTCTGAGGGTTTTAACCACGTCAAAAATACTGGTGTATTGATTTGAGATCTGGTTGTGAGCGGTGTCCTTTTGGTATTCTTTCTGAGGAACTTACCCTGTAAATTCCTACACATGATTCTTGAGGCACTTTACCTTTCACACTATTTTTTGGAGATATGTTCAATATGTAGATTGAACAAACAATAGCTTTAGCCAAAAAATAATTAGAAACATTTCTAGCTTTAAGCATACTCGCCATGTTCGTAATGGTATGGTTCATTTGTTCAACCATGTCATTTTTATATGGAGTATCTTTTATTCGAGTAATTTTACATATTTTCCACTTTTCTTTTCTACTATAGCCTTAAACTCTTTGAAATTTGTGAAAGTTTGATTTATCTTTGAGAAAATGCATCCAAACTTTGCTGCTAAAATCATAAATATTAAACATTAAAAAAAATCATCAATGGATTATTTTTGCATGGGTCCACATAGATCTGTTTTGACAAGTTCTAGATGCTCCTTGGCTCTATAAGATGATTATAGAAAGTTATATATTTAATGCTTTCCAATAATGAAACTTTCAAAAGTGTTGTTTTTCTCATTTAATATGGGAAATCCCTTAAGCATTGATTGTTTTTGCAAGAGACAAGCCTCTTAAAAGGTAGGTGACCATACCTAAGATGCCACAACCAAGTATCATCTATGCTTTGAGATATTTCATGCATATGAATGTGACATATTCACACTTATCAAATTAAATGGGAATATTTTATTCCTAGCTATTTGGACATTTGCAACAACTTTTTTACTAGGGGATTTATCTAATATTGTGCATGGAGAGTCTTTAAATCTAATATCATAACCATGTTGACTCAACTATCCAATGATTCACATATTATGTTTAAGATTTGCTACATAAAAGGCATCATGAATTATTTATTCTCATTTTTCTTAGTTGGGATAGACACAACAACTTTGCTTATGAATTCGACATGATAACAATCCCCCAAAGTAATTTGAAATTGAACAGAGCTATCAAGACTAGAAAACAACTTCTTGTTATCTATCATGTGATTTTTGCAACCATTGTTCAACCAAAAACCCTTGCTTTTATTTTCTTTAGTTATCTAACATGAGATGAACATTCATTCAGATGTCCCTTCTTTAGTGTTATAGACATTAACTCTTCCCTTGTTCAATTTCGACTACTTCTTCTACATTCACTTTCATAGTGCCAATATTTTTTGTAGTAGTAACATTGTATCTTAGACTTGTTTGTCCATATTTTGTCTCTCCTCCTCCGATTTTGGGAGTATTTTGGTAGATTCGATTGTTTTGACTATCTTGGTATGGCTCTTCCTTCTACTTGATGATTAGCTTTGCCTCTTTGACCTATGCCTCTACTTCCTCACCCTATTCTTCCTCTATCTTTTCCTCTACCAATAGATGCTTGATTCTTGAAGGAATATTCTAAGGACTTCTTTTTCATGTTGATTATATTGTTAGTCTAGACAAATATTTGGACTCCTTTATGGAAATGACAACCATCTCGAACTTCTTAGGTGAGCTCCTAAGAAATTTCTCCTTAATTTTTCAATTTCCAATCATCTCTCTATGAATTATGATTTCATTCACAACTCCCACCACTCTGCTCATGAACTAGGAAATGTTCTCTTTGTCCTCCATCTTCAATGTTTCAAACTCTCCCTTGAGGGTTTAAAGTTTCATAGTGTTCACTTTGTCATTAATGTTAATGCAATGATATCTCAGGCTTGCTTTGTGCTATAAGATCTCATTATCTTGGGAAAATTTGAGTCATCTATGGAACTTTGAATCCAAAACTTGGCCTTGCTCTCATTTTTCCTCATTTCTATAAATTGATTTTTCTGGACATTAGACATACCTTGCATAATTTCCTAGTTTGACTCCACAATGTCATTCTCCATTGCTTCCCATCATTCTTGTACCTACAAGAAGTAATTTATTCTCATGGACCATAACTCATAGTTCTTGCCAGCAAGAATCGACCCATGTTTCTCTATATTACTTATAGAGGATATTAAAAAATCTTCTAATGCCAACACTTTCTCACAACCACGCTTTCATTTTTTTTTAATACTCAATTAATCAATTCAAACAAAAGAATATTTCTTAATCAAAATAATTATAAATATGATTTAGTCATATAAAATGTGTTAGGAGAGGTCTGTTGCGGCTCTGAAGCAATGTGGACAAGGGTTTGGTGTCTTCCAGGGACAAGGCCTGAGGGCCTGATAATCTAATTTGGATATGGATCTAGAGCTAATTGATTGTTTGGAGGACCCTTATAAGGGCCTACAAATATGGTCTAACTTGGGGATCATGTCCAGTCTTATCAATCTCACTCTCCTAGTACAATGACTGCCACTCTCCACATCGATGAATCCATTATCAATTATGACCTCTTGCTCCCACGACATCCACACTTCACCCCCATTTATTTCTCCATTAGTGTACCCCTTCCAAACCCACGTCACTCCATTCCAGGTTCCTTCTAAAACCTCCTTGGATGTGACTTAAAGTTTTAAAAAATTCCACTAACTTTTACCAGACAGTTTCGAAGACCCAGAAGCCCTTGTTCCAATAAACACCCTCGCCTACCTACCACCTCTCCCAATTTCCTTTGTGACCTACTTACCTTAGAAATTCACAACATGGGTACCTCCTCATATAATTGTCCGCCCTCCCTCCAGCTGACGTTGAATTATATCCCAAAAACTAGTAAAAATGTGTGAAACAGAAGGTTGAAGAGCCAAAACTAGTTTTGGGTGCAGATATCAAGTTGAACAATATGACCAATATGGAAGAACTTTCAATGGTAAGTTGTTTCATAAGAAAATGAATTGATATATGGCAGTAATGATGATTGGGGTTGAAAAACATTTTCCTCTTGTGTCGGGATCTCATCTCAATTTATCATTCTAAAAAAGGGTTGGATGGGATGGCTCATGTTCACATGGGCGAACATGGATTAAAAGCTTCATTGAAAATGGCATTGGGAAGATCTATACTTGAAAAATCGGATAGTATATTTCAACGCCTTCTTAGAATGAATTAAGGTAGTTCTAGTCTTGGTCAGGATCCCAACCCTTCCTCTACAATTCTAGTCAGATGAAGTGTTTAAATAAATTGGCAATATTCTAGGGATTTTTGATGAAGTGGACTCCTCCTACAGGAAAGTTGGTTACATGGTGATAACCAGAATACTGGTAGGTTTAAACTTGGCATCAGGCCTCCTAGATTCGATTACCATCCAATTCGGGTTGAAGGCCCATAAGTAGACCCTTGATTATGAAGGAATTCCATATACATGTGCTCACTTCCATTCCCATGATTAGTTGTGTGAGGATATCCCTAGCGAGAAAATGAAAAAGAAATAGATCCAAAAATATTCTAATGGTTTGGAATTAGAAATTATTTCCTAATAAAGTATGAACACTGATGATAACAACATGAAGGGGAATGCCTCCACCCCTACTTTTTGTTTGGATGGTTGAGGGATAGCTCTAATGGAATCACTCTACAACCTTAGTGGAGACTCAAATAGATGTAGATCCTCCCTCAATAATCACCAAGGTTTCTTCATCAAGTATGCTCGCTCCCGTTTCTCCTTCTTTCCCTTCCTTTCTTTTTAAAAGTCTTATTTCTCATTTTTTATCTCAATGCTCTTGCCCCCTTTTGAACCTTCCCAATCTATCCTTTCCCCCTCCTTCTCCCAATCAATTTTTTCTTATATTCTCCCCTCCTATCGCTTATCCCCCTCCCTCGTTATTTGTCATAATCATCCCTATTATCTCAAGTCACTCTCCTCTTGTTTGACTCAGAGAAGCCTCCCTAAGGAGGTATTCGAACATGAAACTAGAGGGGGTATAGGAATTTTTTATGATCAATCAACTCAAGGATATGGTTGCGGAAGGAAATGTCTTATCTCTTTATCCATGAAGCAAGCTTCTGATGAGATTAAGCAGGGGAATAAAAATCCATCACCGGGGAACTTATAATAGCAGGCCCTAGAAAAGGGTTGGAATGAGAGTTATTTCATTGAACATCTGGGATCTATCCAACCCTTCCAAAACTATGGACATTAAACGCCTAATATCATCACTCTCGCTACACATTATATTTCTTCCGAAAATGACAATTAATGGACCTGGGGAGGATTCCATTTTGTCTTTTATGCTTCTTGCCTAGTCCTTTCACCATACTGATGTTGCGGGAAGATCGAGAGGCCTAACTATTGTATGGAATACCACCCTTATCCATGTGCAGTGGCATGGGCCTCCATGTCTTGTCTATCTACCACTTTTATTTATAGGGATGATGGCTTCTGTTTTATTGTCCTAAATATATACAGTCCTTACCTAGATAGGAAGGTTTTTTAGGAAAACATCTTCATCTTCCCCTATTTTGGAACATATTTTATTTGTCTCAGGGGGGACTTAAATTTCGCACTTGGGAAATCTAAAGTTTGGGGACCTTGGCCCATATTGACCCTTTCGAAGATTATTTTGTGGACAATATAGAGAGAATTTATTTAGTGGATGTCCTCCCTATAAAAATTCTCCCAACTTGGTAGAATAACAAGACAAGGCCCACATTCATATCCAAGAGACTTGACTACTTCATTATCTCAGAAAATATTCTAGATCAAAGCATTCAAATCCAAGATCCCAAAAGCCCATGGAGCCCTTCAAATTGAATGTTAGTTGACTTGCACCCATCCCTTATGGAAAAAATAAAGGAGGTTTGGTATATCTATGATCCTGCTATAGGATCATATCCTCCAGTATAATTCAAGGATAACTTAAAAATATATATTAAAAAAAAAAACTATCTCACAATGGGAAAAGGAGAAAAAACTCTAGGATGAGAGGGCCTTATATGAAATTGAGGATAAATCAAAAGATATCCTAGAAAATGGGGCCATTCCTCCATATCTAATGAGAAATTACTTGTTAAAAATACCTAGAAAGGAAAAATGGGTCCTTCTTCTGGAGAATGAGAAGGAATGGCATCTAAAGAGAAGAATCCTTTGATTTTAGGTAGGGGATGAGAATATGAAATATTTCCACAAAATAGAAAACCATTGGTAAGCTGTAAACTCTATTTGGAAAATAAATAAGGTCGATGGTTCCAAAACCACTTCTTTTAAGGAAATTGTAGAGGAGGGTATATCATACTTTAAGGAAATTTTCAAAAAAACTAGAAGAGAAAATATAACCAAGATCCTTCAAATGTTTGCCTTCTTCCCCCGCTTTATTAATGAATATGACAATGATGAGCTTATAAAAGCCTGAGTCTAGATGGCCTCTTCGTTGAATTTTATCAGGATTGTTTAAATTTTATTGGTGATGGTTTATTGAGAGTGGTGGAATACTCCAGACAAATCAAGATAGATTTAATGCCTTTCAACACTACTTTAATCACCACCATTCCAAAATCGGATAAACCTATCTCTTTCGATCAATTTCAGCCCATTTCTCTCTTCAATTCTATCTATAAAATCATCTCAATATATGCATTGGATCATTATATTTCTTTTTCATCCATCTTGATGCTTTCATAGTGGAAAACGTAGAGGAAACAACTCACGGGACCATTTTTACCAGTGGGACCAAGTTTGGAAAACTGGGGTTTGAAACCTTTTGGAGAGAATTTTGAGGCATCAAATGAAATTTTTTGGGTATGAAAATTTGTCACTTAGGAACCACACAATTTTTTCATATTCTGCACATAGGGACCTTTCCAATGGTGCAAGAATCAATCCAATCAGAGTCTGTATGAAAAATTTATGCCACTTAGAAGTTGACCTTCCTGTTTTCACCACCATAATTTGAGAGGTTGCCAAATCAGCCCCCATTATTCATGGAAAAAGGGATAGCTATTGAAAAGAGTAACTATGTTCGGTCTTCACAATCACATGTAAATGATGTAGAGAAGAAAAATAAAATCATTATTGTAATGCTTGCTTCATGGGTTTCATGAGCAAGAGATTTTATTTTTAGATGGCTCCCATTGAGAGCCTTTAGGATTTGTCATAAAAGTGAAAAAAAAAAAAGTCAATGTCATGTACGAAGAACCCTTCTTGGGCATGTTACAAATGTATATGAGTCTATAGAATTGTCAAGAAACCCTCCAAGACAAGCACAAGATACTCCTCTTCAAGTCTGCCTCAAGATGAAGTAGAAACTCATGTCAGCTCACCTAATATGGAGACACACCTATTAAAATTCTCATGTCAACTTATTTATATGGGAAAACTACTATATATTTATGTGTGTGTGTGTGTGTGTGTGTGTGTGTGTGTGTGTGTGTGTGTGTGTGTGTAGGGTCTTCGCATTTTACACAGTCAAGGAGTTTAGATCCCTTTGAAATTCAGATGGAAAAGTATAGAGATAATTACAGATACCTATGTAATTCAAGTAGGAGATTAAAGTGACACATTTGGATCTCAGAGAAGAGAAGTTTCAGAGCTATAACATAGTTTACAAGCCCAGATCTCGAGGAAGACTATGGTAACATTTTTCTAATCTCAGTTTCAGTAATCTCAGAGATAGTTCAGATATACATCACATTGATTTGGTGCTATCTCAGGCTCACAAATTCAATTTTATCTCAACTTTGGTGTTGCTACAGTGATCACATTTTGGTGACATTACAGTGATGTGTTTCAGTGCCATATCAAGTGTGTCTACAGTTCGTTGATATGCTCATATAGGAAATGATCTCAGTTTGTTTTAATGTTATCATTGTAACTATGTCTCAGTGCTAAGAAGGTCAAAGCGGAAGAGGATTCAAGAAGAAGAAAAGAGCAGAAGACAGTCAAGAGAACTAGTGTCTTGGTCTTGGAGTGGTTAATAGGTCAAGGGTCTTGGTCTTGGTATTCGTCAATTGGAATCTCTATAAGAATAATTTGTGCAGGTTTTCCTCTCAAAGAGTGAGAGGTTTTGGCCCTAGCTAGACTACATTTTGTATCTCTTATCTATTTATGTTCATGCATTGGTAGCTGGTTGATGAACAAGAACACTGATAACTTAGGAAAATAATATCTTAATTTAAAGTTGTAAAAAGCACTCACAAGAAGTTACTAATGGAAGAGAAATCACCTAATACTTTATGCCCTAGATTTATCAATACTAGCCACATGATTATTATGAAGAAGACTCTACAATATTCTATTTTGTAACTATGGTTAAGAGTTGAGGTAGTCAAACCACTAGTATGTTATCGCACTATGTTATAAGCAGACCACTAGGAGGAAAAGGGGTTTGATTATTTCGAGTGCATTTGTTCCATAGATGAGAAAAAATAACCGAGAGAGATACAAGATAAAGCACACAGAGAGTATTTTTGCACTATATTAGCCCATGGGCCACATTCCATACTTCTTTGTACTCACAACTATTTTTTGTTCAGAGAAAGAGAGCGACCTCACCTCCCAGCTGGATTTTCTCCTCAAAGGGCTTCCCAGGTCATATCTTATGTCAAATCATGGTTTGTGAGTTTTTATTTCATCGTTATCTATTTTTTGCATAATTTTAATTTGCATGCATGCACAATTAATCGTAATCTACAAATCAAGAAATCTAAAGAGAAATAAAATTGTAATACTATGGATTTCAGATTTTTAAGTATAATTTTATCAAATCTATTATGACGAATTATCCAGTGGAATATCCACAACAGTTTATGAATCATCAAATATCATAGCCCTATGATTAAATCCATCTCTCTCTAAGCACGTTTCTTTAGAAAAGTTTGGCTTTCTAAAGGATTGGAAAATCCACGAGGCGATTGGACTCACTCAATAAGGTCTCCACTCTGTCCATATTCACAAGCAAAAAGAAGTATCTACAAAGTGGATGTCAAAGGATTTTGAGAAAGTGGGTTGGCTTTATATCAGGTTAATTCTCCTTCATCTTGGCTACAACCCTTCTTTTGTAAATTGGATTTGCAGTTGCATAAGTACTTCTTCTATGGTTGTTTTGATCAATGGATCGACTTCATCCTTTTTAATCCTCATAGAGGTATTAGGAAGGATTTCCCCTTGTCCCCTCTCCTTTTTTTTCTTATGGTTGAAGCTCCTAATAGGGTTATCCTCGATGCAAATAGACATCTTATTAGAGGTATTGATATCTCCCCTGCATTTTCTCGCACACATCTCTTATTTGTGGATGATATCATCCTCTTTCTTGCATTGGATGTTGGCAACTTGCAAAACATAAACCACATCCTGGAATTATTCTGCATGGCTACTGATATGCAGAGAAATCATGCAAAGTCTACTCTAGTTGGGAATGAATGCACTTAAATAGGATGATTTTGACCTTGTCTTTAGAATCTCTGATATGATCCATCAATTATTGGAGACCCCCAAAAATATTTTGGATTCCTTTTAAAACGAAACAACTATAAAAAGGAAGATTGGACTTGGCTCATTTCCAAAATTAAGCTCAAAATCATAAGTTGGTGCAATTGATGGCTATCTAGAATTGGCAGGTTTATCCTTTGCAAGGTATTGATTGAAGTAATTCTTGTATATTGGGCTTCTCTAGAATGGGCTCCCTTGGGCATCCTTGATAAAATTAATTAGATCTCCTTATGATACCTTTGGGCCAGGAAACATAATCGTACACCCTTTGTTCTCACTGCTTGGTCCTCCATTTCCCTTCCAATGCCACTAGGAGGACGGGGATTAAAAAACCTTATCTAGTTCTCAAAAGAATTAGTTGTTAAAGGAATAAGGTGGTTGATTCGAGGAATTGGACATTGGGCTCAAATTATGGTAAAAAAATACATTTGCCCAAATATTATGATGGATTGGCTCAGGGTGCCTATAAGACCATCTCATAACGACTCTATAGTCTGGAAATTTATAATAAGCTCTGCAACTATCATTATACAAGGCCTCATATGGAAAGTCGAAGATGGCTCAAAACTTCTTGTTGGGTAGTGTTAGGGTCCTATAATTCATAAGATCAATTGATGATTATTTGTTGATTTTCTTCCATGAGATTTTGTAAATAATTATTACATTCTGCAAATTATTTTCAAAAGTTCAAAGAAAGAAGAAAAATTAAAAAATATGATATAAAAAAGAGAAAGAAAAAGGAAAAAGAAATAAAATGGGGATATAAAAAATATATATATGTGAAAACAAAAGAAAAGAAATATATATATATTAGAAAATAGAAAAAAAGTGAGCCCCCCTAGCGAGGCAATCAAAATGCCACTCTAAATGAAAAAATATTAATTTTATAACTATGGTTATAATAATATGACAAAGTCTATTTGTCATTTGTGAATAAATTGTGCGCTCGAAACAGCAGCCCAGATCAGCCCCACCAAGAGCTACGGCGGAGGAGTAATTTTGGCCTCCCCTCCCCCTGCGCTCCTGACTGTTAACACGAGGGGGGGTTAAAAACCGGTTTCCACCCAAACCACTTGGACCAACGTGGCAGCGCCTGGAGAATTTTGTGTGGTCCCCTCCAAAAACCACTTAATACCTACACCGCACCCCACCCCACCCCCCTCCGAAATACCACCGCTCCACTCCCGCCAACTATCCGCATAGCCAATAAATATACAAACCTATGGAAAATTCCATGTTACGTGAAGCAAAATTCGTTAGTTACACTATTGAGACCACTACAATTTCCAACTAGTAAATGTTGTTCAAAGTGGTTAGCGGCCTTACGTATGTTAAGGTCACTTAAATATAACAACGTCAACACGATTCAAAGTAAAGTATTCCTTTGTACCATGTAATTTAAATTAATGTTGTTTAATTATAAAATAGAAATTTAGTATAAAAATTTTGGTGAATTTTTTAAGTTGTAAATTTATATTATATTTTATTATATTTATATGGAAGGTGTTTTATAAGGAGAAGTTGTTAGGAGGATTTTCATTATTTGTCCAGAGCCTATAAAAATATGTTACATGTCAATTTTCTTCTGTGCTTTATTCTTCTTCTTTTTTGTCAGGATTCCTTTGTTATGTTGTACTATTATTTCCTTTTTGGTTGTAGGCTCATGGATTCCATCATTCCCCTGTTCTCTGCAATGTTCCATGTTAGCATTTTTTGTTTTCATACGATTGAAACGTCTCTTACCAATGAAAGTGGATGGGAGCAAGGATCATTGCTTCTACTGCTGTCACTTCTTTCTTCTGTGTTTTGGGTGGTAGAATTGGAAAACCAAATTCATCCTTTGAGTCCAATGGAAGGAGGGGAGGGCTGGTAGGTAAATGAGTTCTCGTTCTCCTTCTAGGGATAGTAGAGGGGTTTAGGGCTCCTTTTGTTGCATAATCCATGAAAACCATGGCTATGGTGACTGCAACTCGATAGAAAAGAACAGAGTGATGGTTTTCTTTTCTTACATAGAAAAAAATACGGATATTTGTTATATTATGTTGGGAATGGGTATGAAAGTATTTTTCTCTGCCCAATTGTTAATGAGTAGATAAATAGGGTTCAAGATACTTAATAGAAAGGATGG
The DNA here is from genome assembly GCA_031772625.1 of Pinus tabuliformis. Taxonomy (NCBI): domain Eukaryota; kingdom Viridiplantae; phylum Streptophyta; class Pinopsida; order Pinales; family Pinaceae; genus Pinus; species Pinus tabuliformis. The sequence goes on along the minus strand of CM062814.1, from coordinate 695,045,552 downwards.
GGAGGGAGAAATGATTTAGAGAAGAACGAAGGGTGTTTACTTTGTTGTTTAGAGAATGAAAACAATATTATAGCAGAGTTTCTATAATTTTTGGAGCCAAAATGGTGGTTTTCCTCAATCCATTTTTGAACTTAGACCTGATCTACCTCAATCATCACACCCTTCATTTAAAGAATGACACCATGGACCACGTGTTTGAATATTAATCTCCTAAAATGAAGATTTGATCCATTTGAGAAATGTGTGTCACCCTTGATTTTTTTGAGATGAAGCTTTCATTTTCCTGTTATGTTCGTGATCTCAAACAGTACAGAAAGTTCAATTCACAATACCTACCTATAGAATATATACATAAGTAAACTAGCATACCCTTAAAGCAGGGGAAGGAGACACTGAAGAGAATAGAGGGAGGATTTATTGTAAAAGGAGAGTAAAGTGTAGTTTTTAGGATAATGGGTCCAATGAAAAGTCTAAAGTTTGTTAAATACAGTAACAAAGATACTTATGTAAAATTAATAGGGTAAGATCAATATAAGAAATAGGGTTGAATATGTATCCTATCATGTTGTCAAAACAATGATAAGTGCTTCCAAATTCTAACCGACTAACACTTACCAACTTTCTTGTCCCTTGAATATACCAATGGGTCACATTATTTGATAGTGAAAATGCTATACTTGTGTAGGCCAAATTTTGCCCTATTTCAAGAATTACATTAATGGTCACATGGAGATGAAGATGGATCAATGCATTAAAACCAATCTTATTCAAACAAAGGATGTTTCTGAGAAGAAATATATGGATGCCCCATACTAGTAGAGTTTCAAGTGGAATTATTCTCACCCACTTTCTTCACTCTTGATTACCTTATAAATTTATAATACAACATAGGGAGGAGAAAAGCATTGAATTCAAATTAATGAAATGAAAATGGTTGATTCTAACTTGTTGCAACTAATATATTGTCATGTCATATTCTCTTGTAACATATTATCACGCCACCAATGCTAATTCCATGATGTTTATGTAAAATATTGTCATACCACCAATCTTGGCCCTAAAAGAACATAGTATTTGTGTAAATACCATAGTAGACCTCAAAGAACCATAGTCTCATAGATTTAAAAAGGGTCATTTCCAACCTTTTCTTTTAGTAGAACCACAAGTTCTTAGTGCAAACACAAATATTAAATGAAGATTTTAAAAACATTATAGAGAAATATCACAAGTCTTGTTTTGTATTCGATTAGGTATATTTGGTTAAATTACTTTTTATTTTGAATGATTTCAACTTATATCAAGTCTTATAGAGGAAATTCAAACTTTGACTAAATACAATGTTTTTTTGGCTTGTTTTTGTTGAAAATGTTAATTTAGAGGTGAGAAACATGTTACAAATGACCAAAGCATGCATGTGTCACATGAAGTTGAGAAATCATAGGGAAGCAACTGACAATCCTAACTATCATTGATTCCATGATGGAGTTGTTAATCTCATTCTAATAGTCCTATACATTTATAATGGTTTAACATAAAATGTATATTATAACATCCATCCACATTAGCATGAATGGAAATTTGTACAAATTATTTTCTCGTTTAATGCTTGTTGAGATTTTGTTTACTCATTAATAGGTTGGGCTCTTTTACCCATGTTATCATGTTTTTATGTAACTTAGCTTTAAGTAATTTAGTGGTTAAAAATAATTTGCTCAAAATCTAGGAATATATATATATATATATATATATATATATATATATATATATATATATATATATATATAACTTAGCTTTAAGTAATTTAGTGGCTAAAAATAATTTACTCAAAAAAAAACTACGTTAAATTTAGATTTACCCTCATGGAAAAATAAATCTAAATGTTAGTAAATTAAGTGTCACATTAACAAAATTTCAATTTGATAAAAAAATTAATTGTTGTTAAAATATGGGTCAGCCAACGAATTTACCCAAAAGGAGACCCTAATTTCCCAAGAGCAAACCCTTGAGCCCCAAGAAGATATTATATTGGTCATAAAGAAGAAAAATATTTAATTGGTCTAAGAGAAAATATCATTTGGAAAACAATTATTGATATTTCAATATTATTGAAATTTAAATTTTATATTTCCCTCCCAAAAGGATTAAGTGGGTTCCAAAGATTTCAGTATAAACACTAAGGCCTTGAGTCTCATTCAATATATAAAATAAAATCAAAATTATGATCTAAAATTTTGATGGTTGGTGGTTCGTTGTCCTATGGTTCTATTCATGTTACAGGACTTGCTTATCTATGACTATAGTCTCACTCTCATTAATGTCACGCATCGGTGGTTATAGGATTCACTAAGTTATAGTATCATTATAGTCATGAATTGGTTTCGCCATGTTACTGTCTCACTATAGTCACGCATTGATGGTTACAGGATTTTCTTATCTATGATTATTGCCTTTCTTTGGCATTGTTAATTACAGGACTCGCTTCAACTACGAGTCTGGAACAGTTTCACATTGGACACAACATCAACATGTATCTTGCTCCTTTGCATTAACACACTACATCGCTACTGTATTTTCCTCTACATCAATATAAAGTATATTTCCTCTACAATATGTGCTCTCCATGGTTCAAGACATTGTCGTGGTCATAGTCTCTTAATGGCTAGACACAGATTCACTACTCATTTTGTGTTATACAATATATATGGCATAGTACATATATGACTCGCTATACAATATAGAGTATGTATTCACACTTCAACATTGTCACATATAGCCTTGACTATATGTAATATACATATTGTCTCTCTGCTATATATATATAGTTGGTCTTGGTACAATGTTTGTACAACTTCGATCTCGGCACCTATATAAAAAGTATGTATATTGGAATCGATACAGAAGAAGGATGGAAAAATGATCTATGTAATATATAATACATGCTATGTGATGTATGGCTCAGTAGTATATATCTCAACACAGTAGTATATATGTATGTATCAACATTGTAGTTTATGTATGGTCTCATCTCTCATGTATGGGAATTTTGGCATCATAGTTCTTCACAGTGGTATTAACAGTATGATGGGTTATTCCATAACAATATTGGCATTAATGTATTGATATGGCAACAAAGAACAATAGTGGTCTGGAAGAACAATATTGGCATTGGCATATTGATATGACACCATATTATGTATATATGCAATGCCCCTGTCATTTGTAACCAAAATTTTGAGCAGGAAATAGTACCCTTGTTGTCGATGTACCTTTTTGTGAACGTATTTTGTATCTCAGCTGAACAATTGATGAATATCTAATAGAATAAGAAGAATTGAATTCAGGGTTTTCCCCTTGTGGGGTTTTCCCCTAGTCTCCGACCAAATACTGGTGTCCCTATTTGTGCATATGTTTCTTTTGATGTTCCTTTTATTTTTCCATTGCATTGTTGATGATATTTTTCTTTCTAATATTTTCTAATGATGTGATGATGTTATGATGTTGTGCTGTGAGTTTAATGTGAAAAAGATGTAACACGATTATCTAAAGCAAAGAACAACATAGACCCAAGAAAAATTAACAATTGTAACATCAAAGGAAAAAATTAGGATAGAGGACTACATTTCAATGAGATGGAAATAAAAAATACCTACTATGTAATATCAAATAAATCATTTTTGTATGAAAATGGAAAATCTATTTTCCATTGTCTTTTTAAACATAAAACATCAATTTTTGAGAAGATAAATACAATAAAATAATTATAAAAAATGTAGTAACAATCATGTAGGATACATATCCTACATGATTAGCGCTTGAGATTTCACCCTAGGCTGAGGAAGGTAAACCTTCAAGGCAACATCAAACCATTTCACCTCGTAGCTAGCCCTACGGGGTATGAGAAGGCTCTCTCCGGTCAATCTCAGTAAAATATTCAATGGACAGAGATGACCAATATAGTGACACTGATATTAGGCTAGTAAACTGATTAAAAGGTTGATTTTAAGTTTTTTTTTTTGGTTTTTGGTGGCAATTGGAGGGAGTGCAATTCAGGGTGCGGGGATTGAGCTCAGTTTTTGCAGGTGGGTCTTTGGGGCAAGGTAGGAGTTTGTGCTGATGCCTTTAGCTGAGATGGATGATCAAGGAAGAAAAAAGAGAAGCTAAAGAGGGCAAACAATGACTTTGAATCCTCTCTAGACAGTGGAAAACATAAACATTAAACAAATTTGAAAGCTGAGCATGGCAAGCATGAATTCAAACTTTATCACTTCATTTGTTTAATAAGCTGCAGTAAAGAAAGAGATGGAACACATAAACACACTTACAATTACAATAAGAGAACACACCATCAACACAAGAGTCCACAAGAATCCCAATGATGTCTGCAAAACCCTGGTCTTCCTTTTCCTCAAATTGCAGAGATACAAGTAAAATATACAATAGGAGCTTCTCCCTCAAGAGTCCAACCATGAAAATGAGTAAGAGAAGGCATAATATAGATGGTCTAACTCCTTTCCCCACCTCTAGGGGTCGAGCTCAGCTTCCTAGGAGCTGTTTCAACTAATTCTAAACTGAGCACTAGATAATAGGCAGTCAAAACAACTTGCCTCTAAAACCTAGGAAACCTATCCATGCATTAAATATTTACCATTTACATCAAGGAAACTTCTAGAAGTGTTCAAGGAGAGTAAAAGTATCTAAGTGCTATGAAAATTACACAAAAATCCATCATTTACATGCCTCAAAAGTCAACCAAGATGAAAACAGTGTTTTGCTGGCCGAACTGGTCAAAACAGGCAAATTTCCCTGACAGGTCGCGCACATCACTCTGACTGGTCGCGCACATTCACAGCTCTGTTTGAGGGCCTTCCCGGTGTCCAAATCAGGTGCAAGATAGCTCGTTGGAAAGGTATGCGAGTCTACTTTCCAACCCCACTGGAATTTTTGAATTTGGAGTTGATTTGACCCCTCAAAAGTCATTTCTCCCAAGACAGCTTTCTGCAACTCAAAATAGGGGCAGAAAGTCAAAAATTGCATGTATTTTGAGCTTTTGGAAGCCCAAATCTCCATAAAATCTGAAACCCATCCATAGGAAAGTGTATTTTTGCATGAAAATTCCAAAAATGCAAAGTTTTCCTCGTTCTGAGTTGCCCCCATGTATGGTCGCGCGCGGGGTGAGACCAGTCAAATGGCCAAAACCTGTAAAATTCCCAAAAATGCCAAAAATGCTTCAAAACTCTCAAAATTTCTTGATTTTGCTGCTAGGAGGATGCTAATGAGTATCATGGTGAGTGAGAGAGGCCTCAGCCAAGATACAGAGCGGGTTGGTCTTCTTTTTCCGTTTTTGTGCCTTGGCCAAACTCCTTGGATCCGGCGACTGTAATTTTGGCATTGCTCTAAAACCATGACACCTGTGCAAAAAGTGAAGGAGGTTTTTCTTCTTTGGCATGTTATGGACAAAAACCTCTCTTAGTTTTCCAAAATTCATCTTTTATTGCTCTGAAACATCATTTGAGTGCAACTTGTCCCGATGTGTGAAACAAGGGATTTTGTCGAAATGGAGCGAAATGAAGGGGATAGGGGGCTTCTAAATTCTTGGGGAAATTTTTGGGAGTGGGGAGGGATGTTAGGAAGCAGGGGAAAGTGGAATCTCAGAGATTGAGTGAGGGGAAGGGGTCGAAAAGGGCAAAACACAGGCCAAACCTAGAAAATTGCCAGGTTGTAGCTAGAAACTAGGGTTTGTGCAAAAATGAGGAATTTGGCGGATCTAAGGGATGGGAAGTGTTTGATAAGGTACTTTAAGGATAGGGGAAGGTGTATGAACATCAGGAAACAAGTTTTGCCGGTGATTTGACCATCCAAGAGAAATTGCCTTCAAAACCCTAGGAGAGGGAAATGACCTTGCCTAGGCACAACTGAAGCATGAATAAGGTGTGACATGACCCAATGGAACCTAATATGATGATATCAACCCTATGAATGATGATAGGCTCAGCTGAATGATGACATGGACTGACATTTGGACAACTTTGAAAAGTGTGAAAGCAAACCCTAGACCTAATGCCTAGTGACCAAATTTTGCTTGAAAACTCTTTGAAATGACAAAATTTGACTTGGAAACTCTGAGACCACTTTGTAAGAGCATATTTGATCACTGGAGGAAGGCTGGGAAGACTGACACTAACAGAAGGATGGAAAAATGATCTATGTAATATATAATACATGCTATGTGATGTATGGCTCAGTAGTATATATCTCAACACAGTAGTATATATGTATGTATCAACATTGTAGTTTATGTATGGTCTCATCTCTCATGTATGGGAATTTTGGCATCATAGTTCTTCACAGTGGTATTAACAGTATGATGGGTTATTCCATAACAATATTGGCATTAATGTATTGATATGGCAACAAAGAACAATAGTGGTATGGAAGAACAATATTGGCATTGGCATATTGATATGACACCATATTATGTATATATGCAATGCCCCTGTCATTTGTAACCAAAATTTTGAGCAGGAAATAGTACCCTTGTTGTCGATGTACCTTTTTGTGAACGTATTTTGTATCTCAGCTGAACAATTGATGAATATCTAATAGAATAAGAAGAATTGAATTCAGGGTTTTCCCCTTGTGGGGTTTTCCCCTAGTCTCCGACCAAATACGGGTGTCCCTATTTGTGCATATGTTTCTTTTGATGTTCCTTTTATTTTTCCATTGCATTGTTGATGATATTTTTCTTTCTAATATTTTCTAATGATGTGATGATGTTATGATGTTGTGCTGTGAGTTTAATGTGAAAAAGATGTAACACGATTATCTAAAGCAAAGAACAACATAGACCCAAGAAAAATTAACAATTGTAACATCAAAGGAAAAAATTAGGATAGAGGACTACATTTCAATGAGATGGAAATAAAAAATACCTACTATGTAATATCAAATAAATCATTTTTGTATGAAAATGGAAAATCTATTTTCCATTTTCTTTTTAAACATAAAACATCAATTTTTGAGAAGTAATCATTACTGCTACATATGAGTGATGGGCATCGTTTATGGTAGGCGATTTCCCTATCCCTGGGTTGGGTCGATCCTTATCCTCCCATCCTATTTTCGGCCCAAACCAGACTGGAGCCTGAAGTTACGCCAGAAGCCTTCGAAAACGCTCTTGTTTTACATCAGCGTTAGTAGATAAACGCTGCTTCAGTCAATCTCCGTGAGCTTGTGAATACGACCACTTCGATTGCATTTTACCCCAGTACATGTATCAATTTCAGATCTGATGTTGATGGTGGACAGCAGTCAGATACTTATGCAGGCTGAATCATTCACCTGGCGACTCCAATTCGATCAGACATTCCAGTGCCTGTTGATCTGTTCATGCAATGGTAGGGTATGTGGCAGACCCTGCACTTTGTGAAGCTCTAGATGGCGTTAGAGAGTTGTTAGCGGATATTGAAACTAATGAAGAATTTTTCAGTATTTTCTTTCAATGTTTGAAATCTCCGAAGCTTCATCTTGAAGGCAAAACTAGATTTTATGAGTTAGTTGTTGAAAGAGTTGAAAATGAGATTCAGTATCTCGATGAGCAAATTCAGTCTTATGATTTCCAAGACCCTAAAAAGTTCTTGGAAATCCTTCTTCCTTCACAACAAGCAATAACAGACTTGCCTATAGAGGTATACATTGACAATGTGCAGCTGGAAATATGCATTGCAGAGTTGGGGCAGCCAACAGAGGCCGGTGTCCGTGATCCTATTGCAGCATACATGGACACATTTTTCAGTTTGATTGACAGATCAGGCTGTCTTTTCCGTGACCAAGCTCAGTACTCACATGAAGGGCTGCCAGCAACTGCATCTGTGACTTCGTGGCAGCATTCTCAAGCGGCTTCAATTTCAGGTTTACTTGCATGGTTAATTTGGCATTTTAGCATTACCTGATCTATTGTTTGTACAGCAGATTAGAGTAGATTTTGTACATAAATAAGCAGCCATAAGGGCAGCATCTTGTTTTAGTTTGCTTGAAGGTTGTTTGAGTTCAGTTTCAGTTTGAAAATAAATCAAGAGTTGTGTTGATGATGACTCCATTGCCCAATGGGTGGAGGCACTGTCTGCTCTCCCAAAGTTCTGCGGTTCTTGGCACCTCCAGGAAGCTGCAGCTGCCATCCCAAATGGAGCCGATGTTAGACTCTGTCTCATGTTAGAGATTGATTCTTCTTCAAAACCATGTTTTGAAGAAGAAATCATTAAATGTTGCTATTTAGATTATGTAATTTGTTCTTCAGCTCTTCAACCGACAGCGACTACCTCTGTAAAAGCACAAAGAAAACAAAACATACATCAGACTCTACTGTTGATGAATTTAGTCAAGTTTTATCTTCATATGGTTTCAACTATCATGGCACAAAGGTTCTCTACAGTGGCACCCTTGGTCCTGATCTTGATCAAATATTCATAGCCTCATATACCCTTGAAGAAGAGCACAAGGTTTAATTTATGGGCAATTCAGTCAACCAGAAGGCCTTCTACTCGTACTCGGGCAAGTGTTATCATTGGTGTTAAGAATGAATCCTCCTCCTCCTCTGCAGCTGCTGCCATGGAGCCTATGCAACATCCCTCTGCTCGTCCTCTGCGGATATTTATCAGCACAGGTGATGTTATGGGAGATATGCATGGGGCCTATTTAACTGAAGAGATTTTGAAACAGGCAGAATTGGATGGGAGTAATATTGTGGTTTATGCTCTTGGTGGTCACCAAATGAAAACGGCAGGAGCTGTTTTGATTGGAGATAACAGTGGGTTGAGCTCCATTGGATTTTTTGAAGCATTGCCATTTGTGTTTCCTTCACTATATCTACAGATGGTAGTGCGGCATTTCCTTCAGAAGCATCCTCCAGATATTGTGGTCTTAATAGATTATCCAGGAAGCGACAATTTGGAACGTAAAAAGGTGTTAGATGGCTCTGAAGAATTGCGCCAGTTGTTGGGAAAACCAGGAGTAGTAACTAGAGCTGCAAAATTAGTTATACGAACACTGTATAGCTCAAACAAAGTCATGTGAAACAGTTTCATGTTGTTGTCCTTCGCTTTATTAATTTACACAGGTTTGCAGGGTTCTCATTAGATGTATCGAGCTTCACCGTTAACACTAGAATTATTCCTTTGTAGGCATTCTGTTTCAGGGCATTAACAGTGAAGACCGTGTTGAGGGCACTCTTGACCAATTTGTTCAAATCTGGTCTGGCTGTCTCTAGTTTTGGATCTGAAACGTTGGATACAGCAATATTCCAGCGGGCTTAAAGCATGAAACAATGTCTTCAAACTTCAGAGCTTGAGCGTGAAAGAAATGCAAAGCAGGAAGCGGTTTATTAGTTTAAGAATTTGAAGAAAATGTACAGAGGTCTCAGGGCTCAATATGATGTTATTCTTAGCCTGAATGGTATCAGTACTGACAAGACTTCGTCTGGCAAGAAAAAAACTACAAAATGAAAGCCGCATCAGTCCAGATAAACTGAAGAAGAAAAGCTTATACGATCATCAAGCACCTGACACTGGAAATGGAGAAACAAAGACGATTTCTGAGCAGAAAGAGGTTGAAATCAATGTAAATGGAAACCACACGGGAGCGGATCATCCTCAGGTTAATCCAGGCATGGGAAATGTTCAGAACAAAGAAATGGCTGCCCAAACGCCAGAAAGAATGACAGAGCCACTTTTGATCGCATAATGGCGGTTCCCTTTATTCCAAGCAGAATTTTAGTTTAAGAGCTATTTTTATTTAAAAATTAGTTTGATTTAAAGGGCTCAGGTAAAGGGAAAGTAAATAATCAAAGACCGAATGCCACAGAAATGGGTTTTCCTAATGCCATTATTGGGTTTGCTAAATACCTTCGATATACATCTCTTTGAGCAGCATTATTTATTACACAATGATGTGGTTGCAACGAACTATTTTAATAATGTCATGCTATTGTCGTCTTCATCTTCCTGAAGCATGGTTTTTATTATGTGCGTTTGCTAAAAATCATGATGAATAGTCCTCTAAGGAGCATACAATTAAGACTAAATGATTAGCAGTCTGGTTTGGGCCAAAAATAGGATGGGAGGATAAGGATCGACCCAACCCAGGGACAGGGAAATCGCCAGCCACAAACGATGCCCATCACTCATATGTAGCAGTAATGATTACTTCCTGTTGTACTCTATCACCAGTAATCACCCTACTCTAAATAAGTAAAATGAAGAATGGTGAATACCAATGGGAGAAGAGGCATAAGCATGGCTCAACCGATGATAATGGAAAGGAATTTCCCTGTGACTAGACTTCATGCTGCATTGACCAGAGCATCATTCATGGACCGACTAGAGGTTCTTGTTGCACCTTCAAGCACAGAAGAGGTTAACGGAACTCCATGTAAAGCAGTAGGATGTGGAAGTGGATGGAAAAACACCAACAAATTGTACGCAATTTACTATTCTGTGACTAACGTTGAGGCATGAAAGCATGGCGTGGACATTAGAAATGCGATTACGCGTCAATCTTTCAAATGCCAAAATCCGCCAATAGAATCTAGATACAGAGAGAGTAAGCGGTCTATTCCTGGCTTCAGTTCCGATTCAGAATGGATATGCAGCTACAGTTGTTGCCTCCACATTGATTATCATCGGATTTTATATGTAATTCTGCCCCTTTTCAAAACAGACAGATAGGCAATTGCGCATGCAGTGCTAGAACATCTTGCCCATGAAATTGGATGCCGTGGCTTGTTTTCTCCTCACTATCACCACCGCCACTTTCACGAATGATGCGGGCGCCCCAATAACAGATATCTACAATAAAAAAGGGATATGGAATCGGGTGATGTCAACCCCGCCAGAGCACTAAATCCGGTCCTCATTCACGCCACAAAGACATCCACCGCAACAGAAAAATAGGAACCAATTTCCTATTTCAAGATCTCAGAAGTCAAAAAGATCTGTGCTCCAGCATTCATCCTTTAATTAGCCAGCAGAGGATTTCAAAAGAAACGCATTTGCCTATTTTGATCCGTAGCCCTGATTCTATGAGATCTTAGCACCAGATTTTCTCTTAATGAGCCAACTGTCAAAAGAGTCAGAGAAACGTTGTACCATGTAGAGAATAGATGTAACGTTTTTTTTTTTTTTTTTGTAATGTTAGCTAAACTGCGCCCCTGTTTTTGGGCAGCGTTTCATGTAATATAATAAAAAATTTATTTGTAAAGAGGAGAGAGAGTAGGGGAATTTTTTTTTCTGAGTGCTGGAACAGAGTTTTCATTGTACAGTTTTCTGCAGAGAATTTAATGGAATTTCACAGCTCTGTTTGCTGAGATTCATGTGGTATGTTGATTTAGCATAAGTTTTTCCCTTTGTCTCATATGTAAACTGTTTTGTTTCATTCACCTCATGATCATATCTATTTGAGCAAATGAAGTGATTAGGTAGGAATTCATAGTATTATATGCTCCTCCTATAAGTTTGTTCAATTCAATGTTTTCTTCTGTTTAAGGAGGATTCGAAGTATTATTTGCCCTCCTTAGCTCCTCACCAGTCTTGCCATCCCATTTGAAACCAGATTTGGTGTTAAATTGCATGCCTACCTTGCCTCAGTTGATAACCTGTGTAGTCATTATATTTCTCTGTTTCAAGCTGTGATTTTGCCCATGCAGCCCAGAAAAGCCCCGTCATTCCATTAAAAAACCCCAAAAATCATTAAATCAACCCCCCTTATCAATTTACTAGCCTAAAATCTTTATTCTTAATTGGTCAGCCTAATCCTATTGAAAGATCTACCGAATCTGACCCGAGAGAGCCTTCTCATACCTCGTAGGGCTAGCTACGAGGTGAAATGGTTTGATGTAGCCTTGAAGGTTTACCTTCCTCAGCCTAGGGTGAAATCTCAAGCGCTAACAGGGCCCACTTAGTGAAGGTGACTCTTTTCACTAAGCTCCATCATCTTGTTTCATTCTCAACAAGCATTTCTTGTTGCACACTTTTCAACACTCCCTCTCAACAAGAAAGGCTTCCTCTCAAACTCGATCCTGTAACTCTGGAATGTTCTCCATGCAACACATCTGGCTGGTCCACTTGCTCTGTCATCAAAGTCTCTGACTGTTATTGCCTCTGTCGACTGAAACTCTACATCTCTGTGCTCTTCAGTATCTGACTGCTCTAGCCTCTGTCACTTTGATCTCTAACTGCATCCGTGCTACTGTTGGTTCTATCTCCCAGCATTGCATCCGCACTGCACCTCCCAACTGACCTCCCTGTTGGGCTAGAAACACCCTATGATGTTGAAGCTCTACCTGTTGCTGACAAGTGCTCCCTCTCTGACATCTGCGCTACTGCAACATCTCCATGCATCTCGCACCATTGCACACCTCTCTGTGCCACCTAGCACTGTGCAAAACACTTGTGCCTCTCGCATTGCTACAGCCTTCTAGCTATGCGCTATCCTGGGATTCCCTACACTATCACTCTCTCTGCCGCTCCATCCACATCTGTCTCTACCCAATCAATCAGTTCCTACTACTACACATTGGGGCTCCCGTAGCAAGGTCTCATCCAAGAGGTTGGGTACCTCAAGGATCCTGCCCCTCCTCCTTGGGACAATCAATCCACATCACCCCACCTCCTACCTGGAGGTATGGCTGCATGCGATCCCTCAGCCCACCTGGCTCGAAGTTTCCCCCTACTAGAGGTCTCTGGATGAGTAGATGTCTCTACTCGATCTCCTCTCAGCTTCCCTTGTTGTGGCTCCTCCACAACCTCCTGAAGTTGTTGCACCAATCGTGGCTCCTCCACAATCGTCTGAGACTTCTTCTGGCTCTGCATGTTGAGCGGTAAATACACGCCCTCTCAACCACCAAGTCTCCATCAATTGCCTCGCTGCTCAAGGCTTTGCATGCATCTTGAACCTCAAGAGCATACGGGTTCTTAACCCGTGAACCCTCCTCATGACAACAAAAGCATCTCACCTTCGCCTTGTCAACCTTCTTCCCATCATTGGAAGAACTGGATTTGGAAAGAGAACCCTTCTCCTTCCCCTTCTTCACCTTACTCGCTAAGGCATAGTTCTCCTCATCCTGCATGGATGAAGAACCGTCTCTGGTGCTCTGTCTAATCTCCTCCTGCATCAAATCCGACCATAGTCGTTCCCAATTTGGCAGTTTCTCCCTTCCATTCACTGAGTCCTGGTAACTATGCCAACTCTTAGGAAGGTCAAGGAGTGCTAGACACACCATCCTCATCTGACAGTAACCCCCACACTTCCCAGCTCATCGCGACATTGGGTGAACTTCGTGAGATACTGGGGCATACTGTCACCATTCTCACACTGAATGTTTCTGAGTTTCGCTCTTGCTTTGGAATAAATTCGAATTCCACCAGCTCAAAACTCAACTGCTTCCGATCTAGAATTCGTGAGAACAAAGTATTTCCTGTACAGAGATCGACTGTATGGGCATTCACCGGATATTTCAGCTTCCAAAGGAAGGATGAATCCAGAGGCTTCCTAGCCCGATTACAGACTCTGCCTGAAGAAATAGAATGTAAACACTTCCTGAATAGTAGATCTGATGATCAACAGCTCCGATATCATGTAGAAATTTTGAATAATTTAACACATATTCACAGAGATTATCCTGATCATACAATTATAAGCGGAACATGTATAATACATAATCTCCTCTACGTTGATCATCAATTTACAGAAGCAGAAACATTCACAGGCACACATAGAAGCATCAATCAAAATCATTAACACAGTATGTATCCCAGGGAAAGCATCTCGCTAAAAACCCCACACTATCTGTATATTATATTGATTGAATCATGTAACATTACAAAGTAAAATGCTTATCACAAGAAATCCAGTACCAGCTCCACCTGGTACACACAATATAGCTCAGATTTGATCTCCAAATCTCCCCCGCTGCTTGCCTGCCTCCAAAGCTCAATACCTGCTCAAGAACTGATAAGAATGGCTTACCAAACTCGTATTTGACCTGCAAATAATCACTCACACTCTGTTGGACGTGAGCACAAGCTACAATTCTTGGTATTGGCCAATTAATTGGCATACTCAATCCCTCTGATTGTGCAAATCAGCATTCACAGCTATAGTCACAACTGATAGCAATCTGATCCTCTAGCACCTGTCCCTGCTGAACTGAACATGCACTGACATGCAACTGAGTTAACTGATGTATTATATAGTTTCATTATGAGTTAATAACTTGTGAATTAATTAATAACTAATTCACCCAACTCATCTCTAGTCTATTGATCAGTTAGACTAAATACAACTAGTTTAACAAAGCTAAACTGAACACAACTCCATCAATTGCACCTCCAGTCCACTAAACTCAACTCACTTGAGTTCTAACTGAAGTCCTAGATGCAAATATTAGTCATCCCATAGGTAACCACGTATTTCCTTCTGGGATCTGCATGTACCACATCCGTAGCTCATCCTGAAGTGCTCCAAGAGAATAAGATCAAGTTTCTAGTCCAAATATTATTATGAGACAATAACATTTGAATTTTCTATTTTTGACAGCCAGTCTAAAAATAGACTTTGATCACTCACACTGTGATCACTCACACTGTGGTCACCCACACTGTGGTCACCCACACTGTGATCATCCACACTGTGATCAAAAATAGAACTTGCGCCATAATTTTCCTGCGGGCCCACTTAGTGAAGGCGACTCTTTTCACTAAGCTCCATCATCTTGTTGCATTCTCAACAAGCATTTCTTGTTGCACACTTTTCAACAAGGTGTGTTATTTTCCCTATCACTCGTGATGATGGAGGAGTTCGCCCATTCACCTTCGTGTTGTACCAAAAGCATGGCACCAATCAATTGATAGTTGTGAGTTCCTGGAGCAATGAAAGTCGCTTGGCTTCCCTATCTTTGTGTTGTACCCAAAGCATGGTGCCAATCAATTGATAGCTGTGAGTTCTTGCAGCAATGTAAGTTGTTGGGCTGCTCTTTCAGATGCGAGCAACCAGAAATACTAGGCTCTTGAAAAAATAGGAAATTTTATTGGAGATGAGAAACCAGAAGATCAAGGGCAAGGGTTTAAGGTACTCTATAGAATATGACTGAGTACCACTGAGTTTGAGTAAACATAGTGTACAAATGGATTAACCATGCCAGCCTTTACCATCTCAATTGCACACATTACCACTTGATTTACATAAATGTGTGTCTTCCATAGATGATTCTTTAGGTATTTCTTTCTTGCAAGAAACTTTATTCAAACTATAAGAAGGAGGTCGCTCACTCGTCTTTGTGTTGTACCCAGAGAATGGCGCTAACAAATTAATAGTTGCAAGTTCTTGGAGAAATGGAAGATGCTTGGCTACTCTATAGGATGTGAGCAACCAGAAAAACCAGGCTCTTGAAAAATTGGAACATTTTATTGGAGATGAGAAACCAGAAAATCAAGGGCAAGGGTTAAGGTACTCTATAGAAGATGGATGAGCACCACTGAGTTTGAGTAAACATAGTATTCAAATGGATGAACAATGCCAACCTTTACCATCTCAATTACACACATTGCCACTTGATTTGGATAAAAGTGTATCTTCCACATATGATTATTTATGTATGGAAAGAGACAAATGTAGCACAAGCGAAATCCATGCGTCTAGATATGTGCGCAACTTGTGGATCTTCCTTTAGATGGTAATGATTTGAGTAGTTATATAAAAGATTTTTCTTTTCCTAATGTTACATGCAAGGTCCCGTGCCTTTGTTTATTAGACAATTTCATGGCCTGCAAGAGTTGCATCTGAGCAATAACTCTGTCTAGTACGATACTTGAAGCTCTTGTCCAGCTGAATTTATAAATTTTGAATTTGGCTCTTAATCTTGATGGACCCATTCCAGTGTTTTCACTGAGTTTTGGCAGTGATTCATTTGCAAGAAACCGGCTTTGTAGGCCTCCTCATGCACCTTGTGTAGGAACTCAAGTTCATAGGAATTCTGGATTGAGCCCTGGGGCAAATGCAAGAATTGTTATTGCATTGATGACAACCATTGTTGTCTATGTGTCCTTGTTGATAGGCATTGGAAGTGCCCAAAATATGAAAGTGTTGGGAGGAGGAGGGGACCCCTCTTTGAATGAATTGGAAGATGAAGAAACAGGGAAGAGCAGATTGGTGGATTTTGAAGGTGGGGAGAATCTCGCGGTTGAGGATGTGCTAAATGCAACAAGTCAAGTATTGGATAAGACCAGTTATGGAACTGTCTACAAAGCCAATCTTAGCCAAGGAGGAACTATGGCTCTAAGGCTTCTCAGGGAAGGGACTTGCAACGACTGAAAATAACTCCAGCCTATAATTAAGGATTTGGGTGGCCTTCGACATGAAAATATAGTCCCTCTCAGAGAATTTTATGAAAGAACAAGAAAGAAGCTTCTTGTATATGATTATCAGAAGAAAGGAAACTTGGATGACCTTCTTCATGGTAAGTTTTCATTTTGAAACCCAAGACTAAGGAATATTTTCTTTTTTGTCCTTGCTTTTGAATATGCTCTAGGTGGGAGGCCCTCTTTGAACTGGGCTTGCAGGCACAAGATTTTTCTTGGAGCAGCAAGAGGACTTGCCCACCTTCACACTGGGCTTGAAAAACCCATCATTCATGGCAACCTCAAATACAAGAATGTTTTGGTGGATGAAAACTATGTGGAATATCTTACTAATTATAGTCTAGACTAGTTAATGACCCCGCCATCTGCTGCTCAGATGATGAATGCAGCTACACTTGAGGGCTACAAGACATTCTCCTATTAGAAATACTCATTGGGAAGAAACTACGCAAGAACGAGAGCTCTGACAAATTTGTGGATTTGCCTTCTATTGTGAAGTCTACTGTATTGGAGGAGAGTACGTTGGATCTGTTTGATGTTGATATCTTAAGGGGATTAAGAATTCATGTAGATGATGGATTACTTCGAGCACTACAACTTTCCATGGGTTGTTGTGCACCTTCTCCATTGGTGAGACCAGATATTAAGGCTGTCATCCAACAACTGGAGGAGATAAGGCCTAAGACTCATTCTTCTTTATATACTCCCATTGATACTAGGAGTGAACTAGTGTTTGCATTTTAGCTTCATGTTCATTATTTGTACTCACCTTTAGGTAGTTTTTTTCCTCTCCATTTGCATGCTTTACTCTGCTTTTTTTTATCGCTTTGATGTAATATTTAATGTTGAAGACATCTTTCAAATCCATGGGAGTAAATTCCTATGGAGGGAGCATTAGAAAAATCCAAAAATTGCATGGTTACAACCTAGCATTAGGGATGAATTTAATTAAGTATCCACAAAGTTTAGGTATTGGAAGGTATTGCCATTTCCTTTCCTTTGTCAGGACCCTATGTTTGGCTTTAGTGTCTGGAGTTTTTAGTGGACTTCCCCAATCATTCAGATTTGTATGGCAAGTGAAGAAGTTCCCCTGAAATTTTAGATTAAACGCCAACACAGGGTCCTCCCTGAATAGAAGGAGGACTAGCAGACATGATCTCCATCTCTCTTCCTTGTGTTATGCACACTCGCATGAAGGTAAAAGAGAAATCCCTGGCACTTGGTGTTCTCCACTTCGACCGAAGTGCAGGAATTTTTCATTCCATGACATGGCTTAAGTAGGATTTCATGAAGGGACAATGAAACCAACTTTGGTGCGTATACTAGAGAATGAGAGAATGTTGTGTAACTCAGTCCATAGCCAAATGGGTACATTGATTTCCTTGTGTAAAATCTGTAAGTTCGGCCTGGGTAACCAGTTGCAAGATCAGAACGCATGTTCATGTTTGTCATGGGTACTTTTATTGCAAATTCTTCAAGATACCATGTTATAGGAAATCTCCCACTTGTGTACAATTCAAGAAGGAATTTGATTGTTTCATCATGCTAGAAGTTATGAGAGTGATTATAAGCTTCTTGAAGAACTGGTTGGAAGAACATTGAAATTGCCATCTCCGGAAATTTGATAGTTCCAAAGACTCAATAGATTTGATATTAAGATGAATCTATGGATTTGAGGTTAAGATGAATCTATTCTAGTATAAAAAGGTCAAGATAGACATGTCAATATACCTGGATTGTGCTGACCAAAAATTATGTCAATCAATGCATCTCCTCCATCTTGGCCCAGATATCCCACCCACAGAATGTTGCATATCTTCAGATTATATCTTGAAAATGAAATTTCCATTGCCCCCCTAATATTACTACTAATATCATCATTCCTCTTGCTGCATTTGTTGTGTTTAATACTAGTTTTCCTTGTTGTCCAATCAATAACAAGATCACTCCGTTAAGCCCCTCTGCTTCTACTATTTGTCTACTCCTATGATTATCATTGTGGCATCTGCTTGAGATGTTGCCTTGGAAGCCTCACAAATTTGTCTTCCTTCACTCCCAAGCAGTGGAATGCACAAAACAGGCAATAAAGTGGACGAAGAGAATCTATCATTTTAGAAGTTATTTCCTCTATTTTTTTCTTCTTACAGTGAAGAAAGAGGGCTCACTAGATAGAGAAGGGTGAGGAAAGAAATTGATTTGATACTGCTATTGAAATGGGTGAGTTATAGATATTTGGGTCATGTACAGTGATGTAAAACATGTCTTTGTAGTTTTTGAAAGTATGTTAGTGTCTATGTGTAATATGCATGGATGCTAGCATAAATGGGGCAATTGTATGAGAGAATAAGAGAGATGAAACGAAAAGGAAGGCCAACCAGTTATATGGGATCATAAGTTTGAAATATATGTATAAGACATGCCTAACAGATTCACCTCCATTGATAATGCCTTCATTGTGCTTTACTTGATGCATGTACCTTGCTCCTCATCTTGTAGATTTTGAGGCATAGCAGTCCTCTCTTTGTAAAACTCATAAGACAATTCCCATTTATTAAAGATAGATCAAATCAAGATTATAAAACTCCAACATTAAAGGTATTGTTAAACGATACACTAATCAAGGATTTCATTCACTGTTATCTTAAAAAATTGATCGAAAAACATCATAGAAAAAGGATGGATCCAATCTTATGGAACTCCAGAGATAAAGGTACTACTAAGTACAACAATCTGAGATTTCATCCAATATTACCTCAAAAATAATTGAAAAGCATCAGAGAAAGGGGATTTCCCATCATTAAATGGGGGTGAAATTAGACAATGTTTTTTCATTTATTAAGGAAAAAAAAACAAAACATGTTGCCTTACATTCAAGGCAAACATATTTCATCACAAATTTGTTGTCAAATGACTTAATAAAGATGCATTATATCACAAATATCATGAATATTGTTTTTTCAATAATAAACCAATACCAATGGTACTTTCTTTTTGTTTAAAAGAACCACCAAACCATTTTTCCAATTAGAGTGGAACTAAAACTCCTAGGTATTTCCACTTAGAGCCAACGCTACCAATTTTTTTTCAATTACAGTGGTGTCAAAACTCCTTGCAGACTTCCAAGTAGAGGCAACAATGAAGCTCCACCAACTTCCACTAGCCCAACCCTATGCAAGCTTCAAAACTATTAAACTACACCACAACAACCACACCCAATTTTTAGGAGTTGTTGCTCAATAATTTCACTCTAATCTATGATCTTAGATAATCCACTTAGGATATTACTCTTTTTGAAATATATATTCATTCAATTTCAACACTAAGGGAATGTTTAGTATCACCAACATGAATAAGGTGAGAACCCAAAAGCCATTGCTTCACATCGCTGCCATCCACAATACTCAGATCTTTGCACACATCAATGTTGAAATGCACTCATTATGTGTCTCCTACACCAACATGGACTTTTTTGAAGCTCATCATGCGCTTTTGTTGAGTTCCTTGAATAGCAGGAGGACTGGAAAACAGGAGCACAACATGATTTCCATCTCTACTGCCTGTGTTATACACATCTGCATGAAGGTCAAAGAGAAATCCCTGGCACTTGGTTTTCTCCACTTTGGTCGAAGTGCAAGAATTGTTCATTCCATGACATGAAACTAGGAAAGAATGAGAGCTATGACGAATTTGAGGCTTTGACTTCTATTTTAAAGGATGTTGTATTGGAGGAGAGTATGTTGGATCTGTTTGATGTTGATATCTTGAGGGGATTAAGAATTCCTATAGATGATGGATTAATTCAAGCACTACAACTTGCCATGGGTTGTTGTGCACCTTCTCCATTGGTGGGACTAGATATTAGGATGTCATCCAACAACTGGAGGAGATAAGGCCTAAGACTCATTCTGCTTTATATACTTCTTCTAATACTAGGAGTGAACTAGCGCTTGCATTTTAGCTTCTTGTTCATTATTTATACTCACCTTTAGGTTGTTTTCTGCCTATCCATTTGTATGATTTACTATGCTTTTTCTATTGCTTTGATGTAATCTTTAATGTAGAAAACATCTTTCAAATCCATGGGAGTAAATGCTTGAGGAGACAGTAATGGAAAAATCCAAAATTTTCATGGTTACACCCTAGAAGTAGGGATGAATTTAATTAAGTATCCATAGGGTTGAGGTATTGGAAGGTATTGCCATTTTCTTTCCTTTGTGAGGACCCTGTGTTTGGCTTTAGTGTCTGTGGTTTTTAGTGAACTTCCCCAATCATTCAGATTTGTATGGCAGGTGAAGAAGTTCACCTGAAATGTCAAATTAAATGCCAACACAGGGTCCTCCCTGAATAGCAGGAGAACTAGCAAACATGATCTCCATCTCTATTGCTTGTGTTATGCACGTCCGCATGAAAATATAGTCCCTCTCAGAGAATTTTATGAAAGAACAAGAGATAATCTTCTTGTATATGATTTTCAGAAGAAAGGCAACTTGGTTGACCTTCTTCATGATAAGTTTTCATTTTGGAACCCAAGACTAAGGAAAATTTTCTCTATTTTCTCGTGTTTCTTCTCCAAAAATAAGAAAATTGATTATATTGCCTCCATTCATAGGATATCAACTGTACATGGATTACAAAGATTCAAATAAAGTATGGCCTTGAAAGATGGCTATATCCTCTATGACACACAAAACAACATTCATAGGGTCCTATGAAATGGGCCATTGCACTTATATAACTCATAGTCTTTTGGCCTCTGCATTTTATAGTTTTTATATTGTTGACAAGACATGAATTTCACTTCCAAAATAAATGCTACTCTCCCAAATATATAGCACAAGTAGAAATACCATCACTTTACCTAGCAAGTATCCACAAGCTACTTCTACTTGAAAATTTAGGTTCGGATTGCAATAATAAGATTCAAGAGGCCATGGTATAACCAAATATTAAAAAAATATGAAGAATGCACTAGAGTTTTGCATCTCAAATACACTTAAGTTAGGCTCTAGATTCAATATGAAGTCTTGCAATTCTCTCTTCTTCATTCAGGGAAATCCTCATCTTGTAGGTATGTGGGCTCGGTCCTTACTTTGTCTTACTAATGCAAAAATATCCTTGCTTTTGTAGATGCTTGAGGTGGGAGGCCCTCTTTGAGCTGGGCTTGCAGGCACAAGATTGTTCTTGGAGCAGTAAGAGGACTTTCCCACCTTCACGCTAGGATTGAAACACCCATCATTCATGGAAACCTCAAATACAAGAATGTTTTGGTGGATGAAAACTATGTGGCATATCTTACTGATTATACTCTAGACCAGTTAATGACCCAGCCATTTGTTTCTCAGATGATGAATTCAACTACACTTGAGGGCTACAAGGAATTCTCCTGTTAGAAATACTCATTAAGAAGAAAATAGGCAAGAATGAGAGCTCTGACGAATTTGTGAATTTTCCTTCTATTGTGAAGACTACTATATTGGAGGAGAGTACGTTGGATCTGTTTGATGTTGATATCTTGATGGGATTAATAAGTTTTGTAGATGATGGATTACTCCGAGCACTACAACTTTCATGGTTGTTGTGCACCTTCTCCATCGGTGAGACCAGATATTAAGGCTTCCATCCAACAACTAGAGGAGATAAGGCCTAAGACTCATTCTGGTTTATATTCTCCCACTAATACTAGGAGTGAACTAGCACTTGCATT
Source organism: Pinus tabuliformis (assembly GCA_031772625.1). NCBI lineage: Eukaryota > Viridiplantae > Streptophyta > Pinopsida > Pinales > Pinaceae > Pinus > Pinus tabuliformis. The sequence continues at coordinate 695,023,442 of CM062814.1, read as the reverse complement.
TTAGCTTCATGTTCATTATTTGTACTCACCTTTAGGAAGTTCTTTTCCTCTCCATTTGCATTCTTTACTCTACTTTTTCTATTACTTTGACGTAATATTTAATGTAGAAGAAATATTTCAAATCCATGGGAGTAAATTCCTGAGCAGGAAGCAATGGAAAAATCCAAAAGGGCTTTGATAATCTTTGATTGATATAGAGAGAGATGGGCTTGATGCACTCTTTTACAAGAAGGAGGAAGTAACATAAAGCACCCCACATAGCTCTGGACATGCACGGTACCGTACGACATGGTTACACCCTAGCAGTAGGGATGAATTTAATTAAGTATCCACAGAGTTGAGGTATTGGAAGGTATTGCAATTTTCTTTACTTTGTGAGGACCCTGTGCTTGGCTTTAGTGTCTGGGGTTTTTAGTGAACTTCCATAATCATACATATTTGTATGGAAAGTAGGGTCCTCCCTGAATAGTAGGAGGACTAGAAAACATGATCTCGATCTTTGTTGCTTGTGTTATGAATGTCTGCATGAAGGTAAAAGATAAATCCCTAGCACTTGGTGTTCTCCACTTCGACCGAAGTGCAGGAATTGTTCATTCCATGGCATGGCTTAAGTAGGATTTCATGAAGGGACAATGAAACCAACTTTGGTGCATGGTTCATGTTTTTCATGGGTACTTTTATTGCAAATTCTTCAAGATACCATGTTACAAGTAATCTCCCATCTGTGTAAAATTCAAGAAGGAATTTGATTGTTTCATCATGCTAGCATTTATGACATTATAAGCTTTTCACAGAATTGCTTGTAAAAACATTGAAATTGACATCTCTGGGAATTTGACAGTTCTAGGGACAAAATAGATTTGAGGTTAAGATGAATCTATGAATTTGAAGTTAAGATGAATCTATGCTAGTATAAAACGTCAAGATAGTCATTTCAATATACCTGGATTGTGCTGACCAGAAATTATGTCAGCCAATGCATCCTCCAGCTTGGCCCGGATATCCCACCCACAGAATGTTGCATAAAGAATTTACAGCCTTTGTTAGGAAAATATTGTTATTTCACATGTACCAATAGAGTTGACAAAGCATGAGATAAAAATTAGTGTATTATTCAGGAATGTTGTTACATAGTTGTGAAATAAAATCTAATAGAATTTATAGGGTAAGCACACTAGTATATTCCGTTATGAACCTATGTGTAATACCATTTATAAATTAGTACTCTTAGTAATTATGCTGAAGAATCCTATGTATTCAAGCCTATTAATTTTAGAGTAAGAGATCTGTGATAAGTAAACTACTATCACGTTTTCTTGGCATATTAAATAGACAGCCTTAACCTTCATGCTTATTAAGGAGACATTCTTCTTTTAGTACTTAACATATTCGTGATAAGGCTCTGGTTAATAATGCGGCTAAAATGTACTCTATATAACCGATCACTGTGGCATTTGCTTGAGATGTTGCCTTGAAAGCCTCACTTATTAGTATAGAATTGATTTGGCAAGATACATTTTCACAACCAAGCTTATGTATAGTTGTTGTGTATTTACCTAAACCTTGTAGAGGTGTTGTGTATCTGCATGGTATACCTGTAGAGATTTGAGAAGGTGAGTTGGAGAGTGCCTCGAGTTACCAAGATTGGAATGAGAAAAATTATAATTGGGTTATTCATAAACTGCAATGTTGAAAATTAGATGGACTGTAATGTTGAAAATTGGCATGTGAGTTGCAACCATGAAGAAATAAATTTTAGGAGGTAATTTGGAGAGGGGCTCAATTTAGCAAGACATTATGAGAAAAATTATAATGGAGTGAGATGCCATGATGAAAATTAGTAAGTTCGCTACCTACCAAGACAACCCACAATGAGAATGTTGGTGACCAATAAACATAATTAAGTTGTATCACTAAGCTTAGCCAACTTAAAAACAAAATCTTATTTGATGGAATAGCTTGGGTACTGAGAAAGTTTCAATTAAGTGTTGGGACTACCTGCATAGTTGCCAATCATGACATTGGTGACATTTGCATCAGGTCCAATGACAGCCAATGATCTGATTTGGGTTAGGGATAATGGCAATTCTCCATTATTGTTTTTTAACAGAACTATTCCTTGTCTTGTAGCCTCCAAGGCCAACTGCTGATGTTGTTCACTACAAACATCCTGAGGTCCAAGATTACCATAGGGCTGCATTGCTAGATTCCCATCAGATAATCCCAAGTGGATCTAAATAGTGAAAAAGTTTAATAGAGTTGTGTCTATAAAGGCTTCCTTCAACTTCCCAACCTTCACTATTGCATCTCCATGATCTGCAAGGAAATTTCCACAGTTGACATCCAATATTGTCAGACACAAGCAATATTTTAATGGTTAATTAGTTCCCAACCACTTATTCTTTACAAATCAATAACACAACAAAGCTTTCTATTGTTTGTACATACAACTGACCAGACTCCAAGATATTTTTCACTGCTCTCTTAGGAGTCAAAGTCCAAGTCCAGTGTTGGGTGTTGTACATAACTTATGTTGAATCAGTCTAATACTATGTATCTACATAATAAAATTTAACAAAAAATCAGCTAACCTAATAATTGATCAAAATCCTATGCTATTTTCTGGTAAAAATTGGACACCATTAAGCAACTATTATGGAGTACAAACTAGCATTCACATGCCTATAAATTACCCATTCAATCTGCATTCTCCTTTAATAACTCCATTGAGGAGATTTGGATCTGCATAGGTTGGAACTCCATTAACTTTATTGTAAGAACACATGACACTTGCAGCCTAGCCATCAATCACACAATTCTTAAACGGTGGGTTAGAACCCATTAATCTGTTAGGATCCAGACTATCTGTTAATTGTAATCCCCTCACATAGTTGGAGACATATTGACTAACAAGTAAAGGATCCTCTCCTGGAGTCTCTTGACCTCGTCCCCATCTAGGACCACGAAATATATTCACATTAGGGCTCCAATATGTCAATCCTGCCAATTATGTATTATACATTGCACGAGCCTCTATTGATACTGCCTGCACATGAAATTCGAGTTACATTTGTTTATACTAAATTCAATCCATGCTGAAATAGATTGGTTATACTTAATAGTAAACTGTAAACATAGTGAGGAATGCCTGAAAATTAAAAATCCCAACTACAAATTCATGCAACTATGGCTAATCCTATAAAACTAAAAAATAATAAAAAATTGATTCATTTGGAATAGGAACAACCTAGTAATTGATTTATCTTTATCTTATAACTTTGAATGACATTTTGTTTACTAAGTTTTATCTTCAATGATCTTTTATATGTCACGATTCTTCTTAAATTTATGCCTTACAATGTTTCCTTTGCAACATCTGGTACAATTGCTAGTTTTTATAAACATGTAATAATATCCTTAATCATGAGATTCACCCCCACTTTATCATGGAGATTCTTAATTTGTAAATATGTTTCTTTTAATATTATGGGCCAACACCATGACTTATCAATACCATATTCCCAAAAAACCATAACTCATTTCATATGATACTTATTTATATGAGATTTTTTAATTAATGAATTTAATTAAAAAGGTACAAAAAATGCGTAATTACTTTGTAGATAAATATCAGTGTTTGATTTATTAAGAATATTCTAGAATTTTTTATGGAGGTTAAATCCCTACTATCCAACTAATAATTATTGATAATCAAATTAAAATTGAAGCCCTATTCCAAAATAGCCTATCAATATAAATACTTTTTATATGTTATACCTATCATCCATTTATTATTTATTGCTAATTAAATTTTAAATTTAATTATAATAATTGATTTAATTTTATAATTTATGGAACAAATATGTATAATTGATTTGATTAAATATTAAGTTATGATAGTTATGAAGATTGTGTTCATTAAAATCTAATGCAAATGTAACAAGAGGAAAAAAATAGAGTGATATTGAGTATTATAAGTATCATAGAAATGTAAAGTACCACAAAATATAAAATACAAAATAAAAGAAATTCAAAATTCAACTTGGTAAACAGATTGCTATTAATACATTTAGTAGGTAAACAAGTTTATAACACATTTGATATGCTATTAATTTATTACCTTAGTAGACTACACATAGTTTATCTTTCCAAATGTACATTGTTATTGATTTGCATAACTATTTCAAATATCTGTCAATGGTTTAAGAAAAAAATTGAGTTTGTCAATGGTTTAAGAAAAAAAATTGAGTTTGATCTAGAGTTTACACAATCAATTATATCTACAATGAAATTTTTCTCAAATCTCAATTCTATATTTGAATACATGACTACATTTTGTCACATTAGTCCCTGCAAAGGTAGGACTTTGATTACTATTAGTTTAACATTGACCAATGCAATTTATAATGTTTAACTTTGAAAAATAACAATATTTTCAATATTTTTAAAAAACTACTTTTCAAATATTTGATTGGACCATAACTTGAAAGTCTTATTACAGTTTTTGCACAATATAATGCCATGTGTATAACTTCCTCGCATATTTTATCCCATGATTTATGGATATTCTTGGGAAAGAAAGAAAGAAAGAAAATATGTGAATAGACCTATGATTAGACTTGGGAATAGAAAGGTCTATGATTATGTCTCCCTGTCATTTAAGTAAATAGTGTATTTACCATTAATTGCTCTCCACCATAATTTAAGTAGTCTTTGCATAAAAAAATGATAGGGAAAGGATGCAGATAAATATACTTACTAGGAGTTACTTCCCACCATTATTTAGGGCTGTTAAAATTGTAAACATATAGACATCTCAATTTATTAGTTCCTGTCAAAGCAAGACTATAGGATTCCATTTTCTTATTAACCATTGTTAATTTAGCATTGACCAATGAAAGTTATAATGTTTTATGCACAATTTTTCTAGAGAATAATATTTTAACTTGAGTGGCAGGCACTAAGCTTCCCTACAACATTTGTTTTAGATAAATTGTTAATTTTGCATTCAATATATTTACATATAACCAAAATTGAAACATAATTAAAATTTAATCTCTTCCTCTTTTGTGTTCCTTGCTTGGTATGCTAGTTTTATGAGCTTCCCTACAACACTTGTTTTAGATAAATTGTTAACTTTGCATTCAATATATTTACATATAACCAAAATTGAAACATAATTAAAATTTAATCTCTTCCTCTTTTGTGTTCCTTGCTTGGTATGTTGGTTTTATGATGACATGATTAACCTAAAGTATAAAATATTCAAATTTCTAATAAAAAATAAAGTACAAAGATCATAAAATATAAATTTATTTTAACATATTAAAAAATAAGATAAGTGATGTTTTTGTAAAAATATATAATTTTTATAAATTTTTGGAACTTTTAAGATAAAATAATTTTATAAAAACATTAGAAATTAGAATTTTTTTTTGAAAATACGAAAATTATTTCATTTATGAAATTTAATCATTAAATTTTTTCATAAATTCCAAAACAATTTATTAATAGATTTATCTAAAAGCTTAAATAAATATTATAAAAATATTAAGAAAAACAATGTCTAATTATTTCACTTTTTATAATAAAAAAATTGTGAAATTATATTTTTCCATTATTTATTTTTTTAATGTATAAACAAATTAAAACTTTTATAAAAAAATTATGAAATTATATTTTTTCATTATTTAAATTATTATTTTTTTAAATGTATAAACAAATTAAAACCCTTATAAAAATTTTATGAAATTATTTTTTTCCATTATTTTTTTTGAAATCTATAAACAAATTAAAATCCCTAAAAATTTAAAACAATCAATTTATATAACAATTATAATATTTTAATCTAGTTTTAAACAAAATTTATAAATAAATAAATAAAGCTTAGAACTTTCAATCTAAATTAGTGTAGGTTCATCTTAACTCTGGTGCATAGATTCATCATAACTTTAGATTTATCAAGTGCCCAGAGGAATCAAATCTCTCAAAGTGCAAATGTATCTAAGATGGTTATATATATATCATTCATAACACAAAGGAAAATTACAAAAGAGTCTTCAAGTTTTTAAATAGGCTATATTACATAAGAATACCATGGATTGTCAAAACATAGAGCCCAAAAATGACCAATAATAAATTGACTCTATAACCTCAATTTTACTCGAACTACCATCACAATATTTATAAGCATTTTGTTTTTTAACGAGAATGAGTATAGATTATATTAAAAAAGTCGCACCCATTCGCAACAAAATCAGGTCTTTACATTAGTTTATCCATGCTTCAACAAGATTATAAGAATTTATTTTCCCATCTAGACTATTGCAGTAGATATGGCTATCATGCTTACAAAAGTTTCCCGTTCTAGGATATCTACAACTTTAACTTCGATAGAATTGAAATAAGAGGTATATACATTTACAGTTCATCATTTTGATAAAACAAAAATAAAACAAAGGTGATCAAATGTCCATTGGAGCTGGGCAGTTTATGTTCAGGCCAGGATACGCATCATCTGAGTCTTTGGAATTCTCCTGGTCTGTCAAGACCTCCATGTTTTCCTCCATAGTTTCCACCTTGATCTTAAAATTTTCCAGTTGATGGCGCAATGCATCCACTTCGTCCTCCAATTGCCTGATGCATTCATGTTTCTCAATCTCTCTTTCCTTCATAGTCATGTTCTCATGCATTTGCTGGTGCATGTTGTGTTGGCGTTCGGTCAGGGCCTCCTTCAGGTCCCAATGGTCTTGAACACAGGTGAGACAGGAGGGTCTGTTTCTACCACCCTACCCCGAGGAACTGGCCCTCAGCCCTCCAGACCTCGGCCTGTGGCTTCCCCACATGCCTGACCAAGAACTGTCTTATGTACCTTGCATGTTGGCTTCCAAAACTTCGCTTTTTATTAGGCTCTAGTAATTGTCATTGTTTTCCACGTTCTCCCACAGCCAGGCACCCTCTCTCACCCTCCAAAGACTGCCCTGTTCCTTGGCAAGTATGCACCTCCCAACCTCTCGTTGACTCCAATTATCCTCCCTCTTCTAGAGAGAATTACGAACCCACCCAGTGTCCCAAATCCAGTCTGACTGCAAACACTCAGAACAACCCAAGCCTAGACCTTCCATCACCCGCGACCCTTCAATTATACTCAGAATTTCATTATTTTCCTTTAAAACCTTAGACAGATAGAGCTTCCGACCCTCAATTCGATTGTTCATAACATAATTCCCAGCCTCTGTGACACTGAAACTGATACATAGCAGCCTCAGCTCTAGCCACCAAGCTTTCGCGAAGGCCATTGTCCCACTCTCAAACCTTAAGACGTACAAAATCCACATACCGATTTTCACTTTATAACTACTGCCTAACCGAGAGGTGATGTAGAGATGAGCACGGATATTGTTGTAATCGAGATCCCATGAGTACTCCATCATAATTCTACCATCCTTCATTAATTTCCCACCAAGCTTTTAATCTCTATCAGCCATCCCCACAATTCTCCCACGAGCGAGCCCGACTTCACTAAGGTCCTGAATTAAATTATGCTTCATAAATCTCAAATCCCTGCAGACGCCCAAGGTGTTGCACTGACCAATTCTCCAAGAACCAGGGCCAGAACGGTGAGGCTGCACGTTGTGACTTAAGCTTGGAACAAGTGTGGTACAAAAATTTCATATGACGCCACGTCTTGAGTGAGTGTGGATGTCCAGCTTGCCATGAGTCCTCATGGCTGGCAGGAACTTGCAGAGGGTGATTCAACAAGGGGAGGAGGAACCCGAGGTGGTGATTATAATGTAGAGGGACAAAGGAGAAAAGAGAGGGGCCACAGGGGAGGGTAATGAGGAAGGGGAGGGGGAATGGGAGAAAGGGGAAGGGAGGCGGGAGTGATGGGAGGACGGATAAGATGGGGGAGGGGAGGGGGAATGGGAGAAAGGGGAAGGGAGGCGGGAGTGATGGGGGGAGGGATAAGATGGGGGAGGGGAGGGGAGGAAGATGCCAAGGGAGAGCTAGGGGGAGGATGGAGTGGCTTCATATCTTTATGGTATGCTAAATGCAACTTTTCCACTTCCTTAGCTATCCTTCGAGACTTTATTTTTTGTCTACATATATCTCTCTTCATTTTCTTAAGGAATTTTTGTCGTGCTCACGACATCGTTTATTACACATTTTTCCTCCTCCAGATGGCATGCCTTATTAGCTTGTCTATCAGCATCATGGTTATTTCCCCTCAAGACATGATAGAAGGACACTGAGTTGAAAGCAGGGAGCAAGTTATGGGCTCTCATAATGATTTGGTTCAAGTTAGTGATCTTAGCCTTTGAAGTGTTAATCATATGCCTTATAATGATCATGGAGTCTCCTAACACCTAAATCTTTTTTATCCCATTTCTTTGTGCCAGGATTAGTCCCAGGAGCATTCCATAAGCTTCAGCTTGGTTATTGGTCTTCCGGCCTAGCCCCCAAGCATAACTAAATTCAATGATTCCTTTGGGATTAATGAGAATCCCCCCTTCTTGCCACCCCAGGATTACCTTTTGATGCACCATCGAATTGAAGGGTCCACTTATTTGTGGTTTTTAGCCATTCCACCTGGTCATTTAGGGACAACCTCAGAATCCAACTGGCCCGAACACAGGGAGTTCGCTCCAAATCCTGAGGGGTCGGGGGGACCTCCCACGGGGCCATCCAAGCAGATTCCAACCGATCCAAAGAAGGGTCATTGACCGGTTTATGCAGTTCCATACAGGATGAGATGGCTATCATGGCTATATTCCTTGTTGGGACCCGAGACATTCTGAAAATTACCTTATTCCTGGATATCCATATTTTCCAATTAATATACTTTGGGAGAGCGAACCAAACCCCCTTAAAAAATTTTTGGCCTGAAGGGAGCCCACATACAATTTTGGGCCAGAAGTTGAAGAATGAATGAATGTTTGCAGGCCAGATGGTTCTACAGAACAGGGGACCGAGGGCCACAGCCTAAACTTGCTTCGTCACATGACACTGCAGGAAGAGATGAGAGATCAACTCCTCCTCTGTTTCGTAGAGAGGACACCTTGAGGGGCCAATCTGCCCCCGCTTTCTAAGATTTTCAGCAGTAAGAACTTTTTTATGGGTGAGCAGCTAGCAAAAGAAATTGATTTTTGGAATGGCATTTGTTTTCCATATTTTTCACCAAACTGAATTTTTAGGAGGTAAATGGGTATCAGCGAGCATGTGCAAATAACCATTCTTCACAAAGTAGTTGGTGTTCTTCCAACCCCAATTGTCTTTCACATTTTGTGCAATGGGGGCACAACCACTAAACAACTGTAGGAGCCTTGATCGTTGTGGGAAAAGAGCCTCCGGGATGTTATCCATCATCCATCGCTTCCAGCCACCTTGTTGGTTCCACTCCACAATCTGATCTAGCGAAACCACCCCTCTACTTTTCAAGAATAGATGAAGGTCCTCCAAAGATTGATCAGAATCCAGGGATTGAAGGCCAAGAATTGAATCAGAAAAAATATTGATAGTGGCACCATTTCCAGGGATCTTGCTTAAATATTTTGTGATGAGATCTTGGAGGAATTTATCAAATGCCAAATGGGGGAACCCCATCTAGAGGCCAATTGTCCAGCTCGGTCATTTGATAGAGATAGATACTTAGACCTGATAACTTGTGACCACCACTGGCTCGAATTTGTGACATAGCTCCAGTAAATTTTTGCTCCTATAGCCATATTTGCAATTCCTGGGTCCCTAATCCCCAGTCCACCATGCTGCTTTGGAGCTCTAACGGTTTTCCAATTTACTAAGTGATATTTCTTGGTTTCCATTTTGCCCCCTTCCCACAAGAATTTCCTAATGTACATGCCCATTTGGTGAAGCACACTTTTGGGAGCTTGTAGAGCTATGAACTGATATAAGGGGATAGTCGAAAGGACTGACTTCACCAAAATTTCTCTACCCGCATTATTGAGCCAAATTCCACCCCAGTTTACAATTTTGGATTTCATTTTCTCTTGCACTTTTTGCCAGGAATTCAGTGCGGCTCGTCCCAAGAAGATTGGGATCCCTAAGTAGTTGAAATCTCTCCAGTCCTGAATAGCTTTAAATCCCATAATTTCCTCAATCTTTTTTTCTTTTTGCCTTGTAATATTCCATTTGTATATGTGGCACTTACTGTCACTCGTAGCTCCCCCCGATGCACTGAGAAATTTATCCAGAATATTTTTAAACCTCCTAGAAATAGTGGTAGAAGCACCTCCCATTAATATAGTGTCATCCGCAAACTGTCCATGGTTTATGCTTTTGATGCCCTCCTGGAAACGAATGCCCGGGAGGTTGAGGGAGGCCTGCTCGGATTCCAAATATCTACTCAGGGCATCAGCCATAATTATATAAAGAAAGGGTGAGAGGGGACATCCTTGACGGAAACCTTTGGAAGCTTTAAAGAAACCCACAACCTGGTCATTCAGCAACAGAGTAATCCAGGGGGAGGCAATACAAATATTTATCCATCTTATGAAGGTCTCATCCATACCGAGTTTACGGAGAAATTTCTGCAAGAAACTATGTCTAACCCGGTCAAAGGCATTAGCCATATCCAATTTAATAATCATGCCCTGATCACCCCGCCTCCAACTAGAATTCAGAACTTCTTAAATGAAAATATCAATATTTATAAGCATTAATGTATTATATTTTTTAATTTTAATTTTATATTAAATTTATTTTAAATAAATTAGATTCTCCCATTTTATTTTATTTTATTTTATTTCATTTCATTTTATTTTATTTTTTATTTTTTAATATTAACCCAATTAAATATTTACATAACATTAAAACATCTCAACACCTCTTCCATTTTAACTCTAATTTTTAAAATATCCATACAAACTATCTATGATCAACGAGTCATGTACTTGAGTTGATTAATGACTTACCCATAAACGGAAATTTGTTTTAACCCTTTTTTTTAAATATCCATACAAACTATTTATGATCAACGAGTCATGTACTTGACTTGATTGATGACTTACTCATAAACGGAAATTTTATTTGAATTTTATAAATATTAGTAAAAATCTTTATTTGAAATTGTAAAGGAAACATGATACAAACTTATAATATTTAACTTACATGATTGAAAATTACATTTTAAAATTTATTATGTAAAATATTTATACGAACTATTTATGGTCAAATATTCATCTATGAGAGTTGATTAATGATGGATTAATCTCGATTTAAGTAAAGATTATAATAATTAATTTATTATTAATTATGTTTTAATTATAAATATTTATGTAATTGTTAATTTAAAATATTAGACAAATAATTTTCTATATATTAAAGTTTTGTTTTTTTATAGTAAAAAAAAATGAATTTTTTGGGGATTTGAAAAAAAACAAAGGATGGTTTCAATGTAGACTTCTTCAAAGCCTGATGGGAAACAGTTAAGCAGGACATCCTCGAGGTTATGGAAGACTCGAGAATATCCAAAAAGGTTCTGAAAGCACTAAACACCTCCTTCATAGCTTTAATCCCCAAAAAGGAAAATGCTATGACTCCGAATGGATTTCGACCCATAGCGTTATGCAATGTGGTGTATAAAATCATCTCCAAAGTGATAGCTAATAGACTCAAGCCCCTGCTACCTTCCCTCATCTCGGAAGAGCAAACAGGCTATGTGGAAGGAAGACAAATTCTCAACAACATCATCCAAGCACATGAGGTGGTACACTCTCTTAAATGCAACAAGCAAGCAGGCATGATCATTCAGTTGGACCTTGCGAAAGCCTATGACAAACTTAGCTGGTCTTATATTAGAGCTATTCTAAAAGCCTATGGCTTTGACCAAAACTGGATTAGATGGGTTATGGCACTAGTTACCACAACCAGCTTCTCCATTCTGCTTAATGGAGCTCCTTCAAGTCCCTTCTCACCTTCTAGAGGGCTCAAACAAGGAGATCCACTCTCACCTTTCCTCTTTGTCCTCATGATGGAAGGGCTAGGTAGGGCAATCAAAATGGCAAATGTTGAAGGTCGAATTCAGGGAATCAAGCTCACCCCAGATGGAGAGGCTAACACTCATCAACAATTTGTGGATGATACTATGTTGCAGGGCATACCCACAGTTAGGGAAGCAAGAGCAATCAAAAACATACTAAACGACTTTGCTATGGCAGCAGGAACAGAGGTAAGCCTCAACAAGTCAAAAGTTTTTTTCTTCAATACCAATATTGCTATACAAAGAAACATTACTAGAATTCTTGGTTTTCAAAGGGAACAGTTACCGTCCAAATATCTTGGCATTCCTCTTACTAACAAACCTCTAAGCAAGAAAATATGGGAATCAATTTTAAATAAACTTCAGGACAAGATCAGAAAATGGACATGTAGATCCTTAAACCTAGCAGGGCGACTTGTGCTCACACAGGTGGTCCTACAGGCCATTCCCATTTTCATGTTTGCAGCTCTCCCTGCTCCTCAAGGTATTAAGCAACAGATAAGGAGCATTCAAAGGGACTTTCTGTGGGGCAAAGGGGAGGAGAAGAAGAAGTGGGCTTTAGTGGCCTGGGACAAGCTCTGCAGGCCCAAAAGCCATGGCGGCTTGGGGCTGCATGACCCGGAAACTCTCAGCAAAGTTTCGGGAGCTAAGCTCTGGTGGAGATGGATCAAGGAGCTGAATGCCCCCTGGGCCAAACTTTGGAAACAAAAGTATGCCAAGGATTGGCAGGAGAAGGATCATATCAGAATGTCAGGACAGATTAGGGGCTCACACATTTGGAAACTTGCTTGGGAGAATAAAGGCATTGTTCAGCAACACTGTTTCTGGGAAATCCGAGCAGGGGACCGTGCTCGATTTTGGGAGGACAGCTGGCAACAGGAACCCATCCTGAACAGGAATGACCTAGCAGCCCTTAAGAGAGACACAGAGAGCAAAGGTCTGTTATTGGTAAAATATTTCTGGGACCAGGGAAGTAATAATGTAAAATGGAGAAAATGGAAGGACCTAGGTTACAGTGATGAGAGTCCTTTGAAGGCCAAGGCAGATGCTCTTACCCAGGATTTAGAGCATAGGCGGATTCTGGTTTCCTTCTCACCTGACCAACTAAGATGGGGGAAGAACAATGAAGGTAACTTTAACCTCAAAGAAGCAAAATAGGCAGTCACAGGTTTTAACTTTGTGAATACAGAACAAGTCTGGAAGGAGCTTTGGCAAACTCCTCACTGGATGAAAATAAAGTTATTCATTTGGCTTGTGCATCAAAGAAAGATCCTAACTTGGGAAAACCTACTAAAGAAAGGCTTCATTGGCCCTTCCAAATGTCACCTCTGTGGCTCACATGAGGAAACAATTGAACACCTTCTCAACCTCTGCCCTTTCTCTGCTAAGGTGTGGAACTGGGTGGCCTCAATCTTCAGACAAACCAACAGGGACAGTCTCAGCATATCCAACACATTGAAAAACTGGAGGAAGAACTTCTCAGAGAATGAGATCATCAACAAAGCTTGGATGCTAGTACCAGGCTTTGTCATTTGGAATGTTTGGAAAGAGCGCAATAGGCGGATCTTCAAAAATAAAGCTAGCGAGCCCCAACACATAATCAATCAAATTCTAAAACAGCTTAAAGAAACAGTTAAAAGCCTTTTGAGGTCAATTCCCAAGGATCCTCCTCTGCCTCACGAGGAGAATATTATACTAAATTTGGGACTACAGTCCATCAGTCCTCAAGGAATAATAAAGGGAGTGAGAACAATAAATACAGGGGCCAGTAGTTGGAAGCCCCCTCCACAGGGCTTCTTTAAGGTAAACATTGATGGAGCTTCTAAGGGCAATCCAGGGGTAGCTGGCTTTGGGGGTGCCATAAGAGATCATCAGGGGCAAACAAAATACATCTTCCATGGCCACTTGGGAAAGGGTACCAATAATATGGCTGAACTCCTGGCATTAGAACAATGCTTGGAGATCCTGGTGGAGGCAAATTTACAGAATGCTATCATTGAAGCAGATTCGGAATTGATCATTAGAGCAGCCAAGAAAATTCACAATGGAACTTCGCCAGATAAAGTGTCGAAGCACTGGAAGCTACTGCAGGTTTTTTACCGTATCCACTCTCACTTGCAAACCCTTAAAACGATAAGATTTGTTCATGTTAGAAGGAAGGAAAATATGTTAGCAGATCGGTTGGCCAACGAAGGAGTGACCAATAAGGACAGGGATTCTCGGCATGCCTGGGAGTCGTTACCTGCCAGAAAACTGCGAGAGGATTGTTTCTACCTGGCAACCAAAGATATGGAACTGTGGATGAACAATACTGATCGAAGGGATTCAGGAGATAGGCGGGAGGATGGTATCACCTAATTCGTCTATGATTTTTGGTTTTGGCTACTCTCCACAACTCTGTTCACTTTCGGTTGAATGATGAAGGTTACGATTCGGGCAGCGCCACAGATCTGGCTGCCTGTGTGCATTTGGCTCAGCGGGTTTTTGATGGAGACTCCAAGTGGAAGGCTCAGAAATGTTTGCGGGAATGGTCGGACGGTCTTCACTTGGCGACTGAGCATTCTTGTTTTTCCATGAAACCTCGGGCGCAAAACCATAAATGGTATATCACACGGGACAAGTATGGTATTTGGTTTTTTGTTAGTTGCCTCCGATTCCACTCATTGTGTGACACGTTGCAACGAGAGGTGAGAGAAAACCGCCCTCATCGGGCAGTTAACCTCCGTGCTTCTCGTCCACGCGATATCCACGATGGTCGTTGGATCGGGGTTGTGTAATCAACGGCGGGGATTGGTTCGTGCTTGTTGCTTGAGGGTTCCGGACCCGAATTTGTTTAGTGGACTCAATCTATAGCTGTTTTTGGGTCCGTTTGTTGGGTGCAGAGTGGTCCACTGTGGGTCCCTTTGTGGACCCCTGGTGGGTTGCCTGTAGGGCTTTTGTGGGCCTAGGTCCCTGGTTTTCTGCCATCCCTGCTGACTGGGACACTTTGTAAACTATGTAATTTGGTTAAATTAATAGAAGGTTCATCTCTTACTTATAAAAAAAAAAACAAAGGATAAAAGAAAAATAAATAATAATAAAAAAGTCAAAATTAAAAAGAAAATTATTGTTTCGTTTGCTTTATTAATCTTGTGGAGATGTTTTAACAACAATATATAAATTAATGAATATAATATAATAATATTATATATACATTTTTTTGGTAAGTTAGTTGGTCTTATATTAATCACATAAGCAAATATATAAACATAGTTAATCTTTTATCAACACAATCTACCACCAGGAAACCAGACTAGTGGTGAAATTAAAAGGTTTTGGTCCAAAATGATACAAAATTTAAACATAGTATGAGCCAAAATCTTGTCATACTAATCATATCATATATTTCTAACCTAAAAAATTAGCTTGGAGCATGATCTAGAATACTCCTTACATATCCAAAAAAAATAACATCATTATTTCTGAATACTATACTAAGAGAAGTATACCAGTAGTGCTTCAAAAAATTGTTAACCATCTAAAATAGACGAAGAGGAAGTAGAAACCTCAATGGGGTCAACCTAGGTGCCTAGTGATGCAAGGCCCTTACCATGAACCAAGATGGATCATATTTGAGTCAATCAATGTTCCATGCCATTATGTTCAACTTGAAGTTCATCCACTTGTAGAAGGATTTTCCATTTAGTTTTGTTTCTCTCTAGGAGGACCTTGCCCAATAGGGCCTTGATGTACCAATACAATTTTATGATGTAGAGATACCAATTTTTTCTTCCCCTAGCGTGACTAGTGTTTGGCACCAAGTTAATGATAGAGGCCAATAATTGTACATTAGTGTGTTCTCCTCTATCTCTCAATACTTCATCTGTAGCATGTTGAAGCTCCTCTTGGATCTCTCGAAGTATGTACATATGAAAGAGTTTGGTTGTAGAATGGCCTCAGAAGCAAGCTCAAGAACTACCCTCCCCATGGCTCGACAAGACTCTCCTGTTGCAGGCTCATTGAAGAGGCATGGTGGGGAAAGAAACAGTGGAAACCACATGCTAAAATAAACAATAGTGTTGCTTCCCTGGAGAAAAAATAGGTTAAAACTTGCAACAAGGAGGCCAAATTATTAGAGATGCAACATGCGTTTAAAAGAAACCAACCAAACCAAACAATATAGAATCAATATTATCATAAACCAAGCAAACTGGTACTTTCTTCCAAGCATCATAGAGTGGTGGATGGGCCAAAATTTGGAGCCTACATGTCTTCCCCAGGAAAATGACCATACTGCTAACCATGCAAAATGCCAAAACACACCCAAGAATTATGATAGCAGAGTAGGTCAGACTAAGAGGACCTAGACCTTCCTCTAGGGGGGAATTAGAAACAATGTGGAGTAAAATGAAAACACCCACGATAACAACTAAAACCAGTAAGGAAAGGCTTGATTGATCGCAAATAAAGTGGCATGTTTCCAAACACCACCATTTCCCCATGGCCATGACAACCCAACCACCGTTGAGAACCTTTCTAAATATACTACCCTTCATTATTAACTGATAAATGTTGTGTAATAATGGTAGATGAATACCATGATAATGCCATGTGTAATTTCCCTATCTTCTTGGATTCATAAGGAAAGGGATTATGCTATCCTCATAAGGTTCTTGTAGGCTAGGATGAGAAAAAATAATCATGGGAATATGATTTGCCTAAGAGAAAACATTACAAAAGCTAAAGTGGTGAAAAGGAGACATGGGTCCTAGGCTAATGAAAAGTCACTTTTAATTTATAAAGTGAGAAAACCCACTAAAGTGACTTTAATAAAATAGAAGGGTAAAAAGGTGGAAAAAGTGGTGAATGAGTTATAAAAAATGGAAAATGAGGAGTCTCTCATTATTTTATTTTTCTCACTTGGGAAAAATAAATTTGGAGAGCTCTTGGAGAAGAGTCTAAGCTTTTTGGAAATCATCATGATGGTTTTCTAATTTTAGTATTGAAACTATACACCCTAGCTAGTTTGGGAATGAGATAACTCAAATTTCTCCATAGTGATTCAAAGGAGAAACAATGGAAAAGTTGGAGTAAGTTGATTTTAATATCTGATTTTTTGTGTTCTATAAATCTTCTTTTAGGTGGAATTTCCAAGCCAAATCTGGGTCGATTTGTAGAGGAAAAGGGGACGCGTTCATAAAGTGACTAGCTAGGTTTTGTATACCGAATAAGTTGAGTTTTTCCACTGTAAAAAGCGGTCATGTTTTGATCTATATTTATATGATTAGTTTTGTTGTGCTAATAACAATTACATATTTATAAACATGTGCTTGCTTCTTGATTTTTGTGTTGAGGTTTCCTTAGTTGTTGGTGCGTACAAACAGGTAAATTTCCTTAAGTTAAACAAGACATTCATGAGCAAAGTATCTTCAAAACTGAATAATGAATAGAAAACATGTACAATACAACAAACCATCAAAGATACACATTAACACAGAGTTTTGATGAAGGAGTTCACCCCTCCTGGGCTACATCTCCTTGGTCCAGCTTCCATGGCTTGGGCCTCTATATTAGGTCAATGTGGAAAAAATGTTGTTTACAAATCTCTATGGCTCCTGATACATGCACCAATGTGTTCAGAAGGTCCAAATTAGCTAAGAACACTTCTTTTTTATCTCAATTTGTTTGAAAATTGAGTAATTTATTGTTCAAACAGTTTTTCGTAGACAACCTCTGCTAACTCTGGAGAGACTCCAGTTAAGTCTGACAAGTTTGGTGTCGGTTCCGATTTGGTGGCTCTTCCATAATTGCTGCCAACTTAATCAATGGATTAATTAGGCTTAAAAATGCATAATTAACTGTTAAGCAAGATTAGGGGTGCACTTAGCGCTAGCCCTAGCCCTTGGTTTTGGCGCGTGGTCATATGGGGTGAGGGCTAGCTCCCACCAACCCCGCCGTCAATTTCGCATGCACTTTAAATATCATTTCGTGACATTCATTTCAAGTTCTGTGCCAGTGGTTTAATGGCAAAGGCTTTGTAGTTGGGCAGGGGAGGTCGTGGGTTCCATTCCCCTCCCTTTGCCCCTCATATAATTTTGTTGCCGTATTCAATTTGAACTTTGCCACCGGTTTTGAATTAGAATTTTATATATATATATATATATATATATATATATATATATATATATATATATATATATATATATATAATTAGATATATAATTAGATATATAATTATATATATATATATATATATATATATAATTATATATCTAATTATATATCTAATTATATATATATATATATATATATATATATATATATATATATAATATTTAAATAACAAAAAAAATTCAAATTCCACCTTGGAGGCCAATTAGGCAATTTCCCTTGCACACAACCAAACTGGCGAATCTGGAGGTGACACTTGTCACAGCCCCATTGGGCGAAAACTGAAGAAGATTCCCCTTGCTGACTGGACTACCATGTCATCATTTTGTCATATTCTGCAATTTTTTTTAGCTGTTTAGGAAAACGAACAACATGCCTTTTCTCCTTCATCCGGACTCCGTTTTCGACGAAATGAATTGTGTTGCAATCGTCTTGACGATACAGACGCAGCCATGTTGTTTTTGAGCCAATTTGAGAAATTTTATTTTCGAGCTAAATACTGATCACCTGATCATGTTTTCTCTATTATAGTTGAGCAAGTTTCTTTTTTATAGTTGGTCAAGTTTACAAGTGGTAAGAGGACCGAGTTGTTATACCTTGTGGGCCAAGTTCTACTAGTTAAGAGGCCAAGTTTCATTGAGATAAAATGGGGTTGAGTTTCCTACGTTCACTGACCATGGTCACTATCAAGAAAATGGGGTTGATCCTAGTGTCTTTTGGGCCATGTTTCACTTGTTAACAGAGGTCGGATGCCTTCCTATTTCATTGGTTAAACTCACTTGTAAAGGGGGACCAAACAGTTTTCACAAGAGGGGATGAATCTACTCTTAATGCCTTCATGTGCCAACGTGGTCATCGTTGTTAAGAAGTCAAGTCCCTCTATTGTGGGAATGACCAGTGGGTATGTTTGTCTAAGATGAATATTGAGGGTAACTACTTTAAATTTTGGAGAAGGCGTGTAACATAATATTTGTTAAATAAAATCCTAGAATCTTTGTTCCTATTACATTGTACAACCATATTTTTTTATTATAAGCTTGGCAGGACTACATCTTCATCATGTCTAATATATCACCCCGATCGAGGTGGGGAATTCAACCGGTGAATTCACATCAAGGAGTGCCTTGACAAAGCACCTGATCATCATCTATCCAAGACCCCATGGACATTGTATAGCCATATTATCATTTCAAAAATTAGAAAATATATATATTGTTGAGTGTTTATGAGTTGTCTTGTGTGGAGAAAAGTGCTTCTATTGATTGTTATATAGTGCATACCATTAGTGTATCTCATGCTAAGTTTAATTTGATTAATATATTACTATTTATAAGATTTTTTTGGCATTTATCTAGCATTGTGTTTGTTAATATGGGATTAAATTGAATAAAAGTGTACCTACAGCCATCCATACACAAATCGTTTGGTGAAATATCACTAAGACTGTCTCAAGCAAAACTCAGAAGTTTAAGGGGAAATTTGAGATACTTATAGGAAGGTATCTTACAGGGGTATTAGCATGGTCTTGGATAGTTGTGTGGTCTGAGAAACATTTTATAACCATATTTGATGAGTTCTAGAGATCACCCATACGTCACTTACAGAAGACACTACAAGGTGAGAGAGCGCACTCCAATTTCAAAGGAAGAGGAAATTCTTGAAGTAGAAGAAGAGGTAGAAGAACCATTTGAGAAGGGTAAGATAGTCATGGGAGACATGGAGAATCAATATTTCAACAACTTTCTTAGCGTCCTCAATGATTTGGCTAAGGGCTAAAAGGATATGATAGAGTTGATGAGAAACTTAGGTAGCAAGGGGGGCTCCACCAAGATTCCAATAGTGGAGCAACATACTAAAAATCTCATTAACGGTGAGGGATCCAATAGTGGAGAATCCATTTATGAATCCAAAACTATGCACAACCACCCCCACATATATAACAAGTCATCCTAACTCATTATGCCACAATTTCTTAATGATACAACAACTGAACAATTGGAACAGAATGATCAAGATAATCCTTTTGGGGACTATTTGGTGGAGTATAGGAGGTTAGGACGAGACTTTCAAGCTACCATGAGTTTCACATATTTCTGCAACCTCCATATGGAAAATAAACCTAAAGGTGTTCAGAAGGTTGTGAGGCAGAATAATGAGCTTCAGAATACATTAAGGAAATTGTTTATTCCATGTTTTGATGGGCCACCAAAATGTTCATCCAAATCATGGGTTCAAAATTTGGACACATAATTCCATATATATTAGATGAGGCTACATTGAATCTTGATAGGGAGGCCAATGAGTGGTGGTACCATGGGTTAGTGACCTTGGGTCACGCCAACATAACCTCATATTTCGAGTTTACTCAGTGGCTCGTAGAGCACTTTGACAGGAAGGATCCAAAGATTCCTTTCAGAAAGCTAACACTACAACAAATTAGTATTCCAGAGGCATATATCTCAAAGTTTCAGAGGTTGGAAGTTATGGTCACAAATATATCTGAGGCATGACCAGTGGTATTATTTGTGGAGGGGATATCTAAGTCTCTATGTGGTTGGGATAAGGGTTATCAACCTGCTACTCTGTGGGATGTAGTTTGTCAGGCCAGGTATTGTTAACCCCACGAATAATTTCTTTTATATTAAGAAAAATCATTAATATATACAAGGAGAGGGAAACCCTTGGAATTCATATTCTTGTGTCTCTTCAGCTTCTTCATTCTCATATTTACAATATTTAAAGTATTTTCCTAATCCCTAAAGATTAGGTGTCAACATTCCCTCACTTAATCTGAAGGAATGTTGGTGATTCTAGGCATCATTTTGAATCTTTCAAACTTTCTTCTTCCAAGCGCTTTGATGAAGATGTTTACAATCTGCTGGTTTGTGGGACAAGGGTGTAGGTGAATAGTCTTGGCCTCAACATGACGTTGAATCAAATGATACTTTGTATTGATATTCTTGGTCCATTCATGGAAATTTGGATTCTTGGCCAATTCTATTGCAGAAGTATTGTCAATTAGAATAGGAGAAGAAAGCACTTGTTTCTCCTACAAATCTTCAAGAATTTTCCTGAGCCAAGCAATTTCCTTCATTACTTTTGCAGCTACCACATATTCTTCCTCTATTCTGGAATATGTTGGAAGTGATTGTTTGTGCGACCTCCAAGAGACAACTTCTAATCCAAGACTCATAACATAACCTAAAGTAGATACTCCATTTTCAGTAGCTCCATCAAAACCTGAATCATAGTATCCAATAAAGTTGAAGTCATCCACCTATGTATACTTGAGTCCAAAGTATTTAGTTCTCTTCAAGTGCCTTAGAAATCTTTTTACAGCAAACCAATGACCCTCACAAGGATTTTGCATAAACCTGGAGAGGGTTCTAATAGTAAATGAAATGTTTGGTTTGGTAGTAGTTAGGTAATTGAGACTTCCTATGATTTTTACATACTTAGTTGCAGCCTCAAATTCATTTCCTTCTTTGGATGTGAGCTTTAAATTTTGTTCCATTGGAGTGGTCAAAGGATTGCACTTAACCATGCCAAATTTGTTCAACAAATCTCCAATGTACTTCTTTTGAGAGAGGAATATAAACTTTTGATTATGGGTTACTTCAATACCCAGATAATAGTGAACATATCCCAAATATGTCATCTCAAAACCTTTCCTCAATTCTTTCTTTATGGATGTAATATAATTTTCATTATTTCATGTCATCAATAGATCATCTACATACACCACAAGATATACAATATTTTTTCCAGCTTTTTTGACAAATAATGTTGCATCATCAAAGATGGTAGTGTTTGAAATTTAGTTTCAGAAAATGCTCAGTCAGTTTCTCATACCAAGCTCGTGGTGCTTGTTTGAGGTCATACAAGGATTTGATAAGCTTGAATACTTTGTGCTCTTGTCCCTTCACAATAAATCTTTTTTCTTGAGACATAAAAACAATCTCTTTCAGATCTCCATTCAATAAATTATTTTTTACATCCATTTGATGGAGTTTCCATCCATTCTGAGTTGCCAAGGCAAAGAGAGTTCGAATGGTATCCCATTTTGTTGTGGGGGGGGAACTCTCCTCCTAATTAAACCCTTCTTTCTGTGCAAAACCTTTTGCCATGAGCCTTGATTTATGCTTGTCAAGTGAGCCATCTTCTTTATAATTATTCTTGAAGACCCACTTGTAGCCAATCGGTTTGGTTCCAAATGGAGGGTCCACTAGCTTCCTGGTTCCATTCTTGATCAGAGCATCATACTCTTTCTACATTGCTTCTTTCCATTCATCATGAGAAACATCTTCTTTAAAGGAAGTTAGTTCAATATCTGTAGACAAATTTAATTCACAATCATAAGAAACACCCATATCAACAACTAAATCAGAATAGGTCATGTGGCAAGTCGCTCCTAAATCAAGCAACCATGCATCTTTCCACAAAGTAATTGAAGCATTAAACGAGTCTTCATTTACTCAAATATTTCACTTTGCCACAATATAATGAGCAGATTCAGGTGCTTTACCTTTCCCTAGATCTAGTGATTTTCCTTTCTCTTCATTCCTTTCTTGTCTGATGCTATCCCAAGAGAGCTTGCATGTAGAAAAATCATGTCCATTTATATTGCATTGGATACAATCAAGATCAAGTCTTCCTCCTTGGTAATGTTTTCCCTCTTGCCTCTATTATTTTCTTTCCATGTCCTCTTTTGCCACTTCTTCCTCTTGAAGAATCTTGTGTCTAATTCTTCTCCTTCTTTGCAAGGCACGCAACTTCCTTAGAACACTGAGTAACTATCTTCCTCTTTTGAAAATATTTCTCTCTTTATACAAACTTGTCCATAAGAGAGTCAAAGGGAATCTCTTTCAGTTTACCACTAGCTTGTAATGATTCAAGATAATGATAATAAGTGGGATATAGTGCCTTGATGAAAGTTGTGAGAGGAACATCCATTCTAATATCAGTGGCTTCTACATCATGCATAATAGTCTGATTTCAGAGGCTAGGGTAGGGGTGTCACCATATTTCAGTTCAATATTGAAGAATTTAATCATTAATAGGACTACTTCAAGCTCAAAGTCTGAGTCATATAATTCTTTCAACTTATTTGAAGCATTGAAGACATTTGTAAATGGTGCAATATGACGACTCACCTATTCATTTATTGATGCACCAATTAATGCATAGGCCTTGTTATTCTTGTCCTCCCATATGGCTAGCTCTTTTCCAGATGTGGGTTTTTCAAGTGGATTCCCAATTTCTCACTCACATGCTCCTTTCACAATTCATTGAAAATGAGGGTATGCTTTACCTTTATGGGCCATTCATGTTTTTCTCTTTTCCAGTGAGAACTACTTCAATAATGGAAGTAAGAGAATGAATTTTCAAAAAGGAACTATCTATTGACAATTCTTGTGAATGGTAATGATTCCAATGTCCTTGCTTGGCTATAAAAAGAGCTTTCAATTATTGACTGAAAACAAAACCTTACTCTCTCCATCTTTTTGTTATTGTAATTATCCTGGCAACATAAAATATGTATTGAAAATAATTGTATAACAACCAAAAAAGAAATGCAATACAATATGCACATGTATAAATTATACGACCCTCAAGCAAGCACCAATACACATGACGAATTGTTGCATGCACTTCAAAACTCAATACACACACCACGAAATTCAATGCAGGAGTAATGCATGGAGAATCAATGCCATTACAACTTCACAGATGTATCACAAATAAATGTGTATAAACCTCGAGTTGCACAAGTCAGATTCATAACCAATGTACATTCAAGAAAAATAATATATTTAATGCAACGCGAAATTTCAGCTCGAGCAGTCCATGGTCTAGTACTCTCTAACTTCAACAAAATGCATAAAATACGCACGAACTAACATATATACCATTCAATGTATATCATGAATCAACATTGTAATGTTTTTAAACCATGGAATATGAATATGTTCCCAATTGAATCACCATTCAATGCACATGAATCACCATAAGTATTAATGCACATATTGGGATTTAAACACACAAAGAAACTAACCTTCAATAAACACACAGAGAAACCATCCTTCAATCAACACATGGAGAAACCAAACTTCAATCAATGCAGAGGGAACTAACCTCCAATAAATGCACAAAGAACAAACTTCGATCAATGCGTAGAGAATCAACCTTCAATCAAATCACAGAGAATTTACCTTCAATGCATTGGAACAACATCAGGATTTGCGCACAGAGGTTCTTTACATTCAATACAATGTGCATAAAGATGTTGGAGATTGTTCAATGCACAAAGAATTCAATGTTGGAGCTTGGCATGTACATTTCCATAATCAAAATCGATTTTAGCTCAATTGCATAGAGAGAATACACTCAAGTTATGGTAGGCATTAGGGCAGAACTGACATGAGTGACAGTGGCAAAAGAATGCCAAATTTAGACCTATGTACATGTGCTCTCATACCATGTCAGGCCAACTATTGGTAACTCCACGAATAGTTTCTTTTCCATTAAGAAAAATCATTAATACATACAAGGAGAGGGGGACCTTTGGAATTTATTTTCTAGTGTCTCTTCGTCTTCTTTATTCTCATATTTACAATATTTCCTAATCCCTAGATATTAGGTTTCCACACAATTAATAGAGTCAGAGATATGCAGGATGTTGTTCCTAAGAGAAAATTTCCTAAAAATACATCCTTTCCTCAAAAGGATAAAGAGGCTAAATCCTTTCGAAGGGAGTACATGAAGAGATCAAAGTTGGATGAGGAGACATGACAGGAGTTGAGGAAGAAGAAGCTTTGTTTCAGATATCAGGAACCTTGGGTGTCAGGACATAGATGTGTAGGAAAGAACAAGACAAGAAAACCACACTACATAGAGGTTTACTCAGATAGTGATAGTGAGGAGGAGGACAAGGAGTTCGGACAAGGACAAATACGTGAGTAGGGACATCTGGCAACAGGTGAGGAGTCACAATAGGTTGGATCTAAAGGGCTCGTTATTCCATTTGTTGGTTGATGTATTTGGAACAGGTGTTCTAGCCTTAGGTGGTGTCAATGAGGCTAGGAATAGAAGAGCGAAAAATATCTCCAAGCCCAGTTTATTTTATCAAGCAAAATGTCTTGATTAAATTAATTAATTAGTTTTAATTATTTTCTTAAATTTAAACTTAGGAAAATAGATTAATTAATTTGTAATAATTGAGACATGGTTGATTTTCCTCTAGCTACTTCTAGTAAAGTTTCTAAGTGATCTTAGCCATCGATTATATCATTTCAGATTTAGATCTTGGCCATTGATTTCTCAACAATAGATTATAAAAGAAATCAATGGGCGTCCTTAGAGATGAATTCATTGCAATGAAGAGAGTGCATTGATAGTGTGGGCTTTAACACCAATGAGGGTTTCATTAGTAGTTGAAGAAATAAATATTTTTGGGGTTTTCTTTCATCACTATTCTTCCAGTTTCTGAGATCTGGAGAAGGAATTTTCCCAGAGTTATTCTATAGATAGAGAGTTCGTACAATACATCCAGGAGAGGTCATACGAGATTACAAGGAGAGGCCATACGAGATTTCTAAGAGAGGTCATACGAGTTGCTAGTTTAGCATATCTATATTTCCAGTTGCAAAGCAAATTGCAGGAAATCAGTTCGATAACAGAAAAGGTGGATTGCAGGATTTAGAAATCTACATTGTAGGAAAGGTTGTGTTAGGTTGCAAAGGGATGCTGTGAGCCTTAGAATGGTCAAATAAACCTGTGGTGGTGAAGAAATATTTTTCCAAAGATTTTTCCTAGTTTGGAAAGCAGTTGTAATATTTATCGATTGTAGAATTTGTTGAAGATAATAATAAAGCCCTCAAATATGAAGAAATGGTTTTCCCTTCAAGGTTTTTGTAGGAATGTTTTGTCCAAAAATATTGTTTCCGTTTTGTGATTGGTTTTCTCAAGTTTTCTATCAAAGTTTTTGTAGTTTATTTAATTGGTGAAATTTGCAGTAAATAATTTGTTGGGACAAATAATATGTTTAAAGATAATATAATAATAACCATAATAACTGAAAATAGAATTTTAACAGCATCTATGTTTGCAAATATAATTTGTACATCATCTATGTCAGGACTTCCCAGATATCATGTATTTAGAGTCACGAGTGTCATGTTGGGGTAGAAAGTGACAGTGTTGATTGGTAGTGGGGCATACCACAAGTTTATTGATGTGGCATTGGTGGATTGCAGGGAGATTCTGATGAAGGAGTTTGATGGATTCATTTTGGTCATACTAGTTGGTCATCAAATGGAGTGAACTAGATGGGTCCCCAAACTAAAATAACTATGCGGAACTACACATTGACAAATGATTTCTTTATGGTGGATGTCCCAAATAACAATGTGGTACTCGGTGTTGAGTTTATTTATGCTATTGGGAGGTACACTACTAATCAGAGGACGATGGAGATGGATTTTACAGATCGTAATAGTTGAGAGGTTGTTTTGCGGGCCATGCATCAACACCCACTCAAGATAGTATCATGTTATAGTATGGAGGCAGTGTTGTGGCACATAAACATAGAGTGGGTAGTAGACTCATACATTTATGACAAAAGACAACTTAAACAACCTCGAAAATATCCAAATGAGATTCAGGTATTACTCCACAAAAAAATAAAAATAAATTAATTAATTAATTAATTAAATTAAATTGAAACTAAAATAAAAAATAAAAATTGTTGACATTCCTCTAGGTAGACCTCCAGACTAGGGATTTGAGCATGTGATAGAGTTGGAAGAGGGGGTGCAGGTTGTTATATCTAGCCCTTATCATCATCCTAAGGTCTATAAGGATGAAACTGATAATTTCATCAAGGAGCTACAGAGAGTGGGCGACATTCATCCTAGTTTTAGCCCCTTTGCTTCTTCAATGGTGATGGCTAAGAAGAAGGATGTAACCTTGAGGATTTTCATTGAGTATCGGGCACTCAATAAGAGAAAAATAAATAATTGGTGCCCCATTCCAAGGATTGATTATCTGATTGATGAATTGAGGGGAGTAAATTATTTTTTGAAGATAGATCTTTGCTTAGGCTACCATAACATCCATGTTCGAGACAAGGATATTACGAAGGCTTCTTTCAGGTGCCACTATAGGCACTATGATTTTATATTTATGCCACTTGGGCTAACTAATGCATCCGCAACATTCCAGTCTTGCATGAACCATGTGTTTAAGAAACCATTCTAGAAGTATTTATTGGTTTTATTTGATGATATTATCATCTATAACAAAACTTGGGAGGATCACCTCAAGCATTTGGACGAAGTGTTGGGAATTTTGGAGGAACAAGAGTTCTATGCAAAAGAGTCCAAGTGAAATATTGGTATCACTAAGATGATCTATTTAAAGAATGTGATTGGGGAGAATAGGGATAAGGTGCACTAGGAGAAGGCCAGGGAAATTACTGAGTGGTATGCCCAAAAGAATGTGACTGAATTGAAGAGCTTCTTGGACCTTTGCACATATTTTAGGAATTGTTTTAAGGGGTTCTCAAAGTTGACAACACCTCTTACAAACCTCACAAAGGAGGGAGCTTTATGTTGGTATGATAAGGCATAGGCAACCTTCGAGAGGATGAAGCAGGGAATGAGTTCATGACATGTGTTGGCACTATCGGATTTCACTTAGCCATTTGTGCTTGAGTGTGACACTTTGGGGACATGTATAGGAGCAGGGTTAATGCAGAATCGTCATCCCATTGGGTTTCAAAGTTGAAAAATCAAGGATTATGAGTGGAATTATTCTATATATGATAAATAGATGTTTTCCATTATGCATGCACTAGCCAATTTTAGACAGTACCTAGTGGGGAATAGGTTTAAAATGAAGACTAATCATAATAGATTACGGTTCCTCATGGAGCAGTAAGAGTTGAGCGAGAGGCAGCATAAGTGGATCAGCAAGTTTCCGACATATGATTTTGAGATTAAGTATATGAAGGGCAAGAAAAATGGGGTAGCATATACCTTTTCCAGAATTCCATCCACCCTCCCTCTCATGGATATTATGGGAGACCAGAAATCCACCCTGTTGGTGGAGTATTCCAACAACAAATTTTCTTTTGAGATCCTTGATGGGCTAATCCAAAATGACGTGTATCATGTTGTTGATGACATCGTTAACTACAAAGGCTAGATTTACTTGGTACTGAAATCTCAACTCAAGGAAAATATTAAGAAAGCGACACATTGCTCGCCCTTAGCAAGGCACCTTAGGTACTTAAAGACCGATTATAGACAGATCAGGGAGATATTCACATGGAAGGGCCTCAAGATAGATGTGTTGATATTTGTGAGAGAATGCAACTTCTGCCAACAAAAAAAAAGAGAGCATATTCACCAAATAGTGTTTCTTCAGCCACTTCCCATACCAGAGCAGAAATGGGAAATAATATCCATGGAATTCATCATGGGATTACCACAGGTGTAGTGGAAGGACTGTATTTATGTGTTGGTGGACAGACTCATGAATTTTTCACACTTATTTTCCATACCTTCCTAATACTTAGCAGCACAGGTAACAAAGTTGTTCTTTTAAAAGGTGTTCAAGTTGCATGGGATGCCTAATATCATTGTGAGTGACAGGTATAATAAGTTCATGGGAGTATTCTAGCACAAGTTGTTTAGGTTGGTTGGGGATGAGCTAATGCCTAGTACTAGTTACCACCCATATGCCTATGGACAAATTGAGATAGTCATAAATGTGATACATATTTACGAAGGAATGAAATGAAATAAATATTTAAACAAAAACACATAGATACAACGAAATTGAACTTCAATTAATAAATAGTAACTACTCAAAAACATTTACATGTAGAAAGGAAACAAACTAGCTCGAGCGATGGTAACTTATATTTGAAAAGGGATGTGATGGCTACATGCCTTCTAAACTATGTTACAATGAGGCTCGGAGGCCTTTTTATCATAAAGAAACATTGAGAAACCCTAAACATCCAAGAACCTAACCTAGGAGATGAAGTACCAAAAGGTATGGGGCCCGATGGGATTAATTGGAACATCAACTTCCCAAGGTTGTAACTTTGGCATATGATCTTTGTTTAGTGTGCATGATAGCTTGTTATAAAGGTCTATCTACGGGAAACAAATTTCGACTGCAAATGTTGGTCAAACTTTTATGTTTTCTCATTTCCCCAAAAAACATTGTTTAGGGCATCAAAACGGCTTCAGAAGTTCAGGACCCGAAAATTTGCCAAAAATAGAAAATTGTTGAAATATGAAATTGTGTTGAAATTAGGAAACTGGAAGGAAACAATGTTGGGGGTCCAAGTGGAATAGGAGAGTGGCCACCAATATCCACTAGTATCATTCCTCTACCCTTAGGAAGCAATGGTCCCCATTGTTTTAAGTGCCTCCATGAGATGGGGAAACTTCTGTTGAACTTGGTTCTTGGTGAACCACTTTCCTTGGTGTAGGAGCTAACCAACTTTGAAAAGTCGATACAGTTGGATCCTATGTTGTTAAGTGTTTTTAATTTGTGTGTCCATGTTCCAATCATTATTTACTTGCTTAATGAAATATGGATTGAGCTCTACTGGTGTCAGCTACTTAGCAATGTCTAATGTGTCCAACAATGGTGGAAAGTATGGCCGAAATTAGTCCACATTGAATACTGGGTGTAGGCCAAGGAATGGGGGGTTACTTAGTTCAAAATAATTGTCACTTGTAGCCTTGGTGATGATGTAAGGCCCATATCAAAGTGGTTGAAGCTTTTGATCAACTACAACAAGGTGTTCCTTCTGTAAATGTAACCACACCTTGTCACCCACTTGAAACTTATGTGGCACCCGATGATGATTATGACATTGTTTGTACTTGGAATTTTCTTTATCCATGATATCATGAACCTGTTTCCGGATGTGTTAAATTTGTTCAATAAACCTAGTGGCTTTATTAGCTTCAGGCTGAATATGTGTAGATTATGCCTGTGTAGTTGCAAGAGGAATTGCAACATCAAAGGGACATAGTGGTTGAAATCCTAGGTCCACTTGAAAGGGGCTATGACCATTCGAGCTATGGAGATATTTTTATAGTTGTGTACCACATAGGGAATAATCTCATCCCATTTTTTGGGATCCTAGGAGTTGTACATGAGTAGTATGTGCACTATCATTTTGTTGACGACCTTTATCTTTCCATTAGTTTGGGGATGTAATGTCGTTGACTTTGAGGTTGGTATCCAAAAATGACCGGAGGCTCGATATAATTATACTTAGGAACCTACTATCTTGATATGATATAATGGTTTGTGGGATCCCAAAATGTACCCACACTTGTTCAAAGAAGAGTTTGGCAATGTCTTCTGTTGTGAAGCTTTTCTTGCAGGCAACCAATATAGCCATCTTAGATAATCTATCAATGACAACAAATATACAGTCATTACCATGCTTCATGGAAGGAAGGCTATATATATAGTCCATGGAGATGGATTCACAATATTGGCTAGGTGTAGGCAGAGGAGTGTCCAAGCCTTGCTTCTTAATGGTTGACTTGGCAATGGCATAGGCAATGCAAGATCTAATGTATTTTCCAACATCCCGTTGGAATTTTCAGCAATAAAAACACTTCTGCAGTACTACCATTGTTTTATCCACACCAAAGTATTTTATGGTGTAACTGCAGTGTGCCTCCCAAATCATCCTGGCATGATCACTTGAAGGAACACAAAGGTGCCCTAGGTATCATTACACTACATCCTAGAGGTGGAAGTATGGTACTTGCTTGCCATCCATCAACATCTGGTATGTGGTGGAAAATTCTGGATCATTTTTGTATAGTTACGTCCATCCAAAAGTCTCATTCCCACAAGAGTTGAGAACAATGGTTAGTTCCATAACTGGGGGCCGACTGAGGTAACCGGAAGCGTTATTAGTGTTTCCCTTCTTGTATTTAATATTCAAATGGATCTTTTGTAGATATGTGGACCATTTTTTATCAAAATCATTTTGCAACTTCCCTTGTGTATGCATAAACTTAATATTTTGGTGATCTGTGTGGATTATCGTCTCCTTCCCTTGAATGTAATGTTTCCTTTATCGACAAGCCTACATGATAGAATACATCTCCTTGTCATAGGTAGGGTATTTCTAAATAGTATCATAGAGCGTTTCATAGTGATAGGCCACCGGATGCCCTTGCTGGGTGAAAATGCACCAATAGCATAGTTGGAGGCATTTGTCTCAATTTCAAATAGTTGTAGTAGGTATAGCAATGTGAGTACAAGTGCAAAGATAAGGTGGTGCTTCAGCTCAATGAATGCCTTTTGTTTTGACTTGGACCAAAAAAAAAAAATCCTCCACCCTTGGTAACTTGAATTAAAGGCCAAGTGATATAAGAGAACCCCAATACGAACCTTCAATAGAAATTAGTAAGGCCCAAAAAGTTGTGAAGCTTTGTTAGAGTTTTCGGGGTTGTCCAGTTCCGAACGACTTGGATCTTAGCTAGATTCACATGCACACCTTGCTGATCAATTTTGTAGCCTAGATATTGCACCTGGTTCATGCCAAAGGAGAATTTCTCCTAATTGGCACATAGTTTTTATTGTCGTAGGGTTTGAAGGACCTACCGAATATGTTGAAAGTTCTCTGCCCAACTCTTGTTGAATATGAGGATGTCATTCAGATATACAACCAAAAACAAGTTGGTGAAATGCTGCAATATGTCATCCATCAACCTCATAAAATTTTCAGGGGCATTTGTCAACTCGAAGGGCATGAACAACCACTGAAAGGGGACCTCCTTGGATTTGAAGGTGGTCTTCTGATCCGGATTTAAACAAGAATGCAACAAATTTCAGAGATAACCATGAATACAAAGATACATTAGAAATAATACTTCATTTCATTAATGTAAAATACTGAAATATGCTTACAAATAGAAATGGAAATAAACTATCTTGGGCGATGGTAGCGTATCTCTAAGGAGAGATGCGGCGGCTACATGCCTCTGAACTGTCTTACAATGAGGCTCGAATGCCTATTTATTGTTGAGAAACAATGGAAAACCCTAACCCTAGGAGATGAAGAGCCAAACTATGGGCCCCTTTTTGGGTAAATTGGTACATCAACTTCCCGGGTTCATAACTTTGGCATACGATCTCCGTTTGACGCACACAATACCTCGTTAGAATGATCTATCCGAGGACAACAACTTTGGGAAGAGAAAAATAGGTCCATGGACCCATGTTACTCCCAGTTTTCCCAAAAAAAAAAAGTCGTTTAGGGCCTCAAAATAGTTCCAGAAGTTCAGGACCCGAAAAACTGCCAAAAATAGTAAATTGCGCTACGATTAACAAAACTGAAAAACTGCAAGAAACAATGGTGGGGGTCCAAGTGGAATTGGCGGGTGGCCACCAATATCCACTTGGATCATTCCTCCCCCCTTAGGAAGCAATGGTCCCCATTGCGTTGAGTTCCTCAATGAGATGAGGAAACTTCTGTTGAACTTGGTCCCTAGTGAGCCACTTGCCCTAGTGAAGGAGTTGGCATGCTTTGACAACTCGATACAGTTGGATCTTCTGCTGGTGAGTGTGCTTGATCTATGTGTCCATGATACGATCACTTGCAACTTGTTCCATGCAATCTGAATTTAACTCTATTGGTGTGAGTAGTTTTGCAATGTCAGATGTGTCTAGTAATGGTGGAAAGTATGGCCGAAGGTGGTCCACATTGAACATTGGGTGCAGGCCAAGGAATGGGGGAATGTTGAGCTCAAATTCATTGTCTCCCACAGCCTTGGTAATGGTGTAAGGACCATATCAGAGTGGTAGGAGTTTCCAATAGGCTTTTGTAAGGCGTTCCTTTTGCAAATGCAACAAGAATTTGTCGCCCACTTGAAACTTGTGTGGCACCTGATGTTGATCATGTCGCTACTTGTACTTGGCATTTGATTTCTCCATAATGTCATGGACCTGCTGGAAAATATGTTGGATGTGCTCAATGAATTTGTTTGCCTTATTTGTTTCAGACTGGACAAGAGCTGAATCTTCCTGAGTAGTTGCAAATGGCATGGCCACATCAATGGGACATAATGGCTAGAATCCCAAGCCCACTTGAAAAGGGTTGTGGCCAGTCGAGCTATCGAGAACACGGTTATAGCTATGTTGAACATAGGGGAGGCTCTCATCCCATGTGCGTGGATGTTTGAGTTGTACATGCGCAGAATATGTACAATCATCCTGTTGACAACCTTTGTCTGGTCATCAATTTGGGGATGGAGGATGTGGACTTAGTGAGTTTGGTGTCCAACATCGACCAGAGAATGGACCAAAATGTATTGATGAACCTGCTTTCCCGATCTAAGATGATAGACAGTGGGATTCCAAAGTGTACCCACACTTGTTCAAAGAAGAGTTTAGTAGTGGCTTCTGCTGTGATACAGGCCGCCATAATGGCCATCTTTGAGAACCTGTCGAAGACCACAAAAAAACAGTCGTTTCCATGCTTAGTATAAGGAAGGCCCGACATGTAATCCATGGAGATGGATTCCCAGGGTCGAATAGGGGTATGCAGCGGAGTATAGAGGCCTTTCTTTTTTATGGTCGGTTTAGCAATGGCGCAGGCAGTGCAGGATCTCATGTACTTTCCAACATCCTGTTGAAGATTTGGCCAATAGAAATACTTCTGCAGTACTGCCACTGTTTTCTCGGCCCCAAAATTCCCAGCATCCCGACTGTAGTGTGCTTCCCAATTCATCTTGGCACACTCGCTTGAAGGAACACAAAGGTGACCTAGGTGGCATAACAGGGCATCCTGGAGGTGAAAATCAGGAACATGTTGACCCTACAAGAGTGTTTGGTACATGTGGTTGAATTCTCGGTCGCTTTTGTAGAGAAGTGTCCAATCAGAAGGCTCGTGCCCACAAGAGTTGAGCACGGTGGTTAACGCCATGATCAGTGGTCGATTGAGGCAGTCTGCAACATTATTGGTGCTTCCCTTCTTATATTTGATATTCAAATGGAACTGTTGCAAGTATGTGGGCCACTTATGAAGGTGACCATTCTGAAACTTCCCTTGTGTTTGTATGAACTGCAGGGGCCAGTGGTCTGTGTGGATGACCATTTCCTTCCCCAAAATGTAATGCTTCCATTGTCAGCAAGCCTGCACAATGGAATACATCTCTTTGCCATAAGTGGGATACTTTCGGACTATGCCTAAAAGTGTCTCATTGTGATATGCCACTGGATGCCATAGTCAGAGGCATTTGTCTCGACCTCAAATGGTTGTTGCAAGTCAGGTAATGCGAGCATTGGTGCCGAGTAGAGGTGAGGTTTCAACTCTGTGAATGCCTTCTGTTGAGATTCAAAACAAAATAATTTTGCTTTCGCTCCTCCCTGGTGACTTAACTAAAGGGCCAAGTGATATGAGAAAATCCCAACACGAACCTGCGATAGAAGCTGGCAAGACCTAGAAAGTTGCAGAGCTCTGTCAAAGTGGTTGGAGATGGCCAATCCTGAATGAATTGGATCTTGTATGGATCCACATGCACCCCCTGTTCATCAATAATGTGTCCAGGTATTAAACTTGGGTCATGCCAAAAGTGCATTTCTCCAAATTGGCACATAACTTGTGTTGCCGCAGTGTTTGGAGAACCTGACGGATATGGTGGAGGTGCTCTTCCCAAATCTGGTTGAAGATCAGGATGTCATCAAAGTATACCACTACAAATGATTTGGTGAATGGCTACAAGATGTCATCCATTAGCTTCATGAAGGTTGTAGGATCATTTGTCAAGTTGAAAGGCATAACCAACCATTCGAAAAGGCCCTCCTTAGCTTTAAAGGCAGTCTTCCACACATTGAAGGGTTTGATTGGTACCTGGTGATACCCTGAATTCAAATCGATCTTGCTGAAATATTTTTCCCCCTTCAGTTGGTCCAGAAGGTCATCAATCTGTGGGATCGGGTACCTATTCCAGACAGTGATCTTGTTCAGCGCCCAATAGTCAATACAAAGTCTCCAAGTCTCATCCTTCTTCTACACCAACATGATCAGGCTCCCACAGGGAAATGAACTCAGTCGGATGTGACCTTTCTGCAAGAAGCTCCTAAATCTGCCTCTTGATTTCATCGTTCTCCAGAACGGAGTGTCAATAGATTGGTCCATTTGGTAGCGGCGCACTTGGGGTCAGATCGATGGAGTGCTTGACCTGACAATGCAGAGGAACCCCTGCGGGGAAGGTGAAGATATCCTCGTACTCCTCCACGACCTTGTCCATCTGTAGTTACTGTGCGGAGGGACCCTATCTAGAGGTCATGGCCACCGTCTTCTTCTTTCCTTGAGGGCGTATCAATAGGAAAACAAATTTCTTGGTTTTGGAAATGAGCTTACTACATTTTTTTGCAGTAACCAAAGAGATGGTGGTAGACGGTACTACCTTCGTTATCCTGTACAATTTATTACCCAAAGTAACAATAACAACACGAGGCCTTGACTCATGTACAACATGTCGCTTCCATAAGTATGGTTGGCCTAATAATACATCACAAACATCAAGGGCGTCACACAATA
Organism: Pinus tabuliformis; assembly: GCA_031772625.1. Taxonomy (NCBI): domain Eukaryota; kingdom Viridiplantae; phylum Streptophyta; class Pinopsida; order Pinales; family Pinaceae; genus Pinus; species Pinus tabuliformis. The sequence goes on along the minus strand of CM062814.1, from coordinate 694,987,695 downwards.
CCTCGTCTGTGAAGGGCTTGATGTTGTATGGAAGGCGACACTGTTGGCTCACGCAAAGATCCCATCCTTGGTGAAGCCACCCGATGGTGTATGGTTATGGATGTGTTATGGTCGGTAAGCCCAAACGCTTCACGGCCTCTACCGAAATGAGGTTCTTTTGGCTTCCGCTGTCGACAATGAACTATAGTAGGGATCCCTTTACCCACATTTGGGAGTGGAAGAGGCACTCCTCCTCCTCTAGATCTTTGGGTTCCTCCTTCTGGATCTTCATGGTGTCAACAGTGGCATTGGGCTCTGAATCAATAATCTACTTCCCTTTGCCATTCCCCTTATTGGGTTCTAACTCAGAGTTTGAACATGCATTTGATTCTGAATACTTTATCTTGGCCACCAGTGACTGCTTGGCCCGACACTCACTTGTGTTGTGAGTGGAGCTCTTATGGAACTCACACCACTTTCCCGTGTCCTTCTTTGGCTTCGCGGTGTTTTTCCTTGCTTGCGGCTTTGGTGGGTTGTCCTGGGCCACCTCGCCTTGGATTTTTCCTTTGTTCAGTGGTTTGGGGGCGCCTTTCCCTTGCTTCAGATTTGCAGATCCAAAGTCTCTCTTCTTCTGTTTAAACTTTTGCTTGATCTTGACAACATATCAGTATGTCGTATCGAGCGAGGAGATGTCCAGGAACTCCATCTCATCCTAGATGCACCTGTGTAGGAAACCGCAGTATTTGAGTACCAAATTAAGCTCAGAATCCTTGATACCCAACTTTGTGCGAAGGGTATGAAAAATATTTATAAACTCTAGCACATCTTGGTTCCTTCCCTGTCGCAGTGTGGTCCACTTTATGTATTTATCCTCATAGCTTTTGACAGGGTATTACTACTCCTTGATGGCATTCCAGAATGAATTCCAAGTGGGTGCGGCTGAAAAAAGTGAGGTCGTACTTTCATCCTTCTGCTCGTAGTAGGTTTCCCACCAGTCCTTGACGTGGGGGGGTGCTTTGAGAAGAGAAAAAGTAATCTTTTCTGACCGGAAAAATAATGAACAGAAAAATACCCTTCTAGCATATTTAACCATTTATCTACAACGTCTGCATCTATCTGACCCTCAAATATGGGAATGTCAAAGTTAACTTGTACCTTAAAGGGTGTGGCACTTCCAGAGTAGCTGTTGGAGGTAGATGTGTAGCCCTTGGGTAGCCGCTAAAGGATCTGGCAAAGTTGTCCGTCATCGCATTCCTTTGTCGCTCGAGGGCCTCTTCTAACAAGATTTCGATAGGATCTCCTACCCCCTCATCTTTATTTTCATCCTCCATGGGAGGCCGTCGGGATTTGCAAAGTTCGTCTTGCAAAGGTTCGAACAGTTCAAGCCCTAACTCGTTATATCCTGACCTCGTTGGGGACATGCAAAGAAAAACAGAGAAAGAGCAGATCGCTCTAATACCACTAATCTGGATTTAAACAGGAACACAACAAATTACAGAGATAACCATAAATACAGAGATACAACAGAAATAATACTTCATTTCATTAATGTAAAATACTGAAATATGCTTACAAAAATAAATGGAAATAAACTAGCTCGGGCGATGGTAGCTTATCTTTGAGGAGAGATGTGGCGGCTACATGTCTCTGAACTGTCTTACAATGAGGCTCGAAGGCCTATTTATTGTTGAGAAACAATGGAAAACCCTAAACATCCAAAACCCTAACCCTAGGAGATGAAGCGCCCAACTACGGGCCCCTTTTTCAGTAAATTGGTACATCAACTTCTGGGGTCGTAACTTTGGCATACGATCTCTATTTGACGTGCACAATACCTCGTTAGAAAGAACTATCCGACTACAACTTTGGGAAGAAAAACATTGATCCATGGACCTATGTTGCTCCTAGTTTTCCCAAAAAACGTCGTTTAGGGCCTCAAAATGACTCTAGAAGTTCAGGACCCGAAAAATTGCCAAAAATAGTAAATTGTGCTACAATTAAGGAAACTGAAAAACTGAAAGAAACAATGGTGGGTGTCCAAGTGGAATTGGCGGGTGGCCACCAATATCCACTTGGGTCATCTTCCATACATCTATCGCTTCTATTGGAACATGATAATAGGAAAACTTCAAATCAATCTTGCCAAAGTACTTGTCTGCCTTGCATTGGTCAAGAAGATCATCAATCCATGGGATCAGGTATTTGTTCCTGACAGCGATTTTTTTCAGTGCTGGATAATCAATGTAAAGTCTCCAAATCCCATATTTCTTTTGTACCGGTACAATTGGGCTCCTATATGGTCAGGAACTTGGTTGGATGTGCCTTTTTTTAACAACTCCTGGATCTGTCACTTGATTTCCTTGTTTTCCATAAGAAAGTGATGGTATATTGGACCATTTGATAGAGGTGCTCTAGGAGTCAGATTGATCAAATGCTTGACATGGCAGTGGAAGGGTACCCCTATGGGTGAGGATAAGATATCCTTCTACGCTTTCATGACTGTATCAATTTGCCTCAGTTGCGTGGAGGAATCCTTTTTGCGGACCATGGATGTGGCCATGATATTCCCCTTACTTTGAGAGTGAATCAGAAAGAAAATGAATTTCTCAGTCTAGGAGATTATCTTACTACATTTCTTAGCAAAGATCAAAGAAATGGCGGTAGGAGGGCCTACCTTTTGTATCCTGTATAGTTTTTTACCCATAGTAATAATAAAAGTATGATGTTTTGACTCATACACAACATGATGCTTCCACAAGTATGGTTGGACAATAAAACATCACAAACTTCACGGGGAGCAACACCACATAGTAACTCATTCGTGAAGGGCTTAATGTTATAGGGGAGGTGACACTGATGGTTGACACATAGATCTCGTCCTTGGTGGAGCCACTCGGTGTATGGTTGTGGGTGTGGTGTGGTCAGTAGGCCCAACCTCTTCATGAACTCTATTGATATGAGGTTATTTTGGCTCCCACTATCAACAATAAACTGCAACGAAGAACCCTTCACCCACATCTGTGAGTGGAAGAGATGCTCCCCCTCCTCTGGATATTTGGGCTCAATCTTATGGACCTTGGTGGTGGAAATGGTGGCATTGGGTTCCACATCAATAATTTTTTTCCCTTTATCAGGTTCTTTCTTAGAATTGAAACATGCATCTGACTCTGAGCCTTTTAGTTTGGCCACCAATGACTTCTTGGTGCGACACTCATTTGTGTTATGGGTGAGCTCTTGTGGAACTCACACCTCTTTCTTGTGTCCTTCTTCATCTTTGTGGTGATATTATTTTCTTGCGGTTTCAATGGGGTTTCCTAGGTCACTCCAACTTGGATCTATCCTTTGTTTTGTTGTTTGGAGGTGCCTTTTCCCTACCTAAGATTCACAAATCCAAAGTCTCACTTCTTCTGTTTAACTTTTTTCTCAATCTTGACAACATATCAGTATGTTGTGTTAAGTGAGGAGATGTCCAAGAACTCCATTTATGCATGGATCTATTTATGCAGACAACCACAGTACTTGAGTACCAACTTCCACTCAGAATAATTGATACCCAAATTCGTGTATAGGGTATGAAAGGCATTTGTGAACTTTGGAATGTCTTGGTCCCTTTCCTCCCATAGTGTGGTCGATTTTATGCAGTTATCTTCATAGCTCCGGATAAGGTAATATTATTTCTTGATGACATCTCAAAAGGAATTACAATAGGGTGCGACTGAAATTAGTGAGGGTTCCTCCTCATCCCTCTACTCATAGTAAGTTTCCCACCAGTCCTTCACATGGGGTGAAGCTTTGAGGAGTGAAAAAGTAATATTTTCCATAGCAGAAAATTTATTGACTAAAAAATTTTCTTCCAACTGATTTGACCATCTATCTAGAGCATCTACGTCTATATGGCATTCAAATATAGGAATTTCAAAGTTATTTTGTACCTTAAAGGGGGTGGCGTCTCTGAAATGATTGTTGGATGAATATGCTTCTCCCATTGATACCCATCAAAATATCTGGGAAAAATTATCCATCGTCTCATTCCTTTGTCGCTGAAGGGCATATTTGAGCAACAATTTGAAAGGATCTCCTGCTCCCTCATATTTCTTTACTTTTTCCATGGGATGTTGTCAGGGTTGTCTAGGCCAATATTGCAAGGGTTCAACAAGTTCAAGTCCCAAATCCTTATACCCCAACCTTGTTGGGGCATGCACAAAAAACAGAGAAAGAGAAGAATGCTCTACTAATACTGATCCATATTTATGGAGTGAAATTAAATACAGATGTAAACAAAAACACAGAGACACAATGAAACATAACTTTAATTAATAAATAATAACTACTGATTTTTTTTACATGTGGAAACAAAACAACGTAGCTCGAGTGATGGTAGCTCATCTCTTAGAAGAGATGTGATGACTACATGCTTTCTGAACTATGTTACAATGAGGCTCAGAGGCCCTTTTATCCTGAAGAAACATTGAGAAACCCTAGACATCCAAAAATCTAACCCTCTGAGATGAAGCGCCAAAAGGTAAGGGCCCTTATGGGGTTAGTTGGAACGTCAACTTCCCAGGGTCATAACTTCGACATACAATCCTCGTTTGGCACATCAAATAGCCTGTTAGAAAGGTATATCCAAGGATAACAAATTTTGACTACAAACGTGAATTAAAGACTCATATTTGCTTGTTTCCCCAAAAACCATTGTTTAGGACCTCAAAATAGCTCCGAAAATTTGTGACCCATAAAACTACCAACAATAGAAAACTATTGAAATATGAATCTATATTGAAAATAGGAAACTGAAAGGAAAAATGACGGGGTCCAAGTGGAATAGGTGGGTGGCCACCAATATCCACAGGGATCAAAATGGCTGGAGGGTTATCTCAAAAATTATGTATCTGGTAAATAGAAAGCATGGGTTAAGTGGTTACACTTGGGAGAGCATTGTTACAACACGACTTACCACATGTCAATTGGGATGAAACCCCTCAAGCCCCTGTATGTATATTGATCTGAAAATAAAAATAGAATGTTTCCTATAAAAATTTGCAAGCTAGTTTATGTCTTATGGGAAATGGATTAAAATTTCAAAAGCACATAAAATTAATAAGCTTAGTTAATTTTTGTAGATTTTAACAGTGAAAAATAGACAACATACAACATCACAAAACATCAATTTGATGATAGAGTTCGCCCCTCCTGGGCTACGTCTCTGGGTTTAGCTTCCAATGTTGGCCTTTAAATTATATGCTCAAATATAAAATTACATCAACATACAATGCGCAAATCACAAAAATAACACTGCCATTGTGTCCAAAACACCCAAAAACCCTTGTATAGGCTCTTCTTGGGCTCAAAAAAGTTGAAAAATGGCTAAGTTAGGCCTCCTTCTTCATCTCCTTACTAACTGTATTGAAAAATTTACCCTCTGTCAAAAATAGCAATGGATTTTGCCTTTGGTAGAAATGTGAGGTGACAAATTCTGCCACAAAGGTGCAATTTTTCAGATGATTAAATGCGTCAATAGGGTCACGCCCATATTCCTCCACCCATTAGTTTGGTTAGGTGGCAAAGATATGATCGGGGTTCAGGCTAGAGACCACACGACCATCAGCGCTCCGCTCCTGGTCGCGTGAAGCGACATATGGTCGCGGATTGGGTGCCACACGGCCACCCCTCCATAGTTTCAACATTGGTTATGTTATGTTTAATGGTACTAGGGTTGGGGGCCAACTCCCCACCCCTTCCATCATTCGTCACGGTTACGTGGTATAAAATATGATCAGGGTTTGGCCAGTCGGGTGAGCCCTTCGGCGCCCCCCCCCCCCCCCCCCCCCCAAAATGCACTAATCGTTCAACGATAAATAAATGCGGACCACTTAATCTTAATATGAAACACTGATGAAGCAATGGTATAACAAATGGTTAGTTGGATGGAGGTCGTAGGGTCAAACTCCGCCGAATTCAGTTGGTCCATAAAAATATTTTGGATGAACTTCAAGGTCCACGTGGCCCTATCCAATTGGCCAAAACCAAAACTTCACCAACCAATAGAAACACGCCATCTGCCCCTGTATGATCATGCCACATGTCAAAATGGGATTAGCCTGTCTGATCACCATACTAGACAGTCACCTGCGACATTAACGCCACATCACTGTACAATCTACCCATTCAACCTTGCAAGTTGACCTTTTAGTTGTTTGTCAAAAAATTCTGAATGCAATAACTTTCTCATACGGTGTTGGATTTAGGTGATTCAAGTTTCATTCGAATCAGAAAGATGAGATATATAATTTGAAACTAGTATTGGGAGATTTAGAGCACTTTGAATTTTTAGCATATTTTTTATCCCTTGGATCATTCCTCCCCACTTGAAGCTTTTGGACCACCAAAAGTTTGTTTTTACTCAGCAAGTAAGTGAGGGTACAACTCCCTCAATTTCTCGACATTAATCCACCTTGATTTACTTTTTTTTTACCTTTGAGCCCCACTTGAAGATACTCCACATTACCTCTGTGTGAAGTCCTTATCCTCCTGTCAAGAATTGAATCTTCCTGCAACTCATTTAAATATTCAAGAGAAAAATCTTCTATAGATGGAATTTAAACATTCTCTTCGTTATCATTAATCTTTGAAGGCTCATAAAATTTCAATTTTTTCCAGATTCACAACAGAAAAAATTTGCATATAAGGTGGCAAATCTAATTAGAAAGCATTGTTATCAATCTTCTCCACAATTTTGAAAGGACCATATATGACTAGCTTGACATTTTTTCTTTCACCTTAAAGTCTTTCCTTGTTTATATACAACCAAAATTTATCTCCCACTTGGAAATCATGGTTAACCCGATGTTATTCATGTCTTACTTTGTACTTTAATTTTCTTTTCCTTAGTTGTTCTTGTACCCTTTGATGCACTAGTCGATTTTTTTCAATGAAATGCTTGGATTTGTCCACATCACTATGCCCATCTACTATGAAATCTTTACCAAATATGAAATCCAAAGGAGACTTTGGAAAATAACCCAAGCAAGCTTCAAATGGAGATACTTGTGTAGATGAATTCTTGGCACAATTGTATGTATGTTGTATGTAATGTAAATGCTCATCCCAAAGTTTAGGATGCTTACCATAATATCCTTGAAGGATGTGCACTACTGTTTTGTTCACTACTTTTGTTTGGTTGTCCATTTGTGGGTGAAATGTTGTGCTCTTCTTCAGCTTTGTGTCCATGAGTTCCCATAAACTTGACCAAAACTTTCAAACAAATTGAGAATCCCAATTAGAAATAATAGAAGTGGACAACCCAAAGTGAACCCGTACATTTTGGAAGAACATCTTTGTGGTCCGTTCAACTGTAACATGTTTCGTACATGGTATCAACGCACACATTTTGCTTAAACGATCCACAACAACATATAGATAATCATGAATTTTTCTATACATTGGTAGTCCTCCAACAAAATCCATAGAAATACTTTTCCAAGGACGAGAAGGAATAGGAAGTGGAGTGTATAAACCCAATTTCCTATTGCTAGGCTTGCTAGTAGCACACATGGAACATCCTCTCACATATCTTGAAACAATTTCATTCATGTGAGGCCAATAACAGTACCTCTAAATTTGAGCAATTGTTTTGCCTACACCAAAGTGAAAAGCAATAAGAGATGTGTGGAATTCCCTCATTAAATTGACTCTTTCACCCTGTGTAACACATAAATTTCCAAGATGATACAACTTGTTATGAACATGAGAATCCATCTCTTCAACATGATTGTCTTGACTCAAAGATGCATAAATGTCTTTAATCTTCATCTTGAGCATATTGTTCAATATAAATTTCATGCATGATTTAGTTGTGCTTAAGAATGACTAATGCATTAACAATAGGCCTTGATAACATATTTTCAACTTTTTTATATATACCTTTCTTATACCTGATTACCAAATGAAATTCTTGTAGGAATCCCATCCACCTAAAATGTCTAGCTTGTTGTAGTTTGGTTTGTGATTGTAAATATTGAAAAGATTGATGGTCAGTATATATAATCATTTCTTTACCCATTAAATAATGCTTACATTTTTTCATGCTTTGTACCAAAGCATACAAATCTTTACCATAAGTTGGATAAATAATTACCACATTAGTAAAGGTTTCAGAATTATAACAAATTGGCTTAGCATGTGTTATATTATGAAACTAGGTTTAAATTCCACTTTGTACAACTAATTTGATGGAGATGATTTTTTTTCGAATTCTTCATTTCGAGAGGACCAAAATCGACCTAAATATCTTAAAAATTTATACAAGGGAATATGTACTTATGAAGAAAATCCCACATATGCACATTTCACATTACAGCCCTAATGGTAAATTGGTCACCCTTGGAAGCCTATAAATAAAAGTGACCTCTAGCTCATTTGGAAATCATCAAGCATCTTCTTCTTCTCTTCTTCATTGATTAGTTCACATAGGTCTGAGGCTGGGACGCTAAAATAAGTTCACAAAGGTTTGAAATTACAGGGTCTGAGACTTACATCTATTTTTAGGGTTTCAGGTTATAGCCACTAGCTTGTCATAGGAAATATTCAACCACAGTCATTGGTTTGCATGCTCAAGGGAGCGACTGGAATCCTTAAGTAGCTTGAACATCTCCTCCTTCATTCGACCAGAAAGTTTGACTAAAATTTGACCATCGACCGAAGTTGATCACAGACAGGAAAATTTGTCTCTGATATATTTTGATGCTGGAAGCATATTTCTAAATGTTATTAGGTTGTTTTGTTGGATGATATTGTATTGGACTCATTGTAATCTCTTTTGAAATTTTTATGACAATCTAGTAGAAGAATAATTTCAAAGGGTTTTCCCCCTAGTGGGGTTTTTCCCTGGTCTTTGAACAAACTTGATGTCTCTTGTTGATGTGTTGATTGTCTCCTTTTCATTGCATTTATTGTTTTATCTTCAATTATTGTTGATGATTGGAAAGACAAATTGTTATTTGAAAGATTTATAATTGAAGTATTGAATTGGGCTAAAGTAATTGATACAACATAAAACAATCTGAAAAATTTAACATGGTATTGGAGCTAAGGTGAAGGATAAACCCAAAAGGAGACAAGCATTGAAGCAATCATCTTTGGGAAAGTTGAAGAAGCCAATCTAGTCAAGTCAAGATTATTCCTTCTTCAAGGAAAATGAGAAGTTGGGTGACTCATCCAATTTTGTTGCATGGAAAGTCAAGTTGGAGATTATAGTTGAAAACAATGATTTTTTGGAATACATTTAAGGAAAATTACCTAAGCCTCTAGAGAATGCTTCCGCTACTGCCAAAAACAAGTACAATAAAGGTGAGTTGAAATCAAAGCAAATTATAGTTGATGGTTTACAAGATAATTTACTTACATATGTTGGAAATTTCAGGAAATCTAAGTACATGTATGATAAGATAGTTGGAATGTATTAAGTCACTAATATAGATGAAATCATCTCCTTGAAATATAAACTCAAATACATGGAATTGGTGATTGTGAATCTTAGAGGCCCCCTTCTATTTGGGAAACCTTTATTACTACTATAAGAAAAAACAATGCCTCCCATCATTTGATGAAATTGTTGGAAAGCTCACTCAAGAAGAATCAAGGATGATATGAAGAGGAAGGATTCAAAAGCATGAACAAGGAGAACCTGCTGCATTGATCACTCATGAAAAGAAGAATAAGAAAGGAAAAGGAGGTCCATCAAATTCAAGAAAGCCACCTCCTCAAAATCCAAATAGAAGGAAAGAATTATTGCACATTGAATGCTACAATTTCCATAAGAAAGGCCACTATGCTCGAGGTTTCCCCGAGAAGAACAAGGGACCATGCTACAATACTAGAAGAAATGATCGCAATGGAAGAGCTTAAAGAAGAAGAAGATATGCTCCAAGTGATCATGAAGAATATCATCGTCCACAAAAGAAGTCAAGATTCTCCAGGTATGAATGTATTGTTGTGAATCAATTTGAATATATTCTTATTTCTTCCCTTACTAGTTCATCTCCTCCAGATTCGTGGGGTGGTTGGTTGGTTGATAATAGGGCCACTCATCACTTCTTTGGTTATAAGGAATTTCTCTCTATTTTGGTAGTGAGGGAGTCAAATTTGAAAATCATTCTTTGAGACAACTCCACTCATCCTGTTAAAGGTTTTGGATCCATTAAATTTCATTTGAATTCCCAGGAATCTATTTTGCTCCATGATGTGATGTATGTGTTAGGATTGAAGAATAATTTAGTCTCAATATCCACTTTGCAAGACAAAGGGATGAGGGTTTCCTCCATCAAGGGAAAGGTTCATTGTTGGATCACCTATGAGAGATGAATTCATAGTGGGATCAAGATATGAAGGACTCTATAGAGTCACTGGAATACCACTTCTATCATTAGTCCATGAAACTAATCATCTAGGCGAGTTACGGCACCGAATATTGGCCCATCTGCATTATGATGCTCTTCCGAAATTGGATAAATTGGTCTTAGGTATTCCCAAGGTTCAAGCCCATCATCATGGAGTATGTCCAGGCTGTGCCAGTGGGAAGAAGACAAGGGTACCATTCCCCTCTAGTGAGAACAATACAAATAAAATCCTCCATCTCATTCATTCTGACATATGTGGTCTGATGCCCGTGCATTCTATTGGTGGCCATCTCTACTACATCACCTTCATTTATGACTTCTCAAGAAAGACATGGATATATTATTTGAAGCACAAGGATGAAGCCTTCAAAATGTTCAAGGAGTTCAAAGCTTTAATTGAAAATCAAAAAGGGAAGAAATAAAAATATTCAGGTCTGAGAATGGTGGAGAGTACATATCAAAGGAGTTCATTTATTTTTGCAATAAGGAAGGTATCAAGAAAGAGATAATTGTGCCCTAAAGTCCCTAATAAAATGGAATGGTTGAAATAAATAACAGGTCCATTATAGAAGCTTACCATACCATGCTACATGATCAAAAGTTGTTGAAGTTCCTTTGGGGAGAAGCAACAAATGTTATCATATATGTTCAAAATAAGTTGTCTCATCAAGCATTAGAAAACAAGACCCCATAATAAGTATTCACAGGTGTCAAGCCTGATGTTGGTCATCTCCATATGTTTGGTTTCCTCGTACAATTTTATGTGTTGAAGGACAAGAGAAACAAGTTGGAAGCCTTGGGAAGAAAATATGTTTCCCTTTGAAAATCAAGGGACCTTCCTCTGCCTCGTCCTCTTGAGAAGAATGATGATATGGATATTTTAGATGGTCCTTCCATGTCTAAATCTGAGACAGACAGTGTTGATGATCCCATGCAGCCCATGGATCCACTAGATACTCCTCCATGTGATCCTCCCACTAGGAAGAGGCCACTTTGGCTTCGAGACACATTACAGGATGATGAGAGATGAGCTCTTGTTCGAAGATAATTTAGAGAAAGGAAGAATCCATGCATGTACCAGGGATATGTTGTATCCATGAGCACTATGATTCAAGTCGAACCTCCCACATTTGAAGAAGTCTTAAAAGAATAAGTTTGGAAAGATGTTATGGCTGAAGAATATGAATCAATTATGAAGAATGACACATGGGACATCGTGCCGAGACAGAAGGGAAAATCTGTGGTGACTTCAAAGTGGCCATTCAAGATCAAGCATGGAGTTGATGGTAGCATTGAGAAATACAAGACAAGGATTGTGGCTCAAGGATTCTCCCAGAAAGAGGAAGAATATTATGATGATATATTTGCACCTGTGGCTCAATATACAGCCATTCATTCGATAGTTACCATTTCCACAAGTCAAGGATGGAGCCTTCATTATATGGACTTGAAGACTGCATTCCTCCATGGCATGTTACCAGAATAAGTGTACATTGAGAAACCACAAGTATTTAAGGTAGAGGATTCAAAGACATGTTTGCGTATTGAAGAAGGCATTATATGGTTTGAAGAAAGTCCCCAGAGAGTATGCCCACATAGACAGTGATTTGTTGAAGTTGGGATTCACGAGCAGAAATGTCGATCCCAACCTATACTTCAAGGTAGTCCAAGGTATGTCATTGATTTTGGTTTTATATGTTGATGATATATTCTTGACAAGTAGTGAGCCCCTGATGATTAAGTGTAAAAGGGAGCTAGCCTTTGAATTCTAGATAAAGGACCTTGGATTCATGCATTACTCTCTATTCCTTGAGGTGTGACAAAGGCCTAGTGAGATTTTCTTTTCACAAGGAAAATATGTTGTGAATCTCTTGGAAGGATTTGGAATGAAAAAATGTAAGTCCCTACCCACACTGATGGAAATGAACTTCAAGAATTTATGTGGAGAGGCTAGGACATGATTTGGTAAATCCATCGAGTATAGACAATTGATTGGGGCTTTGATGTTCCTAGTGAACACCCATCTGGACATATGCTACACAGTGAATACGTTGATTCAATTCATGAATGAGCCTATCCATGCACAATGGATTGTTGCCAAACACATTTTGATATATTTTCATGGGATGATCACACTTGGTCTAAGATATTTTGTCAGAGATGTTCAACTTCATGGATACACTGATGTTGACTAGGAAGGAAACATTGTCAACATGAAGAGTACGTCTGGATATTGTTTTATCCTTGAATCTACCATGATATCTTGGATGAGAAGGAAGCAGAAGTCCATAGCAATGAGTATTTTCAAAGAAGAGTATATTGTCGCTAGCATGGATAGATGCGAAGTAGTTTCATTGAGGAAGCTCTTTAGAGAGATATTTGAGTAGGTCCTAGACACTACGATGATATATTACAAGAACAAGAGTGGGATCCGTCTGGCAGAAAAACTCATATTTCATGACAATTACAAGCACATAGACATTTGATATCACTTCATTCAAGACATGGTGTAGAGAGGAGTCGTTAGACTCCATCACATATCGATAGATAAGAAGATTACAGATATTCTCACCAAGGCTTTACCGAAAGGGAAGTTTGTGGTATTCAGAGAGAAGCTTGGACTGATAGATGTGACCCCTCCTGATAAGGGGCATCGTTGATCAAGGAAACTATGCCATCTTTTCCCCCCTGTTTGAGCTCCCAGGGTTTGGAATTGCGCTATAGGGTTCCTAGGGTTGAGGGATCTCTAGACAACATAGTATCAACCCTATATATTAACCATAGGGTTGGAGATGTTTCTCCCCTATCTTGGTCTTTGCATAATATACCCCAGTTGGCTTCATACCCACAAGTCAACCTTGTTGGGATTGTCCCTCCCTGTCTAGCCAACGAGTTGAGGAGGCTTGGGGCATGTGATCCTTACCTTTTGGTAAGTCAGGTATCTAACCCAAGATAAGATTATGATGCAAGTGTTCTACCACATAACTCTTGAGGGTCATTGTTGGAAAGATCGGTAAGCAATAGGATGGGTTGAGATGTACTCCCCGGTGTTCTTTTGGATTGATATATGCTCTCTGACAATGTAGAGGGTGGTAGATTTAACTCCCCAATGATTATTCTTCTTTATATTCAAGAATGTTTTAGCAAATAGAGTTGATCAGAGATGGGACATGATATGATGATAGGATGACATGTTGATCGATGGACAGATATTGACAAGTGGAATTCTCCCTAGTTGAGAGGAAGTGTTAAATTATAAAACTAGGGTAAAATTCCACTTTGGATAGCTCATTTGGTAAATATGAAAATTTCGTTGAATTCCTCTTTTCGAGACGACCAAAATCGACCTAAGGTCATCAAATTTGGACAAGGGAAAGTGTACTTATGAATAAAATCCCACATATGCACATTTGACAGGTCGACCCTAATGGTAAATTGGTCACCCTTGGAAGCCTATAAATACAAGTGGCGTCTATCCCATTTGTAAATGACAAAGCATCTTCTTCTTCTCTTCTTCATTGATTGGATCACATAGGTCTGAGGCTAGGATGCTAAAGGAAGTTTGCAAAGGTCGGAAATTATAGGGTCTGAGGCTTACACCTGTTTTTATGGTATTAGGTTACAGTCATTGGCTTATCACATGAAAAATTTGACCACAATCACTGGTTTTAAGGCTCAAGGGAGAAACTGGAAGCCTTCTGTCGCTCACACAGCTCCTCCTCCATGTGACCAAGAAGTGTGACTGAAATTTCACCGTTGACCGAAGTTGACTGCAAATAAGAAAAGTTGACTCTGATATATTTTGATGCTGGAAATATATTTATGAATGTTATTGGGTTGTTTTTCTGGATGATATTATGTTGGGCTCATTTCACTCTCTACTAAACATTTTATGAAAATCTAATAGAAGAATAATTTCAAAGGTTTTTCCCCTAGTGGGGTTTTTCCCTGGTCTTTGACCAAACTTGGTGTCTCGTGTTGATGTGTTGATTGTCTTCTTTGTCATTGCATTTACTGTTCTATCTTCAATTATTGTTGATGATTGGAAATATTAATTGTTAATTGATATATTTCTAATTGAAGTATTGAATTGGGCTAAAGTAATTGATACTGCATAGAAAAATCTAAAAATTTTAACACCATGTTGCATCAAAACTGCTCCCATAGCATAATCCTTGCATCGATTTGAATTTAAAATGGATTCTTAAGATCTAGAAGTGCTAGAACTTATGTTGTACTTATTTTCTCTTCAAAGTTTCGAAGGATTTATGCTTCTTACCTCCCCATTGAAATATTTGTTTCACACTTATCAAAGCATGTAATGGTGCTACAATGAGTGAGGATTTAGCGATAAACTTTCTCCAATATTGGGTTGCTCCCAAAAAGCTCCTAATTCTGTTACATTATTGGGTTTAGGCCAATTCACAACGAATTCAATTTTTTAGGGATCAATCTTCAATTCACCCCCTCCTACAATATGACCCAAATAAACCAAAGAGGTTTTTCCCAAATTCACACTTAGACATATTCAAATACAACTTCTCTTTTTTTAAGACATATAAAACTTGTTTCATATGCTTGACATGGTCTTCATGAGTCTTACTAAAAATCAAAATATCATCTAGGTAGACTATAACAAAATCATCGAGGAATGGTCTCAACACATCATTCATAGCTCTCATGAATGTTGCAAGTGCTTGCAAAGCCCAAACAACATAACCAACCATTCAACCAATCCTTTTTTTGTCTTGAAAGGAGTTTTCCAAATATCATCTTCAACAATCCTTATCTAATGATAACTACTTATCAAATATAACTTAGTAAAATAAACAACTTCCTTTAACTGATCTAGCAAATCATCAATGCGAGAAAGAGGATAATGATTCTTTATTGTGATCTTGTTCAAAGCTCAGAAATCCACACACATGCACCATGTACCATATTTCTTTGGAACCAAGAAAATAGGAGACACACAAGGAGATGTGATAGTCTCGATGACCCCTTTCTCGAGCGGCGCTTGAATTTTCTTCTTGATCTCTGCATTCTCTAAAACTGACATTTTGTACATGCCAATATTTGGAAGTGGTGCATCCTGCTGCAAATGAATCTCATGTTGGAATCCTCTTTTAGGAGGCGACCCTTCAAGTTCCTGAAACATATTGTCATAAGTGTTAACAAATTCAACCAATCCATGCTTAAGTTTTGAATTATATCCTATGAAAGGTTCAAATTCAAAAATATCTTTAGCGTTAATCATTAATAACACAAAATTCTTACTAGAATTTACAAGCCTTTTCATCTAACCAGCACTAACAAGAGATAAGTTCATCTTCTTGCGATGTGCTCTAATAATATACTCAACTCCATATAAAAAGATGATATTTTTTTCTCATTATGATAGAATATGGCTTTTCGGTCATGTTAGCGCTTGGAATTCACCTAGGCTGAGATAGACAAACTCTCAAGGCTACATCAAACCATTTCACCTCGTAGCTAGCCCTACGAGGTATAAGAAGGCTCTCTCGGGTCAGATTCGATAGATCTTTCAATATGATTAGGTTGACCAATCAATAATAAATATTTTAGGCTAGTAAATTGATAAGGGGATTGATTTAATGATTTTTGGGGTTTTTGGTGGCAATTGGTGGAAGTGCAATTCAAGGTGCGGGGATTGAGCACAGTTTTCACAGGGGGATCTAAGGGGCAAGGTAGGAATGAGTGCTGATGCCTTAATCTGAGATGGATGATCAGAGATGATAGAGGAGAAGCTAAAGAGGGCAAACACACAATTCGAATCCTCTCTAGACAGTAGAAAACATTAAAATTGAACAAACTAAAAAGCTGAGCATGTCAAAACATGAATTCAAACTTTACCACTTCATCTGTCCAATTTAGAAGCATAAGAGAGATGTGAAACACATAAACAAACTTACAAGAACATGTAGAGAACACACCATCAACAATCAGATCCACAAGAATCCTCAAAGATGTCTGTAAAACCCTGGCTTTCCTTGCCTTCAATTGTAGAAATAGATGCACAATATACAATAAAGCTTCCTTACACAAGAGTCCAACCATGAAAATGAGAAGGAGAGAGCATAATATAGACCATCTAGACCATCTAACTCCTTTCCCCACCTCTAGGGGTCGAGCTCAGCTTCCTAGGAGCAGTTTGAACTAATTCTAAACTAAGAACTAGAAAATAGGCAGCCTAACAACTTGCCTCTATTACTTAGCTAACTCATCCATGCATTAATTTTTCACTTTTTACATAATGGAAGCTTCTAGAAGGGTAAAGAAAGATAAAATCTACCAAAGTGCCATGAAAATATTACATTTATCCATCATCTACAAGTAAAAATGGTCAACCATAGTCAAAACAGTGTTTTTTGACCAAAAATGTGAATTCTGGCAAATCTGGAAGTTCTGGTCGCGCCCCTTTGCAGCTGTTTTTGAGTGGGTTCCACTGATCCAAATCAGGTGCAAGATGGCTCATTGGAAAGCTTGGTCTGTCTACTTTCCATCCCAAGTGGAATTTCTGAATTTGGTGTTGATTTGACCCCTCAAAAACCATTTCTCCCAAGGTCACTTTCTGCAACTCAAAAAGTGGGCAGAAAGTCATTTTTTAGGTGTATTTTGAGCTTTTGGAGGCTCAAAACTCAAAATCAGGCTTCTCCCAAGTATTGGTAATTTTTCTTTTTGAATTCCCTTTCCAAAATGCCAAGTTTTCAAAATTCCGAGCAGCCCTTCAAACTGGTCTCACTCGGGGTGAGACCAGTTCTTGGGAAAAACCTGTAAATTGCACAAAAAATTCACAAATGACAAAATTTTCTCCAAATTTCTTGAAATTTGGGCTGGGAGTCCCCAATCAAGTACCATGCTGAGTCAAAGAGGCTTTGGCCAAAGTTTGGAGTGGATCGGGCGTTTTCCTTCGTTTTTGTGCTTTGGCCAACCGTCCTTGGAGCACCTTTGTTCTCGCCGGTATTTTTGACATTTCTCTCAAACCATGACACCTGTGTAAAAAGTGAAAGAGGCTTTTCTTCCTTGGCATGTTGTGGACAAAAACCTCTCTCAGTTTTGCAAAATTCATCTTTGATTGCTCTGGAACATCATTTGAGTGCGACTTGTCCCGATGTGTGAAGCAAGGAATTTTGTCGAAATGGAGCGAGATGAAGGGGATAGGGGGCTTCTAAATTCTTGGGGAAATTTTTGGGAGTGGGGAAGGATGTTAGGAAGCAGGGGAAAGTGGAATCTCAGAGATTTAGTGAGGGGAAGGGGTCGAAAAGGGCAAAACACAGGCCCAACCTAGAAAATTGCCAGGTTGTAGCTAGAAACTAGGGTTTGTGCAAAAATGAGGAATTTGGCAGATCTAAGGGATGGGAAGTGTTTGATAAGGTACTTTAAGGATAGGGGAAGGTGTATGAACATCAGGAAACAAGTTTTGCCGGTGATTTGACCATCCAAGAGAAATTGCCTTCAAAACCCTAGGAGAGGGAAATGACCTTGCCTGGGCACAACATGAAGCATGAACAAGGTGTCAAATGACTCATTAGACACTGACATGATAATGACAACCCTCTGAATGATGATAGACTCAGCTGAATAGTGACATGGACTGACATTTAGGCAAACCCTAGACCTAATGCCTAGTGACCAAATTTTGCTTGAAGACTCACTGAAATGACAAAATTTGACCTTGACACTTCAAAATCACTATGTAAGAGCACATTTGATCACTGGAGGAAGGCTGTAAAGACTGACACTAACAGGTCATACAAGTATGGACTCCCTAAAACAATTCCACAAATATCAAGTGGTACAACATCAAGCTATACCTTATCTATAAAATTAGTAATAATGGCGAATTTCAGCTTAAATTTTATTGTCACTTGTAACTTGGCATCATCACATACCCAAACCAAAGGGTAAGGTTTAGTATGAGGTGCAATTTCTAGATTTAGTTTCTTGACAATTGCTTCAGAGATAAGATTGACTTGGGATCCACTATCGAACAATGTATCAAATTTTGTATGTTTTGTAATGACCCTGATATGAAAAAGATCACTTCTTTATTTATCATTTTGATATACTTTAGGCTTACTAGAATAATTATTACTTGCATTAGAAGCTATATCTTTCATTCCCATGGTTGTGATTTTGGTTTCATCACCTGAATCAAATCCTAGATCTTGTTGAGTTGTAGCAGTAGTCTTTTGTTTCCCCTTGTTATTGAACTTCTTTGGTCTCATTTTTGGATGTAATTTCCAACATTGGTCTTCATCATGGCCCTATCTTCAATAATGTTTATAAGTAAGTTTCTCCCCCTCTTTCTTGATTGTAATATTCTATTTTCCTTTTCCTTTAAACTTCCCCTTTCCTTTGTCTCCATATTTGGAAGGTTTCTTGCTAGTCCCTTGAGGAACATTCTTGCCTCTTTATTCTAAATGAGTTTCCTAAACACATACTTCATCTAGATTGGTGGGATTAAACATAAGTATAGTATGTCTCAAATAACTATGTAATCCACCTATGTATTTAAGGAGAGTGTCTTATGAAAACAAATCAACACCCAAGATTAAAGCTCTTCTTCTAAATTCTTGTTTGTAACTTTCAACACTTTAACATTTAGTTTGTCTAAACATTTTCCAATCCATAATTGATTTTTTCATATAAACTAATGGATAAAATTACCTTCCTAATGTGGCTATAAAATCATTCCAAGAAGAAATCATTTTACCACTTTTATTAAAAGAAAATGGGTTTTGGCCTCCCACCAGATGAGGGATTCACTTTCCAAATGAAGAGAAGCAAGTTGGATCTTAGTAACATCATCATAAATCTTCTAAATCCTGCAATAGACTTCAATTTGATGAACACAAATATCCAACTTTTCAGCATTTACTTCCCCATTGTACATAGGCAATACAAACTTGACATCAATCTTAATCAAAGGAGACTTAGCATGTCCTTTTAGGGATGGAGGAGGAGTAGGTCTATGAGGTGAATAAGGAGGTGAGGATGGAGGTGTAGATGGAGATGAAGGAGGAGGTGGGGATGGAGATGTAGATGGAGGTGAAGGAGGAGGTGGAGGTGGAGACTTGCTCCCATCACTACCATTACCTTTTGGATTATTTGAACTTTCTCCTTGCAACCTTGTTGTCCTCTCATTGTACAACACTTTTACCATCTCAGACATGTCATAAAAATCCTTTCTAAAATCTCTCTCATCCTTAGACATCAGTGCATGTCCTTCTTCATGTGCCATCACTGGTGGACGTTGTGGAGTTTGTGACCTCCTTGAACCAATTTAAGGGTTTGGTTCTTCAAGCACTCCTCCTCTTCTCAATTTATACCTTGTAATCGTTCAAACACTTCAAAAAATTGTCAAACCTTCAAAACAACCATGCTATCATACCAAATTTATCTGAAATTAAAAATTGAAGGTTTCTTATAAAATTTTGCAAGCTAGTTTATGTATTCGAGGTAATGGATCGAAATTGCAAAAGCACATAAACTTAATAAACTTAGTTAAGTTTTGCAAATTTTAACAGTGAAAAATAGACAACATGCAACATCACAAAACAACAATTTGATGACAGAGTTCACCCCTCCTGGGCTACGTCTCTGGGTCCAGCTTCCAATGTTGGCCTTTTAAAGTATATGCTCAAATTTCAAATTACATCAATAGACAATGGTCAAATCACAAAAATAACACTTCTATTGTGTCTAGAACACCCAAAACCCCTATGTATGCTTTTATTGGGCTTAGAAAGGTTGAAAAATGGCCAAGTTAGGCCTCATTCTTGATTTCCCTACTAATTGTCCTGGAAAATTGGCCCTCTATCAAAATTGGCAATGAATTCTGCCTTTGGGAAATATGTGAGGCGACAAATTCCACCAAAAAAGGTGTAATTTGTAGGATTATTAGATGTGCCAATATGGTCACACCCCTGTTCCTCTTCTCTTTGGTTTGGTCACATGACAAACCCTTCGCTCCTAGTCGCATGAACTGGCATATGGCTATGGGTTGGGCGCAAGTAGGGTGCCACACGCCCTCCCCTCCCATGGTTTCATCGTTGCTTACATTGAGTTTAATGGAACAGAGGTTGGGGGCCAACTCCTCGCCCCTTCTCCCATTCACCATGGTTACATGGTATAACATATGATCAGGGTTGGGCCGATCGGGCAAGCCTACCGATCCACCTGTCCCCGCAAATGTGCCAACTAGGCCTGGAATTTGACATCCCATAGGACGTATTTCATATTTTAAGACGTATTTGACAGTTGCTGTAAATTTTTACCCGTCAAATTTGACCTGCTTCATAAATCAGAAACCGTCATTTTGATGTTTAATTTAGGATTTGTCCCGTCAAAATTTATAGTACCTGTCTTTAAGTTAAAAACACCAAAGTTAGACTAAGCCCATTGTCATAATGCAAATACATACAATACCTCTGGCTCACATGGCAATGGAGCCTGGCACACTTTCATAGATTTGAATCGTATAAAAAATTATCTAGCTATAGTCCTTTCGTAGATTTGAACATAATGAAGGGGTGGTGGGCTTGTTTTTGTTCCTTAGGCTTCCCTCAAATGTTCCACACTCCCCCTCTTGTTTGATTCTGCCATCTTCCAACATCGATGAAGAAGTGTGATCGAGAAATAAAAGCAGTCGAGGAACAACTGGTGACGTGAAGGGAAGTTGCAGTGTTTAATTCGACAAGATCTTTGCCGAGGCTTATCAGAAGTCGCACCAAATCAGAAATAATGGTAGGGCTCCCTGCTGCGAAAAAATTGGGCTCAAGAAGGGCCCTAGATGCCGGAAGAAAATCAGAAGCTCGTTACTTATATACTGTAGCACAGCCATGGAAGATGGAGGGCTCTACAGGGAGTTGGGTGCTAAGATAAGAAAGGGCTAGAGATTGCATTGGGTTAACTATCTAAGATCAAATATCAAGGGAAAAAATCAGCGTGCAGGAAGAGAAGACCATTATTCAACTTCATGCTCTACTGGGAAATAGATGGTCTACCATTGCTACTCACCTTCCCAAGAAAACAGACAACAAAATAACAATGAAAAGGGGTAAGCAAAAGGTGGACCTTAAACTCATTCAAAACAGTATTCACTACCATGCTATTTTCTTGAAAAGTAAGGATAGTTATTGATTTGAGGCTCGTGCAATCTATATTATGTGTGATGTTGTCTTCCAGAGTCATTGCATACAAATTTTTGAAATCCACGTTTCGAACCATTCTCGGTCGTTCATGAACCACAAAATATGGTTCGAAACGTCGATTCCAAAACTTGTATGTGATAACGCTGAAAGTCAACACCAAAACCAAAAATAGATCGCTAAAAATAAATGTGGGAGCTTTCCATTGAACTTTCCCTCATCATTTACTTCAAAATCGACAAGATTTACCAGTTTTCAAGTCCCAAGTAAGTTGCCTTCTTCAACCAATTTCAATCTCATTCGGTTGTTGTTTTTTATTTCTTTCTTAGTATTTGTTTTATGTGAAATAAATGTTGTGAAATTATACAGGCTTGTTAAAATGAATTTCTCTAAGGTCTGTTCTTTTACAGGAATAATATATCATGTCACGTTAAAAAAAAGTCTTAAATATTAGAAAAATAGCTTGTGATTATTCCATAATGAAGTGCTCAATTACCACTTTGAAAATCCCAAGCTTATTTTGACTATTTTTGTTTTTTTTTAGTGCCTTGGCTTATTTTGACTAAAAATAGCTTGTGATTTATTGCATAATGAAGCGCTCAATTACCATTTTGAAAAGCCCAGGCTTATTTTGACTATTTTTATTTTTTTGAATGCCTTGACTTATTTTGACTAATTTTGTATTTTGAGTTTTTTACTAAATGCTCTGAAATCAACTTCATTTTTACCGTAGTGAATTTCTCTTTAAAAAAAATAATTATATAGTTATTAAGCTAAACTTCTCTTACAATAAAAATAATTATTAAAGATGTTACAAACTCATATTTATTTAACATACATATTTAGATTGTCAACCACTTCTAATATAGTTGTATTTGGAGGATTCAACTCGTATGAGGTACATGAATAGAATAAGTGATGGTATTGTCTAGGGCAATGTTTAATAGGAAGGATTTGTTTCTGTAATTGGTTGGGTTGTATATTTCGTCTATGATGTGGACAGTAATGTGAATCTAATTTTTTAAGATGAGGAAATCATAGGCTCATATTTAAGATATTATGAAAATGATTAGTTAACAATGTTAAAATGCAAATGATGAGTTGATTACCTCGTAGATAGATTGCAAAGTTTACCTCATAGATTGCAGAGTTTGCTTAGTCTTGACATTTTTCAGCGTCATTGTTTTAGGAATAATGTGTTCCAAATATGTGTAATGTATATCAAATTAGTTGAAAGAATATACAAATATTTAAAAAAATATTTAGCTATCATTATTGGATTTATTATTCAAGTAGTTCAAGTAGTTCACAATTGGTTGAAAGTGCACTCATAGGGATTAAAGTTATCTTGGTATAAATAAAGAATTCAGCAAATAAAATATGTAGTGAGTAAATAAAGATGTGTGTGCCCATTTGTAAATAAAATATTTGGTGAAAATAAGTTATTAAGAAATTGGTAAACATGTAATTATATGCTTAATAAATTTGACATATGTAGTAGATTATTGGATTTAAATAAATTATAAAAAGGGATAGTAGTTAAATTCTTGATATTTAAAAAAAATAACTCTATCACATTTAATTGCAGTTGAGAATCCTCATCATCTTAACTATATGGCCTTCTTTAGTTTCTTTTACGTGTCAAAATTTATGTACATAATCAAAATTATTAACTCCCAAAAGCTAAAAAGCTTTATAGAATCTTAAAAATATGGTTGTATACTAGGTGGAAACACATATGCTAACTTAGGAAGAAACAAGGCACTCTAAGAGGGAGATTAAAGGAAGTGAAGACATGGTGAAACACATATGCTGAGAAGAAACAAGGCACTCTCCTAGGGAGATTAAAGGAAGTTGAGATGAAGGAATAGTTGTAAGAGAATTTCTAGATAAAGGGGAAGTCGACACTCACAAATTTAAGTAGAACGTAAAATGAAAGGCATGAAAAATGCCAAAACGTCATCAAATTTTCATTTGACAGGTAGAGAGGATTTGAAATTCTAGGCATGGTGTCAACCATTCAATGATAAATGTGGCCAACTTAGTATTAATAAGAAACAACGATGTCACGACGGTAGAATGGATGGTTAGTTGGATAGAGGTTATAGGGTCGAACCCCGTCGAGGTCAATCGATCCATAACAATATTTTGCACAAACTTTGAGGGCCACATGGTGCCCTTCGATTGGCTAAAGTCAAAACTTCACCAACCAATAGAAACACGCCAAGTGTCCCTTTATGACCATGCCACATGTCAACCTAGGATGCACATTCACCTACTGACATCGGCGCCACATCATCATATGGTATGCCCAGTCAACTACCTATTCAACCATGCAAGTTGAATTTTTAGTTGTTTGTCAAAAACTTCAGAATGTGATAACTTTCTCATATGGTGTCGAATTGAGGTGACTCAAGTGTCGTTGGAATTAGAACGACGCGTTCTACGATTTGGCACCGATTTTAGGAGATTTTGAGCACTTTTATTTTTGAGCATATTTTGAATCCCCTAAATCAGATATGAAGCTCCAACAATTGTGAATCAAGTATTTGGGTATAGTCAAGCCCCTCTAGATAAGGATTGGATTAAGGAGAGCCAATACATATTGTAGGTCCTTAAAGAAAATTTGCAAATTTATGAAAACTAACAGAAAGTCTATGCAAATAAACATTAGGTAGAGCGTAGCTTCGAGGTTGGGAACTTGGTGTATATTTGTCTAAAATCCTATAGGAATGCATCACTCAAAATGCTAGGGGCTAAGAAAATGGAGCTCCAGTTCTATGTGCCCTATAGGATTGTGAGGTGTGCAGGGGAGGTGGCCTATGAGCTAGAGCTTCTAGAGGGATCTAATATTCACAATGTCTTCCATGTTTCTATCCTCAAAGAGGCTCTAGGACAACATGTAGTCACTTCTAGCGAGCTTCCACCACTAGATGAGGAAGGGGAGGTAATCCTAGTTTTGGAGGAAATTTTGGAGGTGAGGAATGAAAGTTGAGGAACATGATGATAAAATAGTACCTGGTGAAGTGGAAATATATGCATGTTGAAGATGCCACATGGGAAGGGGAAAAGGTGCTCCAACATCTTAAGCAGGCAGGACTATAATGTCCCCATCTTCTTAAGAATCATAAGGAAATGGGATCCGCTAGCCTAATAAGGTTCATGTAGGCTGGGACGAGAAAAAATAATCATGGGAACATGATTCACCTAGGGAAAAACATTACAAAAGCTAAAGCAGTGAAAATGGGACATGGATCCTAGGCCAATGAAAAGTCACTTTTAATTTATAAAGTGAGAAAACACACTAAAGTGACTTTAATAAAATAAAAGGGTAAAAATGTGGAAAAAGTGGCGAATGAGTCATAAAAGAGAGAAAATGAGGATTCTCTCAGTCATTCTTGCATTTTTCTCACTTGAGAAAAATAAATTTGGAGAGCTCTTAGATAAGAGTTGAGGGATTTTGAAACCCTCATTGAGTTTTCTAGTTTCGATGTTGAAACTATACACCCTTGCTAGTTTGGGAGCGAGATCACTCAGATTTCACCATAGTTTTTCAAAGGAGAAATGATGGCAGAGCTGGAGTAAGTCTTCAAAGTGTTATCAGTTGATTTTAAGCTCTAATTTTATATATTCTATAAATCTTCTTTCAGGTGGAGTTTCCAAGCGAAAGATGGGTCGATTTGTAGAGGAAAATGGGTCGAGTTGATATAGTTACTAGCTAGGTTTTGTGGGTCGAAGAAGTTGAGTTTCTCCACTGTAAAAAGGGGTTGATTTTTGTTTGTTATAGATGGTCAAGTTTACAAGTGGTAAGAGGATTGAGTTTCGTACCTTGTGGACCGAGTTCTACTAGTTAAGAGGTCAAGTGTCATCGAGATTAAAGAGGGTCGAGTTTCCTGTGTTCATTAGTCGTCACCACTGTCAAGAAATATGGATCAAGCCTAGTGTATTTTCGGTCTTGTTTAACTTGTTAACAGAGGATGAATGCCTTCCTATTTCACTGGTTTAACTCACTTGTAGAGGGGGACCAACTTTATTGTCACAAGAGGGGATGAATTTTGTTTTAATGCCTGCATATACCAACATAATCATCATGATTAGGAAGTTGAGTCCCTCTATTGTATGAATGAAAGTGGGTATGTGTGTCTGGGCTAAAGGTTGAGGGCAGTTGCTTTCACTTTTGGAGGAGGCATGTAATATCATCTTTGTTGAGGCAAATCCCAAGTTCTTTGTTCGTATTGCAATGTACAACCATATTTTCAGTTCAAAAATTAGATATATATATATATATATATATATATATATATATATATATATATATATATATATATATATATATATATATGAGTGTTTATGATTTGGCTTGTGTGGAGAAAATGATTTTATTCACTGTTGCATAGTGCATATCGTTGGTGTATCTCATTATTAGTTTAATTTGACTGATCGAGTGTTATTTAGAAGCGTTTTTGGGCATTTATCTAGCATTGTGTTTGTTCATCTAAGATTAAATTAAAGAAAATTGCACCTACAACCATCCATACACTAATTGTTTGATGAAATATCACTAAGAATGTCTCAAGAAAAACTCATAATTTTAAGGTGAAATTTGAGATACTTCCAAGAGGGTATCTTACACCATGACAAATGAGGGAGGGTAGTATCCACGCATCCCTCCTTTATTGATAAGAGTGAAAATGGAGGTACCAGCCCCCTCCCCACGATCTATGCTCATCACCCCACATAGGTATTATGTATGCTTATTATTAACATAATATTTAATATATATTTATTTACCTTTTACCAGTTGCACGATGTTAATAACTTATATATATGAGATGGTATGAATATATTCTATTAGGATGGTGTCATTACATAATTTATCATTGATAATTACTCATAGAAACTTGCTCTTCAAAAGATTTACATACCCTTTTTCCTTTAAGATAGATGATTTACTCCTCTTTTACAAAATTTATGAGTGAATAATGTTTTTCTTATTTTTTTTTTCTTTTAACAACACACTCTTTACTTGTGTATATCAAGTTTAACTATTCATTATATTTTTTTTTTACTTTTGAGGTAAGGACTAACTTGCAATACAACACTGGTTCATATATGAAAATCTTATTTGAACTTTATAAATATTGGTAAAAGATCTCTACTTAAAATTTATAAAGGAAACATAATTAAGATATATTTAAATAATAGTATTCTTTTCAATCATAATCTAATAAAATAGTCGATTTAAATAAAAATATTTTATTTGGTTTTAGGAATATTGATAATAAAAAAAAATATTTAAATTTTATAATGTATATTTAAATAATATTAATTTTTATACCCCCAAGGATGGTGCCTAGGAGTAGGCATTCCCCCAACCTTGATACCATGCCAACTTACACAAAAGGGGATTGTGGCTCCCACTATACTTGCCACATTGCATGTGCTCCTGTCACTTCATCAATCATGGCACCATGCTAACACAAGGTTAAACGTCATTTGAATATTGTAGGCCACATAAGGAGGTACAATGTTGTTTTTCCATGATACTGGAGTATAGGTTAGAATATTACAACCACTGACACAACCAACCTAAGCATCACAACAAACTACTTTGCACGGCGGAATAATAAATAACAGTAAATCAAAGTGTGCACAAATATAGATAACTTTTTACAAAACCCACTTTGTTATATTAATCAAATTGTTAATACAACTATCTAGGGCTCCCATACCAGTGATAATGCCTTCATACATCCATTGATACAAAATATACAACTAGGGTTTGGTGTTAGTCACTTCAACAACAAATCTACCCTGAACAAGATACACTGACCATTTGGTTGATGCAAAGCTCTATCTGAGCTCCCCTCGGTAGTACCCTGAACACACCTGCTCAGTATTTCAGCTTTTGATCTACATCAACTCCAATCTACCTCTATCAATGAATCAACTCCATTAGGTCATTGAACTCGGTTTCACCTTCACTTTAGCTTATCGTTAGTCCTTCAACGCATCAACACATCAAGACTCATATCGATTTTTTCACAACTTCATTTGTGAACAACTCTCAACCTCCCATTGTTTCTCCTCAACTCATTTTGGACTTCTTTCTGAACTAGTTGCTCCTTAGTCCTTCAAGGACACATCTTCTTCGAGACTTTATTCCCACTAGTGTCTTCCTATGTTGCTCGATGAAGACACACTTAGGGAATAGAGGGTTGTCACGTACAACTGTCAAACATCCTTCTCCAACAATGATCTTTGGCCAATGTGATCCGATCCCTTAACCTCCTCTCTTTGTCCTTCAAGAATCAATCCTGAGCTCACAAACTTCTGCCTCTCCTAGCCGACCATTTTTCCTTCAATGACCTACACTTAGGTCTTGGAGAAAGCCAATCTAGCCCTCCCAAACAACTGTTCTTTTGGATGCTCCACCAACTATCCAATACTAGGACCCTACATCCACTAGAAAAACATCAACTCAAGAAGATGAACAAAATTCCCTGCAGCCTATTACTGCTCTTCTTGACATTGAAATACATGTAATTGTTGTTGATGAACTTGCTTCTAGGATGTACCAAATCTATCATCAATATTGTTGTCCAAACTACTTTTGGAATAGCCTCATCACTGGCAAACAACATCAACAAAAGGAGACTAACATACCTTCTCACTTCTCCTCCTGTCTTTGGCACACTGTGCATTGTTTTGGGTTGATGACAAAATTGGTTAGGGCACATGCCATCCCTAACCTATTGTTGTAAAACCTTTTGTTTACCCTCCAAACCTTACCCAAACAACTCGCTCCTACTTGCTGAGTATGTGTCTTGGTTTGAGGTCCTTTTTAGGCCTCTCAGCCTCCACAAAACAGAGATATGAACCCTGTAATTACCACAGGGACCTGCACTCTGCAAACAAAGAATAGTGTTGCCCCACAAAAATCATTAAATCAACATGTAACCTTCCCATATCTCCTCTAAATGCCTCGGGCTTCTCCTTTCCATACTCAGACCTTAAAACATAGATAAGAAGACATAACAACTGCTTATTTTTCTCCTTCGCTAGGGTTAAAGCATCTGTGACCACTTCAGATATGAGCCTTCCTTGACATGTTTCTTCCTGGATGTAGAAATGAGGTCACACAATGTCATATTTCTATTTTTCCTTAGGGTGTTTGGAAAACCCTCCAAAGGGCACTTGTAACTTCAAGCCAACTTGACATTTTTTAGCAATTTTACCCCCTAAACATATAAAAATTTATTTCTTGCATTGTAGACCTTCAATTCAAGTGTTTGAAGTGGCCTCTTTCTCCTCTAAGAGTCCTCTTCCATCTTCATGCATCAACTAAATAAAATTCAACTCAATTTTCACCTAACTTCTTTGGGTGCAAAACCCCCACACTTGGGTTCTTCGCCCGCAAGCCACTTGTGTGTGCCAGCTCCTCCACAACTCTCTGGCTTAGCTTGGAGTATCTCCCAAGCTACAAATCTCAACATACAGGAGGACTCAAGCTAACCATTCTATCCAAGAGATCAACCAACATGTCCTTCTCCTCAAAGGAGGGTAGTGACTAGCTAATGCGAATGCCTAGAGATTCTAACCAATAGTTGTTATGACTCATTGATTTTTTGCTTGCGGCATTAGTAGTCCTTTTTGTCTTCTCAAGTCAATATATGTCAAGGTCTAACACAACTAACATATTTTTATAAATTACAAGATGTTTTAGTTGACAAGGTCTTAGCAACCTCAAGATGCTAAACTTATGTTACTAATCTGATTTCTCTTCTAGTAAACTAGTAAAAAAAATTAACCTATATAATTTTCATTTGACATTAAACACATTATTTTTTATAACATGAATAAACCTTGATCTGAAAGTTATAATATATATTTAAATGATATTATTCTTGATCATATTTTTTTCAACCATAATCTAGATTTTATATATCAATTGTATATTTAATTTCATAAAACTTTAAAAGTGTTACTGTTATTCATTATTTAATAAAGACATGCCTCATCCACATTTTTATTTAATAAAGACATGCCTCATCCACATTTTTATTTAATAAAGACATGCCTCATCCACATTTTTTTAAACGTTAAATATAAACCACTGTTACATAAATATAAAATGAATTTTAATCTCTCTTTTTTTTCATTTTTTAATAATAAAAAATTATATTTAAAAATAAATATTCTTTTATTTTAGTTTATGGGACAATTAAATTGAAAATGGT
Organism: Pinus tabuliformis; assembly: GCA_031772625.1. Lineage (NCBI taxonomy): Eukaryota > Viridiplantae > Streptophyta > Pinopsida > Pinales > Pinaceae > Pinus > Pinus tabuliformis. The sequence goes on along the minus strand of CM062814.1, from coordinate 694,957,905 downwards.
CGTGTAAATGAATTATTGTGTGTGAAGAGATTCAGTGTTCAAATCTTTCAACTAACTTATGTGTAGAAAGAGTGTATGATGCATATATGCATCTAGAGTTTATAGTGGCAATGATTGAAATTGACCTCTTATCACGCAAATATAAAATTGACCCAGTTACCAATTCTTCTAAATAATAATCATAATAATCATTTTTTTTTACATGTTTTAATATTATTTTTTATAAAAAAATGATTTCATCTTTTTATTTATTATTTTGCTTTACTCATGATAATTGTTGTATAATAACGATTAGGTCACGTGTTTTATTATTTTGCTTTGGGTATAAAATTTGTTGTGTAATAATGATGGGGTTATTTGTTGATTTTGTTTTTATTTTATAATTATATACTATATGTTATTAGTGTTTTTACAATAATTATATGGATACTTTTTATATTGTATAGGGTAGTTTATATTGTTTTTGTTTTTATTTTCAATTAATTTTGAAATTTTTAAATAGATTTGGTAAAGTTTATTAAAGTTTTGAAAAATATTAAATGTTAAATTTAATATTTTGAAAATTAAAAATAGATTTTAGAATTTTTTAAATGTAAATTTCTATTTTTCTATTGGTTTATATCGCTGAAGTGACTAATTTTATGGGGCTATAACTAGTATTTCTCAGAGAACAAAAAAAAGATTAAAAACAACAACTATATACCAAGTGTCATTATAGTACACATATCAATATCAATATTTATCACTTATCAAATATCAATAATTATGAATATTATCAAATCTTAATGGGTATTTGTATGTAAAAAAGACTCGTTGGAGGTTTTGTGTGTCATTAATTGTTCCAGGAGGTATCATTAAACATTCAACCCTCCACCTCTCATGTATGTAGAAATATAACAGTGTTTAAACTCATATCACAACTTTAATCCAATGACATAAGCCCAATGAAATCCCGAGTGCATTTGTACTTGACCATTTAGCAAAAAAGAACAATTGTATATTGATAAAGTCAAAGCAACATGGGAAATGGTGCTATGGTTGTTTGCATTTAGGGCAAAGTCTCCTAAGAAAATCTCTGGACCCATATTTTGCGAGTCGTTATAACTGAAGATGGTGTGGATATATCTCATGTCAACAATAATTGTATTGCTAAACAAACATCCATCCATTATACCTTACTTAAAAAAGGTCAGTTCATTTTTTTTTGTAAGTTTGGGAGGACTACATCTTCATCATGTCCAATATATCATCCCGATTGGAGCGGAGAATTGAACCGGTAACTTCACATCAAGGAGTCCCTTAACAGGGCACTCGATCACAGTCTATCCAAGACTTCGTGGACAAGGCCGTTTAGTTTTAGATTCCAATAAGTATTGAAATTAATATTATAAAATCATACATCACTTACAAATTATATATTGAATTTTTTAATGTAAAAGAATTTATATTTTATAAAATTTTAAAATCTTTAAATTATATAAATCTGATAATTCAAAATTGTAATTTTTTTTAATTTAATTTTAACAAAATTAAAAATAACTATTAAAAAAACCAACTCATATTTTTAGGATAAAATTTATATAAATTATCAATTTTTAGTTTTCAAATTCTATAATTATGGTGTAATTTATAAGCTCATTTCAAAACCAAAATATTTTAATATAATAATCAAAGAAGAATAGTAAGATATCACATTGTTATTATAGAAAACACTATTATTTGAGTGATACATGATGCCATTAGATTAACATCATGGCATATTAGTGCTAGAACAAAGAGAGATATTTTCACATCAACCAAAAAAACATGCAATTCAAATCTAATTTTAACTTTAAAAAAACTTATAATATAATAAGTAATGCATCATCACATGATGTATTCACCACTTATTGAGAAAATCTATTTTTAAAAGCAAGAAGAATTTTAATTTGACAGGTCATGTATCATAAACCCTTTTTTGCCACCAGCTAAGTTTATTCACCATTCACTCAACACACCCTCAATGAAAAAATAAAATATTTATTAAAGCAGGAAAAAAATTCTATCAACCAAATTTAATCTCATTAAACATTATTTTGTGTGAATTGGTGGAATAGGAGACTAACGCAACCCTTAAACTACAAATAATCAACAAACTACAAACAAGTTCAGTCTTTCCTCTAATCATTTAATATCTTTATGTCACCAACAAGTTTAAATAATATTAATATTATTTTCCCCTATTTATAGCCTATTTTTAAATATTCTAGTATTTGTTTGAGCTTAATTGCAATAACTTACTTTTTGCATAAGAGACAGGTACTAAGCAGCAACGCGGCATATTACACCAGTTCTAATATAACCATATACATAATATATTTACTTAATCATATTAATTCTCCAAATGTAATGGTATCCATATATTTATATTTCTGCCACTCAATTTTCTTTTAACATCGATCACCCTCCTAGTTATCATTGTATGTTGCAACAAGGAAAAATAATAATAAAAGAAATGATATATCTTAATCATAAAACTTACACATGAAAGAACATGGTTTATCAATCATGGTAGACAATATATATTCTTTAAGTACATTGTCACATGAATTACAATTCATTATATCTATCTTATTATCCTGTCATAGGAAAAGATATCGCATTTGGTATTTGGTCAAACCCATATTACTTTGGGTTGGATAAAAAATTATTCTAAAATTTAACATCAAAAACTGAAATTTATTATTTTTTAAAAATAAATTAATATAATTATTATTAATTTGATTAGGTTTCAAGTTCAATACATGATCCATGTGGATATTGGTGGTCACCTGCCTATTCCACCTAGACCTCCAGTCGATTTCATATGTTTCCTTGTTTATCGCAACATTTACTATTTTTAGTAGTTTTTTGGGTCCTGAACTTCTGGAGTAGTTTTAACCCCAAAACGACATTTTTTGAGGTCTGCAGCAGGCCCATAGCCATAGGCAAGGGTCTGCCGCAAATCCTGTAGTAGTCGGAGAGATATTTCTACCAAGGTATCATACGCGTCAAATAGAGATAATATGACCAAGATACGACCCCTGGAAGTTTGATGCCCAACTAACCCAAACGGGGCCCACAAACTCTTGGCGTTCCATCTCCTGGGGTTAGGGTTTTGGTTGTTTAGGGTTCTCCCTTGTTGCTCAATAATAAATAGGCCCTTGAACCTCATTGTAACACAGTTCAGAGGCATGTAGTCACCACATCTCTTCTCAGAGATAAGCTACCATCGCCCGAGCTAGTTTTATTTCCATTATGTTTGTAAGTATATTTCTTTATTTCATATTAATAAAATAAAATATTATTTATGTTGCATCTCTATATTTATGGTTATATCTATAATTGGTTGCGTTCCTGTTTAAGTTCGGACCAATATGTTACTACACAATACTTTAAAATCTGTATCATTCATTTATGTTAAGCTCTCAAATTACTTTATTGCTTAGTACAGATATGGGAAGACTCAACCCATCCACAATTGATTTGACTCGCAATTCCAATCAAAATATGGCAGGGACTACATCATTAGCACTCCAAAACTGGTTTTTTTTTACAGTTTGCTCGACCGCATTTTATACCTCAATTATAATTGATATATTTTAAAAAGAAGGCTTATGATTTTGCTAATTATATCATATTAGCTCTTTTGAATTTGACCATTCTCGTTGTCAGGGATAAATTTGCTATGCCATTTTCCCAATCGATATCCAACCAGGGTCCACGATAATCTCCAACATATTCATGAGCTTGAAAGGATAGGCTACAACATTTTGTAACGTGGAAATTTTCTCACACCATTAATTTTTATTAAATTTGAATTTATTTAGACTTTAGATGTACCTAATCCACTAGCCTCCTTTCAACTTAATACGATGTATATAACAAAATATCATAATCAATTTGTGAGTTAATAACTTAATCATAATGACTTGAGATTACAAGCATGGTAAACACATGTATTTAATTTAAAAATATCTCTATCTAGATAAATTTAAAGTTGTTATTATCGCTCCGCTAGGTAAAGATATCGCATTCAGTATTTGGTCAAACCCATATTGTAGTGTATATGAAACTCTTTCCTCGGATTGAGGGTAACCCTGAGAGCGGTGTCGAGTGGAGCTGCACGCTGAGTAGCAACCAACCAGGTTGCTCTCTATCGCCATGGCCATCTTAGTCTCTAAGCCAATCAGTGCGAAAGAGTAGGCGTGGATAGACCCGGTCTTTTAGACACGTTTCGTTCCTCTCGGGGACTCTTGTTATAGTTTCCCATGCACGTTTCATACGCGCCTGCTAGCCACCTCACCTCTCCATGCAGCTTCGACACTCATTCCCTTCCCAACTGTAAGGTCTCAAGCTTTCAAAATCTAACCTTTGCATAGTAAGAAAGGTTTCTGGCCATCTTTTTCTATTGTCCCGGAACATATCAAGCGCTGTGTTCCCCCCGGAGCTTTCAAGTGCTGTTTTTTCCCCGGTGCATTCATGCGTGGGACTCTGGTTTGGTTTCTGTTGGGGCTTAATGTTGATCTCCACTCTGCATCCGCTGGGTAAGAGGTCAGTATAACAGCCATATCTGTTTTCCAGATTTTTTGTTTTCAGTTCTTTTCAGTTTCTTTAAAATTCTTTTAAGTTCTTTTAAGTTCTCTGGTTTTTATGGGGAAGGATATATGACGGAGAGATAAACATAATTCAGGAGCATCTCATGCTTTAAAAGTCTGGGTTTAACAGAATGTTTCGGTTTTTTCACAAATTAAAGCAGTCTATAGTGTTCTATAAACCCTGTTCAGACTTCCGAATTAAAATAGGAGCTTGGTGGTGCATATTCCAAATTTACTGTTGTTGTATAATCTGCCATGAATCCTCTTCTAGTTAAATTTCCTTCTTCAGAAGTCTTCATAGTTTTTCCTTGGGTGATAGCTGGATAAGGGGTAGTTTCCAATTCTCTATCCATCACCACTGTTCGTGCTCTGAAAACCACTTTCGGGGTCCGGTTTCTACAGGACCGTGGTTTTTTTGCCTTTTCTGGTTTCATTTTCAAAAAGGCTGGTAGATATGGGTCCTTGACCGTTTATGCCTCATCTCCTTGCCTAATTAATGTAGGTACTTTCTTAATCAATGCCTTTGGACAGCTGTCCCCTTTTTCCTCCGAGCCAATCCTTGTTTAGTGTGTCCTCTGCCAGATGTGTCTCTATCATCTCTCCAGCCTTATTCGGTCCAGGTGTTATATTCAGGGTTATACCAGATGAATATTTATTGTTTGGTACTAACCTGATTTGGCAATCCATATTCTAGCTTTTATCTTTAAAAAGGAGATTTTACTATTCCTGAGTTATTTAAAACATTCCCATCCGAACCGTCGATTTTTCCAGGCTTCTGACAGAAGGGTCTTATCCCCTCCGGTTGGCCATCTTTTTTCGGGTTCTCCTTTTGGGGCCGGACTGATGTTCATTTATTTCCGGGTTAAAAATCCAGATTTGATAATCTTTTTTGGACAATATACTCTGTCAGTGCTCAGAGTTGTGAGCTGGTAACGCATGGAGGGAGGGTCCGATGTGTCGGCCACGGAGGCCATGATACGTGCTACCATTTAGGCTGAGAAAGTATGGGGTGGTGACAACACTGGGGGGGTGGAAATCCACGCTGGACAAAGTGGTCTTACAATCAACAAGACATGTGGATGACAAGGACAGAGCCCGGCTCCATAAGGTCTTGCATGTAGAAGCGAAAGGATATAACAGTGCTCGGATCCCTGTTAAAACCACCCCCCCACCTGCGGTGCTAAAATTGGACAGTATCCACCTATCCGAACGGATAGATAGTCTCCATAACCTTGCACTGGTGGGCAGATGGCATTTCACAGAAATGGATGATTCTGCGATGAGAAAATGGTTGGAGGCACAGTGGAAGCCGTTGATTGGATATTTCCCCATTGTATCAAAGCTTATGAAGGAATGGTTCTGCTTTCATTTCTTAAAGGTAGGTGATGCTGAGGTTATCCAAAATCTCCCTTGGGTTTATGGAAGAAGTTTCCTTGTACTCCACAGATGGTATTTAGGATATAACCCATTGAGAAATACTCCCTCAAACAATTTAATCTGGGTCAAGCTCCCAAATCTGCCTCTGGAGTTCTGGTCTAGGGAGACTTTAACAGAGATAGGTAACTCTATTGGGAGATTTGTTTACGTTGATCCATGGTGTCTGGGGGAAAAGGAAAAATGCATTGCATGGATTCTTATTGAAAAGGCCTATAGGGGCGGATTTCCTGATCACATAGAGATTGCCTGGAGGAACCTAAAAATAAAGCAAAGGCTTGATTTCTGGGGAATTCCCTTCAGGTGTTCGCTTGCCACAAGACTGGACATCTCATCAAGAACTGTCCTCGGTGCCCGACCTACAGAAGAAGGGTTTTTCATGAAAAGTCCAGGGTGGCATCCCCCCTTCCTCTGTAGAAGAGAAGCTATCTCCGTATACCAGCTGGTCCCCGACTGATCTGGAGGTTGCGCGGGACAAGAACCTGGAATTGGAATCCAATTTATCTCCTCAGTTTTTCTCACGGGACCGCTCTATGTGTGCTGGCTCCAAGCCGGTATCCCCCAAACCAGTTTTTATGTCTATACCTGATTTAAATGCTGACAAAGAGTTTCTATATTTTCTGTGCCACCCTCCGCCGAAACCTTCAAATGGAAAAGCAATCCCTCCTCCTCCATCGGTTCCAAAACCCACGAACTTTAAAGTGGGTTCACAGACCATTCATATCTCATCATCTTCGCCTACTCTTGATAAACCCCATCACTCCTCCGGAAAGGGCAAAAAGCAGATGGTGTCCGCCACCCCTATAAATTCTCCATCCTCACCCTCTGTTTTTTTGTTTGATACCATCCACTCATCCAAAAAAGGAAAAGTACCAGTGATATCGGCCACCCCTTTAAATTCCTCGACCTCATCTCCTGTAAATGTATACGACAGCGACCTAGATTTCCTTCTCAACAAAAAATCTCTCGAGCTGGAGCCCTTAACCATCCATAAACCTCGTTTCTCTTCCCCCCCGCTCATCAGCCCAAACTCCGCAAAGAATATAACTGTCAGGAAGAAAAACAAAGGTGGGAGCAGACACTATCTTGGGAGAACTAAAGCTGATGACGGTGGTATAAGGAATTTGTCTCTGGTGGATGTCCCCATTTTCGACATATCTGATAAACAACCTCTTAGAGCTAGCCCAGCTGGAAATTTTCCCCCATGACTTTTATCATATCGATGAATATCCGAGGTCTGGAAGCAGACCTCAAATTCTTGGCGCTCAAAGATCTTTTCTTTTCCGCCAAGCCAAAGATCATTCTTGTACAGGAAACTATGCACAGTAAACAAGAGTCCATTTCATACTTCAGAAAAATGTTTCCCTCATGGTTCATGGTAGCCTCTGAAGCCAAGGGACTTTCGGGTGGTTTAGCGGTCATGTGGGATCCTTCCTGGATAAAAGCCAAAGCCTATAAATGTTTTGCAGGAATCCTCATCTCTGCAGTCATTAGGGGTCATCCGTGTCCCATCAACATATTGAATATCTATGCTCCTTATAAAAACAGGTCTCTTTTCTGGGAATTTTTTTTTTGTTTCAGGGATCTTTGATATTGATTCATTAATGATTGCAGGTGATTTGAATATCACTCTAAGTCCGGAAGAACATTGGGGAAAATGCAGGAAGCATGATCCACTCTCAGAACGAATCAAGTTTGAATTCCTCCACAGGAACCTTGTTGATGTTGCTCCATCCAAAATGATGCCTATGTGGGATAATGGAAGACTTGAAGGGGCCTACATAGCAAAAAGGATTGACAGGTTTATCATTCATAACAGTATCATTGATAAAATGGGCATGCCTGTCTCGACCATTGAAAATGTCTTTATCTCCGATCATAAACCAATTTCCCTCAATTGGAGGGAAAAGGGTGTCAAGTATGGGTACCCCTTTAAATTCAATAGAACATGTCTTGAGGACCCGGCTTTCAACGAAGAAATAATTAAAGCCTGGCAGGATCTATCTGCAAATCGCTCATTTCCTCCTTTCATGACTTTTAGAGACAAAATGTCTTCTATGAGAAAAATGGTTAAGGCATGGCAATGTAATAAGAAACAAGTGGACAGGCTGGCTCTAAATGAAATCCAGAAGGAAATGGATGATATCTCTAAGTTTTTGAAAGTCGATTCGGTCTCTTTCAGCACGAGAAGCAGATTAAATGAATTGGAAAGGAAGAAGCAGCACATATTAAAGGAGGAGGAAGCCTCATGGAGGCTCAAGAGCCCGGCGTTATGGCTCAAAGATGGTGACAGGAATACTAAGTTTTTTCACAGGTGTACTAGTGCCAGACGGAGATGAATACTATATGGAAAATCAGTAATGGACAGGAAGATTTTCTTTTCTCTCAACAAGAAATCTCAAAGGAGGCGGTGAGACATTTTAAAGACCAATATAAAAGAAAGGATTATAGTAGTTTTCAGGATATCCTATGGGGTATCGATTTGTTCCCCCAAATGTTTAATGATGAAGAAAATGAAGTTCTGTTCCAGGCCATAACAGAAGAGGAGCTATATGGAGTTATGAAGGATTTTAAGAAGGATAAATGCCCAGGCCCGGACGGCTGGACAATAGAATTCTTCCTTCACTTTTTCGACATCATCAAATCTGATCTTTTAAGGATGGTTGAAGCAACAAGAATTTCGGCAGCATTCATCACATTACTTCATCCACGTTGATAGCTCTCATCCCAAAGAAATTGGAGGCGGACTCTTTTAAGGATTTTAGGCCAATCTCTTTGTGCAACATAACCTTTAAGATCATCACAAAAATTATAGCCGAGAGGATCAAAGTGACTTTAGCCAATTTCTTATCAAAAGATCAGCATGCTTTTCTAAAAGGGAGAAATATAATGGATGCAGTCACCATCACCCAGGAAAGCCTGTTCTCCATGCTCTCAAATAGAACAAAAGCAGCTATTTTAAAAATTGATCTGCAAAGAGCTTACGACTGTGTAGACTGGGGTTTTATCAGATGTTTGTTAGCAAAGATTGGTTTGAAATCGAAGGTCATAAATTGGATCATGGCTTGTATTGAGAACGTGAATTATGCTGTCATTATTAACGGAATCCCGACCCCCTTTTTCTCAGCAGAAAGAGGGCTGCGTCAAGGCTGCCCTCTATCGTCGCTGCTGTTCATTATGGTGATGAACTCTTTGAGCCTTCACATAAATAAGGCTGTCACAGAAAAAACGTGCAAGCCTGTGAGGATATGCAGGAACAACTTCATATCGCACAATTTATTTGTTGATGATGTGCTTATCTTTGCAATGTTGTGCAGGGTTACGTGGACTTGCCTAAATGAAATCTTATATAGATTTCAACGTGCCACCGGTCTTCAAATAAACAAATCCAAATACATTCTCTATCATAATGATGTCAATATGGAATTAGTGGAATGGATTTCGGTGTTGTTTGGAGTCGGTTTGAGGTCTATCAAGGATGGAGTCAAATATCTTGGTTTTCAACTGAAGGCAAAGGGTTACTCAAAGGATGATTGGAAATGGCTTATTGACAGGTTTTATAAAAAGATATCTGCTTGGCAATATAAATGTTTATCTCTGGCTGGAAGAATCGTCCTAACTAGAGCAGTCCTCTCGCAACTTGCTGTTTACTGGGCCCATATTTTTTTCCTCCCAACTAGCATTGTTCAGAAAATGAATAAGATCTCTGCGAATTTTATTTGGGGCGGCAACACAACTCAAGGAAGATATCACCTCACTACTTTGGATAAAATCTCTAGACCGAAGACTACAGGTGGTTGGGGCTTGCTGGACACGAGGACCTTTGGAAAGGCGCTCCTATGCAAATCTTTGTGGAGGGGCATTTTCGGTGAGGGACCATGGAGAAAAATTATCAAAATGAAATACATGCGAGGTAAAGGCCTAGAATATTGGTTTCGTTTGGGGAGGATTGGAGCAAAATACGGATCTGCCATATGGCTCAGCTTTCGCAAGTTGGAGAAATTTTTCTTAAAGCATTTGAAATGGTGTCTTCAATCTGGCAGTAGAATTCTTATCGGAGTAGACCCCATTTCATCTGGGCGTGAGCACATTTCTATTCCTGAAAGGATCTTATTCTTCCTTCATTGCAAAGGTATTTTCACATGGGATAAATTGATCGCGGGATGGCATGGCCCTCTTCCTATATGGAAATCCGCTGATGATCTTGGTTTACCGCAGTCCATAAAATGCCTTTGGACCCCTGTCTGGAATTCTCTGAGAAACTGTGGGTTCCTCCAATCTAGGCCACAGGATTATCTGGTATGGAATCTGCCATTTGCAAATTCTCAGTTGTGTGTAAAGGATATTTATGCTGATATGATTAGTCTGAAGCCTGCGCACTCCTCCATTTTTCCAATAGCATTCTGGAAATCGGGATGCTCTCCCAAAATGATATATTTTTCATGGCTGGTGTTTTATAATAAAAATTTATCTTGGGAGAATTTGATGAAGAGGCAGTGGCATGGGCCGAGTAGGTGCCTTATGTGCGAAACAGACGAGGAAACAAATTTTCACATGTTCTTCCAATGCAACTCTCTCTTGAAGATATGGCAGGGTTTGGCAAGTCTTTATGGCTTCCCTCTGGTTTCTCATGCCTCTTCTCAGGACGCTTTTGTATGGTGGAGCAAGCAAAAAGAATCATGGAGACCGATCATTTTAATTGTCCCATGGTGTGCCTGGAGATGATGCCTAGAGATGGAGAAATAATAAACTTTTTAACGATGCAAAGGAGCCTCTGAAGGATATTTGTCAAAGCATAATTCTCATTTATGATTCTATACCCAAAATCTCTTCAAAATCTAGTGTTGTCAATAGAAATGTGCAGGTGACTCCTTCGCTCAGGTCCCCGAGGGCCTTTTTCGATGGCGCATCCCAACAAAACTCTTGCGGAGCTGGTGTGTTCATTCAATTGGATGAGAATCTTCAATATAATCTCTCTTGGAATGCAGGTGAGGGTACAAATAGCCTGGCAGAGGCAAAGGCCCTTGCGGGTCTCCTCGCTTTCTGTTGCTTTCTTGACATCAAGGCCATTTCTATATATGGGGACTCCAAAACAATGGTTGATCACGTCAATGGTAAAGGTTTTGTCAACTGCCCTCACCTCTCTGTGTGGATGGATCGAATTATGTTTTTTTGGAGCCGTATGCAGGGGTCTACAATTCAGCATATCTACAGAGTTTGGAATCTGAGGGCGGATTGCCTATCTAAGGAGGCGCTTCTTATGGAATCTGGTGCATGGTCCTTAAAGATTTCTGATGGCAGGGAGTCCTATATCATTCAGGACTTTTGTATCCTGGGATTTTGATTTCTCTATTTGGGTTTCTTCTGTGCCTTTTTTGTCCTATCTCTTTTAAGATCTGTCCTGGCATATGTTTAGATCTGTTTATGTCTACAACTCTCTCCGTTTTTTGATCCCAGCTGGTGCTGGGGATGTCTTGTGTCCAGGCTATCTGCTCTGTAGACTCATCCTATGGGTTATATTTCATATGTCCTTATATTTTGTATGAATGCTCTATTATACAGACTCAATATAATACAATTCAGCGTTTCTTTCTGAAAAAAGAAACTCTTTCCTCGGATTTGCAATTTCTAAAATGTTAAAATTAATTTTTTTAATTTAATTTTTTTTATAAAAATACAAAGTTCCTAATTACCAATACTCTATAATAAGCTCAGCAATAAGTATATTGAGAGAAAAGAAAAGAAAATTATAAAATGTCTTGAAGTGATACAATATTATAATTTTTTATTATTATTTTCATATATCAAAGGTACAATGTTAGAATAACTAATGTATTAAACATCATAAATTAACTATATAAAAAGTAGAACTTTTCATAAATCTGAAATTCCAATCAAATTTTAAAAATCAAATTAATAAAAAAAAATTGGGACCAATTCAATCATATTATTAATAACTTGAATTTAATTATATGTTTCATCATTTATTTGAATATTTATTTAATTGTTCATTTATTTTTAAATAAAAATAAATTTATAATATTAAATGTTATTTATCTAACTTTCCTTAATGTCTAAGATGGTAACATGCAACTACAACATAATATGTATGTTGACAAAACTTTGACCAACTAAATTATCTTGCTAGTAGTTTTTAAGGTGGTGAAATTTCACTCATGTCAAATGTTTTCTCACATATGAAGAAAACAAGTGAATAACCAACCAAAAATAGTTTTAGGTCATAATCCGTTTATGGTATATTTCAACAAATGAAATTAGTAACAAAATTGTTCTGCAAAAAAAATGCATAATTACAATTAAACCTAATTTAAAATAAGCCACAAACCTAGCTACTATACAACACTTGTTTATTATTAAATTATAGAATCTTGATTTCGTATATACTTTTTAAATCTTTTTCATTTTTAAATTATATTTTCTTAAATAAATTTTGTTCATTTTATTAGTATCAAAGTTATATTTTAATTTCAATCTTTAGCTATAAATTTTTTAAATTTTTTAACTTTTAATTATACATTTAAAAAAAACATGATTTGTAATTAGTACATTTTGTTTAAGTATATTATCACATGAATAATGATTCATCCAATTCATTGTATTTATTATTCAATTATATAATATTTATTTCCTTATTTTTCATTTTTATGTTGGATTTTGGTAAATAAATTTTGTTATTTTATTGGTATTAAGACTATATTTTGATTCTAATTTTTAGTGTGTGTTTTTTTAAGATATTGTCTAATTTAGCCTATGGGGCTTTGGATTGACAGTGAATGGGTGCGTTGTTAAGGCACTCCTTGCGATAGGTCACCGGTTCAAATCCCATGTGGGTGCTTAGGTAGTATTTAAAAAATAAAAAATAAAAATAAAAAAATTTGAAGAAGAAGAAGAAGAAGATATTGTCTAATTTAATTTTTAACCACGAATCTATAAAAAAAAATAAAAGTTTTTTTTAATTATGGGTCATTAACAATAATTGAATTTTTTTCATTAAAAAATCAAAAGTAAATTTTATTAATAAGAAAAAATTATCTATGACATATATATATTAAGCTTTGCAGGACTACATCCTCATCATGTCCAATATATCACTCTGATCGAGGTGGGGAATTGAACCAATGACTTCACATCAAGGAGTGCTTTAACAGAGCACCTAGTCACCATCTATCTAAGACCCCGTGGAATATGACATATAAAATTTAAAAATCATTGTAGACAAATATAAAATCTAACGGAAGAAATCACCTTCACTTATATATATTAAACTAATTCAATTAAAGAAAAATCAATTTGAAATGACCAACATCATCTAGAAAATAAACATGCTCTCAAATAAAAGTATATAGAGACACATTATTTCATGACATATAGAATCATAGGACTATCACTACTAATTATTTAGGAAGTCAAATCATATAATTAAAATAACAATGACTATAATAATGAATAAAATAAAGTCATTGAGCATTGAGATTGCAATTGTAATTGTTACCCACCACCTGTAGGTAGTATCTATAGGATAAAATTTTCTCCTAGATGATCCTCAGTCGATAGCCAACAACCCCTTGCAGCCTCCAAATAGCTCGATGTGCCACTATCTCCGCCACCTGAGCCAACCATGTGGTCCATTGCCCATCTATTATGATCGTATGTTTGAAGATGGGCCTCTCGACCTCGAAGGTATGGCTTTTCATTGGTATAGTTGAGTAATTTTGTTTACTTATCATGGACACTTTTGGGCATGGATTGGTGGGGGGATCGGTGGAAAGAGTGGGGTAGGTTTGTACTCTTATCTTCTTTGCCCGATTTGGTCGTTAGCCTTGTATCGTAGTCCTGTGGGATCTCATTTACTAGTTATTAGCTTTCAAGATGTCACTACATGGGAAATCCTAAATTTGGTTGTGTGGTCCCACTTCCTGACACCATATACATCACTCGCCTTCGCTCATTTTAACCCCATTTATCACTTTTCCCATTCGGGTCCAAATTTCTCCACTCTGTCCACAAAGGGTTTGCCTCCCTGTCCCCTTGCCCACAACTTGGGTCGGGCCTGGAACGACGCCTCGAAGGTTGATGTAGCTAAAAAAGAAGAAGAATCCTAATTTGGCCACTTACAATGGGAAATGTACCACAAAATGCAAAAGATGTCTGGGACATACAAATTTAGCACGTGGGAAAAAGCCAAACATGAGCTTTACCCCATATCTATGATCATCACCCTGATTCCTATGGGCCCTATATGAGCCCCCTCCACATTAAGGAACCCATTTTTGTCCCAACCCTTGGTGGGAAATGAACTTCCCCACCTTAAAGGGGGTATCTACTGTTGTATCATACACATCATGTTCTCATTCCCTAGAACCAAGAGCAGTTATGAAGAAAAAATCAATCAAAGTCCAAAGGCATGTGAAGAAGGGTGGAAAAATAAAGGTTGGGGTAACTCATGTACCACGATTTATCCCTCCTACACTCATATACCAAAGTGTGGGGTTTCCTTATTATAGCTACCCATGTACCATGGCATGTAGCTTAGAGCCTTCCCCTGATCCCCACTCCATTCCATCATTATATCACATGCCACCTACCACTTGATAGATGTACCATGGACATTTCACCCCATTTAAAAGTTGAAACTACCTAATAGGGTCCTTGGTTAACTCCCTTATTGAGCTTGGAGAGAATTGTACATGCCAAATCCCACTATGGAAGAGCATGTCATTATGAAGTATCCACTTGTGTTCGTGATTTGTAAGCTCTTTTACTTGATTATTCTAATGATTTGTTGTACCAGAAAGCGAGGAGACACATTGGATCTTATGAAGGATTGCATATTGGTCTCCATTTAGGGTTTGGCCTCCCTATACAGGGTCCAAGCCCTCCAAAGGGTCACAATGGCACTTCTAAGGTGAGCATAGAGAGCCATTGACCGCCACCATAGCAGAGAGCACTTCATGGATCCCCAACAGAATTCAATGATTTCTCATGTTCGACCATTTTGGATGAGGACGATGCACCTAGATCACACTACCCAATCGACTTCACATTTGTACCACACACTTGGAAAATGTTCCAGGGTCTAGATTAGGATGTGTCTCACTGCGGGAGACAAAGGGAGGGCCTATGTCATCAACCTAGCCCTTATAGATGGTTTACAGGCATTATCGATCCACTTGTAGACCCATTGTACTCCACATCCACATGGGGACACCACATGTGACTTGCTTGGATATCAAGGGGCCACCCCCTTATTCACTATGTTTGGAGTCTATTCTCTCACCTTGGCACACTTTGGACTCCACTAAGCCTTCTTAATGGCCCAAAAATTCATTATGTTTACTATTTTTCCCTCATGAGAGGCTTATCTTTCTATTTTGGAGCTACATTGGTGGGCTTGTCACTAAGGGATGTTATTATTGCACATTATTTTATTTTTTGGGGCTTAATTAGGAAAATCGAACTCTTTAGGAAGGATATAAATAGATGAGAAGCTCATGCATTCCTCTCATCATGATTTGGATTAGATTAATAGCTCTTTGGAGAATTTCACATAACCTTTTGGAGGACAAGTTTGGTTTCATGGATGAATTTTGATGTTTGGATATTATTCTCTTGGTCTTTGAGCTTCAAATTTATCTTGATTTGATGATTGGATATATTCATTGTACATGAAAGTGCTCTTTTTCATGTCTATACTTTACATTTATCTTATCACATGAATAATGTATGGGATTTTCACTCTCTAAGTCTGAAAATTTCCCTAATTCATGCGAAATAGTGGATGTTTTGGACTTTTGAAGTGCTACATATATTACATGTGCCATGTATGATGAATGAATTTTCTTAGAGGTTTAATTTCATTGAATACATATTTATAAGTCATCAATTATTGCACATCGAAGTATAAAATCCTTTGGTAGTTTCTCTCATGCCCTAATTTGCTATGAAAAGCTTCCTAAAGGTATCCTTGATCACTTTAAGTCTCTTGAAATCACAAAATCACCTTGACTCCATCTCTCCCAAAGGCAAGGCACTGATCTAACCATTGGTGGTCACCTAAAAGAATATTTTTCTTGCCTTTTTCTTCTCCTTCTAGGCCTAACCCTAGTATGTCACCTAGGGCATCAAGCGAATTTCTTTGTAGCCATCCAAAGCCCTTGATTTTTGGTCCACTATTGCATTAGGGTCTTCTCTAGAGGTCCTCCAAGTTTGAGGCAAATCCAACGGTGGAATCTTGAGATAGAGCAAGCCCTAACCATAAGACCAATTATTTCCCTAGGTTGGTTTGGGTTAGTGTCTTCACTTGTATCAATGCATTCAAATCTCAAAATAAAATTAGTCCTTTGATCATATTCGCTTCACTAATTAGGTCAATACCCTCTTTGGTCGATCAACTCCATACCCTTGACCTAGTTTTGGTTCACTTGGGTTCTTTGTGGTCCCATAACTCTATAACTCAAATTCCACAAGGATTACATAGAATCCATTTCTCCATGAGGATCCTTAGGTCTAGGAAGCCCCTTGTCAAGGCATATCCTCCAAACCTAGGCTCAAGTGTCCTCTTAGCCCTTCTTATAGATCCCGTCTCCTTGCTTCTTAAACAAGTAATCCATTTAATTGAGTCTCTCATGTGAATAGGCTCTAGGAATCACTCTCTACCAATTCATTTGTATATTCATCCTTGTGATTCCTCTTATACGGGTCTCCTGCCATCGATGAAAGTTCATAAAGAGCAGAGAACTATATTTGAGGTGACAGTAGGTTATTTCTTCATTGTTGCCCCTTGACCTAGTAGTTTCTTTATAGGATCCCCTCCTAGGACCCTTGCTAGTTTGATTGGTAACAGTAACAATATGTATGACTAATATTTATGGTGCATGTTGAAAATAGAAACAATAAATGCTAAAAATAGAAATGTTATAAATAGCATTTCTATAGATATCATTTCAGGTTCCAGTGTGGAAAATGGCAACAAGGAATGTTAAAAATAGAAATGCTAAAAATAGCATTGCTATAGATAGCATTTCAGGATATATTCCAATTTTAATTAGTCCCTGAATTAAAATTGAGAATTAAAATTCAAATTTGGTCTCAGCAACTGTTTGAAAAATAATTAATTAATTCATCTTGAGTTAATTAGTTGGAGAAAATCAAACATGAAGTCTTTGTGAAGACATGCAATAGTTATCCCTTTGATTGAGGAAGTTATCCCTTAATTAAGGAGATAAGGATGAGTTGTATTTGAGTTGTAATTAGTTAGCTCAGTTAACTGAGTTAAGTCCAGTTAAATTAGTTTCAAACAGTTTGAGGAACTAATTGTGAGTTCAGTCAGTTAATGCATGCATGCATGCAACTAGTGTTCTCCAGATAACTAAATATTCTCTCATAAATAACTCATGCATGTCAGTTTAGAGAAAGACCCAGTTGAGATTAAAGAAAGGGACAATGTACTATCAGTTGGAGGAATTTTCCTATAAAGGAAACTCATCCATGCAGAAGGAATTCACTCCTTCAGGATTGTGCACTTATTTCAGAGGTTAGTGTTGTGTGTGAGGTGAGAATCACGCAGGTTGTAGCTGGAGGACCCAGGAGAAAATGCGCAAGGAAATAGGAGGCTTGGAGGACTGAAGGAAGGCATATGTGTTGTCTATTCTATATATGAGCAACATTGAGGGATTGTACTTAGAGCTAGATAGCTTGTGAGCTAAAGATTTGTGTAATCCTAAGATATTTCCACTTGTATGATAATACAAATAGCAGGGTTTTTAGCTGAGGCTTTCCCCAGAGTATTCTTCTGTGTTTCATGTGTGATTGAATCTTCTTCTCTATTATATGTGTTCTATTTGATCTTGCTCAAAATCGATTAAGCTTCCACAAGTTTGTTCTAGAAGTAGATCAAGTATTTTGCTTTAGTTACATTGCATTATCAGGTGATCTACGGTGAAATTCCTACATGGTATCGGAGCGAGCTTTTGTAGAAAAAGTTCTACAATTTATCGGAGCAAAGGTTATCGGAGTAGTGAACAGTATATGAAGAAGAGAATTTGATGTTAAATATATATATATATATATATATATATATATATATATATATATATATATATATATATATATATATATATATATATATATTGGTCGCGAGTTTGTAGAGGAGATCCGAAAAATTTTGTGAAAAATTTTTAGAAACAGATAGCAGATCTAGATTCCTTACGAAAAAATACCAAAATTCAAAAAACAAATCGGCTGAATCAGAGTTTGGATGAGGGAGATATCGTTGATTTAAAATCAGCTCTTTTTCCATAAAATTCGTGACGACGGGACAGAAGAAACATATTGGTGTGCTAGCCAAGAACCTGTATGATCTTGAGGTTCAAGATGCATGCAAAGCCTTGAGGAGCAAGGAAAATGTTGGAGACTTGGTGGTTGAGAGGGAGAGTAAATTACCTCTCAACATGCAACGCTAGAAGAAGTCTCAGAAAATTGTGGAGGAGCCACAATTGGTGAAGCAGCTTCAGAAGGTTGTGGAGCAGCCACAACTGGAGAAGCTGAGAGGAGATCGAGTGGAGGCATCCACTCATGCAGAGACCTCTAGTAGGGGGAAATTTCGAGCCAAATGGGCAAAGGGATCACATGCAGCCATACCTCCAAGTGTGAGGTGGGGCGATGTGAAGTGATTGTCCCAAGAAGGCTGAAATAAGGGTAGGATCCTTGAGGTACCTAGCCTCTTTGATTAGACCTTGCTACGGGAGCCCCGACGAGTAGTAGCAGGACTGGCTAAGTGGGTAGAGACAGATGCAGATGGAGCGGTAGAGGAAGCTTCAGCATTAGAGGGTGTTTCTAGCCCAACAGGGAGGTCAGTTGGGAGATCAGTTACTTACTTCTCAGTAACTGAGTTGCAGTGTAGCAGTGGGCAGCACGATGCAACATGATGAGAGGAGGTGCAGTGCAGATGTAGTGTTGGGAGATAGGACCAGCAGCAGCACGGATGCAGCAGGAGGAATCAATGTGATTGATGCAGTCATAGATCAAAGTGATAGAGGCTAGAGCAGTCAGATACTGAAGGGCACAGAGGTGCAGAGTTTTCAGTCGACAAAGGCAATAGCAGTTAGAGACTTTGATGACAGAGGCATCATTCTGATTCAGGTTGTATATTTTTGTTTCTGGAGTTGTTGAAGCAACACTTGAGAGAAGTGTTGCATGCAGAACATTCCAAAGGTTCAAGATTGGGTTCAAGTTGAATGCCTTTCTTGTGCAGAGGGAGTGTTGAAAATAACAACAAGAAATGCTATAAATAGCATTGTTATAGATAGAATTTCAGGTATCAGTGTGGAAAATAGCAACAAGAAATGTTAAAAATAGAAATGCTAAAAATAGCATTGTTATAGATAGCATTTCATGATATATTCCAATTTTAATTAGTCCCTGAATTAAAATTGAGAATTAAAATTCGAATTTGGTCTCAACAACTGTTTGAAAAATAATTAATTAATTCATCTTGAGTTAATTAGTTGGAGAAAATCAAACATGAAGTCTTTGTGAAGACATGCAACAGTTATCCCTTTGATTGAGGAAGTTATCCCTTAATTAAGGAGACAAGGATGAGTTGTATTTGAGTTGTAATTAGTTAGCTCAGTTAACTGAGTTAAGTCCAGTTAAATTAGTTCAAAACAATTTGAGGAACTAATTGTGAGTTTAGTCAATTAATGCATGCATGCATGCAACTAGTGTTCTCCAGATAACTGAATATTCTCTCATAAATAACTCATGCATGTCAGTTTAGAGAAAGACCCAGTTGAGATTAAAGGAAGGGACAGTGTACTATTAGTTGGAGGAATTTTCCTATAAAGGAAACTCATCCATGCAGAAGGAATTCACTCCTTCAAGATTGCGCAGTTATTTCAGAAGTCAGTGTTGTGTGTGAGGTGAGAATCACACGGGCTGGAGGACCCAGGAGAAACTGCGTAAGGAAATAGGAGGCTTGGAGGGCTGAAGGAAGGCATATGTGTTGTCTATTCTGTCTATGAGTAGCAGTGAGGGATTGTACTGAGAGATGGATAGCTTATGAGCTAAATATTTGTGTAATTCTGAGATATTTCCACATGTATGATAATACAAATAGTGGGGTTTTTAGCTTAGGCTTTCCCTAGAGTATTCCTCTGTGTTTCATGTGTGATTGAATCTTCTTCTCTGTTATATGTGTTCTATTTGATCTTGCTCAAAATTGATTAAGCTTTCGCAAGTTTGTTGTAGAAGTAGATCAAGTATTTTGCTTTAGTTACATTGCATTATTAGGTAATCTACGGTGAAATTTCTACAGTGCACACCTATATGATAGATAGAATTGAGATGAATTACCTAAGAAGTTGACCATATGGAAGTCTTGATTTTCATGAATATGCAGATTGTGTCGCTAGTGCACTTGTGCTAATGAGGAAATGAAATACAAAAGAAAGTGTTAGGGTCACTAAATTATTTCTGCACTAATGAGTATAAGTGTGGTGCACACATAGATGATAGATAAAACTCAAATGAATTACCTAAGAAGTTGACCAAATGGAGGTCTTGATTTTCATGAGTATGCACATTAGGACACTAGTATACCTATGCTAATGAGGAAATGAAATACAAATGCAAGTGTTAGGTTTGTTAACTTATTTATACACCATGGATAATAAGTGTGGAGAATAAAAATAATATTCCGCTAAAATAACAAATCATTATTAAAATATTATATATAGAGAAAAAAATAAAAATATAAAATGGATTATCAAGAAGTAAAGGAGTATTATTGATTAAAGCATTGAATTATCAAGGAGTAAAGTGATCAACCACTTTATTTTATATTCACTATAAAAATATCAATAAAGAAAAACATATTTTTTCTAAGCTAGGATTAGTTTTTTGCTATATCATCAAAAAATAAAATACATATCATAAATTTTCAGTTGTTCGCCCACTTGGGAAACCTGACCCACTATAAAAAATTAAGTCGGCAATCTAAGTAGGTTGATCTAAGTTTTAAATAAGCATCTTAATAGTATTTTCACAAACATTTAAATAATTTCTATTCTTCTTATACTTGTAGAGCTCAATAGGCTTTACTGAAGGAAAAACAAAAATAGAACATTTATTCATGACAGAATACTTTGAAACTTGACAGCTATAACCATGATTTTCTTATGTATATGCATGAGTTGTAGTTGAGTGTCCGAGATCTTGAGGATAGGTAGTAGGAATTTCATTTTTAATCTCCTTCAGTCGAATCATAACCTTTGTCTAATTGCAAAATGACTTCTTCATGGGCTTCATCCCTATCCTAAATATTTTTTCTAACCAAAGTTTTAATATGGAAGCACAGTTCAATTGTATTCTAGTACTTTATGTCACAAACCTTGAAATGGCCTACGTCCAATACCCAATTATTGATCTCAACATTTACCTCCCAATTATGCATGGCAGTGCATTTGAGTCTCATTTCCCCTTTAGTTATTAGAAATTTTTTCTTTGAACTGTGGGGGAGTTTTCTCCCAATGAACATTAGCTTCCTCATGGGTAGTGTCTTGCACCCTTGAGCCATGAGAGCCTCTTACTTTATTTTCCCTCTATGACTTCCTTGACCTCTCGACATGTTGAGTTGAAGCCCTACAAAGATATACTTTCACCTGTATAAATTGTTTGATATAGACTTGACGAAGTAGGGTTGACTAAATTGAAGAGAACAAGCTAGGTAAAAGGAGATTGTAAATGATAATTAAGAGGTTGGTGTAGATGAAACAACTTACAGAGACACTAGATATCCTCAAGATGGAGGAGGCAAGACATAGTCACCTAAGAGATGATATCAGAGCTAGGATGGGTAAGGTTACCAAGGTTGGAGAAATAGGAAAGGTAGAGGAATGAAAAAGGCCTTGAAATGAGATAAAGTATAATGTTGGTGCACAAAAGGGTAAACAAATATTATCCACTTGGGGGTGGAGAAACAAAAACACAAAAAACTAACAAGCTCACTTCCCTTGCAAATAATTGTTAAGGATAAGCTTAAACACAGATGGAAGGAAATATAACTATGAAATTCAACATACCAATAGGTGATAATTCGCCCTCTATTTAACCTAGAGATACATATTTGGATCTGCCAATTGGCCCTATAAATTTTGAAGTGATTCTCCATCATAAAAAAATTGTGAATAATCCTTGCTATTGATTGACAGATATGGTGTAATAATGGTGAAGTCTGCAATGACCTTGAAGGTACTCGGTCCTTTAGGTTGATTATGCTCCCATACTAAATCATTATGGCAAATGATGGTCATCTTCCACTACCCTTCATGAGCCATGCAGACTTCACTACCTTGTCATACCAACAACCCTCTCTGAAGCATGGGTTTCCCATGGCTATATCATTTCCCAAGTGTTGATTGTTGAAAAATCAATAAAGGCAACATTTTTAACTTAACATTTTCCTTACATGACATTTACTTGTGATATTAAGTTATTCTTGACATTATTATGTGTATGTTCTCATCATCAAATAAATTCCAAAACAATAAAGATCACATGAACACAAGATGTAGGCTCCAAGATAGGGAAAAACCCTTCCAAGGGGAAAACCTAAAAGAAATTTCTCTTCTTATAGAATGGATTCAAAGGAGACTTCCAAGACCAAAAGTAAGACCCTTAGCTTCCTCCAAGACACAAGATGACCATATGAATAATTCAATTGATCTTCATTGGAAACATAATTCACCATATAACTAATCTCTTCGTTATCTTATACCTAAGGTAACCCTAGGTCTCTTATATGACAAATCAATCCTCCTATGAAAGTCCCTTGACCATCCTCTTACAGACCTTCACACCTCCTCCAAACTGCAAACCTGAAGCTAAAGAATGTGAGCTTCTTGTCTGACCTTAAGTCATCCCTTTTTATAGCCTTTTGTGTGGATATTCAAGCCTACTTGAGGCTAACTTTACTTGTTGGTCAAATTAATTCCTTTTGGAGTATATAGACTCTTCTAAAATACAAAATAATGCTTCTTTCTTTGATATGTGTGCCCATAAGGGTATTTTATAATGTAACAATGGCCTCTGACTCATAACACGCCCTATACGCATACAATGGATGCTTTGACCTATTGACCATTGAATCAAGCATGAAATCCATGCTTTATAAATAATTTTACAGTTTTATTTCTTTTTGTTGATCAATACATAACCATTACATCATTACATGAGTCAAATGATAATTGTGAAGACTGAAACTAGTTACATTATACAACACTCCCTCTTAACTAGGGAGTTATTCATAATGGTACAATGACAATACTCCCTTTGAAAAAATTCTCATAGGGAGATTCAAATTGATAATCCATCTTGTAAGCATCATCATTATGATCAACCAACATTGTCTCTGAGGCCTAACTAAACAATCTATACTTTATTCTAGAGCATTATGCTAGGATGATTTACGTATGATACTGAACTACCTCTACAAGGCACATACCCATCTAGATATCCCCAAGGTATGTTCTTTTATGACTATTCTTATCTTGTATTCTTGGTCCTCAATCCTCAAAGAATATTTGTCCTCTTTTCCCACTCTTATCTTAGATACCTGTCATATCCTCAAAGAGTGTCGCTCCACCATACTACTACCTATATTGTATTCCCAATCCTCAAGGAGTATCAATCTTAGATGCTTATCTAATCCTCGAAACACCATTCTTTCCTTATGGCCTTCACTAAGACTTACGACTGTTAGTCCTGGTCTAGTGCATGACACATAAATATAAGAACTATCCACCATCACTCCCTCTCAAACAGGGAAGATATCCTACCCCTATTCAAGGAGAGTCATTTTACTCCCTCTCAAATCTAGAGGATATTCTAGACTTCCACAAGATCTCTTACTTGTATTTCATTCAACTATCAGATCCTTAAATCTTACATGGCTCCCTCTTTCCTCTACATCTCATTATACCAAGCATGCTTCCTTCCTTGGTATCACAGGTCACGGATCCATATTCTCATGACAGGTTCCATGTCATCTATTTTTCACATCACTTTCATCTTGCCTTTATTCATGAAGGCATTTTGTTGGGCCTTCCTAGACTTCACATTGATCATAGTTCCGTCGAAATTGATCTTCCTTCTCGTCTTACAAACTTTGACCTTCTGGTTATCTTCTCGCACTACTACCTTCTAATCCCAAGATGAGCACATCATGATCTTCATAGTTTCTAGGTATTAGAGATTGAGTTCCTCTCCATATCCTTCGTGTATTCCATCCACACAGTTGAACTCGCCTCAACTATCATCATGAATACCTGCAATATTCCTCCAGGTAGCAAAATAATATGTTAACTAGATAACCAATAATATATATTAACAACGCACTAAGCTCATCATAATGACCTTCTCAAAAAATCATCAACATCTTCATAAACCATCTCCACATGAGTCTACCTTTATACATCAAAGTGCCCAAGGATCCAACTTGATTACCAAGTTACCATTCTCTTCCGGAGATCATGTTAGATGTTAAAAATATAAATCCTATTGAGAAAGTATTCAACATTCCATTATTTCTAGGGTAAGTCAATTACATCTTCCTAGCCATCATAATGGATAACTTTCTTGCAGGATTTATATAAGTCCTACCCAAAATTTATTTCAAATATGCATTCATATACTCTCATTCAATCATTTAGCTATCGACATCTCATACTAAAAGAGAAATGGATCTCTTTCCTTATGAGAATGCAACCAAACTAACTACATTTTATCATCCTTCAGGAGTATATGTCACAATGCCTCTTCCAAGAACCTCCAAAGTGATTGTTCTTATAGGATATTGGGGATCCACCTTAGAAAAAATGTTAGCCTCTAACATAATGCTAGCCAATGAGAGGATGAATCTTATGCAAGTTGATCTCAAACTTTAAAAGACTAGATGATTCTTATAAAGCAATCTAATCAAGTAGATTCCAAATATGCTACTATTACATGATGCGACACTAAATCAACATAATACAATGACGCATGCTTACTCCTTTAATGAATTTTATGTTATTAATACTTCCATGTTCCTTACAATTCCCTCCTTTCATCATGCTCACCAAAGCACAAGGGTTGCTTTGCTTCTCATTTTGCTTCCTTCATTTTGTACTTACAACATTCACCGACAAGTACGACCAAGAAACATACAAGTACAAGAGCATGATAATGACCTAGAGTTTCAAGGTTGTCATAGAGGGTATTCTCATATGATTCTTAGACACAAACCCTAAATTCATTTGGTATTTCTCATAGAAACATCAGCCCTAGGGTTTTTGATGTCATGTCCTAGATTTCAATTCCACCCTTGCTCAATATTACCATATACCTTAGACTATCTACAAACCCTAGAAATCAAGAGTTAGGGTTTCTATGAGGGAAAAAACATATTAGGGTTAGGGTTTCCAACTACCATCTAGGGTTTATAATTCCTTGATACCAATATCCTTCAATAAGATGAAGACTACAAACCCTAAAACCAAATATGTCACAAAACCCTAAAAACAATTCAAGTAAGATTGTTTATGTATATAAAAAATTATACATACCTTATAATCAAGGACCACATACCTTAGTACTCCATAATCACTGGAAGTCTGCTATAAATCCTTCTTCACGATCTTCCCACTATTTTCAAGAGTGAAAACTCCAAATATTCTGAGGTCATAATTTACTTCCAAAGGTACTACTACTTCCATTGATTTCGAAGAGCAACACCAAACCAAGATGATCTTCATAAGGTGACTAATTTTTTCACATTGTTATAGTCCTTTAAGTTTGGTTTATAGCTCCAACAATATCACAAAATTCATTATCATAATAGGTTTGATACCTATTTTAAATTATGGAGCCCTTGTGATTACTTATCTCTAGCCTTGAGACTTTGGTCTTTCAAGTTTGAATAGATTTGGCACCTAATGACCTTATCCAACCTTGATCCTCTTACCACAGTCATTGATATTCCTTGAGACAAAGCTTTAAAAGATGCCTTGACTTGTATCCTCTTCATATTGATTGCTTCATATAAGACCCATTTAGAGTAGGTACTTCTGGAATAGGTCGATTGTGACTTCAGCCCTCAAACTAGGGCTTCATACTATTCATTATATATGATTCAATAATAGGCCTCTAAATCCTTCCATATAATTCGGCCTATATTCTTCTATTAGGTGCTTCCCATTGCTAGCTAAAATGACCATTTCTTACTAAAATTCAATTTGTCCTATCAAAAAGGTAATTATAGGTCTTGACTCTTCTTTCCAAGACCTTTGTTCTTCCTTACAAGGCCCTCAACATAAAACAAGCCTCTTATCCTACTTTTGAGACCTATGAAAAAATGATGATAAGGTTGTCTAGGGTGAACTGTTTCGACAATTTTTGAGACCCTTGATCTCATGTACAAGACTGCTTCACTTATAAAGTCTCGGCCTATTTTTATTGAAATAACAAAGCCTTGTGGCCTTGAATGGAATTCCTATAGTCCTCAGAGATAAATCAAAAAGTACCTCCATTTTCTTTCGCTTCCTATATGTTGTAATTTGGGCTATTTTCCAATCTTGAGTTAGGCTTCTTCTAGGGCTAATTTCTCGGTCTCTTTTAGATACTTCTAATGTTTAAGTCCACAAAATTGGATACATCCTAATCCTCAGGCCTATACCCTTTCCAAGACTTCGCTCTACCACTAGTTTTACCACACGGTTCTATATCCCTCTAATTCGTATTTAAATATCCCTCATGTAGCCTTATCTCAGAACCTTCAACCTCCAAGAAAGAGACTGTGGCCTATCCATAGAGATATAAGCTTCGTCCTTTTGATAAATTTGAACTTCTTCTTTGACACAACATATGTAACCTTCCAGCTACCTATGTTACTGACCAAATCTTTGATACCATGTTGGAAAAACAATAAGGGCAACATTTTTAACTTTACACTTTCCTTACATGACATTTACTTATGATATTAAGTTCTTCTTGTCATTATTATATTTATGTTCTCATCATCAAATAAATTCCAAAACAATAAAGATCACATGAACACAAGATATAGGATCCAAGCTAGGGAAAACCCCTCCAAGGGGAAAACCCAAAAGAGCTTTCTCTTCTTATAGAATGGATTCAAAGGAGACTTCCAAGAACAAAAACTATACCCTTGGATTCCTCCAAGACAAAAGATGACCAACCAAATAATCCAAGTGATCTTCAAGGGCAACATCAAGGAAATTCATCATATAAATGATCTCTTCATCATCTTATACCTAAGGTAACCCCAGGTCTCTTATATGATAGATCAACCCTCCTATGAAATTCCCTTGACCATCCTCTTATAGACCTTCACACTTCCTCCAAACCGTAGACCTCAAGCTAAAGAATGTGAGCTTCTTGTCTGACCTTATTGACAGAAAAATCATCCATTTTTATAGCCTTTTGTGTGGCTCTTCAAGCCTACTTAAGGCTGACTTTAGTTGTTGGCCGACTTGATTCCTTTTGGAGTATCTAGACTCTTCTAAAATACAAAATAATGCTTCTTTCTTTGATACATGTGCCCATAAGGGTCTTTTATAATGTACAATGATCTTTGACTCATAAAAAACCCTATAAGCATACAATGAATGCTTTGAACTATTGACCATTGACTCTAGCATGAAAACCATGCTTTATAATTAATTCAACAATTTTCCTTTTTCTTTTAAATACATAGAGATTACATGAGTCAAATGATAATTATGAAGACCAACACTAGTTACATTCTCCAACATTCATGAGATATTCTGATAATAATGGTCACCTCATTTAGGGAAATCAAGAAAATATATTAAAGGAAAAGTAAGGGGAAATCAAGAAAATATATTAAAGGAAAGGTAAGAAGTATATTGAGGAAAATTTATTATAAATACAAAAAAATTGTGAAAACATATTTTATTGTATATTAACTAAATATGTAGATGTAAATATTATTAGTATTATTAGAATATATGTTTTTGTAATTTTTTTTATCAATTGAATATTAAAAGTGGAATTTAAGTAGAGTTGTTATTTAAAAATATTACAAAATTCAAGTATCCAATCTCGTATCAAATAAGTGGAACCTTCGTATTTAATTTACGTAATTATTATTATCCCTGCCATAGGCAGAGGATATTGCATTGAGTTTATGGTCAAATTCATATTACTTTGGGGTTGACTTAATTTTTTTATTATCAAATTTCTATAGTTTAACTTTGTATATTGAAATTTATTAATTTTGGATATTATTTTGATTTATTTTTCTGTAATTTGATTGGTTATGAAAATGAACATGTTATTGCTCAATGCATGGATTAATAAGCCAAAAATACAAATGTCTCATCATAAAATATGGTCCTGCAATATATATTCAACTTATTTAATAAAGTATGCTAACAACCCTTGCCCCGTCATAAAATATTAACTACACAACAATAATAAATATAAATCCATTTTATGTAATTTTATCTAAAATCTCACAATTCAGCGTACACCCAAATCTTTGCAATTTTTTTCATATAACTAAATGATCTTAAAATATAAGAGAGGATGTCCAATGGAGCATATATCTCATAAATCACACGTACAAATATCCCATCAGTGTAGTGTTCAGATGTTGACATTGTGGGAAGGAGTTGAGCAACCAACGATGCTTCACACATGGAAGAAAAGGGATTCATGGTGGTGCAATTGAGCGGCAAGGTAAAGTATAAAGTAGTGTTCACCGGATTCAATTGTGTGTCACTTGGACTTTTTACATATGCAACATTCCAATAAAACCTTAAAATAAAATAATTTAAAAATTTTCACCATCGATATTGTTTCCATATAAAATGGAAAATATCCATCTTAACAAAATTCCAAATCAATTAATGCGTAAGTGGTTAAAAAGTATTATATTAATAATTAAAAAATAATAATAATTAAATGGTGTCTAAATATAGATAAATGTTATTTTATCTTAAGTAGGCTGACAACCCTTTAAGTAGTAAACATTCAATTCTCACTTGACTGTTACGTTATCAAAGGGGTAATATAATATCATAATTTTCAACATGATAATGTGGACAAATTCAATAGGGGAATTTTCATTTAAATCTCGAAATATGTGTTGTCATATTGTATTCATCGTCAGTGATATTTTGGAGGCTTGGCATATATGTTTATGGCGTAAAAGCAATTTCCGATCATGCTTGGAATTTCCATTTCCTTTAGTTTATTTTTTTATTATTTTTTTAGAATTATGAATTATATTTAATTTTGATTTTGATGAGTGATATCTAAACATTAAATTTATAATTAATTATTTTTATTGTTGTAATTTTTGACATTTCTAATTTTTTATTAAAAATAAAATACATTTAAAAAAAATTATTATAAATGTTGTATTTTTTTAATCATTTAAAGCTTAACTTTTATTTATATTTTTATTCATCCATAATGTTATATTTTTCCTTTCAATAGACTAATTGACAAAGGCTATGTAGAAAACATTTACTCTATTTTTTGTTTTAACATATATATATATCACTTTTAAAAATATTTTTAATTATTATTAAAAATGATATACTTTCTTATTTAAAAAAATCATTATATTTAGTTGTTAATAGGTAATGAAAATAGTTATTTGTAAATTTTGGTTAATAGAGTTATTATCATTATTTAGGGAAAATCTTGTTATTTGAAATAACTTACTAATGATTTACAGGGTTTCCTTTCATTTGAGGAAGATGAATTCTTAGGCAATCAAAAAGTAATTTTAGGTCTTACTTCAAGATCAAATGTGGTTTCGACCTAATAATATTTTCAACAAAACTAATCTCCCTTTTGATTATGTATTTTCTAGGCCCAACCCGGGAGAATAGAACCAAAGTGAAGTGATAATTAAACTCACTAGCTACCACCCACATTATTATGTTTAAACCAATTTCAAATATATAACCGATATGTCTTACATTCTTCTCTTGATTAACTTTTCATTTAAAAATTGCCAAATATATTATCATATCTTATCATCATAATTTGAGATAAATATAAATTTTCAACTCTTTAGTTCACACTTATTCTAAAGTTAATGAATGTTATGATCGATTTCATGACCAATGGGCATGTATATAGTACAAATTAATAATAAAAAAATAACATATTTAACAATAACATATATTTTAATTTAGCTATATTTAAACTAAGCAACAAGGAGTAGCTACTATATAGCGCTTGTTAAAGAAAGATACATGTTTTTTAATTATGGTATTCAATGAAGAAAGCTTCGACGAAAATAAAATGAAACTTAGTAATGTGGAAAAATGATGATTTCCTAGCAATTTTGACAAATTTATATCAATAATTTTTTAAGATAACAGGGATGTTCAAGGAAAAAACATTAGCATTATTATTTCTCCAAATGATGAGAAAATTTGCATTAAGGCTAAAATGGCTAATCGATTATTGACTCTTGACTCAAGTATAATTGAAAAGATAGAATCTTGGAATAAAAACCAATATGAAATAAGTGATTAACCATTGAAAATAGGATATTGATTTGGACTGGATCATTACATATTATTTGTCATCCATATTCATGCTTTCAAAGAGGAAAAAATGGAGAAATCAACTCATTGGACCATTTTTACCAAGGGGTTTTAAACCTTCTAGAATCAATTTGAGGCACTTCCTAAAGTTTTTGGGATCCAAAAACCCTTTCTTGTGCGAGCCCCCTGAAATTTTTCTACACTCAAATACATTTCCAACAACACAAGAAAAACCTCAAACAAAGTTTGTATGCAAAAGTTATGCCACCTAGAATTGACCTTCCTATTTTGACCACCATGATTCAAGAGGACGACACATTAACTTCATTACTCATTAAAAATTAGGTAGCCACCTAAACATGACGAAGAAGACTCTAGAAGGATCAATATTGTAACTCTAGTTAAGAGTTGAAGGAGTCAAACTTGACCACTAGTAAGTTATTGAGTTGTGTTATAATTGGTCCACTAAGAGGAAAGGGTTTTGACATTATTCTAGTGCATTTTGTTCCATGGTAGAGTGGAGTAGCTAAGAGTGGATAGAAAGAGAGGGTATAATAGAGAGATATTATGTTATGTAGTAGCCTATGGGCCACAAGTCTCACTCCTTTGTATTTGACTATTTCCATTCAGAGCGAGTGTTGAGCAGCATCACCTTCTAATTTTCTCCCAAAAGAGTTTCCCAAGTCATATCTTGTGTTATTGTAGTTTTTTGAATGATTTTTCTATTTGTTCTCTATTTGACACATTTTATATATTACATGCATAAGCAAAAACAATAATTTAATAAATCTAGAAAGTTTAAAGAAAATTAAGCCTCATAGTATAGATTTTTGAATTTTTGTAAATCTTTATTACGTTTGTTGTGACAAATTGTCCAATGGAATATATACAACAGTTTATGGATCAACAAGTATATTTTCAAATTACAATTCAATGTTACATTCTTGTGGAAAAATGACAGTGACATAATTTTAGGTTCAGGTTAGATAAAAACATTGGGGACTTTCATACTCAACACAAAGAAGAAGTTGTTGACATTCTCCTATGCTATAATGAAGTCAAATTCAATAATTCCATCATTAGAATACCTTAAATATGTTTGAAAGGTAATCATTTAGGATAATCAAAGTTATATTAAAAAAAAAAAAAAGCAAAAAAAAAATTGACAAACAGTTTGTCCCTCTTAAAGATGAATAGATTCCACACCTTAATAATTATAATCAAAGCTTGATTGGACAAATTGAGAAGTTAAAAAGTGAAAAGAAGTTGCAACATGAAATCTTCAAGCAACTTACCAACAAAGAACCACTAATGAATAAAGAGAAAATGACAAACTCCATTTAAATAGAAGTTATCAAGTGCAAAAATATACACCATGGAGAAAGGAATTGATGTAAATCATGTCAACATAAGAAATTAGAAGGATGCTTATATTGAAATCTATCAACTAATAAATATCAAAGGTACACAAATATGAAGTTTCCAAAAACAAGACACAAGAAATAAGGATGTCTTAGTTTCAACCCCATTTTACCAGTCATTGTATTATTTAACAAACTAACCAAGGATGAAATCAATATGAGAAATCAATGTGAAATTTTCATCTATTGTAGCAACTGGAAATTATTCTCCTAATTGTAAATTTAATTATGAAGTTTATTTGTTACGAAAAACAATGAATAAATCACTACTGCAATTTTCACCATAAAAATACTGCGGAAAATAAAATACTGGAAACTGAGAAATTCTAGAAAACACACAAAATTTTAACATGGTTGTTTTTGAACAATTGTCCCCGAAAAATCCCAACTTGGGAAAATAAGTGCAGCAGATGAGGGTTTAATTACTATTCTTCAGCAGCGAATCTGAGTACAATAATTTGGATGCTATACTGGAAATCCAATCTCGGAAAAATACTGACAAGATTATTGTGAGAATTTTCCCTCACCCCACCGTTGGTTTTTGTCCCCGGAATTTCCTCCCCAGCCACACACATTCCCCTCGATGTCAACTTCTGCGTGAAGCTTGCGCAGATCTTGCTGCAACTGCCTATGGAAACCTATGAAACCCTTATCTCTATCTCTGTCTAGCTCTAGAACCAACTCACTACCTCATATGACAAAAATCCTAGCCTCCAGTGGTTGAATCACTAGCTCCTCCAGCTAGATCGAATTGACTATTGTTGTGCCTATGCAATCCTTGTGCAGACCCTCTAATAATTTCGCATTCCCTCTCATTGCCTCTTCCGAAACTGCAAGACTTCCTCTAGAAATGTTGTTGACCTCGTATGTCACCTTCTACTCACCCAATGACTCAATCTTCTCTATTGAATCTTTGTTATTGAGAAAAATTAACTTCCTGGGCAACTGAGTATCTGCATTGGTGTATTTTCTCCAAGTGCCCATTGACTTCTTCTTATAATCCTCTGTTGGGTCTCCAATGACAAAGATTAAACCTTAATCAAGGGCTAGGATCATCTTGAAGTTGATCCATGTGAGTTTCTAGATGATTCGCACCTTGAATTAATTAATTCTGATTAATTAACCATATTCCCTAAGTTTAGACTTAGGAAATATTTAAAAATTGGCTAATAATCTAATTAAGCCATCTCTAGGTGGAATTTCCAAAAATGGTTTATGGGTTTTTGATATCTCATGTATTGTAGTCTCTCCACTAAATTTTGTGGCTAGATCACATCCAATGCTACAAAAATTAACACTCCCTCTTAGTTAGGATTGTGTTCACCACAACACCCTGTCTTTGTATCACCCTTGTCACACTGCTGATCTTTGGTTGTTGCTGACACTGCCATACTGCTGCCAAAACTGCATCTGCACTACAACTCCCTCTCATTTGTTGTTACTACAACTGCAACTAAGAAGCATCCAAAATACTAAATCAATTATGTTCAGTATGATGCATTTGTCTCCCGAGTCTCTTACTGCTACTAGCATGTGCACTATCACTAAAGAATTTGTGTTGTTGTTGACCTTGCTACTGAGCCACCTGCTCTACTCGCAGCACGACACTGCACTCCTCAGCATCTGACTGCTACTAGTTTACAAATATCACTCTAGAATCTGACTGCATCTCTGACACTGATCCATCATGCTACTTAATATTGTGGCCCCCCATAGCTAGGTAATGATCCATGAGGTGGACTCCTCAAGGACCCTGCCCAATCTCTGTAGCTCTCTAGGACTACAACTCCAAGTCACCACACCTCACTCCTGGAGGTATGGTTTCCATCATCGCGAAGCCTTCCTGAGAGGACACTAGGTACTGTAGTGGCCAAACTCGCCACACCTGAAGCACTTGACCTTAGATAAGTCCTTCTTCTTCTTCTTCTTCTTCTTCTTCTTCTACTCTCCCTGCCCCTTACTGGGACCCTTATATGCGAGGGCCACATTCTCCTCCTCCTTCACACCCTTCAGTCCATTGCTATTGTTGCCACTGATGGAGCTCTTTAGAAAATCTCACCTCAACTCTTCCTGTTGATAGTCAGCCCACATCCTGTCCCAACCTAGTAGCATGTCTTTGCCCAATATACTTTGGATGAAGACTTTCCAATCCTCCGAGACAATGTTTAGTGCCAACCGTACTAGCTCTGAAGGTTGAGGTGTTTCCCCAACAACTGCAAGCTGGTCTTGGGCCTCCTTAATCCTAGTGAGAAAGGGATATATGCCTTCCCCCTTATGCATCCTAATGCATCTCATCTTTTCTTCTAGGAACATCTTCCGTTGCTCGGAAGTACCCTAGTATAGCACAGAGAGAGTATTCTACATCTCTTTGGTCGTTACCTTGGCTGTTATATGTGAGACTATATGATCTCGAACTCCATCTAGGATCAACCGCTTCACCTTCACCATTTCCTTCATGTATTCCTTGAGATGGTTTGTATCCTAGGGAACTGCCACCACATTATCTATGTAGGATTTCAGGCCATATTCATGTAGAAGGAAGGACATCCTATTCTTCCATGTGACATAGTTGGAAGCTCCATCTAACCTATCCTAATCTCTAAGCCTCGTTGTGGCCATCTTAGATCAAGACAAAAACTCCCTCTTTCTCTCTGCTTAGCTGCTACTCTGTTATACGCACTCTTGATCCGAATCTTTGGGGTAGGCCCCCATGATCTAAAAAAAAATGAAATGGATCTTGGGGGGTGGCCCCCAAGGTCTAAAAAATTGAAATGCTAGAAGAAAAAGAGGAGAACACACAATAAACAAAACCACAAAGAAACATTTTTTATTAAAACAAATAATAACTGTAAAGGTTACATTGTGGTAGACAATTTGTCCTTTTACAAAATGTGACTTGTTACTTATAGTTTTTTTTGTTACAATACCACAGGTAAATTCCATGGGTGGATAAATACCATGGGTGAATGAATACCATGGGTGGATGTCACAATACCATGGGAAAATACCATGGATGAATGAATATCATGGGTGGATGTCACTTACAATACAATGGGTAAATTTCATGGGTGGATAAATACCATGGGTGGATGAATACCATGGGTGGATATCACTTACAATACCATGGTTAAATTCCATTGGTCGATGAATACCATGGGTGGATGTCATTTTCTATTCATATCATTCCCCCCTCCATAAGAAGCAATGGTCCCCATTGCATGAAGTTCCTTCTTGAGAAGCCTTTGTTGAATATGAAGATCCACTTAAGAGAATGGTTTTGTGTGGTTAACCCATAATCGCGATGAACAAAGATCTGAGGATAGAGATACTTTGTAATGCTTGTGACCAACTGTGATACTGACAGTGTGCGGCCTAACAAATGGACTTCGATGAAGTGTGGGTTTGTGGATGAACCATAACCATGACAAACGAATATCCAAGGATACAGATACCCTGCAATGTTTGTGACCAACTATGATACTAACAGTGTGTGACCTAGCAAATGGACTTCGATGACAAGGAGTTTGTGCAATTGACCCATAATCGTGATGTTCACTGTTGATGAAGTAGCAAGTGCCTACATAGCCTGGGGTGGGAGGGCATGTCTCTAAACAAACCAATATGGATGTTGCTATGTTGAAACAGATGAATTTGAAGTAGGCGCTTCCTAAAGCAGGGTGGGAGGGCACATCTCCAAAGGGAACTCACTCTAAATGTTGCTCTAGATATAAAAACTAATTTAAAATGGGTATAACTCGATCAATATAAATTAGAACATTTATTATAACCTATTTTTGGAAATTAAATGACCATTATGCATCTTCCCATGTGATTGAAATCCTTATATGGACACTCTGGAAACTCAGATTCACGCTACAATGGTCTCGTCATCACAAAAGTTCTAAAAAAATAGTTGATTTTAAATCAGCGATATCTCCCTCATCTGAACTCTGATTCGACCAATTGTTTTTTTGGAATTGGGTGATTTTTCAAGAGGAGATCATATCTGCAATCATTTTTCTAAAATTATGCATAAAAACTATAAAAAATTATAGGAGATCTGCCATCCACGAATTACCGTCGGAAACATTTCTGCAACACAACTTATTTTAAATCAGCGATATCGCCCTCATCCGGACTCCGATTCAACTGATTTTTTTTTGAATTTGGATATTTTTTCACAAGGAATCAAAATATGTTATTTGTTTTTGTAATTTTGTCACCAAAAGTTTCATATATGATCTACAAATTCGCTGCCCAAAAAATTCCTGCCAAAAAAAAAAATCCTGCTTCGCCCAATAAAGTGCTTTATGGAGGTCATAGCATGTGCATGAAGTTTGTTGAATATTGTTGCAAGACTTTGAAACTGAAATATGTGTCAAAACCTCATTCCCATGGAGCCGTAACCTAGATCTAATACCACTGATCCAGATATTGGGGGGTGGCCCCCAAGATCTAAAAAAAATTGAAATGGATCTTTAGGGGGGAGGCCCCCAAGATCTGAAAAATTGAAATGCCGAAATAAAAAGAGGAGAACACACAATAAACAAAACCAAAAAGAATTTTTTTTATTAAAACAAATAATAACTATAAAGACTACATTGTGGTGGACAATCTGTACTTTTACAAAATGCGACTTGTTACTTATAAGTCTTTTTGTTACAATACCACAGCTAAATTCCATGGGTCTATGTCACAATACCATGGTAAAATTTCATGTATGAATGAATACCATGGGTGGATTCCACCTACAATACCATGGGTAAATTCCATGGGTGGATAGATAACATGAGTGGATGGATACCATGGGTAAATTCCATGGTTGGATGAATACCATAGGTGAATGCCATTTTCCATTCAGATCACCTCCCTTATGGAGTGAATAAATATGCACTCATCTACTACCAATCTTCTTGGAAGATCCAAACTTCTAAGACTCGAAGTTCCCTGAGAGAAATTTTCCCTCTATTGTGTGTTGTTTTCTCTTCCACCCGACACTGATTTTGCTACTGCAAAACCCTCTGCGTCCAACTAGAAATATTCTCAACGAAAATCTGAGTTGTTGTTGCTCCCTTTGACTGTTGGAATCACAATCCCTGGGAATTTGACTTTTCTGCAACCCTACAATTGAAGAATGAATTCATGTCCCAACAATTCGACCTACCTGACTAAGCACTACATTGCCTCTAAGAATTTCGGCCTGCTGCTCCCTCTGAGCAACAACATTGTTTCCTCTGATTCTGATATTCCCGGTTGATCACTCATGCTTCGATGCCATGTGAAAATTTCATCTATTGCAATAACTAGAAATTATTCTCTTAACTGTAAATTTAATTATGCAGTTTATTTGCTACGACAAATAATGAATAAATAACTACTACAATTTTCACCATAAATACTGCATAAAATAAAATATTGGTAACTGATAAATTCTAGCACACACAAAAATTTAACACGGTTTTTTTGGATAATTATCTCGAGAAAAACCCAACTTGGGAAAATCGGTGCAATAGATGAGGATTTTATTATTGTTCTTCAGCAGCAAATATGAGTACAATAATTTAGATGCTCTACTTGCAATCCAATCTGGGAAAAATACTGGAAAAATTATCGTGAGAATTTTCCCTCACCCCACAATTGGTTTTTGTCCCCGAAATTTCCTCCCCAACCAGACACAGTCCCTTTTACATCAACTTTTGTGCAGAGCTTACGCAAATCCTGCTGCAACTACCTCCAGAAACCTATGAAACCCTTAGCTCTAACTTAGTCTAGCTCTAGAAATTAATCATTGCCTTATCTGACTAAAATCCTAGCCTCCAGTTGCTAAATCACTAGCTCCTTCAGCTAGATCGAAATGACTGGTGTTGTGCCTGTGCAATCCTTGCACAGACCCTCTGGGAATTTCGCACTCCCTCTCACTGCCTCTTCCGGAACTTAAAGAATTCCTTTGGAAATGTTGCTTACCTCCTCTACCATCTGCTACTCACCCTCTAACTCAATGTTCGCTATTGAACCTATGCTATTGAGAAAATCGAATTGCCTAGGCAACTGAGTATCTGCACTAGTGTATTTTATCCAAGTGCCCATCGACTTCTTCTTATAATTCTCTATTGGCTCGACAACGATAAAGATTGAATCTTAATCAAGGGATAAGATCATCTTGAAGTTGATCTGTGTGATTTTCTAGATGATTCACACCTTGACTTAATTAATTCTAATTAATTAACCATATTCCCTAATTTTAGACCTAGGAAATATTTAAAAATTGGTTAATAATCTAATTAATCCATCTCCGGGAGGAATTTCCAGAAACGATTTCTGGGTTTCGGAGATCTCATGTATTCTAGCCTCTCTAGGAAATTTTGTGGCTAGAACACATTTGATGCTACAAAAACTAACAATTAAGTAAATATCCTATTATATATATATTTTTCAAAGAAACAAATAAAGAGTTTTCTATTAAAAGAGGAAAAATATGGAATACTCGCCAAAACCCTTACAAAATTCATTTAGCTCCATCAAAAATATGGTTTTTGAAGTCCAACACACATGAAGTCTGAGCTTATGGCATATTTTCCTTATAATTCTAAAGAGATGTCTACTATACACCCTGATGAAGGAGCCTAAAAGCAACCTATATGCATTACATAGAAAGAAAAATTTAACAACACAATGCTCAACATCATAACAGATCAACCTAGGTGGCCAGAAGATTGGGTCAACCTTCCTCGCTTCTTCACTACTGCAACCTCTGACTTGGGGTCCTCTGGTGAAAGTTGCAGCCCTGTAATGCACAACTCCTCCATCTCCTCTAGCTTGCAGTGTATTGTTGTTAGCTCCTTCCTTAATTCACATTCAAGTTGATGAATCTTAGCCTGCATGAACTCAATTTGTGAGTTAATAATAATCTATAAGGAATTACACGCCTTCTCCTCCTCTTCTCACCTCTATTTACACCCAAATTACATACTTTCCATCGTTGTGAGGACCTTATCCATAATGGAATTAAGGCCCACCAATTCAAACTCACAAGAAGAAGAACCATCGATTTCCATAGCATATGTATCTAACGGTCACACCAACTTATACAGACCGACTCTGGTATGGCTAAAGAAAGAAGAGATTTCGCTACATGAAGACCTAAAGGGGGTACTAATACCATATTTCTGGATGTGAATCTGATAGATCTCACCACTATAACAAACCATATAACCTTTGAATACCAATGCCTCCTCCATTGAATGTAGACCTGGGAGATATTAGGTGAAACCACTAGAAAAAATTCACTGGAAAAACCACTTGCTACGACAATTGACTGGATGAGACTCCAAATGAATGTGAATTAATTATTTTGGCCTCAAATTTCTTATTAACCTCTACCCAACACCTGATTGGAGACAAGCTATGCAAATCAAGAGTGAGATCATCGTTCAAGTGGTGATCGGGAAATGAAAGGGGTAGCCTAGGGAGATAATCAAGGTCTCTCCTTAAGTGTCAACCGCAAAATCGCTTTGAGCCTCAAGTCCCAAGACCTTAAGTGTTGTCTAATCCCATGCTTCATAATAAATTCGACATTCCTCTTTGTTAATTGTTCATCAATTATAATCATTAATCCCATTATGCATATATGGATTCTCATGGAAAAGGAGAATTAATTATTTGATTTGGTTAACTTCCAATATTCCTTGTGACATCCTTGATCCTTTATTTGCTAAGACATCTGCTGAGGAATTTAAATTCCTTAACACATGCATAATTTCAACCTTTTCAAATTGTTGAAGTTGAAGGAGGATCCTTGCCTCTATAGAAGAGGTGGGACCTTTAGATGACAATATGCCTCCAAAATTCACTAGATGACAATCATTGAGTTTCTAAATATCATGATTTCCTGATTTTTCTAATCAATTGCTAGATTTAAACCTTGCCAGAGTACAAGAAACTCAGCTTGATTATTAGTTTCCACTCCCATTCCCCATGCGAATTATATTTTTGTTTGTCCTTCGGGGCCAAGAATCACCCCTCCCACTCTTGCCACCCATGAATATCCTATTATATTGAAGATAAGCTTAGGAGTGGAATCTTATCATTTCCTAGATAATAGAAGGTGTTGTGGCACTATTTTGTAGGAAACCAAAATTAAAATGGTTTGAATCTTTAATAATAATTTCACTCAACTCTTCAAAGACTGTATCATCTTATGTCTACATAAAGAATAGAAAATCATAAGAAGGAATTACAAGCTAGAATGAAGACATAGTCTTATATAAAGGATTTGAGGATAAATCATCTTGAATGGATAGGCAATGCAATGAACATAGAAAAGAAGAAGAAAAAAAAACATCAAATAAATGTAGTAATAGTAGTAATATTAAATATATCAAGTGATACGCCAAATTATGGTATACATGACCTAACGAAAGGATATGACCTATCAACCATTGTGATCAGTCATTATGTATAAGTACATCATCACATGGCATTTCAATTCATTCTATCTCACTTATTCATTATTAAATTATATAATATTTGTATCATATATGGATTTTAACTATCTTTCATTCATACTTTGGATATTTAGTAAATATGATTTCTTCATTTCACCAATAATTTCTCTTCTTCTATGTTTTGAACATGATTATATACATGATAGTTGAAAGTCACATGTTAAAAATTAATGTGCAAATTTCCTTTAAGTGGTTTTATTGGACGGTTGCAAGTTACACATGCATGGAGTTACTTATAACATAATAATTCTTTGCTAATGTTTCTTCCTCCTCTAATTTATAAATAACTTGAGATGAAAGAAGAAAGTGAGAAACTTCATTAATCAGAACCCATAAATCATTTAATAATTGTTTATTGAAGCATTTATGAAACATAATTAAATCTCAAAGTGTTTTGGAACATAGTATACCACACCATGCTATCTAAAAAAATCACTCTATTTTCCTTTTATAACATATCCACATTGTATTTTTTTCAACATTCCATTCCCCCACTTCGAATGCATATGAAGGCATTGTAACACACATACACACACAACAAAACAAGCCATTTGCACCACATTTAACATCAGATTTTGGTGCATTTTTTTCTCAATTGGGATGAGCAGCCTGGCGCTAAATATGGCTCCTATTGTACAATTTTTAAAGAGTAATTTTTTGCACCAAATTTTGCATCTTTTTTTATGCCAAATTTTGCATCATATTTTGCACCAAGATTTGCATTTGGTTTTACAATAGGTTTTGCTTTTAGTTTTATGCCTTTTTTTGCATCTATTTTTGTATCATTTTTTTCTTCCTCTTTTGTGGAATTCTTTGCTTCTAGTTTTGTGTCGTAATTTTCATCGAGTTTTACACCATCTTTGGCATCTGATTTGGTGGCTTTTTCTACATCCAGTTTGTGCCATTTTTGCATCTAGTCTTATGACATTTTTTGCTTCTACTTTTGTACTTATTTTTACATCTATTTTTGTGCCAGTTTTTCTACCTTTTTTACACCATTTTTTCCATCCAATTTTGCACCATATGTTGAATCTGATTTAGTGCCAAATTTTGCATGCATTTTTTCACCATTTTTTGCATTCACTTCTGCGTCTTATTTGCCTCCCTTTTTTGCACCATATTTTGCATCTAATTTTGCATCATTTGTCGCATCCAATTTAGCATCATTTTTAACACCATTTCTTGCATCCAATTTTGCATCCTTTTGAGCATCTAAATTTTCATCCTATGTTGAATCATGTGTTGCATCCACCTTTGCATCCCATTTTGTGTCTATTGTTACGTTCAATTTTGAGCCATTTTTTTCGTCTACTTTTTCATTTGTTTTTGCACCAAGTTTTAAATCATTTGTTGCACCTCATTTTACATCCAATGTTGCATCCAAATTTGAGCCATTTTTATGCCCATTTGTGCACCATTTTTCTTCTTTTGTGTCCAATTTTGCACCATTTTTTATGTCCAAATTTTCATCCTTTTTGGTATCTAATTTTACATCTTTTTTGGCATCAAAATTTGCATCTTTTTTTTTGCCACATTTTGTGTCCACATTTGCATCTAGATTTTAGTTTGAATTTTCATCTAGTTATGCATCATTTTTGGCATCCTTGGTTTCACATTTTTTTAATCCCATTTTGCATATTGTTTTGTGTCTTCTCTTACATCCTTTTTTCACCCAATTTGCATCATAATTTTACACCATTCTTTGCATCCTCATTTTGTTGTCCATTTTTTCATCTTTGTTTGCGCCCAATTTGGTATCCTTGTGTATACCCTATTTTGTTCCCTTCTTTGTGTCTAGTGTTGCACCCTTTTTTAATTTTACTTTAAAACCATTTTTGTGTCATTGTTTGCATCTTGTTTTGATGGCTAGTTTAACATCCAATTCTACTCCCAATTTTGCATCCATGGTTACATCCACTTTTGGCTTCTTGTTTAGAGTTTTACTTTCATTTCCATTTGTGACCCCCTCTATGGGTTCATTTTACTCATTTCATTTACATAGTGAAATATATTACGGTTTCTAAATATCATTTTGATGTAGGATTTAATGCACGGTTAGATGAACATAAAACCCTCTCAGTTTATCTCAGAAACCTAGGACAGACCAATTAAGAG
Organism: Pinus tabuliformis; assembly: GCA_031772625.1. Taxonomy (NCBI): domain Eukaryota; kingdom Viridiplantae; phylum Streptophyta; class Pinopsida; order Pinales; family Pinaceae; genus Pinus; species Pinus tabuliformis. Next base: position 694,915,207 of record CM062814.1, on the reverse strand, counting down.
AAAGGTTGTTCTAAGGCTCGGGATTCTTAGTAGATCAAGATGTAGAGTATAGATTAAGAAAAAGAGAAGGAATTCATGTGAGTCCTCGCATGCAGGTCTTCTTGGAGTTTTTAGTGTAGCTAGGAAGCGCTCCTAGCTAGCTCCAAAGCTTGGTCCTACACATAAGAGAGAGAATAAAGCAACCTTCATAGCATAATATCTTGATAATTGAAACTATCATAAACATATAAATATTGTTGAATAAATAAATATAAACCAAAATCCCATACATTCATTAGTTAAATAGAATAAGTAAAAAATGAATAGAAACATATGGAAGGAAGAACAACTGATCTATATTAATAAAGGAGTTTGAGGAAAGTTACAACCATCATATGTAGTTGTAGCAACACCTCCCCCAACTCCTAGCTCCAAAACACTCCCTCTCAAGATAGATCTCAGCAGCGTGACAATACAAGAATTCCCATCATTTTCTCAATGACCAAGCCTCCAATATATAGGAAAGTGAAGGCTATGAAGATTTCCCAAATTCCTCATTAGTTCAATTTGGGCAAAATATTTTGGGTGAATAATGTTTACTCATATAAAAATGGCCTTTTCCACTTTTTAGATGCTTTTGTGCTTAGGAAAAGCTTCCCCGTGCTTTATGGTTCTTTCTCGCTTTTGTATGCTTTTATTTTTTAGGAAAAAGCTAAAGACGAGGATAAAGAGATCACATTCCACCATATGAGTTTCCAAAAGCGAACAAGATTGTCAAATTCAAATTATAGTTTGCTTATGTTTTAGTGTTTTTTTAATATATATTTAGTTTTAGTATTTTTTTTATTTTCTAAAAAAATATATTTAGTCTTTGGTATTTTTTTTCCATAAGAAAAATTATATTTTGTTTTTATAAAAATAGATTTTAAACATTCCATTCATGCTAAATTTGTGATTTTATGATAGGAGTTTAAATTATATATAAAAAAGTAACTTAATGCCATGTGTTGTGTCGCTGAGATGGGTATTATACATCTCATCCTTGCTAAGTTATAGAATGTGCTTGGGTTTTCTTAATGCAATAAAACTAACTATGCTCTTCATTATATATTGAGACATTAAACTTGAACCTAATAAAACAATAAAGTTAAAATAGGTTTGCCTTTTTCCTTTGGAGATCTTTGTCCACATTAATCTTGGTCTTAATAAATTAATTGTCTTATGATGGTCTTGAGTGGTCACTTCCATAAGTTCCATGCTTTTTAGTTTTCTGTTAGTGACATTTCTTAGGCTAGATAACATGTTATTTAATTTATCAAAATGTGTTATTGTCCATGTTATTGTTAAATATTAATATTAAATATGTTGGTTTTTGAGCATGGTTTAGCAAAACATTCCCAAAAGGTTTATAGATTGTATTTTATAATGTAATGATTCATTGCTTGATGAAATTGTTTTGGATATATTTTTTTTAATGATTCATTGATTGATGAAATTGTTATGGATATTTTTTTAGTATATTAACTTGTATGTGATAAAGTCAAAAGTCACCTCTTTCTTAGATTTTCATTGGTCAATTTCCCTTAAGGCCATCAAGTTCACCATTCGGTCCCAGGTTAAGGAAATATAGGAGTCATGAAGTGGAATTGTCCAAGCACTTAAATCTTGAAACATGTTTTTTTAGTCACATTATACTTCCTTTCTGTGTAAATTCTCGATGAAAATAGTCTCATGGAACATGAGGGACCTCAATAGTAAATGAAAACAAAGACTCCTAAAATAAAAATGGTACACAAAGCACCCATCAATAATATTGATATAAGAAACGAAAATATTAAGTGAGGTTCTACCTCATATAATTAGCAAATGGGGGAGGAATTTCCAAGTAGTAGTGATTGATGCTTAGAGATACTTGGGTGGAATGGTTATTATTTGGAACCAGAATGTTTACCTCTTTTCGCATTATGACAATATAATTTTAGTTAATTGACCTCGAGGACTACTACCATGTATCCAATGTCTATGAATCCAATATCGCAACTGGAAAACCTCTATTTCTCAATTCTATTTCCAGCACAAGTAATTTATACTCCCCATCTCCATGGATTATTGGGAGTGACTTCAATATTAGCAAGTGTCTCGAGGAAAAGAAAGGATGAATCACAATGTTTAACAATATATTTTGTAAGTTGTACCATTAAAGCCCTAAAGTAGTCTCCATTAAAGTTGTCAAGCAATGAGTCTCCAACCCACACATGTGGATCAATGAGATGTAATACATGTGCGTGTGGTGACTAACTTAATACCCTATTCTAATAACTACACAAACTTATGTATTTCACTCTGTCACATGAATTGACAGTAGTGTGACATAAGTAAACCAAGAGTAGACATGAAACCCTTAGGAAACAAACATTCCCTAGATCCTCAATTAGGTGCTTAAATGATGAAGTGAAAATGCAAGGGGAAAAGAGGACTTCATGATTTAACCATCACAAACATGTGATCAAGTGTTACTAGGAGTGTATATATTCATATGTTTTCCAAAGAGGGAATGAATACATGAGTTACCATTCATTGGGCCTTATTTTTCTTTCTTTTTCTTTTTCTTATATATAGGACTTAGGGAATAATGTTTTCATAAGTTTGTCACAACTCATAGATATAGCATTTACATGAATTTTCACTTCAACCTTAGAGTTTAGACTTAGATAAATCATTATAGTGTATATTTGATGATTTTGGCTTTCACTTTTTGATTTTATTTCATCACAAATGACAAAAGGGGAAATATTTTTCCACAAATGTATTAATGCTTAATCATAAAGGCATCATGTGATGAAAACAAATTAATGATGTTATTCTCTATGAAAATGATGGGTATTCTTGAGAAAAGCTTATGCTTGTGGATGTCTCCTCTCTGGTTGAGAGGGAGTGAGGGTAGACACCATATTATCCATGTGTCATGTACTATGGCTAGGACTAACAGTCGTAAGCCTAGTAAAGACACCAGTAGGGAGAATGGTGGATTGGATAAACATCTGGGACCAATATTCTTTGAGAATTTGTACTTTGACTAGGACTAACTGCCATAAGTCAAGTACATTAATCCAAGATAAGAATAGTCATGAGGATCGACATTTCCTGGTGTCAAATATTATGATAGTGGATTAGGAAATGATCATGTGAGGACATACCTGGTGAACATCCTGGTGGGGTAAGTTCCTAAAGAGGTAGTGGTGTCCAAATTTATGCCTCCCAACATTGTGCTCTGATCTAATGGAGAGATAGAACTTGTTAGTCAAGGCCTTGCTATTTTGACAATGTTGGCTATGATGATGTAAATCATCATTGATGCTTATCAATCCAGATCCCTTCTTATATGAATATTTCAACATGAGAGTACTTTTTTGTCTCCTTATGAGTACCTCCCTAGTTTAGAGGGAGTTTCATCATCTTCATTATCGCCATCATCACCACCATCATCGTCATCATTATTATCATCATTTCATTATCGTCATAATCACCATTCATGTCATCATCATCATTATTATCATCATTTCATTATCATCATAATCACCATTCATGTCATCGTCATCATCATCATCATCATCATTATGGACATTTTCATCAATTGTTCATAATTATAGGTATCGTAAGAAATATTATCAACCCAAAAAATGTTACGAGTGCTCGAAAAGGGTTGTTATGACACATGATATATGCAAGAGAAATAACAACTTTATTTTTAGAGATGATCGATGATCATCATCATCACTACCATTATCATTGTCATTATAATTGTCATCATCCCCATCATCATAATTAATATAATTTCTATCATAATTGTTGTCATCTTCATCATGAACATCATAATCATCATTCATGTCATTATTGTTGTTGATGATGACCAAGATGAAAATAATGATAATGATGATCAGATGATGATAACTTGGAAGACAACGCCAAAGACAATGATTATAATTATGACCATGACAACATTTAAAAATTGGGAAGAATGGCCAAGGTCATTAGCATCGTCATCATCATTGTCATTGTAACACCCATTGTCTTTATCATCATTGTCATTATCATAACAATCGCAATTCATGTCATTGTCATCATCTTTATTATCATCATCATTATAATTATTAACATTGTCATCAGTTGTTCATAATTTTCAATGTCATAAGAAATATCATCAATGCAAAAAATATGATGTGTGTTGGAAAAGGGATGCAAAAGTGAAAAAAGAAAATGGGAGAAAAAATAGATGTAAAATTGGATGGAGTGTACACAACATAAACAGATGCAAAAAAGACAGAAAAATTGACACAAAAGTGGATGAAAAAGTAGATGCAATAGTTGATGCAAACTTGGACACAAAATAAGATGCAAACATGGATGAACAAGTGGAAGAAAACATGGGAGCAATAGTAGGCATAAAACTTAGCATGAATTGTGGTGAAACAAATGTGGATACAACATCGAATGTAAAAAAAGACACAAACATGAATGCAAAAAGGAGGCAAACTTGGATGAAAAAATGAATGTAAACATGGGCCAAACATGGGTGCAATAATGGACACAAAATTAGTTGCAAAATTGGATGAATCAAAAGTGGATGTAAAAGTAGATTCAAAATGGGATTCAAAAAAAATAAACAATATTTGATGCAAACTTGGACACAAAAGAGGATGCAAATGTGGATGAAAAAGTGGAAGAAAATGTGGTCTGCAAAGATATGCATAAGATATGGCACAAATCATAGCACAACAAAAGTGGATGTAATAACAGACACAAAAAAAGATGCAAACTTAGATGCAAGACAAGATGCTATAAGGGATGTAAACACGGATGCAACAGGAGAAACAAAATTGGATGCAAAATATGGATGCAATGGAAGTACATGAAAAAGAATATACAAAATGAGACAAAGCCCAACACAAAGTGGATGCAAAAATAGATGCAATGTTTTATGCAAAAGAGGATGCGAAGATGGATGAAAAATTGGAAGCAAACGCAGGTACAACAGTGAGTACAAAACATGGCACAAATTGTGTCACAAAAAAGTGGATGTAACAATAGATGCAAAAAAAGAAGCAAATGAAGATGCAAAATAAGATGCAAAAAGGGATACAAAAGTGGGCGTAAACATGGGTGCAACAAGGGATGCAAAATAGGATGCAAAATTTGATGCAACAACATTCGATGCAAAAGTATATGCAATATGAGACACAAAACCTGATGCAAATCTTGACAGAAAAGTGGATACAAAAAGGGATGCAAAAATAGATGTAAAAGTCGATGAAAACCTAGATGTATATGAGGATGCAATCGTGGATGAAATTTAGAAGCAAAAAAGGGTGAAACTTGAGGTGTCAAACTAGGTGCAAATTATGGCACAAGAAAAATGGATGCAATAGTGGACACAATAACATATGAAAAAGAGGATGTAAATATGGATGAAAAACAAGATGTAAAAGTGGATGCAACAAAAGTAGATGCAAAATTAGATGAAAAACTAGACACAAACCTCGATGCAAAACTTGGCACAAAAGGGATGCAAAAAATATGCAAAAATGGATGCAAAAAATGATTTAAAAAATGATGCAAAAGAGGATGCAAAAGTTGATGCAAGTGTTGGTGCAAAAAGTGGATGCAATAGAGGATGAAAAACTTGGTGAAACAAAATTAGGTGCCAAACTTGATGCAAAACATGGTGCAAAGGATGGCACAAAAACTGGCATAAAGTGGTGTAAAACTTGGTGTAAAATCTGGTACAAAACCTATTACAATACCTGGTGCTAAACTTGATGTAAGACTTGGTGCAAAACTCGGTGCAAACTTTGCATGAAGTTTTGCACCATATTTGATAAATGGACAAAAATAGCACCAAATATGGGCTCTAGATGCAAAAAGTAAGCAAAAAGGGATGCTAATCACAGGGTTTTGTTGTAGTGAATTTTGACCTAGCAGCTTCAGAATTTCGTTGCACATGAGAAAGAGAGAGAGAGACCCAAAAATTTGATTCCAACTTCCTTCTTCAACTTCACTTGCCTTTTGGACTTCTTCTTAAGATCAAACTTCTTCTCTTTCTCGTTCACATGTCTTGGATGTCCGCTTCAAATGAGGTCAAATGTCTCTTATATATAGGCCTCCGAGGGGTACAAATTGCCTTCACGCGGCCGACTTGATATTGGAGGGTATTTTGACATAATTTTGACTCAAATAAATTCTTTTGACTTGTCACAAGATGCCCACTGAGGTATTTTACATATGACAATGACTCTTTGAATCCTAGACTTTTTGAAAAATCCCTAGAAGCACTCAATGGGTGCTTGACCTATAAATAAAATGACCTTGAGCATGAAACCCATACTATAAAAATAAGTTTTCTTCTTCTCTTTACATCAAGTACATAAAATCATGATTACATGAGACATTATGAAGACCGAACCTAGTTACATATTCCAAAAACCCCAAAATCTTTTATTCATAATTTTTGCACTAACATAATAGGGCCAATCCAAATCACATACTATGGTACAAAGCACTATATACTCAAATTTCATTATTGAGATTATCCCAATGGAAGTCATTAGGCCAAACTTCATAGAAGACCATTCAAGTTTCAATAATCATTCTTGTGACGATTCGATTACCGGAATCACCACTGCAACAGCTGATTAATTTCCTTCTATTTCTTAATTACTAAACAAATTATGTATTGTTTCTTGCAGTAAACATCGAACTAATACACTACAACCTTCACCTATTAAATTATAAGCAGAAATAAGAAACTGAGCAAGAAATAAATACACAACACATTACACCGTTGTTTTTGGACAAAAGTCTCCAGAAAAGCCCAATGTCGGAAAACCGGCGCAACAGCCTAGAGTTTTATTATTAAGCAATAGTTTTTTAATACAATCTCTAGATGCCCTGCTGGCTATCCAATAAAGAGAATATCACTGACAAAAGAATAGTGAGAAGTACCTCACACTATCACAAGTGATCCCGACTGATCCAGCCATAGAATGGCTTGCCCCTCGCTGCCTCTATGTAGCCATTGCATCATCCTAGCATCACAACATGTAGGGGCAATGTCACTCCCTATGATAATCGATTAGCTTCCCAGGAACCTCGATTTCCACCTCCCGGTCTCACACCCCAGCTTCCGGCTTCAGAAATCAATTCGTCCAGCAAAAATATAGATCTCCTCAAGGCTCTGCGTCAGCCTATGCTAGCCAGCTTAGTCTCTGTGCTACCTCTCCCGGATCTCTCTTTGCTTCCTTTGCTGAGTATTCTCAGTTTAGGATCAATATCCAACCGGAACTATCCTTTCCCCTTACTGCAAAAGATCACTTCAAATTCTCTTCTCGGCAACTGCTATGCTTCACAAATTCAATATTTTGATCTCCCACTCGATGTATTTTCCAATTGCCCATCAAGCCTCCTCGTATAATCTTTCCGTTGAGAAAAAATAGCCCAGATTAGATCCTAATCATTGGATCATATCATTTTGGCTTAATCCTCATATTCTCCTAGAAGTTTCACCCACAGTTAGATTAATACCCTTTAATTATTTTAATTTCCTAAGTTTAGACTTAAGCACCCATTAAAAATAATTAATTATTTTAATAAAACTGTCTCCGGGTAGAATTTCCCAAAACGATTTCTGGGTATTGTGGAATACATGTGTCTAAGCCTCCCTACAAATTTTGAGGCTTAGAACACATCTGATGCTACCAGAAATCAACACTCCCTCTTAGCGAGGAATGTGCTCTAGTAATGCAACCTGCTAAAGCATCAACCTTCTCTGTAACATATCCCTATGCGCCACTGATGTCTGGAATCACTGCCCACCAACTAATGTGCAAATCTTGCATCTGTACTACTATTGACCCTGCCACTGCCAACGCTGCATCTGTACTGCAACTCCTTCTCAAATTTTACATATGTGTTGCTGCTGGCACTACCACTACCAATACTGCATCTGCACTGCATCCTTCTCCAACTGATGCTACTACTGCATCAACAACGAAAAAGAATCCAAAATTACTGAACTGGTGTTCAGTATGATGCATCTGTTGCTGGAGTTTTGACTACTGCTAGTCTCTACGCTAACCCTCTAAAGCCTCTGCACTGCTGCTGACCTCTGCTCTGCCAACTGCACTGCTGCCAACTCTAGCTCTGCGTTGCTTAGTCTTTGGTGCTCCTAGCCACTTCAATTGTCACTTTGATACTCCTTTGAATCAACTAACCTGGTCCATCGTGCTACTTCTGATATGGGCTCCCATAGTAAGCTATTGATCCAAGAGGTGGACTCCTCAAGGATCCTGCCCATCTGTAGTTCTTTCGAACTACAGTTCTATATTACCCCACCTTTGGGTGATCATGGCAAACTCCTTCTCCTTGATCTGTGCAGATGCAACCTTTGGATCATGCTTCTCGTCTTTTTCCTTCTTCTTGAGAGGATAGTGTGTAGCGTAGTGACCAAGTTCACCACACTAAAAGCACTTGATCTTCGAAACATCTTTCTTCTTCTTCCACTACTCCTACTGCCCCTTAGATGTGAGGGTTGCATTTTCATCCTCCTCCTTCGGCTTCGTTCCACTGTTGTTGATGCTACTATCAAGTTTGCACTTGACTAAGTCTCTCCTCATCTCTTCCTGATGAAGAGTGGCCCACATCACTTCCAAATCTAGAAATATTTATTTGCCCAGGATGCTTTGGACAAACACTTGCCATTATTTTGAGACTGAATTTAGAGTCAACCTCACCATCTCGATAGGCTAAGGTGTTGACCCCACAACTGCCAACTAGTCTCGGGTTTCCTGAAGCTTTTCAAGGAACATATCAATGTGTTCCCCCTTCTGCATATGTGTAGATCTCACCTTCTGCTCCAAGTACATCTTTCGTTGTTCGAAAGATCCCTGATATATCGTGGACAAGGCATCCCACATCTCCTTGGAAATTCCTTTGCCAGAGATGTGACATACTACATGATCCTTCACTCCGTCGAGGATCATCTGCTTGGCCTTCATCATCTCTCCTTTGTACTTTTTCAGTGTATCTGGATCCGCAGGCTCAACTACCACACTGTGGACATAGATCTTGATAAAATGTTCATCCAGAAGGCATGACATCCTCGCCTTCCATATCACATAGTTGGATGCACCATCCAACCAATCCTGATCTCCTAACTCACTGGCTGCCATCTTTGCCAACGAAAGTGTCAAACGACTTCCTCTCTCCTCTGCGCAACAATGGCTTATGCACTCCTTGCTAGAGTTAGTAGATCTACTCCTCTCTACTGCTTTTCAACACTTGAGAAATCAGACTTCTTGGCTAGAAGTCCTTTGAGGAAGAATTCCCTCAACAGTGTCTCCCTTCTTCCTTCAGACAATTTTTTGCCCCAGCAACTGCTGCAGAAAACTCCTTCACACAAGAAACTGCCTCTTCGTTGAAGCTGCTGCACTACTCCCTCTAGCACTGGAAAAATTTGATCTGAAAGTCTTAGCTCTCTGTCGTCTCACTTAGAGAGAGACCTTCCTCAAAAAAATTTCCCTCCTGGCCTGGACTACGCAATCTCTCAGGGGATTCGATTTGTTGCTTATGCAACACTTCGACCCTCCTTCTCTTCAATGCAAGGCGCTTCGAGCTCTACTCTCTTGCTTCACTTGCAGCTCTGATACCATGTGATGATTTGATTACCCGAATCACCACTGCAACAACTGATTAAGTTCCTTCTATTTGTTAATTACTAAACAAAATATTTATTGTTTCCTACCATAAACGCCGAAACTAATACACTGCAATCTTCACCAATTTAATTATAAGAGGAAACAAGAAACTAAGCAAGAAAGAAATACACAACGCATTACACCGTTGTTTTTGGACAAAGTTCCCAGGAAAAACCCAATGCGAGAAAGCTAGTGCAGCAACTGAGGGTTTTATTATTAAGCAATAATTTCTTAATACAATCTTTCGATGCCTTGATGATTATCCAATACAAAGAATATCATTGAAAAAAGAATAGTGAGAAGTACCTCACACTATCACATGCGATCTTGACTGATCCATCCACAGAATGGCTTGCCCCTTGTTGTCTCTGTGCAGTCATTGCGTCAGCCCAGCGTCACAGCGTTTGGGGACAACGTCACTCCCTTTGCTGATCAATTTGCTTCCCAGGAACTTTGATTTCCACCTCCCGGTCTCACACATAATAATATATTAGTTAACAAATTTATTATTTAGTAATAGCTTTCTTCACATATAATCATTTGATACCATTAAAAAAAATAACTAATAGAATGCATATAGGTGTAATTACTCAAATCTTCAAAGAAAAATAAATAAATAAATAATAATAATAATAATAAATAAACTCTAGAAATTATAGATAAATAACTCACTAAAACAAAACAAAACAAAAAAAAAAAATATAAAAAATAACAATAAACATAAAAATAAATAAATAAACAAATAAATTAAGCAAATAAAACAAATTAATCAAATAAATAAATAATTAAACAAAGAAATAAGTACATTAAATTAAATTAATAAACTTATTAAAATAAATAAAAATAATATATATATAATAATAATAGTAAATAATAAATTTGTTAACTAATATATTCATTTAATTAACTATCAAAAATTAGTTAATTAGTAAAACATAGTAATTAATCAATAAATAAATAAAATTAAATAAATAAATAAAATAAAAAATAAAAAATAATTTTTTATAAATTTATCAAACCTAATAATTAATTCAAGAAATAGTAAAAATAAGTAATTAATCTATCCCTGTAAACTTATTAATTAATGAATTAATTAATCAAATTAATAAATTAATACTGTAAATAAATGAATAAACATATTAATAAAGAATACATAATTAAATTAATTAATTTGATTAATCAATCAAATTAATTTATTATTTAACCAAATTAATGAATCAATTGAACCAATTATTTACAATAGAATTAATAAACATAATAATTAATTCTATAGATAATAAAATTATTCGATTAATTTATCCCCTTGAATAAATTAATTAATTAATTAAATAATAATAATAATAATAATAATAAAATAATTTAATTAATTAATTAAATAAAAAGATAAGAGCCGACCTATTTTCTTATTTATTTTGTTTAATAACTTATATATATACCCTAATTATAGCTCTTGGATACATCATTATGATTTTAAGAATATCTATTGACGCATTCTCCCCTGATGATGGACTCACTTGGTAGTCTGAAACGTTGGGTTCATAAAACTCTACAACAGGTCATTCCTCCTCTATCTAAAACTATCCTCACCTGTATGGATTCATTATTTAAAAACATCAAATCCTACCATGGAAGGGATATGATGGACAGCGCATCAGAATTCGAGAAATTAAGATTATCCAGAGCTAAACTCATTTCCAATCTAAATTTTCTTAAAAATTGTAGAGATAACAATCTCATTCCTAAATTTGCTATATGCAAACATCCTCTCCAGTTTGGCAGAAATCTATCAAGCTTCAGAAAATTAAGTGAAACCCTGGTTAGAAATGAAATCAAATGGGTTAGGTCAAAATTAGTTAAAACTTCTCAGAAACTTTTTTCCTCTCATCTATACCTTTCCTCATATCTCAGAGAGGATCTATGGAATTCTTTGGATGCTGTTACATTTATAAAATCGGATAAATGGCTAATTAAAGACACCAAACAGAAATTAAAGAAGCTAAACAATTTGCTTAATCGTTGTGAAGAGCATAACCAGTGCTCTTATAAACACCACGCTTATTCCAGTTCAAGGATCCGAAATCTTGATGGCCACACCATAATTCAAGCTCAACAAATGCAACAGAATCCTCTTAATGACATCCTACCAAACTCCTCATCCACTAACAGCGTTCCTCTTCTCACCATTTCTGAATTAAATAGCACAATTAATGAGAACAGTATGTGTATAACAAACAACGTAGTTAAGAATAGTGGGTGTGTAAGTAAAGAAGCGTGGGGAGAAAACTTGATAGACGGAGAGGATACCTCCATAATGCAATCCGGCTTAAAATCTGTACCTCATCTTGAAATGCAAACCTGTTTAGATTCGAATGTTATAAACAGCGCAGGTATAAATAAAAAATGGAGCAGCGTGGGTATAAATGAAGATATGGTGGCAAATGAAAGTGACACCTTCACCATAACAACTCAAAAAAAGCAGCAAAATCCGCTTATTCCATATGCTGATAACGTACCTCTTCTCACCATATCTAAAATAAACAACACAGTCAATGAGAATAGGAGGTGTATAATAAACAACGTAGTCAAGATCCATAGATGTATAAATGAAGATGTTATAGAAAATAATGACAACCCAGCTATAAAGGTTAAGAAAATACAAAGGTATAAATCAACTGATGAGAATAGCATAGATATGAGCAATAATATAGATAAAACCATCAGGCCATCTACCAGTTTAAAATCTCAAACCTCTCATCCTGATCAAAATAGGATTTCAGACAAAGCCCAAGTCATTAACTTATCAGACATTAATCTTGATTATGCAACTGAATCCATTTTGAAAAAAGGTCTAAATTTTGCCATAACCCCGAATAAAATTCCTATAGAGGAAGTCATCAGTAATATTGAAGTAGCTATTAAAAACCTAGATATAGCAAAAAGTGAAGAAATCAGAAAAGATATTGCAAAAATTCTGAGAAACTCTAAACTGCCTACATCTAACATTTCCAGAGAAGAAAAAAGAGCTCTAAACAACCTCAGAAAAAATAAAAGCATAGTCATCCTAAAAGCTGATAAGGGCAATGCTACTGTATTCATGAACAGAATAAAGTATGACAATAAAATGGAAGAACATTTAAATAATAGTGGATGCTATAAAATTATCAATAAAGATCCCAGTGAGAAAATCATGCGTGAAGTAACTAAGAAAATCAAAGAATCATCTTTGGATGATGCCACAAAAAAGAAAATCATTCCTAATAGTTCCATTATTCCTAGAATTTATGGAGCTCCTAAAGTCCATAAACCTAACATTCCTCTCAGACCTATAGTTAATACCATAGGTTCCCCTACTTACCTTTTGGCAAAGCACTTAGCCAAAAAACTAAGACCCCTATCTGGCAATACCCCTTCTTATATTAAAGACTCCTAGTCGTTTGTTCAATGGATTAATAACATAGAAATGAAAGATGAAGACCTTATTGTTAGCTTTGATATTGTATCCCTTTATACCATGATTCCTATTGATGAAGCCATTGAGATCATGAGAAACATCATTGATAAAGAAACTGTGGATCTTCTGGAACTATGCTTGAAATCCTCTTACTTCAGCTTCAAAGGTAAAATTTATGAACAAACTCATGGTGTGGCTATGGGCTCTCCTCTATCCCCCATAATTGCCAACATCTTTATGGAGCACTTTGAACATAAAGCTCTTAGGTCATTTCCTTACACCCCTGAAGAATGGAAAAGGTTTGTTGACGACATATTTGCCAAATGGAGTCATGGAAAAGAAAAACTTGACCTATTCCTCAATCACTTAAATAGCCTCTCTAACCATATACAATTCACTATTGAAATTGAAAACAACAACCAACTTCCCTTTCTTGATATCCTTCTAACTAAAAGAGATGGGTCTCTTGGTTTCCAAGTCTACAGAAAGAAAACCCATACAAAAAGATATCTTCATGCAAATTCCCATCACCACCCTAAACAGAATATTGGAATCATTAGGACCTTAACTACTAGGGCTGCCAGAATATCTGATGCAGACCATCTAAATGATGAGCTTAACCATCTTCACAAGGTGTTTGAACTAAATGGATACAATAGAAATACCATCAAGAAAGCTATGCACCTATCCCTAAACAAGATTAACAATGATATTAAAAATCAAAATTTATCCACTCCTCAAGTCTCCCTTCCATACATAAAAGGTACCACTGATAAAATCTCTAAAATTCTTAATAAACATAACATTAATGTAGCATTCACCCCTGCTAATACTATCAGACAATTATTCAACTCTCTCAATGATCCCATAAACCCTAAACATCAAAAAGGTGTTTATGTGATTCCTTGCTCATGCGGTAAAGAATACATAGGCGAAACGGGTAGGTCTCTTAATATTAGAATTAAAGAACACACTGCTGACCTAAGAAGAGAAAGGACCTCTAAATCAGCCTTAGATTAACATGTTCACTCTTCCTCTCATTACATTTGCATAGAAGACGTCAAACTCGTTAGAAAAGAAGACCACTATCTCAAAAGGAAAATCAAGGAAGCCATTGAAATAGAAAAAAGGAAGAATAACCTAAACAGGGACGATGGATTAAAACTAAGCAACACCTGGAAACCGTTAATTGAAACCTTAAAAGCCAAATAATTAACTATATTCCCTTAAAAAACTTTAAAAAGGTAAAAATAAACAAATAGTAAAATCATCAATTATGGAATATCCTCCTTAAACAATACATTTAATTAACAATCATAAACATAATTTAGTAATAGATTTCTTCACATATAATCATTTGATATCATTAAAAAAATAACTAATAGAATGCATATAGGTGTAATTATTCAAATCTTCAAAGATAAATAAATAAATAAATAATAATAATAATAAAAATAAATAAACTCTAGAAATTATAGATAAATAACTCACTAAAACAAAAAAATAAAATAAAATATAAAAAATAAAAATATATAAATAAACAAATAAATTAAGCAAATAAAACAAATTAATCAAATAAATAAATAATTAAACAAAGAAATAAGTACATTAAATTAAATTAATAAACTTATTAAAATAAATAAAAATAAAAAAATATATAATAATAATAATAATAAATAATAAATTTGTTAACTAATATATTCGTTTAATTAACTATCAAAAATTAGTTAATTAGTAAAACATAGTAATTAATCAATAAAAATAAAATAAAAAATAAAAATTAATTTTTTATAAATTTATCAAACCTAATAATTAATTCAAGAAATAGTAAAAATAAGTAATTAATCTATCCCTGTAAACTTATTAATTAATTAATTAATTAATTAATCAAATTAATAAATTAATACTGTAAATAAATGAATAAACATATTAATAAACAATACATAATTAAATTAATTAATTTGATTAATCAAACAAATTAATTTATTATTTAACCAAATTAATGAATCAATTGAACCAATTATTTAAAATAGAATTAATAAACATAATAATTAATTCTATAGATATTAAAATTATTCGATTAATTTATCCCCTTGAATAAATTAATTAATTAATTAATAATAATAATAATAATAAATAATTTAATTAATTAATTAAATAAAAAGATAAGAGCCGACCTATTTTCTTATTTCTTTTGTTTAATAACTTATATATATACCCTAATTATAGCTCTTGGATACATCATTATGATTTTAAGAATATCTATTGACGCATTCAACCCTGATGATGGACTCACTTGGTAGTCCGAAACGTTGGGTTCATAAAACTCTACAACAGGTCATTCCTCCTCTATCTAAAACTATCCTCACCTGTATGGATTCATTATTTAAAAACATCAAATCCTACCATGGAAGGGATATGATGGACAACGCATCAGAATTCGAGAAATTAAGATTATCCAGAGCTAAACTCATTTCCAATCTAAATTTTCTTAAAAATTGTAGAGATAACAATCTCATTCCTAAATTTGCTATATGCAAACATCCTCTCCAGTTTGGCAGAAATCTATCAAGCTTCAGAAAATTAAGGGAAACCCTGGTTAGAAATGAAATCAAATCGGTTAGGTCAAAATTAGTTAAAACTTCTCAGAAACTTTTTTCCTCTCATCTATACCTTTCCTCATATCTCAGACAGGATCTATGGAATTCTTTGGATGCTGTTACATTTATAAAATCGGATAAATGGCTAATTAAAGACACCAAACAGAAATTAAAGAAGCTAAACAATTTGCTTAATCATTGTGAAGAGCATAACCAGTGCTCTTATAAACACCACGCTTATTCCAGTTCAAGGATCCGAAATCTTGATGGCCACACCATAATTCAAGCTCAACAAATGCAGCAGAATCCTCTTAATGACATCCTACCAAACTCCTCATCCACTAACAACGTTCCTCTTCTCACCATTTCTGAATTAAATAGCACAATTAATGAGAACAGTATGTGTATAACAAACAACGTAGTTAAGAATAGTGGGTGTGTAAGTAAAGAAGCGTGGGGAGAAAACTTGATAGACGGAGAGGATACCTCCATAATGCAATCCGGCTTAAAATTTGTACCTCATCTTGAAACGCAAACCTGTTTAGATTCGAATGTTATAAACAACGCAGGTATAAATAAAAAATGGAGCAGCGTGGGTATAAATGAAGATATGGTGGCAAATGAAAGTGACACCTTCACCATAACAGCTCAAAAAAAGCAGCAAAATCCGCTTATTCCATATACTGATAATGTACCTCTTCTCACCATATCTAAAATAAACAACACAGTCAATGAGAATAGGAGGTGTATAATAAACAACGTAGTCAAGATCCATGGATGTATAAATGAAGATGTTATAGAAAATAATGACAACCCAGCTATAAAGGTTAAGAAAATACAAAGGTATAAATCAACTGATGAGAATAGCAAAGATATGAGCAATAATATAGATAAAACCATCAGGCCATCTACCAGTTTAAAATCTCAAACCTCTCATCCTGATCAAAATAGGATTTCAGACAAAGCCCAGGTCATTAACTTATCAGACATTAATCTTGA
Organism: Pinus tabuliformis; assembly: GCA_031772625.1. Taxonomy (NCBI): domain Eukaryota; kingdom Viridiplantae; phylum Streptophyta; class Pinopsida; order Pinales; family Pinaceae; genus Pinus; species Pinus tabuliformis. Next base: position 694,898,429 of record CM062814.1, on the reverse strand, counting down.
TTATGCAACTGAATCCATTTTGAAAAAAGGTCTAAATTTTGCCATAACCCCGAATAAAATTCCTATAGAGGAAGTCATCAGTAATATTGAAGTAGCTATTAAAAACCTAGATATAGCAAAAAGTGAATAAATCATACAAGATATTGCAAAAATTCTGAGAACCTCTAAACCACCTACATCTAACATTTCCAAAGAAGAAAAAAGAGCTCTAAACAACCTCAGAAAAAATAAAAGCATAGTCATCCTAAAAGCTGATAAGGGCAATGCTACTGTAATCATGAACAGAATAGAGTATGACAATAAAATGGAAGAACATTTAAATAATAGTGGATGCTATAAAATTATCAATAAAGATCCCAGTGAGAAAATCATGCGTGAAGTAACTAAGAAAATCAAAGAATCATCTTTGGATGATGCCACAAAAAAGAAAATCATTCCTAATAGTTCCATTATTCCTAGAATTTATGGAGCTCCTAAAGTCCATAAACCTAACATTCCTCTCAGACCTATAGTTAATACCATAGGTTCCCCTACTTACCTTTTGGCAAAGCACTTAGCCAAAAAACTCAGACCCCTGTCTGGCAATACCCCTTCTTATATTAAAGACTCCTATTCGTTTGTTCAATGGATTAATAACATAGAAATGAAAGATGAAGACCTTATGGTTAGCTTTGATATTGTATCCCTTTATACCATGATTCCTATTGATGAAGCCATTGAGATCATGAGAAACATCACTGATAAAGAAACTGTGGATCTTCTGGAACTATGCTTGAAATCCTCTTACTTCAGCTTCAAAGGTAAAATTTATGAACAAACTCATGGTGTGGCTATGGGCTCTCCTCTATCCCCCATAATTGCCAACATCTTTATGGAGCACTTTGAACATAAAGCTCTTAGGTCATTTCCTTACACCCCTGAAGAATGGAAAAGGTTTGTTGACGACATATTTGCCAAATGGAGTCATGGAAAAGAAAAACTTGACCTATTCCTCAATCACTTAAATAGCCTCTCTGACCATATAAAATTCACTATTGAAATTGAAAACAACAACCAACTTCCCTTTCTTGATATCCTTCTAACTAAAAGAGATGGGTCTCTTGGTTTCCAAGTCTACAGAAAGAAAACCCATACAGAAAGATATCTTCATGTAAATTCCCATCACCACCCTAAACAGAATATTGGAATCATTAGGACCTTAACTACTAGGGCTGCCAGAATATCTGATGCAGACCATCTAAATGATGAGCTTAACCATCTTCACAAGGTGTTTGAACTAAATGGATACAATAGAAATACCATCAAGAAAGCTATGCACCTATCCCTAAACAAGATTAACAATGATATTAAAAATCAAAATTTATCCACTCCTCAAGTCTCCCTTCCATACATAAAAGGTACCACTGATAAAATCTCTAAAATTCTTAATAAACATAACATTAATGTAGCATTCACCCCTGCTAATACTATCAGACAATTATTCAACTCTGTCAAAGATCCCATAAACCCTAAACATCAAAAAGGTGTTTATGTGATTCCTTGCTCATGCGGTAAAGAATACATAGGCGAAACGGGTAGGTCTCTTAATATTAGAATTAAAGAACACACTGTTGACCTAAGAAGAGAAAGGACCTCTAAATCAGCCTTAGCTGAACATGTTCACTCTTCCTCTCATTACATCTGCATAGAAGACGTCAAACTCGTTAGAAAAGAAGACCACTATCTCAAAAGGAAAATCAAGGAAGCCATTGAAATAGAAAAAAGGAAGAATAACCTAAACAGGGACGATGGATTAAAACTAAGCAACACCTGGAAACCGTTAATTGAAACCTTAAAAGCCAAATAATTAACTATATTCCCTTAAAAAACTTTAAAAAGTTAAAAATAAACAAATAGTAAAATCATCAATTATGGAATATCCTCCTTAAACAATACATTTAATTAACAATCATAAACATAATTTAGTAATAGATTTCTTCACATATAATCATTTGATATCATTAAAAAAATAACTAATAAAATGCATATAGGTGTAATTACTCAAATCTTCAAAGAAAAATAAATAAATAAATAAATAATAATAATAATAATAATAAATAAACTCTAGAAATTATAGATAAATAACTCACTAAAACAAAACAAAAAAAATAAAAATAAATAAATAAATAAAATATAAAAAATAACAATAAAAATAAATAAATAAACAAATAAATTAAGCAAATAAAACAAATAAATCAAATAAATAAATAATTAAACAAAGAAATAAGTACATTAAATTAAATTAATAAACTTATTAAAATAAATAAATAAATAAATAAATAAAATATATATATATATATATAATAAATAATAAATTTGTTAACTAATATATTCGTTTAATTAACTATCAAAAATTAGTTAATTAGTAAAACATAGTTATTAATCAATAAAAAAAGAAAATAAATAAATAAAATAAAAAATAAAAATTATTTTTTTATAAATTTATCAAACCTAATAATTAATTCAAGAAATAGTAAAAATAAGTAATTAATCTATCCCTGTAAACTTATTAATTAATGAATTAATTAATCAAATTAATAAATTAATACTGTAAATAAATGAATAAACATATTAATAAAGAATACATAATTAAATTAATTAATTTGATTAATCAAATAAATTAATTTATTATTTAACCAAATTAATGAATCAATTGAACCAATTATTTAAAATAGAATTAATAAACATAATAATTAATTCTATAGATAATAAAATTATTCGATTAATTTATCCCCTTAAATAAATTAATTAATTAATTAAATAATAATAATAATAATAAATAATTTAATTAATTAATTAAATAAAAAGATAAGAGCCGACCTATTTTCTTATTTCTTTTGTTTAATAACTTATATATATACCCTAATTATAGCTCTTTGATACATCATTATGATTTTAAGAATATCTATTGACGCATTCTCCCCTGATGATGGACTCACTTGGTAGTCCGAAACGTTGGGTTCATAAAACTCTACAACATGTCATTCCTCCTCTATCTAAAACTATCCTCACCTGTATGGATTCATTATTTAAAAACTAATATTCTTAATCAGATCATTTTGGTATCATAGCACTAGGTTTGATTTGTGCAAGAAGGATTTAACTGTTTGCAAGTTTATGTCATGCTTACAAGGTTAGAATTCAAAAGAGAAGAAGGGAAGGTGGTTGGAAGCCCTGAAGTTGGGTCAAGGGGAAGGAGGGAAAGGTTGCCACAATATCCAACACCAGTGCATCCTCATGTTGCAGTTGAGACTCAGTGAGCATGTCTCATGAAGGAGAACCTACAAACATGACAGAAGATGAGAAGGTCTTCGAGAAGGCTTTCTTTGATATGACAAAGATGTTGAAGGTCCTCTATGAAGAGAGGAATACCAGGCTACAGGGTGAAAGCTTTAAACCTCCCAAAGGAGAAGGTTCTTTAGGAGGAGGTAAACCTCCACCCTCTCCACCATCTTCTTCATCTTCTTTTTTACAAAAATCTTCACCCTCTTCCACTAACACAACCCTTACTCATACTCATCAGCATACCTCAAAAGGAACTGGTAAATCACCCTTACTAAAATTTGATGCTAAATTTGAGCTGCCCATGTATAATGGTGAAGTGAATGCAAAGAAGCTTGATAATTGGATTCATCAGTTGGAGGTATATTGTAGAATTCAAAACCTTCAATAGGATGACATAAAGATTCAGTTAGTTTCCTTGAGAATGGAGGGTGCAACACTGGTATGGTGGGAATCAAAGACAGAAGAGGAGATAAAAAAACACAGTAAAATCTCAATTTCTTGGTCTGATTTCATTGTTGCAATTAAAAGACAATTCTACCCTCTAGATTATATGCAGAAAACCATCATGAATTAGTAGAACTTTAGACAACTTAAAGGTCAAAATGTGCAAGATTACACCCAAGAATTCAGAAAATGGTCTCTAATGTTAGGTGTAGATTTGTAATCACAAGACATGTTGCTGAAGTACATAGGGGGTTTACACAATTACCTTAGGTATACTATCTTAATGTTTAAGCCTAATAATCTAGATGACGTGTGTGTGAAAGCCACTCATCTTGAGGCAAGAGGGAAAAACACTCCAGAAGAAGGTAGTAAAAAGCCATTTAAGAGTAAAGGAAAAGAAAAGGGTTTCAAAGGGAAGGGAAAGAAAAATGCATCTATCAAGAAGGAAGGAGAGAAATTAACATGCAAACATTGTTCCAAAGAGGGTCATGATGAATCTCATTGTTGGAAGCTTCATCCCGAAATGAAACCAAAGAAATTCAACAACAAAGTAAAACAAAAGATAGTTGCAACCACTCAACAGGATTTCGGATTCGATTCGGGTGATGAAACTAAAATTACAGCCGTGGGTATAAAAGGAAAATAATCCATTGCTAGCACTAGTACTTCAAATTCACAAAATGAAACTTAAAATGAAAAGAAGAGGATAGAACTTTTTCACATAAGGGTGATCTCAAAACATAGCAAAATTGATACAGTTTTCGATAGTGGCTCTCAAGCCAATATTATCTCTGAAAACATTGTCAAAAGTTTAAACTTGGAAACCATTTCACATCATAAACCATATCCACTTGGATGGGTGTGTGACAATGCATAATTGTAGGTTACTAGAAAGTGTAAATTGAAATTCACCATTTCTGCAAATTTCATAGATCAAGTGGAGCTTGATGTTGTGCCATTAGACATATGTGGTATAGTTTTGGGCAACCCGTACCTCTATGATAGAAAAGCTATCTTCCATAGATATGAAAACAAGTACCATTTGTTCAAAGATGGAGTAGAATATATTGTGAGAGCTCATAGGAAGAAACTAAATCTTTCACTTGTTAATGCGGAGCAGATGAAAAGACTAGTGAATTCAAGCAATATTTTTGCACTTCTAATGATCAAACCCAAGAATGATGTTGATAATGAAGATTTTAAAGGTTGTGATTCAAAATTGAAATCTGAATTGGTTGATATAGTAAACCAATATGATGAGATGTTTCAGGAACCAAAATGATTGCCTCCCAAGAGAGGAATCCAACATGAGATACAGTTGCAGCAAGATTGTCCTCTTCCTAACATTGGCATGTACAGGATGTCAGTGATGGAAAGTGTAGAAATTAAATTCAAGAGTTGTTGGATGAGGGAATCATCAAGCCATCTTCCTCGCCATGTGGTTCACCTATTGTCTTGGTACCAAAGAAGGATGGAACATGGTGCATGTGTGTGGACTTCCGTGCATTGAACAAGATTACGGTAAAGAATTGTTACCCACTGCCTAAAATAGATGATTTACTTTATCAATTGAAAGATGCAAAGTATTTTACTAAGTTGGACTTAAGGAGTGGCTACCATCAAATTAGAATTGCTGAAGGAGACATTTGGAAGACAACATTCAAAACAAAACAAGGTTTGTTTGAATGGCTAGTTATGCCTTTTGGTTTATGTAATGCTCCTGCTACATTCATGCATGTGATGAATGATGTGTTGAGGCCATTTCTTGATGAGTTTGTTATAGTCTAATTAGATGACATCTTAATTTTCAGTAAATCTCGTGATGAACATGTCATGCATGTGAGAAAAGTACTTGATGTCTTAAAGAAAGAATAATTGTATCTTAAGATGTCAAAGTGTGAGTTTGGAAAAGCTTCTTTAGTTTACTTGGGTCATATTGTTGGAGGAGGTGAGTTGAAAATAGATCCCTCCAAGGTTGATGTCATTTTGAATTGGCCAAGGCCCAAGACAGTTACTAAGGTAAGATTTTTTTTGGGAGCAACCCAATATTGGAGGAAATTCATTGCTAACTTTTCTTCTATAGTAGCTCCTTTTCATGCATTGACAAGTGTGAAAAAGGTTTTTCAGTGGGGAGGCAAACAACAAAAGCCCTTTTATGCATTGAAGGAAAAGATTAGTTCAGCTCTAGTACTTGCACTTCCAAACTTGAGACAGTCATTTGAGATTCAGACTGATGCTAGTGACTACTCCATGGGTGCAATCCTCATGCAACATGGTAAGCCTATCTGTTTTCATTCAGAAACTTTCAGTGGTGTAGTGATTAACTATCCTACATATGACAAGAAACTGTATGCATTGGTGCAAAGTGTGAAAAAGTGGAAACGCTACTTGATGGGTAAAGAAACAATCATTCACACTGATCATCAACCATTGCAATACTTTCAATCTCAATCAAAGTTGCAGCAAACAATGCACTTCCGATGGATGGGTTTTCTTCAACAATTCCACTTGATAATCAGGTATAAGAAAGGTATCTACAATAAAGTTGTTGATATGCTTTCTAGGTCTATTGTTACTACAACTACTTTACTCAAGCATAATTTTGTTTTGCATGAAAGTAATATTGAGCAATATGCATTAGACAATTATTTTCAAGATGTTTATGAAAACTTTAGTCAAGGTAACCAAGTAGAGGAATTGGATTATCATTTGCATGGTACCTTGTTGTACCATCTTGGCAAGCTTTGTATTCCACATGGAGAAAGAGTCAACAGCATAAGAGAGGCACATACTTCTCTTATTGCTGGTCATTTCGATGTAAGTAAGACAGTGGCATATCTACAAAGGTATTGTTATTGGCCTCGTATGCTTGAAAGAGTGTCACATTTTATTAAAGGATGTTCATTATGCGCAGTCAGTAAGCCTAGAAATACGAAGTTAGGATTGTACAAAACACTTCTGGTTCCTTCACGATCGTGGGAGAGTGTTTCTATGGATTTTATAGGAGGTCTTCCATTGTAAAAAAGAAGTCATGATTATTTGTATGTAGTTGTGGATAGGTTCAAAAAAATGTGTATTTTGATTCCATGTAAAAAGCAAGTTACAGCTGAACAGACTACTCAGTTATTCTTTCAGAATGTATGGGTGCATTTTGGATTGCCCACATCCATTGTTAGTGATTGATATTCTCGCTTTGTTGGGAATTTTTGGTCAATCTTGTGGGGATTCATGGACACCAAACTGAAAAAGAGTACAACATTTCATCTGCAAACAGATGGTCAAACAGAGGTGGTGAACAGAACAGTGATACATCTTCTTCGTGGGTATTGCAACAAGCATCCTAAGTTGTGGGATGAACATTTGCACTATATTCAACATGCTTACAACTGGGCCAAGCACTCTTCAACTCAAACATTTCCATTTGAGGCATGTTTGGGATACTTGCCTAAGTCTCCTTTAGATTTCATTTTTGGAAAAGATGTTGATATTGATGGTCATAGTGACATAGAAAAAGCAAGAAGGTTCATTGAACAAATCCAATTGGTACACCAAAGAGTTCAAGAACAACTTGAAAAGAGCCAAGGCAAGTACAAAGCAAGGCACATCAAGCATCGTTTAGATCACAAGTTCCAAGTCGGCGATGAAGTTTGGCTTCACATTAGCAAAAAGAGGCTCCAAGGAGAAGGTAAACAACTGAAACCAATTAGACATGGTACATTTAGAATTTTGGAAAAGATTGGTAACAATGCCTTCAAGTTGGATTTGCCTTCATGTATGCAAATCTATGTTGTTGTTAATGTTGAGAACTTAAGGTTGTATGAGCCTCCATTAATTGAAGATCAAGGAGAAAATGTCCAAATTCCTTCCATAGAGGGTTTTTCTCCTGAATACATTGATGAACTACATCAAGAAACCACTCTTGATAGAAGAACAAGGTCTTCAAAACGAGGGAATGTGGATTACCTTCGAGTGGGGCTCAAGGGAACAAATCCTTCAAAGGCCAAATGGATAGCGATTGGAAAGGTGAGGGAACTGTACCCTCACCTGCTGGATAACTGAAAGTGATATTTTGGGGTCCAAAAGGCTTCCAATGGGGAGGAATGATCAGGTGCTCAAATTTCAAATTTGTCGAATTGGTGTGGAACCCGAACGACCGCGTAGTGCTCTGTATGACTCCAGAAACGAGTTCTATTCACTTTCCCAAACAAGCGATTTAGAAAAAAAGGGACAACCTAGTTAGTAGTCTATACTACTGACTAGGCAGGTGAGGTGGATGTTGACTTGGTCAAAGCGATTCTCGACTAATGAAATCATAAAAAGTGTCGTTTTGTTATTGGTCGGATTTGAATGGTTCTTATTGGTATGATGGTCAACCACGGGATGACACGTGGCCCAGCCGGAGGCCGCCACGTAGCAGCCTGGGAGGCCACTAAAATTGTTGCCAAAGTCCGGGCGGAGGTAGTGAGGGTCGAACCCGCAACCTCCCAACACATAACACAACCAATTACCATTACACCATGTCCATTGTCAGTTAACCATATAGTTCATGCTGAATATTTAAAGTTCAACGCCATCAAGATTGGAGGTTGGGCGGACTTAACCACTCCATGTGAACACCATTCTCAAGCCTCCAACATTTATGTCTAACTGCCAAGGGTTATTTGACTGTCGGAGGAAAAGGGGCTAGCGTCGAGGGTTAGCCCCTGTGTGCATAGCCCCCCATATAACCCTATTTACTGCATTTTTAGGCCTCCGTGACCAAATTAACCGTCCGACAAATCCGCCTGAATTTCGCCAGATTTGGTGGCCCGTTACCGGAAATCTGGGCGAAAATGAGGGTTTGGTGCTGGATTTTGGGCAATTTGTGGAGAAACTAGGAGAGGTCATAACTTCTCCAGTTTTCGACCAAATTGGGTGCAGAAAGAGGCTAGGTAGTCATTTTTGGACATTCTGGACTCATTGGAGCAGGTTACAAAAGAATTTGAGCATTGTAAACACATCTTTTTACTCATTTGAGCATAATAGAGAGGTCTAAGCCATTGGAAGCTGGACCAAGGAGACGTAGCCCAAGAGGGGTGAACTCCTTCATCATGTTCCTGTTGTGATGTGTTGTTGGTGATGTTATGTAAATTTATATGTTGTTGTTCAATTTCTTATTTATGTTAAAATTGTTCATAAAATTAACATAAAAACTCATTTTGACTTGCAATAAACTCATGAATCCTTAAGCACATGAATAATATTTTGTTTATAATCTGAGGAGGATCTTAGTACAACAAAACTAAAATTCTTAATCAGATCATGGAGGAAGCCCACAATTGGAGATTTGGTAGCTTCACTGTTGACTGGAGCTATAGGAGTCGAAGCCCCATGATTCTCATAGCATCATCTAATGAATGCGTAGATCTAAAGGTCAGTATGCCCAATGTGCCCCCTCCCCCTGCATGCAACAACCTAGTATGGACTTCTCAGTGAGAATAAAGCACCAAGGCCCCAGCCTTTGAAAGCTCCACAAACAAATTCAACAAATGTATTATGTGGCAATTTTGACAGTAATTTTCTGTAATTGCTTATGAAGCCTAGTTGGTATATATATATATATATACACGTATATGTATATATATAGATATGTATATATATGTGTGTGTGTGTGTGTGTGTGTGTGTATGTGTGTGTGTGTGTGTATGTGTGTATAGATATGTACATATCTACACACACATATGTATATATATGTGTGTGTGTGTGTGTGTATAGATATGTACATATCTATACACACACACACACACACACACACACACACATATATATATATATATTCCAGTGTAGGTTCATCTTACATTAATGTGCTATGTCGTGCATGTTTTTGCATGTTTATCAAGCAACAACTTAAATAGTTAGTAGAGAAGGCTTAGGCTCCCCTGGGTTTTTCTACTAAGAACCAAAAAAGAGATGTAAGCTTGCTTGTATTGAATAAACTATCATAAATAATCTTGTTTGTATTGAATAAACTGTCATAATTAAACTTGTTTGTATTGAATAAACTATCCTAAGTAGCTTATTTTACAACTAAGAACCAAAAGAGAGATGTAAGCCTGTTTGTATTGAATAAAATAACATAAGTAGCTAGATTGTGATGATCCAAATGGTAAGCAACAAAAGTATTTCCAAGCCACGGTAACAATCGTTGGGTTCAATAAGTAAAGAGTTTTGTTTGACCCTGAGCTTTGCCAAATTAAAATCAAAGAAATTAGGGCTCTACCGAGCTAGATACCATAAACCTAGAGATGTTAAAAAGGGTTCAAAGCCCACAAAAGTTAGGTAGAAAATGGAGTCCCTCAATCACTCCCTCAACCCCTATACCTAGATAAACAACATCTAGCAATAAGACGTAAGGACATTAATGGTAAATTTCACATCATCACTTACCAGAATTTTAGAACTTTACTGACTTAATTAGCTATTGCCTACATTATTCCCATCTACATGCATGCCTGTTTTTGTAGCATAAACTGATGCATAACTCATTTATCAGAAGTTTGATTGACACGTTCAATCACAGAGGCTGATAGTCCATAATTGGAAAAAATAGCAGAGATTATTCAATTCTCATTTGACCAGTATGTGAATAGATGAATGACATATTGCTTATGAAATACTATTACAGTTTGGGAGACATTACATGCATGGGTTGAGCTGCTGAGAGAAAACACTATCTGCTTATGCACGACATCGGTAAAATTAACATGTATACTTACTATCCAGGAAGAACAATAGAAGTAGAAGGAGGAATTCGTTCCAAAAGTACGCTCGCTACCTTATCGGAAATGAGGTTTCCATATGCAAATACATTGTGTGAGGAGGTTGTTGCAACCATCAGGGCCCTCCCTCTAAACATATGCCTAGAGAATCCTACTGAAGAAATGTTTGTTCTTCCCAATGCACTCCATTGGGTTTAAAGTAGCTTTCCTCTAGGTATAATTTCAAGGTTGGGGAGCCAATAGATTGCTGGCTGTGGTTGATTCGACTCGCCTCTAGGCATCTACCAATGAAAGGCTTTCGAATTACGAAGACACCTTCCCTTGGAAAAGAAAGGCGAAGAGATTCGAGGCAGTTTCATTATTTTGGAACGATTGTCCAGATTTCATAAAAGGAAGTTGTAGGCGTGGGGACGCTTGTGAATTTGCTCACGAGGTCTTCGAATGTTGGCTTCATCTGGCCCACTACTGAACCTAGCCCTGTAAGGACTGGTGCAATTGTCATCGTAGGGTTTCCTTCTTTGCTCACACACTTAAGCAATTGTGTCTTTTGCCGGGAGCCTTTGTAGTTCGAGGAATAGCTTCGAGTCAAAGAATCACAAGGGTTCAAATCTCCATCATGTTGTTTCTTTCGACTAGTTGCTTGTTGTTGCTCCTTACGATAGTGGCAGTTCAAGTCTTGTAAACGATTTAATGAAGGAGGCTATTTCGACGTTTCCCAAATTGTGGTTCTTCTTCCCACATGTCAATTTTCTATTCATAGGAGGATGATGAAAATACTCGTTTGTGATTGGCTAAATCTTCCTAACAAAATCCCACAAAGAAACACTTAACAACATGGCTAAATCTTCCTAACAAAATCCCACAAAGAAACACTTAACAACATAATTATTCTGTGAAAATTAAATCTCTATCACCCATTTAATAATATTAATAATTAAATTGAAAATTTGAAAACTCTATTATACCATAAACACACTTATCCACATAAATATAGTCTTGTGGAAGAGTAAACACACTTATCCACATAAATATAGTCTTATATTTTCTTCCATGAGTCAAAATAATATAACGAAGAAAATGACGTACTACTTACATTACAAAAATCTAATTATCAAAATACAACCATTAAATGATGTCATCACTTACGCCACACATATCTGACTAGTCAAAATATAATGATGAAAACGACGTCATCACCTACGTCACATATATACTACACATAAATGTATAAAGAGGAAAGTACAATGTATTTGAAAAAGGCCAAACAGAAAGAGGTGGTCAAATTAATACGTGACGTCTCCAAAGATGTCACATCAGGATCAGTGGCGGAGGGATTGGGTTCCACAGCTTATTGTTGCCATTAATTGTACTCATTGTAGCCTTTCCCTGTATTATTCTGTTCTCTGGAAACGCTTCAACCGTTGCTGTGATATCGAAATTCCATAGTCATGAGTGGGAGACTGGTTTGCGTTACAGGAGCCTCGGGATTCATCGCCTCATGGCTGGTGAAGTTGCTGTTGGATCGCGGTTATGTAGTTCGAGCTACCCTTCGTGATATAGGTAGGTCACCTCATTCATTTTCTGCCTCTTAACTTGTTACGATTCCCATTAGCAATGGTATATTGGCTCTGTTTTTATGTTTGATTTTGCATGAATGGTAAATTTCAAGAATTTCTAAGCAGTTCTGTGCAATTCTTTCTTAATTCCCAGCTGCGGGAATACTTCCATTTGAGGAACCATGACTTGTTGGTGGCATTGTATGGTACTTTGGTCTTCCTTCTGGTCTTGTTAATAACAAGAGCTTTAAACTCTTTGTACCTATTAAAGACCTTACCCATGGGCTTCATAAAATATATCCAGATTTTTAAGAAGGAATCATCAACCTTGGGCTTCATTAAATATATCCAGATTTTTAAGAAGGAATCATCAATGAAAGTAACATGATAAAGAGTCCCTGTCAAAGAAGTTGATGACATGGGTCCATAGACATCGGGATTCTTGATCTGTGCTTACTTCTTGGGAAAACAACCTTGGCATGTTTGCCAACTGCACATCCCCTTGCACACACCTTTCCTCTCCACCTTGAAGTTAGGGAATGCAACCACTATATCCTTTAGAAGAGGTAAGAAGCCATAACATAGATGACCAAATATTCTGTGCCAAAGTTTGCATAGGATGTCATTGCTAGTCAACGAAGCTCTCTGCTTCACTAGATCTTCTAGTAGTTTGTAAAGGCTACCCTCCCTGATTCATATGGCCAAAACTTGACCAAGATCAGGGTTACGACAAAAAACTAAAAGGAGATTTGTCATATTAGGAACGTACAATGCCTAATGTGGATCCATAACTTCTCTGACTAGTGTGTCGAATGAGATAGACCCCAGCTCAATCATTGGTTCTTGCCATCATCGCCAAGCTCCACTTTCCATGTCAGTATTTTGTTCCCAGAAGGCTGATTTTTTTGGAGTTGTGTTGAGGTTCCACTGTCAACATGCTACCCAACACCTGCCACCATGTTGGTGGAAAGGCATGACACCATGGCAAAGGTTGTATTGGGCCAAGCAATCAACTTGTCCACTCCTTAAATTCAGCACTTCTTGCAAATTGCTTTCGTTTCCACTGCTTACTCTTCCCCTTCTTCTTCTCAAGACGCTAAGAAGCCTAATGACTATGCTTGTTCTAGTCGAAGCACATGATATGGCCCAAATCCTTCTTCTATTGGTAAGAAGATCCTGAATCTTCTTTCTTCTTTTGAGTCTTCCTGGATCCTTTCTTTGCTCCCTTTGTCACCTTCCCTATGAGGAATAGGTTTGGAACATCCTCATTTGTTGTAGTCTCATTTCCTCTCCGACAAAAACATCCTATAATTGCTCGAAGTTAGTTAAATTCTCTTGACTATAGATAACTTGGACAAATTTGTGCCACAATGGACTAAAACCATTCAAAAAAATCTGAATCACCTCATTATCCTCTACTGTATCTCCAATTGCAACAATCTAATCTCTTAGTCTACCATCTTCATGAGATATCTTGCTACTATATTTGTTTTTCTCATGTGGGTAGAGGTGGGCTTGTTCTCCAAGGGCATCTATTTGGATACATTCACACTTTGCTACAATGTTCCCATGGCATCATATGTGAAAATTTCAGGTCTGAAATCCTATTTCAGCAACTGGAAATTATTTTTCTAATTGTTAATTAAATTAACAATTTATCTGCTAAGGCAAATACCAAATAATTCACGCTGCAACCTTCACAAATAAAACTGCGCAAGAAAATAGCACTGGACATTGAGAAAATTCTAGCACACACACATAAAAAAATTAACATAGTTATTTTTGGATAAGTGTCATTGGAAAAACTGGTGTAGCAATTGAGGATTTTTATTATTATGCAACAGTAAATTTCTGAGTACAATCTGGATGCACAAACTGACAATCCACTACAGGAGAAACTGGCCACAAAAATTAGTGAGACAAATTTTGTCTCACCCGACATTGATCGAGCTTCGAAACTGGCTTTGAATGGGCTCCACCAAACCCCTGCGTCAGCCTCTGCGTCAAACCTACGCAGACACTAGAACACTTTGCTTGGAACTGCAACTGATCAAGCCATCTGTCCAATCTAGCATCTGAGAATGACTCATTGGCACCTTCTAGAAATCTTCCCGGCCTCCAACAACTGAATCAACTCTCCGTTTGGCCAAATCAAACTTTGCCTCTATATCTTATGCGCAGCCTTACTGAAGAAACTCGGCCCACCTGTAGTTGACTCTTCAGATATGTAAAAGCTTTCCTCCAGACTCACTGTCCTTGCCCCTCACTTGTTGAAGAAGGTATAACTAGGTTCGGTCTTCATAATGACATGATCTTTGTATTTGATGTAATAAAAGAGAATAAATTATTTTTGTAATCTTGCTGCATGGGTTTCATGAGCAAGAAGTGTCACTAGATAAAAGACTTCTTGTTGATGTCTTTAGGATTTATTCGCAGACACTAGAACACTTTTCCTCGAACTGCATCTGATCAAGCTATCTACCCAATCTAGCATCTGAGAATGACTTGCTGGCACCTTCTAGAAATCTTCCCGGCCTCCAACAATTGAATCGACCCTTTGTATGGCCAAATCGAACTCTGCCTCTGTATCTTCTGCGTAGCCTCATTGGAGAAACTCGGCCCACTTGTAGTTGACTCTTCGGATATGTAAAAGCTTTCCTCTAGACTCACTGTCCCTGCCCCTCACTTGCTGAAGAAAGTGTAACTAGGTCCGGTCTTCATAATGACATGATCTTTGTATTTGATGTAATAAAAGAGAATAAATTATTTTTGTAATCTTGCTGCATGGGTTTCATGAGCAAGTACTATCACTAGATAAAAGACTTCTTCTTGATGTCTTTAGGATTTATTTTTATATGTCTAAGAGTCATGTCATGTATACAAGTCTTCAACAAGTGTAACAACCCTCCAAGACCAAGATCAATGCCTCAAAAACAAGCACAGGAAGTTTGCAAGCGAAAGCAACAAAGGAAGTTCATGTCAGCTCAAAATATGAATTAAATACATAAATAGAAGTAATGTCGGCTTGGGAAAAGAGACACATCGGTTCACAAGTGTATGTTGGCTTGAATATATGCACACAACCACTATAAATACCCTGTTGGGTATCCGCAAATGATAAGAACAGATCTCGCTTGGAGGTGAAGCCGCAGTCAAGGATGAAGTTGCAGTCATGGAGAGGAGCTGTAGTAGAGGGTAGCCACAGTGATAAAGAAGAAGCCACAATCATATAGAGAGGAGCCGCAGTAGGGTTTGACTGCACGTAGTTTGGGTTTAGGTGTAGTCGCAACCTCGATGCAAGGAGAAATGAATAACGTCATCGCAGTGAAGTAGAGTCTCAGCATACCTATGATCTGAAGGAGGTATCTTGAATTCTTTCGTGTGAGTATAGGAGTAGATCCACTCTACAAGGTTTATCATATTGTTTGGGTGCAATTAGTTTTCGTGTGACATAGCACAACTCTAGCATCTCTGTGGTCTCGGCTTAATAGGAAGGAACTCTAAACGCAGTCACCCACTTGATGATCACTCTATGAATGAAGACACAATATATAAATGATTCTCGGAGAAGGACACATAGATCAAGGATGGTGTGAAAATTCTATCACTACAACAATTGATCTATTTTACCTACTTATTTTCCAATAAGTTATTTATGAAAATCCTTCAGTAAACATTAAAATAAATTATGTTGCACATATCACACCATAATACAGAAACAAACACATGCACAAGAATCAACACATTGACACAGATATTTTGGACAACAGTCCCTGGAAAAACCCAATGTGGGAAAACCGGCGCAGCAAGGGAGGATTTTTTTATTCAGCAATTCTTCAGTACAACTGGGTGTCAAACTGGCTAACCCAACAGAGAGAAAATTCTACAACACTTCTCCCAGTCTCAGCGTCAAGCTAGCTGACCTCTGCGTAGGTCCCAGACCCTTTGTGTCAACTCCTGCCTCTCTGCGTCAGCACTAGGCCTCTTTGCGTCACCACGCAGGTCCTCTAGTGACTCCGCAGTTTGCTGCCTCTGCGTCTGCTTGAGAGGCTCTGCGTCTGTCTCTCCAACCTCTGTGCTGATCTTCTGGTGCTGTTCCCGACTCTCTATTTCATACTTGCTGCCTCCTACTGCTCTCTAGACCACTAGTTCAAATTTCTCAGTTAACCGCGCTCCAAAAATTGAACTGACTGGTCTCCCTCAGTGTTTTTTCCAACTGACCCTCAAGCCTCTTCTTATACTTTTCTTGTCGATCCTTCAACAGCTGAGATTAAATCTCTAATCAATGGCTAAGATTAGATTTGGCTTGATCCATGACTTTTGGAACCTTCTAACCCAGTTTTATATTAATACCCATTAATATTTTATTTTTCCTAAGTTTAGACTTAGGAATTCCATTAAAAATATTAATTATTTTAATATCTCCCAAACCGGTTAGAATCTGGCCAAACCATTTACGGGTCTTGGAGATCTCATGTGCTTTAGTCTGTCCACCAAGTTTCATGGCTAGAGCATATCCGATGGTACTCCAAATCAACACTCCCTCTTAGTGAGGATTGTGCTCTAGTAATATTCCATACTGAACATTAATTTGACTATACGGAACCGGTACCTGTGGTAATGCTAGGCCTCCCTGCCCAACATCCTTTGCATTGCTGCATCCTATATTGCAACTCCCTCTGCATCCGTGGTGCTGTTGGTCCTTCTTCCCAACAATGCATCTACACTGCAATCTCTTCTCACCATGTTGCATCGTGCTACTGCTCACTGCTATTGCACTGCAACATCACCCCTATTTCTGCTATTGAAATGGATTCTTTATCATCCCCATCTTTTCCCTGAAATAATCAAACTTTGTTCTTCCAAGGGCCTTGGCGAGGATGTCTGCCACCTGTTCTCCTGTAGGAGTGTAGCTTAGCTGTACAGCTCCTCGTCGGACACAGTCTCCGACAAAGTGACACCAGATATCAATATGCTTTGACTGATCGTGAAACACTAGATTCTTAGAGAGCTTGATGCAACTCTGATTATCGCACATGATCCTGGTCGCTTCCGTCTTTCTTCTGAATAGGTTCACAAGCAGTTTTCTAGGCCATATGGCCTTACATGAAGCTGTGCTCGCAGCCATATATTCTGACTCAGATGAGCTCAGAGCCACGGATTTATGTTTCCTATTGCACCAGGAGGTCATTCCTGATCTAGTGTTGAAACAGTACCCAGAGATACTTTTCTGATCCATTGAACTTCCTGCCCAATCTGCATCAGTAAATCCACTCAATCTGATATCCTTACTGCTGGTGTACAAGAGTCCATAATCGACTGTTCCCTGTAAATACCTGAGAACATGTTTGGTTGCTGCCCAGTGCGCCCTCTTTGGCTCCACCATGAACTGACTGAGGGTGTTGACAACGTAGCAAATGTCTGGCCTGGTATTGACCAGATACTTCGGGGATCCTATGAGCTGCCTGTATAAGGTGGGATCAACATCCTTGTCTTCTAATGCATCAATCTTCTTCAAGTTGGTGATCATTGGAGTAGCCATCGGTCTACAGTTCTCCATCTTGAACCTCTTCAGGATTTCTGTAGCATATCTCCCTTGCCTAAGGAAGATCTTCCCCTTTTGCTGCCAAACTTCCAACCCCAGGAAATAATGCATTCGTCCCAAATCCTTCATGTCGAATTTCGTGGCTAGATTCTTCTTGCAGTCCCCAATGAGCCTGGATGATCTAGTCAGGAAGAGATCATCCACATATAATACTAAGATTAGAGGCTCATTCTCTACAACCAGATAGTAGAGATTTGGATCTGCGTCACTCTTGACAAATCCCATTTTCTGCAAGTAGCCATCGATTCGACCATACCATGCTCTAGGTGCCTGTTTCAGCCCATACAAGGCTTTCTTCAATCTACATACATGAGACTTCTTCTCATGTGTCTCAAAGCCCTCTGGTTGTTCAATGTATACCTCTTCTTCTATCACTCGTTCAGAAATGTCGTTTTGACATCCATCTGATGAATCTCCCACCCTATCTTGTGCTGCAAGAGATATCATGGTTCTTGTAGATGTATACCTGGCTACCGGGGCGAAGGTCTCTTCGTAGTCAATTCCTTCCTTCTGAGCATACCCCTTAGCCATGAACCTGGCTTTGTATTTCTTAACACTTCTGTCTGCAGTGTATTTGATCTTGTAGATCCATCTCGAACCTACCACTGATCTGTCTTGAGGCCTTGGAACTACCTCCGAAACATCGTTCACCATTATGGAGTTTTACTCTACCATCACATCTAGCCAAACCTGATGTTGAGCTGCCTCCTGAAAACTGGTAGGCTCCCCATCCTGAGCTACTAATGCCTGATATCTATCTGGCTGTTTTCAGTCCCTCTTATTGCTCCTTGGCGCACCGATGAAGTCCTCTGCATCTTGCAGAATCTGACGAAGTTCCCTGCTCGTTCTTCCTCTGCTAGCAGGTATTTCTGTTAGCTCCTCCTCATCTTGTGATTCTTCCTGACCCGAGGAAGAATTCTTTTCTTTCGTTGGTTGAAGAGGTTTGACCAACGGTTCCTCTTTTGATTGCTCCTCGGAAGGCATTTCTCGAGATTTTCTGAAAGCCCTGCCCTCCATGAACTTCACATCTCGTCGAACTACTACCTTCCTGCTCCCTAGAAGATAGATTCTGTATGCCTTAGCGTTCTCGCTATATCCCACTAGATATCCTTTCTTTGCAGTTTGATCCAGCTTCTTCCTCTTTTCCTTGGGCATGCAGCAATTGCTAAGCTCCCAAAAATCTTGAAATGATTGACTTCAGGTGTCTTCCCTGTGAAGACTTTCTCTGGAGTAATCTTGCCCAATGCTCGATGAGGAGTTCTATTCTGAACATAGACTGTTGTGTTGCATGCTTCTGCCCACAGGAATTTTGGCATATCCTGATCATACATCATGGCCCTAGCTGCTTCTACAATAGTGATGTTCTTTCTTTCTGCTACTCCATTTTGCTTCGGATTGTAAGGAGCTGTCCACTCTCTTCTGATGCCCTCCTGTTAAA
Organism: Pinus tabuliformis; assembly: GCA_031772625.1. Classification (NCBI taxonomy): domain Eukaryota; kingdom Viridiplantae; phylum Streptophyta; class Pinopsida; order Pinales; family Pinaceae; genus Pinus; species Pinus tabuliformis. The sequence goes on along the minus strand of CM062814.1, from coordinate 694,879,304 downwards.
ATTGGCAACTAGGGCCAAACTCCATGTGGGTCATCTTATTTATGGCAGCTGATATTTTTCTTGGATCCCCTCTCATTGATAGGTGTAGGATTGATCTAAAGATCATCCGATTCCAATAAGTATTCGTGGAGATATGAATTTATTAGTGTTATGGGACAATTCGTCAAGGTCGGCCAACAACCAAATAAACCCCACTTGTGCTCAGTGTTTTAGTATAAATAAAGGAGGACTTTAAGTCATTTAGACTCATCATCTCTTGTGATCTCACTCTCCACTTGTTTTGGGTTTTTGGTGGAAGAGGAGGTCTAGAGGAGATGCCTTCTACGCAACCCAAAGAAGGGTCATCTAGGAGAGCCCTAGCCGCTGACTTGTAGGAGATCTGACCGCAGATCTAAGAGGCCCTAATCCGCAGCTAAAGGGAGCCCTTATCTGCAGCAGAGGGAAGACCCTAATCCGCAGCTAGAGGAAGCCCTACGTTGCCCTACCTAAGGGTGGTATGAAGATGCCCTAGCCGCAACAAGAGAGGATCAAGAAGAGGATAATTTGCTGGGTTGATTTGCAGACTGTCCTAGGACTGTTTGAGGGCTATCAAGACAAGTTCGAGTTGCTGTTCAAGGGTCGTGTTGCTGGGTAGTGAAGGCCGAAGAGCTAGAGGGACAAAACGCTGAAGAAGGTGTGTTTGGGCATGCGTAGGGACTGTCTCATGACAGTGCTAGGTCGCAGGCCTTAACACACAGAAAGAGCTGTGTAGAGGGCTGTTAAGGTGGACTAGCCCCTCAGAAGGTAGCGTGGACAAAGAGGAGGCTTCACTAGGAATGCTGCAAACCTTTGAGGGTTGGTTTGTGGACTGTCATAAGGGTTTAGGGCTGCAGCACGTGCCCTAACCAGGGCTGTCACAAACACAAAAAAATATCAGTTCAACAATGTTTTGCAGGGGTGTTGGATCCTAGTTTAGGATCAATACTACAATTGGTTGTTGTCCTGAAAGGTCACCTAGCTACTGTTGCTGTAGGTGACAGCAGGGCCATGTTTGGGTATGATGTGCTGGACATATTATGGGACAGAAGCAGTATGTACAACAGCATGTATAGGTACAACTGTTGCAATGGAAGCAATATGTACAATAGTATGTATAGGTACAACTGTTGCATAGTGGAGGCAGTATGTATAGCAACATGTATAGGTACAACTGTAATGATTGCAACATAGTGGAGGCAGTATGTACATCAGCATGTATGGGTACAACTGTGAGTGGTGCAACATAGTGCACCGTGATGGGTACAACCATGACTAGTTGCATTTTCGTGACAAGAGCAGTTCAGTGAATGGGTGCAGCATGATGACGAGATGTAGCACGATGGAGAATCAGTTGAAGCAGCTTGTCTTCAACCAATCTCATGTATCATCTTCTTATAGATGATCTATGCTCTTATCTAAATAAGTCAAAGTGTTGACTTCTGTTGTAAATGTACTCTCTCTCTCTCTTTCTCTCTCTCTGTTGAACTATTGAAGAATGTTAAGTTATGGTATGTTCTATGCTTATAACAGTTTACTTCTTTTTCTTATTATATTCCATCGATTAGCAATCACATGTACATAAAGTAAAGTGTAGATAGAACATTAAACGATCGACAAAAAACAAGCCAAGACAAGAGACACAAGATGTGGCGGCTAGCCAGGGACAAACCCCACAATGTGTGGGGAAACCCTTTGATCAAATCTTCTTTTATCTTCAATAATTCAGCAGAGAGAAATAGTACAATAAATCTGATTCATATCAGCAGTAGCAAACCCTAGATCAGCAGCATCAGCATTAGCGGCTTCATTATCAAACTAGGGCAGACCATATCTCACAAACCGACAGTCGAATTGACTTCATTCCACCACCAAAAGTTTCGGCTTTTAGAGGAGGTTCAGATGAACCTACAACGCAGTTCATATGAGGAGATCTTCTAGGCCACGCAAGTCAATCTTTACTTCTGCAGTTGCAGCTTCAATTTCAACAGTTTCCGGCTTCAAACTAGGGCAGTCGATATCTTGCAAACTGTTCGTCGGATTGACTTCATTCCACCACCAAAAGTTGCGGCTTTCAAAGGAGGTTCAGATGAACCTACAGGGCAGTTCAGATGAGGAGATCTTCTAGGCCACGCAAGTCAATCTTTACTTCTGCAGTAGCAGCTTCAGTTTCAACAGTTTCCGGCTTCAAACTAGGGCAGTCGATATCTTGCAAACCGTTCGTCGGATTGACTTCATTCCACCACCAAAAGTTGCGGCTTTCAAAGGAGGTTCAGATGAACCTACAGCGCAGTTCCAAAGAGGAGATCTTCTAGGCCACGCAAGTCAATCTTTACTTCTGCAGTAGCAGCTTCAGTTTCAGCAGTTTCCGGCTTCAAATGTGTGAGAGAGAGAGACCCATTTTAGCGCAGTAGAGAAGAGACTCATATCTGCGCAGTAGAGAGAGAGAGATGTAATGAGATGAGTGCGTCCAAATGAGGAAAAGTCCTCTTATATTTATACACAACGTTGGTGGGTGAATAGATGCGACTGTTGGGCTTCTGAGCCTACATGAGTTGTAGGTCGGCTTGATAATAATTCCATAATCAAAATAAATTCATATCTCCATGAATACTTATCGGAATTGGATGATCTTTATATCAATCCTACACCTCTCGACGAGAGGAATCTAATAAAAATATTATTAGCCATGAATAAAATGACCCACATGAATTTTTTCCCTGGTTGCCAATTTTAACAAAGAACATAAAAGAAGAATTATCAAGGGTTTACCCACATTGGGTTTTGTCCCTGGCTAGCGCGACACCTTGTGTCCTCTTGTCTTGGCTTGTCTTCTATGATTTATGTTTATGTTCTATCTGTAGTTTACTTTAATGCTGATGTGATTGCTAATCTGGAAAAGTTATTGAGCTGAAGACACTGCCCAAGCAAGAGTGAAAGAGCAATCATCGAAGACAGTTAGGAAAGGACAAAAGGATCAATGGGTTCCTAATCCCTCTTCAAATTCACCGAGGGTAAAATCGAAGTAGAGAATATTATCAGAATGGCGCAGCAGAATATGGCCTACCTAAAGATCACTTCATTGGAAGACTGGATCTCAGGGTGGAAGGAAAGGCAGATAACTAGTTCAGCCATTATGCGAAGGACTGTCCGAATTGCAGGGACACATCCCTTGATGATGATAACAATCATTCTAGGGACATCTTCAATGGTCAAAGGAATGACATGTAATGCAGGTCATCAAGGAAATGACCGACTCTTCAGAGAAAGCAAGGAACCCCAGGTATGAAGAATCAAATGTTGTTTCTGATAAGATAAAGAAGGGCTATCTTGTATTGGCCCTCTCCTTCAGATTCTTTGGGAATCTGGCTTATCGATTATAGTGTTTCAAGGCACTTCATCAGATAGAAGGGTGCTCTCTCTAATTTGGTAGAAATGGAAACAATCGGGGGATTATACTTGGAGCCGATGCAACCTATCCTGGAAAGGGTGTAGGGAATGTTACCCCTCAATTGAATGAGCGTAACTCTATTCATTTACAGAATCTCTTTTATGTACCTGATCACAAGAAGAACCTGGTGTCCATTTTGGTAATGGAAGTCAAAGGTTACAGGGTGGCATTCATCGATGGAAAGGTACGTGTTTGAAAATGAAATTTTCAAAGATGCTTTTATTCATGGGTTTAGGGTTGGCAATTTGTGTCAAGTTGCAGGATGGTCCATTGGGGATCATGACATACCTCATCTATAACACCTGAGATCTACTTTATGAGGCCCTAACCGATGTGAGTCAGATAGTGACTCACATACCTTAATTCAAGAAGAGCATGAAGGTACATGTCTGAGATGTATCGAGGGAAAATCTTACAAGGGGACCATTCCCCTCGTGTAGTAGGTCCATAGGTTTGGAACAACCCGAGGGGTTTGAGATTCATGATTGGGAATCTCATGTATACAGGTGGAAGAAAGCCCTCTATGGATTGAAGTAAAACACCCTGGGCCTAATATGAGAGGATTGATAACTGTCTAATGAAGCTGAGATTCACTAAAAGTGAAGCCGATCCAAACCATTGTTTGAAGGTTGTGGATGATAGACCTCTCATACCGGCACCTTCTGAGAAACGACCTATTTCTGACAGGTGCAGACCCTCTCACTTGCAGAAGTAAGAGGGAGTTGGATTCCAGATATGGAATGGTAAACTGCAAGCCCGTGACTACCTCGAGGATATTAACTTTCAGAAGTTATATGGTGGTGATGCCGGACCAAATTTGGGAAATGCCTCTGAGTTTCATAAACTCATCTGCATTGATGTTCTTGGTGAACTTCCGTCCATATATATGCTTTGCAGTTAGCATGGTGAGCTCATATTTGGTTGAGCCTCACTAGATTGGTGCCAAGAATCTTCTGAGATATCTTCAGGGCACAATCTCTCATGGATTGAGATACACTGTCGGAAATATGAAGCTGCATGATTATTCGAATGTTGACTAGGCAGGCAGTGTGGAGGATCGCTAGAGCACTTCTCAGTGTTGGTTCTCTCTGGATTCTGCTTCAATATCATGGATGAGCAGGAAGTAGAAGTCGGTTGCTATAAGCACCGCCGAGACCGAATACATAGCTACGAGTATGATCTCGTGTAAAGCTGCTTGGTTGTGGAAGCTCATCAATGAGTTGTTTGTACACATGATGAATACCACTTTGATTCTTTGTGACAGCCAGGGGGGATTCGATTATTTAGGAATCCCGTATTCGATGATTGCTCCAGCAGATAGACATTAGATACTACCTTATATGGAATATGGTAAGTCTATGAGTGAGGAGGCTCCATCGCATTGAGACTGATGTACAGGTCACAGACACTTTGTCAAAGCCTCGGGGAAAGGTCAAATCTGTGATTTTCCCGAACGACTTGGAGTCGTTGAGAGACCTTCGTATAAGGGTCCTACATGTTGCATGCACTGAGCTCTGGGAGCTTGGGGGGCTTGGGGTACTTACTAGAGCGACATACGACCATAGGGCGACTCACCCTCCCCTGGTGGTGCGCTATGTACAGGGTGACAGGTTCAACCTTTCCCTGCGATACCTTGTGGCGACTATGGAACAAGATGATTAGTTCTTTTGTGGGCCGGGATGATTAGTTCTCCCATGGCAACTATGGAACAGGATGATTAGTTCCCCTGTGGGCCGGGATGATTAGTTTTCCCGTGGCGAGTGTGGACAGGATGATTAGTTCTCTTGTCGAGGCATCTTACCCATGCAGTCTGGGATTGTTATGCTCTTGACCTGCGAGAAGATGCTAGAATACCGTATATACGAAGAAACATAACCCAGAACACATAACAAAATGAGAAATAACATGTATTTTATTATTCGGAGATGAAAGCAATGTTCACTTGCCTCTTCGAGGGGGCAACCTCCAATAGAGCAGGGCTCGATTACAAAATAAGACATGACGCTCCTCAATGGCGAGTGTCTATCCTTTATATAGGATTCACACATGCAATACCATGGGTCAGTACCATGGTTCTCTTAATACCATCTATCTAATACCATGGCTTGTTTGCAACTAATTGTGGTTCCTTTCTTTAAATGTGGGTCAACCACTTACAATTATTTATATGGGCTTTATTGATTCTTTACTAACTATAACTATGACTCGACCCGATTACATAAATAAGGGGATTAGGTTTGGACCCTAACATGCCCTCCCCCATAAAAACAACCTTGTCCTCAAGGCTGAAGTTGCGGAAACTGCTGAAGAATAGTGGCTGGTTCCTAGGTCGCATCTTCTAGAGAGGTGTCTTTCCACTTGACGAGGACTTCCTTGATCGTGCGGCCGCGCAAATGTCATTCTCGCGTGTCAAGGACCTGTTCAGGTTGGAGCCAGATTGAACCTTCTTCATCCAATTCAGGTAGACTGGTTTGAATTCTGCAATTGTTCCCCACCACTTTCTTGAGGCATGATACATGGAAGATGGGATGGATTTTTGCATTGGGTGGCAAGGCTAGCTTGTAGGCTACTTCTCCAATGCGCTGAAGTATTTGATAAGGTCCGTAGAATTTTGGAGATAATTTTTGACGGCCCTTGTCTTTGAGTGATGTTTGCTTGTATGGTTGCAGCCTCAAGAATACCTGATCCCCTTCTTGAAATGTGCGCTCTAAACGATGTTTGTTTGCCTGTTGCTTCATGCGATTCTGAGCATGATGGAGATTATCTTTGAGACAGGCTAGCATGGATGCACGGCTGTGTAGGAGTTGATCCATTGCTTGCACCTTAGAGCATCCAGGGATATAAGAAGTAGGTGAAGGGGGGAGTTGACCATAAACTGCTTCATATGGAGTTATCTTGGTGGCGGCATGATAGTTAGTATTATACCATTTAACTAGAGGTAACCACTGCACCCATTGATGTTGCTTTTCTGAAGTGAAGCACTTGAGGTAGGTCTCTAGACATTTGTTGACTGCTTTAGTTTGTCCATCAGTTTGGGGATGATAGGAAGTACTTAGTTGGAGTTGGGTGCCTTGTAGCTTGAAATGTTCCTGCCAAAAGTTACTAGTGAAGAGCGGGTCACGATCAGACACAATGGAAGTGGGCATGCCATACAGTTTGAAGATCTGGTCCATGAAAGATTGAGCCACCAAAGTAGGGGTAATTGGGTGGGGTAGGGCGCAAAAATGAGCATACTTAGAAAGTTTTTCCTCAACCACCATGATGACTGACTTCAGAAGACCAGTAATGAAATCCATAGAAACATCCGTCCAGATTGAGGCAAGGATGGACAATGGTTTTAAAGTGCCTAGGGACTTGACTGTTTCTCCTTTGTGGCGCCGACACACATCACATTTAGCCACAAAAGTAAGAATGTCAGTTTTCATGCCTGTCCAAAAGAAGGAACGACGAGTGCGAGCATAAGTCTTCTGAAAGCCTGCATGGCCTGTAGTGGGAGATGAGTGCAACTCTGCCAAAATGCGCGTTTTGAGGGTGGATGTCGGTGATATCACTACTCTATCCTTGTAGCGAAGAATCTCATCCTTCCAAGAGTAGCCCACTGTGGAATTAGGATCTGTTCGCAAGTTATTAATGAGTTGGGAGAGCGAAGGATGTGAAAACCATTCCTTGCGGGCTTCTTCAATCCAATCTGGAATGGGAAGAGAGATTGCTAGCAGGGTGCTGTCCTCCTCAAATTGGCGTGATAAAGCATCTGCTACAACATTTTCATGCCCTTTCTTGTAAATTATCTCATAATCATATCCTAGTGTTTTGGCTAGCCATTTATTTTGCTGTGGCAAGGATGGTCGTTGCTCCAGAAAATATTTGAGGCTTTGATGGTCTGTGCGAATTTGGAAACGCCGCCCCAATAAGTATGGTCGCCAAGTATCCATTGCATGTAAGATGGCCATCATCTCCTTCTCAGAGGTAGATTGTCCGAGATGTTTCCCACTTAGTTGTTGGCCGGTGAAGGCCAGGGGTCAACTTTCCTGCATTAAGACAGCCCCAATACTCGTACTTGAAGCATCACAATCAATCACAAAAGATTTGGTGAAGTCGGGTAGTGCCAATACTGGAGTGGAACACATGGCCTATTTGAGAGCCATAAACCCCTGTTGTGCTTCCTCCATCCACATGAATGATTTTTTCTTGAGAAGGTGAGTGAGGGGTCTAGAAATGCGACCATAATTGTGGACAAATTTGCAATAGTAGCCGGTGAGACCCAGGAATCCTCGCAAACTCTTCAAGGTCTTTGGTTGGGGCCAATCTTGCATTGCTTGGATCTTTTTGGGATCCACCCTGACTTCTTCCATGCCAAAAGAGAACTTGGACAATTTGACAAATAATTTATGCTTTCAGAGCAGTTGCAAGAGCAGGTCTACATGCTGAACATGTTTTTCCCAGGTGACGCTGTAGATGAGAATGTCATCAAAGAAAACGAGGACAAATTTTCTGAGATATGGTTTGAGTAGGTGATTCATGAGGCTCTGAAAAGTGGATGGGGCATTATAGAGACCAAATGGCATGACCAGGAATTCATAATGACCTTCATGAGTTCGAAAAGCCATCTTGGGAATGTCTACTTCTTTCATGCGTATTTGGTGATAGCCCGAGCGAAGATCTGGCTTAGTAAATAATTGAGCACCATTTAGTTCATCCAACAAATCATCAACAACCGGGATAGGGAATTTATCTTTGACCGTAAGCTTGTTGAGGGAATTGAAGTCTGGACACATGTCCCATTCCCCATCTTTCTTGAGCACCATGACCACATGTGATGAATAAGGACTAATGCTAGGACGAATGACACCAGCTTCCAGGAGTTCCTTGATGATTTTTTTGTTAAATTGACAACTAGGGCCAAACTCCATGTGGGTCGGCTTATTTATGGCAGCTGATATTTTTATTGGATCCCTCTCGTCGAGAGGTGTAGGATTGATCCAAAGATCATCCGATTCCGATAAGTATTTATGGAGATATGAATTTATTTTGTTTATGTAATTATTATCAAGCCGACCAGCACTTATGTAGGCTCTAGAAGCCCAACCGACGTGTCTATTCAACCTCTACATTTTTAGTATAAATAAGAGAGGGTTTGATGTCATTTAGAACACACATATTCTTCAAGTGATCTCCTCCTCTCCACGTCTTGGGTTATTGGTGAAGGAGAGACACTAAGAAGAATACGTTGGCCTTGGATGATACCCTAGCTGCTATACGTTGTGGAGATGATGATCTAGCCGTAGTTCTGCTGTGCCACAGTTCAGACGTGCCTTAGCCGCAGTCAACATGAGAATCTGCTCCTGGAAGAGCAGCAGTCTTTACCCTGTCATGGAGAAGGCTCTACGCTGTCATGGAGAATCTTAACGCTGTCATGGAGAGGCCTAACACTGTCATAGGAGATGACCTTAACGCAGTCATAAAGGAGGCTTTCATAGCACATTCCATGTGCCCTAAATGCAGACCCTAAGACGCTGCCATTATATGTCCTAAAGGCAGTCATCTAGACGCAGAGTTCGGAGGGTCATATTATGCCCTAGCTGCAGGGAATAGGAGGGCTATTGACTTTATAAAGGAGGACTAAAGACAGGCCCTAATGCTGTCATAGAAGTGAACCTAAACGCTATCATGGAGATAGCCCTATCACAGTCATAGAAGAAGGCTTAATGTAAGCATGAATAAAAGCACCCATATGCAGTTCTAAGGAGAGGTCTACTCACTGTTACAAGAGACTCTCAAACACAACAAGAGGAAGACCCAGATCCGCACCACAGGTTAGTCTCATGGCAGAAGGACGCAAGGAGGTATGTGCTTGTATCATTCTCGGCACACCTGTAAATTAAAGACGTAGTCAAGATAGTCTTCAAATGGACGGAGCAGAAAAGAGGCATTGTACTAATATGAATGACGTAGTCACAATTTCTGTGATATCAATTATCTCACAGTATATGGATATGCCCCCCTGCTATATTAATATGTATATCAGTGATATCACAACAGGTCTCGGTATATATACATATGTGTATCTGTGCTCCTTCATGGTTTGCGTGCAATGAGAGGAAATAGTATCACATGCATTGGTGATGTTTTGAAGTCACTCTCTTCAGCGTTGCTATGTGCTAGGCCACAGACCATAGCACCATAGCTAAGACTACCTTGGAGCTGCTGTCTTAGGATTGTTTGGAGTTTGTTTAGATCAGCCATTCAGCACAGTGTTGGGTGCAACTTGGTGTTGGGTGCAGCATGGTTAATGCAGCACACTGTTGGATGCAGCATGATGGGCAGCACTATGAAATCATGTGCATGGGCAGCCCAATGATACATTAGCAGGGGCAGCAACATGATAATGATGCACATTAGTCTGAGAAAGATCATGGACCTGGACAGCAGCATGGGGCAATATGCAGTAGTGCAACTAGAGGACGAGATGCAGCACGATGATAGGTATCAGTTGAAGCAAAATGTCTTCAACTGATCTCGTCGTTATAGGAGATGATCTATGCTTAGATCTAGACAAGTCAAAGTGTTGACTTCTGTTGTAATTGTACTATCTCTCTCTCTCTTTCTCTGCTGAACTTTGAAGATAAAAGAAGATTTGATCAAAGGGTTTCCCCACACATTGTGGGGTTTGTCCCTAGCTCGCGCCACATCTTGTGTCCTCTTGTCTTGGCTTGTCTTCTGCGTTTTATATTTATGTTCTATCTGCAGTTTATCGTAATGCTGATGTGATTGCTAACTGTGAAAATTTAAATAAATTGCTCTAGCATAGAACATACCTAATCTTAACATGGTATCAGAGCTGAGGTGAAGACAATGCCCAAGCAAGAGTGAAAGAGCAATCACCGAAGACAGTTGGGACAAGACAGAAGGATCAATGGGTTCCTCATAATTCACCTAGAGTGAAGTTGAAGCAGAGAATGTTATCAGAATGACGCAGCGGAAGTTTCTGATGGCATACCTAAAGATCACTTCATTGGGAAGTTCGGATCTAAGGGTGGATGGAAAGGTAGATGTCTTGGTTATGAGTTCGGCCCTTATGCGAAGGAGTGTCCGAATGACAGAGATGCAGGTCATCAAAGACACGACCAACTCTTCAAGGAAGCAAGGAACCCCAGGTAAGAAGAATCAAATATTGTTTCTAATAAAGAAGTGTTATCTTGTATCGACCTCCTTCAGATTCTTTGGGAATCTGGCATATTGATTGTAGTGCTTCAAGGCACTTCATCGCATAGTAGAGTGCACTCTCTAATTTGGTAGAGATGGAAACAATCGTGGGATTATACTTGGAGCCGATGCCACTTATCCCGGAAAGGGTGTAGGGAATGTTATCCCTCAATTGAATGAGGGTAACTCATTTCATTTACAAAATCTCTTTTATGTACCTGATCGCAAGAAGAACCTGGTGTCCATTTCGGCAATGAAAGTCAAAGGTTACAGGGTGGCACTCATCGATGGAAAGGTACGTGTTTGAAAATTGAATTTTCGAAGATGTTTCTTGAGTTCAGGGTTGTATCAAGTTGCAGGAAGTCCACTGGGGACCATGTCCATTAACACAACACCGGAGGTCTGTGAGTCAAATGGTGACAGAGATCCCTGAATTCAAAAAGAGCATGAAGGTACATGTCTGAGATGTACCGAAGGAAAATATTATAAGGGGACCATTCCCCTCATGCAGCAAGTTCACAGGTTTGGAACAACCCGAGGAGTTTGAGAATCATGATCAAGGAATCTCATGTATACAGGTGGAAGAAAGCCCTCTATGGCTTGAAGAAAAACACCTCGGGCATAGTATGAGAGGATTGATAGCTGTCTAATGCAGCTGAGATTCACTAGGAGTGAAACCGATCCAAACCATTACTCGAAGGTTGTGGATGATAAATCTCTCATACCAGCACCTATGTCTGACAGGTGCAAACCCTCTCATTTATAGGAGACAGAGGGAGTTGGATTCGGAATGTGGGAAGATAAGCTACAAGCTTGTGACTGCCTCGAGGATCTTAACTTTAAGAAGTTATATGGTAATGATGTCGGACCAGATTTGGGAAATGCCTTTGAGTTTCATAAACTCATTCGCATTGATGTTCTTGGAGAACCTCCATTCGAACATATGTGTTGCATATTTGGTTGAGCCTCACTGGATTGGTACCAAGAATCTTCAGAGATATCTTCAGGGGCACAATCTCTCATGGATTGAGATACACTGCCGAAAATATGAAACCACATGATTATTTGAATGATGAGTGGGCAGGCAGTGTGGAGGATCACTAGAGCACTTTTCAGCGTTGGTTCTCTTTGGATTTTGCTTCGATAAGCACCGCCAAGACCGAATACATGGCTACGAGTATGATCTTGTATGAAGCTGCATGGTTGCAGAATTTCTTAGCTGTTGAGGAATCCTGTATTCGACAATTGCTCCAGCGGATAGACATCAGATACTGCCTTATCTGGGATATGGAAAGTCGATGAGCAAGGAAGCTCCATCGCACTGAGATGATATACAGGTCGCTAAAGCCCCGGGGAAAGATCAAATTTGTGATTTTCCCGAATGACTCGGAGTCATCAAGAGACCTTTGTAAAAGGGTCCTGCATGTTGCATACATTGAGCTCTGGGAGCTCTGTGGGGCTTACAGAATCTACTGGAGCAACATACGACCACAGGGTTGGTGCGCACTGGAACAAGATGATTCGCTCTCTTGTGGGACAAGATGATTCGCTCTCTTGTGGAACAGGATGATTTGCTCTCCTGTGTAGCAGGATTGATGTGTTCTCCTGTGAGGCCTGGATTGATGTGTTCTCCATGGCGGCCTGGATTGATGTGTTCTCCATGGCGATTGTAGCAGGATTGATGTGTTTTCCTATGAGGACAGGATTGATTAAGTTCTCCTGTCAAGGCATCCTACCCATGCAATCTGGGACTCATGGGAAGTACCTCTCATCTGATCAATGAGCAGGGAAATGAACTTAGGAACCATAGTAGTACCGATGGACGCATCGTTGTATCTACCGTACTCCCTACGCTAGGATGTCCTCCATTGATCTGGGATCAATAGTACTGGTCTGGGACCAGTGGTAGGAGTTGTACATACTATGACGCTGACTTCGGGTCGGCTGAGACTGGTCTGGGACCAGTGGTACATACTCCGAGACTGACTTCGTGTCAGTGCAGGACTGGTCTGGAACCAGTGAGAGTGGTACATACTATGACGCTGACTTTGGGTTAGTTGAGAGTCTGAGACTGGTCTAGGACCAGTGGTACGCACTTTGAGTCTGACTTCGGGTCAGTGGAGAATGGTATGAGACATTCTCGATCAATTCTTCTTCTTCATAGTTCAGCAGAGCCATCAGAGTAGAGCTAGCAGAACCAGCAGCGCTGAGCAGAGCTGAGAAGAGCAGAGCCAACAGAGCTGAGCAGAGCAGAGCAGAGCAGCAGAGCAGAGCAGAGCTAGCAGAGCCAACAGAGCTGAGCAGAGCAGAGCTAGCAGAGCCAGCAGAGCTGAGCAGAGCTAAGCAAAGCCAGCAGAGCTGAGTAGAGTAGAGCAGAGCCAGCAGAGCTGAGCAAAGATGAGCAGAGCAGTGCAGGGCATTGATGGCAGAGATAGTACAGTCGGACATATGGATCAGCAGATGGAGTTCCTCCTAGTTGAGAGGGAGTGTTAAATTGGCAACTAGGGCCAAACTCCATGTGGGTCGGCTTATTTATGGCAGCTGATATTTTTATTGGATCCCTCTCGTCGAGAGGTGTAGGATTGATCCAAAGATCATCCGATTCCGATAAGTATTTATGGAGATATGAATTTATTTTGTTTATGTAATTATTATCAAGCCGACCAGCACTTATGTAGGCTCTAGAAGCCCAACCGACGTGTCTATTTAACCTCTACATTTTTAGTATAAATAAGAGAGGGTTTGATGTCATTTAGAACACACATATTCTTCAAGTGATCTCCTCCTCTCCACGTCTTGGGTTATTGGTGAAGGAGAGACACTACGAAGAATACGTTGGCCTTGGATGATACCCTAGCTGCTATACGTTGTGGAGATGATGATCTAGCCGTAGTTCTGCTGTGCCACAGTTCAGACGTGCCTTAGCCGCAGTCAACATGAGAATCTGCTCCTGGAAGAGCAACAGTCTTAACCCTGTCATGGAGAAGGCTCTACGCTGTCATGGAGAATCTTAACACTGTCATGGAGAGGCCTAACACTGTCATAGGAGATGACCTTAACGCAGTCATAAAGGAGGCTTTCATAGCACATTCCATGTGCCCTAAATGCAGACCCTAAGACGCTGCCATTATATGTCCTAAACGCAGTCATCTAGACGCAGAGTTCGGAGGGTCATATTATGCCCTAGCTGCAGGGAATAGGAGGGCTATTGACTGTATAAAGGAGGACTAAAGACAGGCCCTAATGTTGTCATAGAAGTGAACCTAAACGCTATCATGGAGATAGCCCTATCACAGTCATAGAAGAAGGCTTAATGTAAGCATGAATAAAAGCACCCATATGTAGTTCTAAGGAGAGGTCTACTCACTGTTACAAGAGACTCTCAAACGCAGCAAGAGGAAGATTCAGATCCGCACCACAGGTTAGTCTCATGGCAGAAGGACACAAGGAGGTATGTGCTTGTATCATTCTTGGCACACCTGTAAATTAAAGACGTAGTCAAGATAGTCTTCAAATGGACGGAGCAGAAAAGAGGCACTGTACTAATATGAATGACGTAGTCACAATTTCTGTGATATCAATTATCTCACAGTATATGGATCTGCCCCCCTGCTATATTAATATGTATATCAGTGATATCACAACATGTCTCGGTATATATACATGTGTATCTGTGCTCCTTCATGGTTTGCGTGCAATGAGAGGAAATAGTATCACATGCATTGGTGATGTTTTGAAGTTACTCTCTTTAGCGTTGCTATGTGCTAGGCCGCAGACCATAGCACCATAGCTAAGATTACCTTGGAGCTGCTGTCTTAGGATTGTTTGGAGTTTGTTTAGATCAGCCATTCAGCATAGTGTTGGGTGCAGCTTGGTGTTGGGTGCAGCATGGTTAATGCAGCACACTGTTGGATGCAGCATGATGGGCAACACTATGAAATCATGTGCATGGGCAGCCCAATGATAGATTAGCAGGGGCAACAACATGATAATGATGCACATTAGTCTGAGAAAGATCATGGACCTGGACAACAGCATGGGGCAATATGCAGTAGTGCAACTAGAGGACGAGATGCAGCACGATGATAGGTATCAGTTGAAGCAGAATGTCTTCAACTGATCTCGTCGTTATAGGAGATGATCTATGCTTAGATCTAGACAAGTCAAAGTGTTGACTTCTGTTGTAATTGTACTATCTCTCTCTCTCTTTCTCTGCTGAACTTTGAAGATAAAAGAAGATTTGATCAAAGGGTTTCCCCACACATTGTGGGGTTTGTCCCTGGCTCGCGCCACATCTTGTGTCCTCTTGTCTTGGCTTGTCTTCTGCGTTTTATATTTATGTTCTATCTGCAGTTTATCGTAATGCTGATGTGATTGCTAACTGTGAAAATTTAAATAAATTGCTCTAGCATAGAACATACCTAATTTTAACATTTTTCAATTTCATTCTTTTGGGCAAAAGGGTATCTATATGGGTGCACATTCGGTGGTTGTGCCCCTGGGACCAAAGTGATGCTATGATCATGTTCCCCTCTAGAGGGTGGAAGCTCGTGAGGTTTGTCAAAGACCTGTGGGTGGTTGTTTAAGACCTGTTGCATCTTAGGATGAATATGAAGAGTAGTGGGCTCGATGGCCTGGATGGCATTAAATTGGGCGATAACTCCATGATGGCCCTTTTTAACAACTTTTCCATTCGATGCGAGCTGATGATAGGACTACTTGCCTGGAGTCCGTAGAGGGTGTGCATGTGGTCATTCTACTTAAAGCTCATATATAACTCCTGGAAATCCATTGTGATGGGGCCTAGTGTGCGGAGCCATTTAGTACCCAAGACAATGTCACAACCACCCATGTTGATGGCAAACATGTGGGTCATTAGGTGGTAATCTCCCATCTGAAGTTTGATATTTTCATAGTGGCCTTCACATTTCATTATCCCCCCATCAGCAATCTGGACCTGGAAATTAGAGATTGCTCTGACAAAACAATGAACAACTTCTGCGACTCTATGATGGATAAAGTTATGCGTGCTGCCACTATCAATCAATACTACTACCGAACGATGTTTAATAAAACCTTTGATTTTAAGAGTTTGGGGAGAAGAAATGCCTGCCACAGCATTGAGCGAGATAACTGGTTTTTCTAGTGTAGCTGGGAGCTCATTGTCCTGCTAGTTGTCCTCATCTTCCTCCTCTGGTCCCTCAAAGGGTGGGGCTTCCTTAGATGAACTGTGATTAGTAGCATCAATTTGAAAGAATATTTTGGTTCCTTGCATTTATGCCCCGAGGAGTATTTATCATCACAGTAGTAACACAATCCTTGCTTCCTTCTTTCAGCCAATTCTGCGGGGGACACCTTTTGAACCTTAAGTGTTTGGGTAGTGCCCTGACCTTGGTGGGGTGTCCCTTAGCTATGAAATTTGGACAAGGCGACTGGGTCGCTAAGGCACGTTCCACTTCGATAGCCTTTGTGTAAGCTTCCATCCATGTGGCTGGGTGGTGCATCCGTATGTGGGCTTGGATGACTTCTTTGAGACCACTTATAAAACATTCCAAGTAGAATTCATCTCCCAGACCTGCTGTGCGGAAGGCCAATTTCTCAAAGGTTGTAATATAGTCGTTTACTGTCCCTGTCTATCTGAGCTTAGTAAGATGACCCAAAAAATTAGATTCACGGTCAAAGTAGTCACAAATGGATTTTGCGAACACCTGCCAAGTAATTGTCCTTGGCTAGCATTTATGATGCCACTGCCACCTTTGCCATCTTTCTTGGTCCAAGTAAAGGCCTCCCACACGTAGTTTAGTTTCATCATCTTCGATGTGATTTAGAGTGAAATATTGTTCCATATGTGCTACCCATATTGTCGGATTAGAGCCATCAAATTTGTACATCTCTGGCTTGGGAGGTCGAGGGTGGAAATGTTGGTGATTTCCATGGAAGTGAAGATGATGGATAGATTCTCCCTCAAGGTCTTCATTAAAACCATCTGCCTCCGATTGTAACACCGACTTGCCCTTTGTGACTGTGTCTGTTAATGTCTTCAGCTGATCCATTATCCAACCCAAATTTTTTTCAATGGTCTCAATCTTCTCATTGGCCATGGCTTGAGCTCTGGTTTCTACCATACATAGATTCGGGTCACTTGTCTTCACTTTGAAAAGATTTGGGACCACCCGAAAATTGAAGCTGACAAGTGAATGGTACCACTGCGCTCAGCGCGTCGTCCTGATTCTTATGGGCTAAGTCTCTCATAAGCGTCCCGGGCGGGTCTCAGACTCTTTTTTTTTGTTTACTCCAAACAGAGTTTTACTCCTTGCTTATCAATACTGTAGTAGCCAATTTCCAGAAAAGTTAATCCTGCCCAATGTCCTGCGAGAATTGCCCCAGGGTATAGGAGCCACAAGCCTCCCTGCACAAATGGTTAGATCTGTCTGCGAAACCCTCAACTGCTGAATGTGAGTTAGACTACGGCAGGCACTGAACCCCAGCTGCTAGATCTGAATGGTATTGTGGTGGTAGACCTTGAACTGGTGGATATGATTGTTGTGGCGGCGAGAGAACCCCAACTGCTAGATCTAATCTGGCAAAGAAGATAATGGGCGATCTTTAGAGAGACGAGGGAACTATGGGCGATCTTTAGAGAGACGAGGGAACTATGGTCTCAAGGAGTGTCAGGTGCTATAGATCGCAATATACATAAGGGTCCAACAGTGGTAATCGGCCCAATCTTTCAGGGCACTAACTAAGGAGGATCAACTGTACCCTTAGCCGTACTACCTGACTACCCTATCGTACGCGCGAGTAATCTCCCTGAGTGTTGTTCTCGGTGTATTGTAGTAGCAAGACGGCCGATGGTTTATCTATGGCGAGGTTTCAGGTGAGCCTGGGGGGCTTCTGATATACCCAGAGTGTACGTGGAAGACAGTTCGTGTGCGGTTCTGTCTAATGCGCTACTACTCAAAGGGGTACCCACAAGGGTTACAAGGGAGTCCAACAAGCGTGACCACCTCTTGTATTTCTTGCGTGCATGCCTCCCTAAATCTGCAAGTTTATGCGCTCAATGACAGATCCCGTGGTTTAAAGACGCCAGAACAAGTCTCTAGCCAAAAAAAATTCTGTTAAAAATGGAGATACCACCAGCCTTGGAAAGCGCTTTGATACCACTTGTTATGCTCTTGACCTGCAAGAAGATGCAAGAATACCAAATATACGAAGAAACACAACCCAGAACACAGAACAAAATGAGAAATAACCACATGTATTTTATTATTCGGAGATGAAAGCAATGTTCACTTGCCTCTTCGAGGGGGCAACCTCCAATAGAGTAGGGCTCGATTACAAAATAAGACGCGACGCTCCTTAATGGGGAGTCTCTATCCTTTATATAGGATTCATACATGCAATACCATGGGTCAGTACCATGGTTTTCTTAATACCATCTATCTAATACCATGGCCTGTTTGCAACTAAATGTGGTTCCTTTCTTTAAATGCGGATCAACCACTTACAATTATTAATATGGGCTTTATTGACTCTTTACTAACTATAACTATGACTCAACCCTATTACATAAATAAGGGGGTTAGGGTTGGACCCTAACAGGGACTCATGGGAAGTACCTCTTATTTGATCAATGAGCAGGGAAATGGGGTTAGGGACCACAATAGTACTATCGATGGACGCATCGTTGTATCTACCGTACTCCCTATGCTAGGATGACCTCCATTGATCTAGGATCAATGAAACTGATCTAGGATCAATGAAACTGATCTAGGATTAGTATGAGTGGTTTGAGACACTCTTGTGATATTGATCTAGGATCAATAAAACTGACTTCGGGTCGGTAAGATGAAACTGACTTCAGGTCAGTAGAGAATGGTATGAGACATTTTCGATCAATTCTTCTTCTTCATGGTTCAGCATGTTAGGATATTCCGACACATAGGATATAGTTAAGTTCAACTTGGTTTAGTGTAGAGTTAGGTAGAGTTAGGTAAAGTGTGTTTCTTTACCGTTGTACATTTTGTAACTTACAATCCGACGGTCACGATATGTAGTGATCCGACGGTTCACTCTCTCCTCGGTATTACCGACACTTGATCCGTGGCTTGACACCCGATTGGTCCATGAGTTCTATTTAAAGCGCATGGAGGGTCATTGTTCGGGTAATCCGTGCATGAGAGAAGCTTATGTAAATTTTCATTCTTTGATTAATAAATTGCCTGTAGTAGCCACGTTGGCACAGGCCGTGGACTGTTTCCCTCTTTGAGGGTTTTAACCACGTCAAAAATACTGGTGTATTGATCTGTGATCTGGTTGTGAGCGGTGTCCTTTTGGTGTTCTTTCTGAGGAACTTACCCTGTAAATTCCTACATGGTATCAGAGCTATTTGAGGGCCGCGTCCGTTGGTGATCCAAATCTGAAGCCGGTAGAACTGCATCTGACTGCCGTTTCCTAGATCTGCTGTTTCTGACTGCTTTCGGGCCGAGAGGACTGCTCTGTTGTGTCCGGAGCATCTGTTCCAGTGAGGAACCCCTTTCGTTTCACGCGAAAAGGTTTCCGGTAGCCCTAGCTGCGTCATTTTTAAGATCTGGAGGTATACAGTCTTTATTTGCAGTTTACTGTTATTTTCTCTCTGCTTATTTCGGTTTCAGTTTATTTAGTTTTTTTTTTAACCGGATCTATACCTTTCATTTCTGCGTATGCTCTTTGCCCTGCGACTCTGTGCGATCTGGGCAAATCAGAAACAGAAAGGAAGGATTTTTTCTCATGCGTATGCTCTTTTCCCTGCACCTTAGTGTGATCTCGGAAAATCAGAAACATTGAGAAAAATATTTAGTTTTTCGGCTATAGCTAACTTTGAGCCGCAAGGTTCATTTTTTAAAATATCTAGTTTTTTGGCTAAAGCTAACTTCGAGCCATAAGGTTCGTTTTCTTTGCATGTCCGTGTTGGGTTTTGTGTTTTGTGTTTTGTAGGGAAAAAGAGGTTTCTCAAGGCAAGCACGCAAACCAAGGCCCCCTCCCCCCCCTCTCTCTCTCTCTCTCTCTCAAATTTTTTGTATAGATCAATTGGTTCAAAGCTATTTTAAGAGAGTAGAGGTCTTGGGTTCAAGTCTCCATTTTGTGGGGGCGGATTTTTTCATTTCCGCACATTCGCGCACTTTGCCGGCAACTTCAACAATTTTTTTTCAAAAAGCCATAACTTCTTCATCCGGAAGCCTTTTTCAGAGCCGTTTTTTTTAAAACAGCCTAATTTTTCGAGATCTATCCATTGGAACACTTACTTTCAGCATCTTCAGCTTCAATTTTTTTTTAAAATGGAAAGTCCATGCCAAGTCATTCTTGACAGCACTAACTACTTCCAATGGATATCCTACATGGAAGATTTACTTAGAAGTAAAGGTCTCTACAGAATAGCCACAGACCAAGAGAAGAAACCAAAAGATGAAGACAAGGCTGCAAAATGGGAAAATAGACAAGATCAAGCACGTGGTTTGATAGGGATGTCTATTTCTCCTGATCTTAGATTCCATATTGCAGAACTTGAAACTCCTCATGAAGCATTGGAACAAATCACTAAAGTTTTTGGGATTAAAAATGAAATTAGAGCCCATCAACTTGAAAATGAGTTGCTTACATTGGATCTTAATAATTTTTCTTGCATTGAAGATTTCTTGTCCAAATTCAAGACCCTTAGATATCTCTTGGAAGGTGTTAAGGTTAAGAAAGAAGATAGTAACCTTATTTATTCCATCCTTACTAAGTTGGGACCAGCCTACTCTGTATTTGTTTCCACCTTCCATTCTACAAGGGAAGCTTTCATTTGTCAAGGAAAAGACTACAAGGCCCCTTCCTTTGACTCTTTTTGTGATTCTTTAATAAGAGAACAAGAAAAACTCTTACACCTTGGTCTTCTTAATCTTGGAAACTCTTCCAAGAAAGCGTTAGCCGCCCAGCAGCAACCAAATTCAAAGAATCCTAAGAAGTCATATCCTAAAAAGAATGGTCCTAAACCAAACAAGGGTCCTAAGCAAACTCAGCCTCAAAATGAAAGATCATTTCAGCAAAATGATAAGACCAATAAAAACAAATGGAAGAAGACTGATAGACATTGTAACTTTTGTAATCGAGATGGCCACTTAGAATCTAAATGCTTTAAGAAGATGGAAGCCTTGGAAGCCGCAATGAAGAAACATAACATCCATGTGGAGCATTCTTCAACTTCAACTTCAACTTCATCTTCAGGAATGGCACTTTCTGCATGTCGCTGTCAATCATCTCAGTCTGGTTATGCATTAAATGTATCTTCTTCTTCTCATTCTCATGAGTGGCTCGTTGATTCTGGAGCCTCTTATCACATGGCCAAAAACCAAGCCATGTTTTCTTCTTTAAATGATTGTAACACCAAAAATATATATGTTGGTGATGATAGATCTCTTAATGTTGTAGGGACTGGAACTGTTCATCTAGACAATGGTCAGTTTAATGATGTATTATGTTTTCCAACCTTATCCTGCAACCTTCTATCTGTATATCAGATAACTCATTCAGGTGAAGGTAAAATTGTTGAATTTTCACCTCATGATGTTGTAATCAAGGATCTAAGAGATCCTAAACAGATTCTAGCTACTGGTATTGCTGATGATTCCACAAGGTTGTATAAGTTTCACAACTTTGGGTCATCAAATCTTCCCTCAGTATTTGTTGCTCATAATGATGAAGTGAGCAAACTTTGGCATGAGCGATTTGGTCACTTAAACTATCGCTCCCTTCAGCATCTATGTAAAGAAAATATGGTGACAGGTCTTCCTATGGTATCTTGCAGAGATGGTGTTTGTTCCGGATGTGTACTCGGAAAACATCATCGGGACAGTTTTGAAAAACGTGCCTCTTGGCACGCCTCAGCCCCTTTACAGCTTGTGCACAGTGATTTATGTGGTCCACTTCCTGTTGCTTCATTCTCTGGCTGCAAGTATTTCTTAACTTTCATTGATGATTTCTCCAGACGCACTTGGGTATACTTCTTAAAACTCAAGAGCGAAGTATTTAACACATTTTTGGCCTTCAAAGCCTTTGTTGAAAAACAATCTGGACATCAAATTCTTAAGCTAAGAACTGATAATGGTGGAGAATATGTTAAAAACACATTCATCAACTTTTGCACCGAAAATGGAATTCAAATGCAACATACTGTTCCATACACTCCACAACAAAATGGTGTAGCTGAAAGGAAAAATCGCACCTTAAAGGAAATGGCTAATTGTATGCTGCAATCTAAAGGACTCAGTCTTAGTTTTTGGGCCGAAGCAATTAATTGTGCAAATTATATAATCAATCGCACTCCTACTAAGGTTCTAAAGAATATCACTCCAGAAGAAGCTTGGAGTTCCATTAAACCAGATGTAAGTCACTTTCGTGTTTTTGGAAGTGAAGCATGGGCCCATATTCCAGATGAAAAGCATAAAGCTTTAGAACCTAAGAGTGAGAAATGTACTTTTGTTGGATATTCTGAAGATATAAAAGGTTATAGACTTATTCCATTTAAGTCCAAAAATGTTATCATTAGAAGAGATGTAAAATTTGATGAAAATAAATCGGCCTGCGAGCCTAGTCCGGCGGATGTGCCACCTCTTCCTATCTCTTCTACTTTTGAAAACATTTCTTCTTCAGATGATGAAAGTGAGGATGACAATCCTCCCCCACCTTCTCAGGATCCTCAATTTCCAAGATGGGTCCGTGCTACTCGGGATGCAGCAGGTGATCTTGCCGGTGATCCTACAGATCAGCGACGTACACGTTCTCAGTTTGAAAGAGCCTCTTCTTTACTGGCTCAAGCTCCAGTAAATCATGATCCTGACACTTTTGCAGAAGCGTCAGGCCATCCACATTGGGAAGCAGCTATGAATGAAGAATATCATTCATTGTTGGCAAATGATACATGGGATCTTGTTCCTCTACCAAAGGGACGCAAACTTGTTAGATGTAAATGGGTTTACAGAACCAAGTATGGACCAGATGGGAAAGTAGATAAACATAAAGCTCGTCTTGTTGCTAAGGGCTTTTCACAGGTTGAAGGCATTGACTACACTGAAACCTTCTCCCCTGTTGCCAAAATGAACTCTATCCGCCTTGTTCTTTCCCTTGCTGCCTCTTTAAAATGGGAAGTCCATCAGATGGATGTTAAATCTGCCTTCTTGCATGGGGACTTGCATGAAGAAATCTATATGGAACAACCCATTGGCTTCATCCAAACAGACTCTAGCCTTGTATGTCGACTTAAGAAATCTCTTTATGGTCTCAAGCAAGCTCCTCGGGCTTGGTATGCCAAAATGGATAGCTTTCTTTTAGAATCTGGCTTTTCTAGGTGTTATTCTGACAATACTGTCTACACCAAGAAAGTGGGCAACTCTCTTATCATCCTTGTTCTTTATGTTGATGATCTTATTCTTACTGGTAGTGATCCCAACCTTATAAACCATGTGAAGTCCAGCCTTAAAAAGAAATTTGAAATGACAGACTTAGGACACTTACACTATTTTCTCGGTCTTCAAGTCTTGCAATCCAAGGAGGGTATTTCCCTTTCCCAGTCCAAGTATGCTTGTGATATTCTTCGTCATTTTCACATGGAAGACTGTAAGCCAGCCCCTTCTCCCTTTCAGTCGGGAGTCAAACTTTCAGTCTCTTGTACTTCTCCTGAAGTTGATGCTACCTTATACCGTCAACTTGTAGGAAAACTCTTGTATTTAACCCATACTCGTCCTGACCTTTCCTTTGCTGTTGGCCTTGTTGCTCGTTTTATGCAAAACCCCCGTGAAAGTCATTGGAAAGCAGCTAAAAGAATACTTCGTTATGTTCGAGGTACAGTACAGTTTGGGATTCATTACAGTGCCAAAGCAGCTCCTCTATTAGTTGGTTTCACTGATTCTGATTGGGCTGGTGACCCTGATGATCGGAAGTCTATTGCCGCTTATGTCTTCACTCTTGGTTCAGGACCTATTACATGGGCTTGTAAGAAACAGGCTGCCATTTCTCTTTCGTCAGCAGAAGCAGAGTATCGTGGTGCCGTGGAAGCCAGTAAGGAAGCCTTGTGGCTTCGTCAGATCCTATCAGAGTTTGGCTTTGAGCAGCAGCATCCAACCACACTTTGGTGTGATAATCAAAGTGCCATTCAGCTATGCAAAGATCCAGTCCAGCATCAGCGCAGCAAACACATTGAACTACACATGCACTTCATCAGAAAGCTCATTCATGACCATGTTCTTGAAGTGCAATATTGTTCAACAGATGATCAGGTTGCAGACATCTTCACAAAGGCTCTCACAGAGGCGAAGTTCACTAAACTTCGATATATGCTTGGAGTTCAGGAAGTTGTCACTAAGGGGGGATAGGCTCTAGTGCCTCCTTCCTTCTCCTATTGTGTCATATTTGTAAATCCTTCAATCCTATCCCAAGTTGTTCTTAAGGGGGGATGTTAGGATATTCCGACACATAGGATATAGTTAAGTTCAACTTGGTCTAGTGTAGAGTTAGGTATAGAGTTAGGTAAAGTGTGTTTCTTTACCGTTGTACATTTTGTAACTTACAATCCGACGGTCACGATATGTAGTGATCCGACGGTTCACTCTCTCCTCGGTATTACCGACACTTGATCCGTGGCTTGACACCCGATTGGTCCATGAGTTCTATTTAAAGCGCATGGAGGGTCATTGTTCGGGTAATCCGTGCATGAGAGAAGCTTATGTAAATTTTCATTCTTTGATTAATAAATTGCCTGTAGTATCCACGTTGGCACAGGCCGTGGACTGTTTCCCTCTTTGAGGGTTTTAACCACGTCAAAAATACTGGTGTATTGATCTGTGATCTGGTTGTGAGCGGTGTCCTTTTGGTGTTCTTTTTGAGGAACTTACCCTGTAAATTCCTACACAGCAGAGCAGAGTAGAACTGGGTAGAGCTCAACAGAGCAGAGTAGAACTGAGCAGAGCTCAACACAGCAGAGTAGTTCAGGCAATTGATGGCAGAGATAGTACAGTCGGACATATGGATCAGCGGATGGAGTTCTCCCTAGTTGAGAGGGAGTGTTAAAATTGGCAACTAGGGCTGAACTCCATGTGGGTCATCTTATTTATGGCAGCTGATATTTTTCTTGGATCCCTCTCATCGAGAGGTGTAGGTTTGATCTAAAGATCATCCGATTCCAATAAGTATTCATGGAGATATGAATTTATTAGTGTTATGGGACAATTCGTCAAGGTCGGCCAGCAACCAAATAAACCCCACTTGTGCTCAACGTTTTAGTATAAATAAAGGAGGACTTCAAGTCATTTAGACTCATCATCTCTTGTGATCTCACTCTCCACTTGTTTTGGGTTTTTGGTGGAAGAGGAGGTTTAGAGGAGATGCCTTCTACGCAACCCAAAGAAGGGTCATCTAGGAGAGCCCTAGCCGCAGACTTGTAGGAGATTTGGCCGCAGATCTAAGAGGCCCTAATCCACAACTATAAGAGCCCTAATCCACAGCTAAAGGGAGCCCTAATCCGCGGCAAAGGGAAGACCCTAATCCGCAGCTAGACGAAACCCTACGCTGCCCTACCTAAGGGTGGTATGAAGATGCCCTAGTCGCAGTAAGAGAGAATCAAGAAGAGGACAGTTTGTTGGGATGATTTGCGGGTTGTCGTGGGATTGTTTGAGGGCTATCAAGACAAGTTCGAGTTGTTGTTCAAGGGTCGAGTTGCTGGGTAGTGAAGGTCGAAGAGCTAGAGGGACAAAACGCTAAAGAAGGTGTGTTTGGGCATGCGTAGGGACTGTCTCATGACAGTGCTAGGCCGCAGACCTTAGCACACAGAAAGCGCTGCGTAGAGGACTGTTAAGGTGGACTAGCCCCTCAGAAGGCAGCGTGGACAAAGAGGAGGCTTCACTAGGAATGCTGCAAACCTTTGAGGGTTGGTTTGTGGACTGTCATAAGGGTTTAGGGCTGCAGCACGTGCCCTAACCAGGGCTGTCAGAAACGCAGACAAATATTAATTCAACAGTGTTTTGCAGGGGTGTTGGATCCTAGTTTAGGATCAATACTACAGTTGGTTGGTGTCTTGAAAGGTCACCTAGTTGCTGTTGCTGTAGGTGAGTTGGACATATTATGGGACAAAAGCAGTGTGTACAACAACATGTATAGGTACAATTGTTGCCGTGGAAGCAGTATGTACAACAACATGTATAGGTACAACTATAATGATTGCAGAATAGTGGAGGCAGTATGTATAGCAGCATGTATGGGTACAACTGTGAGTGGTCCAACATAGTGCACCGTGATGGGTACAACCATGACTGGTTGCATTTCCGTGACAAGAGCAGCTTAGTGAATGGGTACAACATGATGACGAGATGCAACACAATGGAGAATTAGTTGAAGCAACTTGTCTTCAATTGATCTCATGTATCATCTTCTTAGAGATGATCTATGCTCTTATCTAGATAAGTCAAAGTGTTGACTTCTGTTGTAAATGTACTATCTCTCTCTCTCCCTGCTGAACTATTGAAGAACATAAAAGAAGAATTGATCAAGGGTTTCTCCACATTGGGGTTTGTCCTTGGCTAGCACCACACCTTGTGTCATCTTGTCTTGGCTTGTCTTCTGCGATTTATGTTTATGTTCTATCTGCAGTTTACTTTAATGTTGAAGTGATTGCTAATCTGGAAAAGATATTGAGCTAACTATGAAAATTGAAATAAATTGCTCTAAGCATAGAACATACCTAAACTTAACACCTCCTTAGTGCAAAAATTAGTGAAGTCCTTATCGACATACTCTCCACCATTATCTTAGCGCAAAACTTTTATTTTCTTCGTAGTTAGATTCTCCACCAGAGCCTTGAACTCTTTGAATCAACAAAAATCATACTTGGTTTTCAGAAAATAAATCCAAGTAATCCTTGAATGGTCATCAATGAAGGTGAGGAAGTATTCGACACCACTAAGAGCTTTAGTGGACATGGGTTTACAAATATCTAAGTGTATCAAACCTAGTACACTCTTGGCCCTGGTTTTACTTCTAGGAAATGTTGCTTTGGCATACTGTCCTAGAACACATCCTCTGCATACATCATCTCGTTCTATACTAAGATCTGAAACTCCTGTTACAGTGCTCTTGATAATTCTCAGAGCCCCATGGTGCAAATGTCCCATTGTGCCATAGTTCGTTCAAATCCTTGTCTCCATGACTGCCTTTTAGTGCCATTGGTGATTCTAGTTGAAGTCTGTATAACCTATTACTTTTGATC
The DNA here is from genome assembly GCA_031772625.1 of Pinus tabuliformis. NCBI lineage: Eukaryota > Viridiplantae > Streptophyta > Pinopsida > Pinales > Pinaceae > Pinus > Pinus tabuliformis. The sequence continues at coordinate 694,852,362 of CM062814.1, read as the reverse complement.
CCGATCTGTACTTTCTTTTTCCATCTCGGGTGTTTGACGTGTACTTTCTCCTTGATGAAGAAAACGTCATAGCCTTTGTCTTGAAGTTGTGACATGGAAAGAAAGTTTATCCCCAATCCTGGTACATGTAGCACATTGGTAGCACGGAACCGCTATCCCGTTTCCGTTTGAAAAACTATGGTACCCCTCCCTACTGGAGTACACTTTGCCTTGTTCCCCATGGTGATCTAAAAGTTCATATTCTTGTCTCGATAATATGAGAAACATTCCTGGATTCTTGTCATATGCGAATTGTCTATATACCATACCTCTGATGATGTAGAGCTAGTCACACAAGCCACTTCTTCTTCCAGCCTGGAAGCCAACATAGAGAAATCGAAATCACTTTCTCTTGTGCAATTTTTTGAAAATCTGTGCGAGTCTCCTGACGTAGATGCCTCTGCATCATGGTCTCGACCCATAATTGATTTTCCCTTCCTGTCTCTGATTACTAGCCCTGATACCATGTGACAATTCTATCACTGCAACAACCGATTTATTTTACCTACTTATTTTCCAATAAGTTATTTATGAAAATCCTTTAGTAAACATTAAAATAAATTCTACTGCAGATATCACACCATAATTCAGAAACAAACACATGCACAAGAATCAACACATCGACACAGATATTTTGGACAACAGTCCCTGGAAAAACCCAATGTGGGAAAACCGGTGCAGTAAGGGAGGATTTTATTATTTAGCAATTCTTCAGTACAACTGGGTGCCAAACTGGCTTACCCAATAGAGAGAAAATTCTACAACACTTCTCCCAGTCTTAGCGTCAGTCTAGCTGACCTTTATGTAGCTCCCAGACCCTCTGCGTCAGCACTGGGCCTCTCTGCGCCACCCACGTAGGCCCTCTAGTGACTGCGCAGTCTGCTGCCTCTGCGTCTGCCTCTCCAACCTCTGCACTGGTCTTCTGGTGCTGTTCTTGACTCTCTGTTTCGTACTTGCTGCCTCTTGTTGCTCTAAAGACCACTAGTTCGAATTTCTTAGCTAACCCCGCTCCAGAAATCGAACTAACTGGTCTCCCTTAGTGTTTTTTCCAACTGACCCTCAAGCCTCTTCTTATACTTTTCTTGTTGGTCCTTCAATGGCCGAGATTAAATCTTTAATCAACGACTAAGATTAGATTTGGCTTGATCCATGACTTTTGAAAACTTCTAACCCAATTTTATATTAATACCCATTAATATTTTATTTTCCTAAGTTTAGATTTAGGAACTCCATTAAAAATATTAATTATTTTAATAGCTCCCAAACCAGTTAGAATTTGCCCAAACCATTTCCAGGTCTTGGAGATCTCATGTGCTTTAGCCTCTCCACCAAGTTTAATGGCTAAAGCACATCCGATGCTACCCCAAATCAACAGATGGTATTCCTATAGTAGATAGTATACAGTCTTGGTAATGAATGCATTACAAGAAGACTCAGATCTATGTGTCTTGAGCAGTATTGTAATCTATGTATATCAAGAAGAAGTTGTACTCTAGTCCCAACATACCAATGATAAAGTAATGATGTAGTCTTAGCATCATAACAGTGAAAAGGGTTACATGATGAAGCAGTAATGAGAATCACTATCTCAGCAAATATACAGTGATATATTGCAACAGTCATCATGATGATGACTTCAATAAAGATCTCATTGACATAATGTAATGACTATCTCAGTACATCAATGAAAGCATAGAGATCACAGTGAATGGATCACATTGATATGAAGCAATAGTGAAGATCTTAGTAGTGATGGCTTCAATGGTGCAGCAATGAGGAGGATCTCAGCAGCGATGGAAAGGAGGATTGATATCTTGGTCTTGGAGAGGCAAAGTGTGTCAAGGGTCATGGTCTTGGTATTCATCAATGGAATCTCTATAAGAAGAATTTACGCATGGGTTTTCCTCTCCAAGAGGGAGAGGTTTTGGCCCTCGCAGATAGCCAACCATTTGTGTTCTTGTCTCTTTTGTTTGGTAGTAGTTCGATGAAGTTAACTCACACATGCTAATAATGAAGTAAACAATCAAGCTAAGATAAAAATTGCATTAACACTTCACAAATTGTTATCATGTATCGAAGAATCACCCTAAATATGCATGCCCTAGATTCTTCAACATGGTATTAGAGGGATGGGTTCAACAATCAAAGGAAGGGCATAAAAGAGACATTCAAGAATCAAGTATCTACAAGACATCAAAACAACGGAAGATCTACATAGCATAATCAAACCCTAGATCGGAGATCAGTCTATATCAGCAAGGGTTTCAGATGTCAATAGTCTTCAGATCTCAGGATATGTAACAACGGTTTTGACAAATCCATCCACTACGTAGTTTGGATCCTTCTTTATAAAGATCAAAGTCCAAGAAGCAATCCACAACTACAGTCATCTACAACATGAGGTGTATGGACAGTTCTCGATAAAGAATGAAGGTGTTCGTTGCCACAAACATAATAACACCTATTGATGAATCTCTACATCATGGCAAGCAACCCCTAGTCAATGTTGCAAGGAACAGATGTTCTAGACAATTATTCTTGAAGGACCTGAAGAGAAGCTTCAAGCAAGGATCATATTCGGAGGAAGCATCAATGCATCTACCTCAACATTAGCCAACATGATCAAGGTGAAGATATTGTCTTCACATATCAAGTAAGTATCTTTTATTCTATAATCAAGTTTTAGTTTATTGACTTCATCAGTGCAAGAAGATCTTTGGATTAGATAAGTTATCAAAAGATTCTTGCAGTAGGATTGACAAAATCCTTATGAAGAAATGAAGTCAGTATATTTAGTTCTCCTTTGAAGTCATGAAGTTCCTATGAATTAAGAAAGGAGACATAAGAAGGTTGCATAAGTATATACTATTTGAAATGCAGTAAAGAAGAAAGAAGAAAATTCTTCATGAGATCTCAGTTATGAGATTTGGGAAAAATGGTGAGAAAATAATCATCATTGATTTTGATATTGATAAGCAAGGTAACAGATGTCCATGAACAAGAAGGTTACCTCAATCAACAGTCTATGTTCTCTATGTCAAATAGAGAAAGGAAAGGTGATGAGTCACATATAAGTGCAGATAAGTAAAGGGAAGGTTGATAAGACAAAACAGTACTATGGAAGAGGAACTGATATTGTCGGAAGGATGGAAGAAGTTGAAGAAAGGATCAGGGAAAGAGGGAGTAATAGATCCCCATTATGAATGAAATGGTGTCCCTCTCACAAGGATCCTATTAGAAGTCCTTATAGATATGATCATAGTAAAATGCATTATGGCATCATGGAAGCAAGAGTTTGTATGAAATCATGAAGAACATAGCTCTTGGGAATCTCGTTGCAAATTGAAGGAAAGGAAGAGTTCATCTAGGTCAAAGGAAATATTTTCCAGATGGGGATGTACTAGATCCTGAAGGATCTCTGATAGAGATTTCAGTGGAGGATCTCCGAGTCGGGGAAGGTAGCAAATGTTTCAGCATAAATTCCTACTCTTGGATCTCATGAAATGGTGGTTCAATGATATGAAGAATGAAGCAGATCAAGGATTGAAAAACCGTTCAATTAAGGATGCCACTGAAAGATACGTAAAGAAAAATAAGGTATATATGATTATAATTGTATTTGTATTTGATATTATGTTCTATGGTTGCAGATAAAATGGATCAAGCATGATCAAGAAGAAAAAGGTCTCCTCCTCTGAAAGGATGCAGAAAGACATAAGTCAGACTAAGATGAAATCAACATAATATGTCCTCATAATGTAGTATGAGGTAGTTGATGACCATTGAAGAACTATGAGATCTCCTGGGAATGAAAGATATGAGGAGGGAAGAGATCGTGAAGTATGCAATCAACATCCAAAAAATCAGGAAGACTTGACCAGGAAATCTCTCGGAAAGATGTGAAGACTCTAATGGAAGTCTGAAAGAATGAGAACCCTTGACAACAAATATCATTGGGAGATGTGTCAACATGTGTGCGGGATGATTGGTACCTACAAGAAGATGTCACTGAAAGAAGGCCATCACCAAAAGGTAATATGTGATTTGTTTTTGGTGTCTGACCTCTTGGAAAAGTCTGGGTATGTGTGCAGGATCAAGGAAAGGAGAGTTGTGAAAGATGTCACAACTATGTACCTTGTGATCCAGACCAATCGCTGTTGTAGGAAAGTGAAGACAGATGAGTTTATGAGGAAAGCCCCAGATATAAAGCCAAGGAGGAAACTTTCCGAAAAAGAAGGAATGACATGACGAAGGAAAGTGATGGATGGCTGAACCCTACATATGAAGAAATTGATGACATCGAATTCTTGAATCGTCAGTCAACTAGAAGACCCTATAAAGCATTGATGATAGAGTCCCTGGGTAAGAGGGAGCTCTGGGAAGTTCCTGTGAGCAAAGGAACTCGAGCAAGTCTTTGAGTAAAGAGAAACTTGGAACTCGTCCCTAGTTGAGAGGGAGAGTTAGACACGACATCCTTGTCTTCAGTTTGGAAGAAAGAATGGAGGATTGTGTAATCATCTAGCATCCAACACTCTTTGAGGATGTGGTAGGGCATCCAAGACAAGAGTGGGCAAGAGGACCGATATTCTTGAGGGTTGGGAACCTAAGATGAGAATAGTCCTAGTAGGGCATACTCGGAGAATATCCGGGTGGATATGACCCTAAGAGAGACAATGATGATGCGTGTATATCATCCATTGGTCTCGCCAACATTGTGTGCTCTGATCTAAGTGAGAGATAGAGCTGTTAGTCAAGGCCTTGCTAAATGGAAACAATGTTGGTTGAAATGATGTTATAACAGATGGATTGCAAATTCGATTCTTCTTATGAGAAATTCTTTAGATTGAAAATGACCAAGTACCATTATGAATAACTCCCTAGTTAAGAGGGAGTGTTGAAGAAAGTGTAACTAGGTTCGGTCTTCATAATGACATGATCTTTGTATTTGATGTAATAAAAGAGAATAAATTATTTTTGTAACTTTGCTGCATGGGTTTCATGAGCAAAAAGTGTCACTAGATAAAACACTTCTTCTTGATGTCTTTAGGATTTATTTTTGTATGTCAAAGAGTCATGTCATGTATAAAAGTCTTCAACAAGTGTAACAACCCTCCAAGACCAAGATCAATGCATCAAAAACAAACACAAGAAGTCTGCAAGCGAAAACAACAAAGGAAGTTCATGTCGGCTCAAAATATGAATTAAATACATAAATAGAAGTAATGTTGGCTTGGGAAAAGAGACACGTCGGTTCACAAGTATATGTCGGCTTGAATATATGCACACAACCACTATAAATACCCTGTTGGTTATCCACAAATGATAAGAACAGATCTCGCTTGGAGGTGAAGCCGCAGTCAAGGATGAAGCCGCAGTCAAGGATGAAGCGCAGTCATGGAGAGGAGCCGCAGTGATAAAGAAGAAGCCGCAGTAGGGTTTGACTGCACCTAGTTTGGGTTTAGGTGCAGTCGCAACCTTGATTAAAGGAGCAATGAATAACGTCATCGCAGTGAAGTAGAGTCTCAACATACCTATGATCTGAAGGAGGTATCTCGCATTCTTTCGTGTGAGTATAGGAGCAGATCCGCTCTACAAGGTTTATCATATTGTTTGGGTACAGTCAGTTTTCGTGTGACATAGCACAACTCTAGCATCTCTGTGGTCTTGGCTTAATAGGAAGGAACTCTAAATGCAGTCACCCACTTGATGATCACTCTATGAATGAAGACACAGTATATAGATGAATCTCGGAGAAGGACACATAGATCAAGGATGGTATTCCTATAGTAGATAGCATACAGTCTCGGTAATGAATGCATTACAATAAGACTCGGATCTATGTGTATTGAGCAGTATTGTAGTCTATGTATATCAAGAAGAAGTTGTACTCTAGTCCCAACATACCAATGATAAAGGAATGATGTAGTCTCAGCATCATAACAGTGACAAGGGTTACATGATGAAGCAGTAATGAGAATCACTGTCTCAACAAATATATAGTGATATATTGCAACAGTCATCATGATGATTACAGTGATATATTGCAACAGTCATCATGATGATTACAGTGATATATTGCAACAGTCATCATGATGATGACTTCAATAAAGAGCTCTTTGATATAATGTAATGACTGTCTCAGTGCATCAATGAAAGCATAGAGATCATAGTGAATGGATCACGTTGATATGAAGCAACAATGAAGATCTCAGTAGTGATGGCTTCAATGGTGTAGCAATGAGGAGGATCTCAGCAACGATGGAAAGGAGGATTGATATCTTGGTCTTGGAGAGGCAAAGTGTGTCAAGGGTCATGGTCTTGGTATTCATCAATGAAATCTCTATAATAATAATTTATGCATGGGTTTTCCTCTCCAAGAGGGAGAGTTTTTGGCCCTGGCAAATAGCCAACCATTTGTGTTCTTGTCTCTTTTGTTTGGTAGCAGTTTGATGAAGTTAACTCACACATGCTAATAATGAAGTAAACAATCAAGATAAGATAAAAATTGCATTAACACTTCACAAATTGTTATCATGTATTGAAGAATCACCCTAAATATGCATGCCCTAGATTCTTCAACATGGTATCAGAGAGATAGGTTCAGCAATCAAAGGAAGGGTAGAAAAGAGACATTCAAGAATAAAGTATCTACAAGACATCAAAACAGCTAAAGATCTACATGGAAAAATCAAACCCTAGATCGGAGATCAGTCTACATCAGCAAGGGTTTCAGATGTCAACAGTCTTCAGATCTCAGGATATGTAACAACAGTGTTAACAAATCCATCCACAACTCAATTTGGATCCTTATAAAGATCAAAGTCCAAGAAGCAGTCCACAACTACAGTCATCTACAACATGAGGTGTATGGACAATTCTCGATAAAGAATGAAGGTGTTCGTTGCCACCAACATAATAACATCTATTGATGAATATCTACATCATGGCAAGCAACCCCTAGTCGATACTGCAAGGAACAAATGTTCAAGACAATTATTCTTGAAGGACCTGAAGAGAAGCTTCAAGCAAAGATCATATCCGGAGGAAGCATCAATGCATCTACCTCAACATCAACCAACATGATCAAGGTGAAGATCTTGTCTTCACATATCAAGTAAGTATCTTTTATTCTATAATCAAGTTTTGGTTTATTGACTTCATTAGTGCAAGAAGATCTATGGATTAGATAAGTTATCAAAAGATTCTTGCAGTGGGATTGACAGAATCCTTATGAAGAAATGAAGTCAGTATATTTAGTTCTCCTTTGAAGTCATGAAGGTCCTATGAATTAAGAAAGGAGACATACGAAGGTCGCATAAGGATATACTATCTGAAATGCAGTAAAAAGGAATGAAGAAATTTCTTCATGAGATCTCAGTTACGAGATCTAGGAAAAATGGTGAGAAAATAATCATCATTGATTTTGATATTGATAAGCAAGGTAGCAGATGTCCATGAGCAATATTGTAGTCTATGTATATCAAGAAGAAGTTGTACTCTAGTCCCAGCATACCAATGATAAAGGAATGAAGTTGTCTCAGCTTCATAACAGTGACAAGGGTTACATGATGAAGCAGTAATGAGAATCACTGTCTCAGCAAATATATAGTGATATATTGCAACAGTCATCATGATGATGACTTCAATAAAGAGCTCATTGACATAATGTAATGACTGTCTCAGTGCATCAATGAAAGCATAGAGATCACAGTGAATGGATCACGTTGATATGAAGCAACATTGAAGATTTCAGTAGTGATGGCTTCAATGGTGCAACAATGAGGAGGACCTTAGCAGTAACGGAAAGGAGGATTGATATCTTAGTCTTGGAGAGGCAAAGTGTGTCAAGGGTCATGGTCATGGTATTCGTGAATGGAATATTTATAAGAAGAATTTACGCATGGGTTTTCCTCTCCAAGAGGGAGAGGTTTTGGCCCTAGCAGATGGCCAACCATTTGTGTTCTTGTCTCTTTTGTTTGGTAGTAGTTCGATGAAGTTAACTCACACATGCTAATAATGAAGTAAACTATCAAGCTAAGATAAAAATTGCATTATCACTTAACAAATTGTTATCATGTATCGGAGAATCACCCTAAATATGCATGCCCTAGATTCTTCAACATCACTGTCTCTGCATCCTTCTCTGACTTTTCGGCAACGGTTGCTGCTCTCTGCAAATCGAACTGCCCAAGGAAATCGAACTCCATAAGTGTCTCTGGTGTGTTCTCCATCTACCCATCCACTTCTTCTTATAATCCTCTGTTGGGACACCAATGACCAAGATTAAATCTTAATCAAGGGCTAGGATCATATCAGAGTCGATCCGTGTGCGTTTCTAGATGATTCACACCTTATCTCAATTAATTCTGATTAATTAACCCCTTTTCCTATGTTTAGACTTAGGAAATAATTAAAAATAGGTTAATAATCTAATTGAGACACTTCTAGATGGAATTTCTAGAAACAATTTTTGGGTTATGAAGAACTCCTATGTTTTACCCTCTCCACAAAGTTTCGAGACTAGAACACCTCCGATGCTACAAAAGCTAACATCATACATGTCTTTGATGGTATTTTTCTTGATGATATTAGGGATCAAGTGATCCTTCACCAAATCTAATACGGTTCACTTTGCATTTACTGTAGGCAATGCAACTGCTGTCTCCACGAGGTACCATAAGTCTAGCATTTCCAAAAGGTTTTGCAGTCTCAACTTCCACAACACATAGTTGGAAGCTTCCTCCAATAAGTGACTCTTTCTCACACTAGTCACTGCCATTGCTACCACTGCTTTGAGAGAAATCTACAATCATTGGATAAAAAATAGGGTTTTATACCCCATAACCCTTCTTAGGTCATTGTGTCAATCATGTGAACAATTCTACTTTGATTATGAATGCTTGAACATACTACTCGTTGCCTCAAAATCTAGTAGGTCTTGTGAGAGGCCTCACGAGACAAGGGTTAGACCAAGATACAACAATGGATTGGAGGCCATTGTCACCTCAACACTTTACCTCATGCTCTTTAGTGGAATTTCACCACAAGAGAGGCTTCTTAGCATAAGTCACCTAAAGGATATTCTAAGTCAATAGCTCAAAGTGACAACTTTAATAGGTTCAAATAGGGCACTCGGGCTAAGAATAAGGCTCAAACCAATGTGATAGGGAAAAGTCTACCCTCTAAAGAATCTACAAGGATGGCTTATAGCCTAGGGTTTGGATGATATGCTACCCAAATGATACACTTAGGCATGTAAGACCAGGTAAAGGCTTGTAAGAAATATATGATCACCAAAAATGGAGCCATAATTCTTCTACAAGCCCTAAGTTGAAGCCTTAATGCTAAATTAGGGTTTCTTAGGGTATAATTACCTAAGGTTTGTCACGTAAGCCTTAAAGAGGTTATTCCAACCAATGTTGCACCACTCATACTCTTATAAGACTTGTTTGGCTATTGACTCGACGACCCATATAAGACTTGTATAAGAATCGACAAAATACAAAAAAATCTTAAAAAAATATGATCTCCAAAAAAATAAATAAATAAAATATGAATTTTGAGTGGGTCCATGGGTCTTATGCGGGTCACATGCAGGTCTTCACAGGTTCAATACGAGTAGACGGGTTCTATGCGGGTTTGGACGAGTACGGTAGAGACCGCGGGTCCTATGCGAGTGACTCGTCTTGCTATAGAACCCATTAAGACTCGCGGGTCTTATAAGATTCGTGCTAAGCTGATTCCAACAATGAAAAATGCAAGATTTGGATGTTGTAAGGTCCAACCAGCAAGAAACATCTCAAAACAAGCCAATGCTAGGTACAAAGATAGATCTCCACAAGGGGAGTGAGGTACAAGAGCTAGGCCAAAATCTTCTAAGAGGCCGAAATAGTCCACAAGTGATGATGAAATAAAGTGTGAGGTGACCTTTTATTTATATGAGGTCTACCTCACATAATTTTAACTAATGAAGCCCCTAAACAAGTTTGATAATGAGTAAACATAAAATAATCCTTGGGTTACAAGCCAACCCACTAGCTCAACATGAAATAATGCCAAAATAGACCCACATGTGTGAGTCATAAGCCTCTAATATGATGATGTCATGCCCTTTTTGGGCTCCAAATGTTAGGTGATGGTGAAGAGAAGGCTGAAGGTGTCTCCAAGCATCATGATCATCCATCATTTGAGGAGTATTCCTCAAATCCAACCTCAAAGAAGCTCCAAGGGTCCCAAATCAAGTTGAGGTGCCCCCACGTCATCTCCATGGGTCTCCAATGGTCAATGTAGTGCCTCCTTTCTCCAACATTAGGGTTCCATCAGGTGCAACAAACCCTCCCTAGTCATCCCATGGAAGACCATCCTCATCTGGGCTTTGAATCATGGCTTGCCCATTAGGTAGTGTCAAGGCCAACCTGGGGGCATGCTGGGTCCAATGGTGCAATCATCAAGAATCCTCTATGCTAGGCAAAAGAAGATCAACATCTCAGGTCTTGGGGGTACTCTGGGATGTGTATCAGTTGTTCATGTAATATCCCCAAATTTCTAAGTATTGAGGAGGCTCACCAATTTTGACTTAATTTTGGCATTAGCATGCATTTTTAGAGGTTCGACCTAGGGTATGGGAAATTTTAAAATTTTGGTGAATATGGGGCCACCCACAAGGAATACACACCCCTTGGAAGAGTACACACTTGGGAGAGAAAGGGAATGGAGGGAAAATTCGGGCTAGTGGAGTTTGGGCCCCACCAAGGGACAATTGAGGCAGCAAGCTTAAATAGGAGGTGAGGGCCATTGTTTGGGGCTTTTTGTCAATATTACATCTGAACTCAACCTTTTGCTTGAGTTGCTCAGCCAAGTGAACAAGTGTTGCTTAGCATAGGGAGATTTCTAGGCGGAGATCTCAACTCTCACTTCAATGGACTTAGAGTGCCATCCTAGGGGAGTCACTTAGCACTTTTGGAGTCATTCCGGAGCAAGGGATAAGGGGTTACTTCCACTTTTGCGCAACACAAGAACGCTGGAGGAAAATTCGTGCCACTTGAGGGGACCATCTGTGGAGCAGTTTCATTGCTGAGAAATTTAGGGTTGCTTTGGGCATCATTTGCAGAAGGTTTGGGGTGATTGGGAGGTCAGGCATTGAGGGAGATTTCTAGGCCAAATATTGGCATTCTAGGGCCTGCGCAGTTTCCAGATAGAGGCACACGTGGAGCATAGGAGTAGCATAATTCGTGGGCTTGGTGGCTGGAGAATTTAAGGGAGAATTTGAGTGGAATTGGTAGGAAAATTTTGGAGAGCTTTTCTAGAGGATTGGAGGGGTAGCAGCAACACATTTCCAGGCAATGCGTTCAACTAGTGTAATTCGAAAATCGCACTTCTTGTGGGTTTTTTAGTGGTGGGGTTTGGGACCAATTCCTTTCTGGGTCTTGTGGGGAAAATTTAGTGGAGGCACCAACTGCATTTTCAGAGGCTTCCGAGCATTGGGGTGGCAGAAAACTCCATTTCTAATTTGTAGCAGTGACAGAGAATGATTGGGTTAGCGCAAAATTTTGTTGGCATCTTCCTTGGAGATAGAACCATCATTCTACCACCTGGGTTTTCCTTAGCTTGCTGTTGCAAGCCCGAGTTCCTTTTCTCCTCATCTACATTGTACTTTTTGTGCCCATATTTTTAATAAAACAAGTAAATTTGGTGCTAATAATTGTGTTACTGGTTATTTGTGGTGTAATTGCAATTTTGTGAGCTGTTTCAAGTTGTATGCTTATGTTATTTACTATTATTTCCATTTACGAATATTACAGTTCAAGTCATCATACTGCCCATCAATCTGATGTAAGTGTGCAACACTGCATCTGCTAAGTCAACTTCTCTGTAGGGCTTGGGTACCTGTGGAGTGGGTGCCTCAAGGCTTGTGCTACTGTGGACCACCTGGAAAGACCAACTTAAACTCAGGTGAAACAACCATTCATTAGCAACTAAGATCATATAAGCATGTAAGTGGACCAAACTTGTACGTTAAGATCATTTTAATACCTCAAACTGGGATCACCTTCCAATATCTAACTAGACCAATTCCCGTAAAGGTGTTGCCTACCTTGGTGGGGGTGGTTGTCAACCCTATTAGGTGCTTCCAACCCCCAAATGGAGGTGGCATTTCCAAAGTCAATCGTTCAATCGATAGGTGTTGGTGTAATTGAGTGGCAATGGAGGGGAATGACTTCATGGCCAAGTGCCATCGTTAGGGGACCAACAGATGGGAGTCCACATCCTGAGCGTATAGATGTAATGGAGGCAGTAATTATGGATGCATGAGTCACCTTGCTCGACTTGTTTTTTCCACCCCTCTAGTGTGCCTTTTACTTCTTCATAATAATGCTTTTTAGTTTAGGTGTAGAACTAAAGGGTTAGAGCTTGATTTTTGTGATATAGCATTTAATTTACCCCTTAAGATGATGTAGTTTAGTGCTCATCAAGGTTGGACATGCAAGGGTCCTTTTTGATGAGGTGGAACATCAAGTGCTCATGAATCGGGTGATGGCTAATGAGAAGGGTAGATCTCATGCTACGTTTTTTCCCATGCGCTAACTTATATCCTGGCCATTTTTTTCATTTTGATTTTGTTTTTCTTTCATTGTGGCCATATTATGCTTTTCCATTCTTCTAGCTACATCAACCTCCAAAGAAACATTTTTCGACCCTACTCAAGGATGTGAATAAGAGGGTACCAAATCCCAATGAAGCAATGACAAGTTAGACACGAAGAAAGGCGATGGTATATCAAGTGATTATATTTTGACATGGAAAGTGATAAGTATGGTGTAAGAGAGAATGCACACACTACTTTGATCCAAGTTTTCCAAGTAGTGCCTCTCCTATAATTCCGAAGGCCTTTAGGGAGTGTTAGTTTTTGTAGCATCGAATGTGTTCTAGCCACGAAATTTGGTGGAGAGGCTATAATACATGAGATCTCCAAAACTCATAAATTGTTTCTGGAAATTCCACATAGAAATTACTTAATTAGATTATTAACCCATTTTTTAATGTTTCTTAAGTCCAAACTTAGGAAAACTGGTTAATTAATCAGAATTAATTAAGTCAAGGTGAGAATAGTGTAGAAACTCACATGGATCGACTTTAAGATGATCCTAGCCCTTGATTAAGATAATATTGGCCTTTGGAGTCCCAATAGGGGATTATAAGAAGTCAATGGGCACTTGGAGAAGAGTTGAGACACACCAATAGTTCGATTTCCTTGGCAGATCGATTTCCAGAGAGCAACATTAGTTTCTGGAGAGCCAAAAATCGAAGCAGAGTCAGTGAGAGGCAGAGACAGTGATTCAGAGGATTTTTTTCTAGATCCAGAGAGGCAACAACAAGGAGGCCAAGTTATTCCTAATGAGGCGGTGCAGAGGACTGCGTAGTTGCTTTAGAAGAGCAACTTGATTTGGTTGGAGGAAAATTCATTTTCAGTTCTAGAGGCCGGGTAGAGGGTCCAGAGTGCTAGAGAAGCGATTTCCTTGGCAGAGACAAGCAGAACGACTTCATCAGAAGTAGTTTTGGGCTAGACGTCATAGGGCCAACGTAAGCACTACGCAGAGGCCAGCGTGAGGGTTCTAGGAGGACAAGTTTCTGAAGGAAAGTTGTGCCGGGGTTGGTTGTGTAAGAAGAGTAATTCCCTTAAATAATTTTGGCCAGATTTTCTTGCTGTTTGGATTCCCAATTGGGCATCCATAGATTGTTCTCAGATTTCGCTGCTGCATAATAATAAAAACCCTCAGGCCTCAGCTGCTGCACCAGTTTATCGCATTGGGTTTTCCGGGGACAATTGTCCAAAAATAACGGTGTCATTTTTGTGTGTGTGTGTGTGCTAGTATTTTCTCAGATTCCAATGCTATTTATTTCCGCAGTTTTATTTGTGAAGGTTGTAGTGTGATTAATTTGGTATTTTCCGTAGAAAATAAATTGTTAGATTAATTAACAATTAGAAGAATTAATTCCAATTGCTGCAGTAGGATTTCAGTTTTGAATTTTTCACATGGTATCAGAGCGTAAGTGATCAGCCGGGAAGCTCAAAAGCGAAGGAGAAAATTTTGTTGCTCAGAAGGAGCAGAAGGATGAACTTTTCAGAGGCAGCACAGTACCTAGATAGGCAGGCGGAATTGCTGGGGAAACAGTTCGATATTTATTTGCAGGGTTGCAGAAAAGTCGAGTTGCTCGGGTTAGTGATTCCAACAGTCAGAGGGAGCAACAACAACTCAGATTTTCGCTGAGAAGATTCCTTGGTTGGATTTAGAGGGTTTTGCAGCAGCAAAATCAGTGTCGGGTGGAAGAGAAAAGCACACATAATAGAGGGAAAATTTCTCTCAACGAACTTAGAGTCTCAGAGGTTCGATTTTTCTAGGAAGATTGGCAGTAGCAGCTAGCAGATCTGTGCATTCCAGGAGGGAGTGCGAATAGCAGAGTAACAACCAAACAACGAGAAAGAGGGAGTTTTGACTTGATCAGAGATGGCCACAACAGGGCTTAAAGATCAGGATAGGTTGGATGAAGCTTCCAACTATGTCATTTGGAAGGCTAGGATGTCCTTCCTTCTAGATGAATATGGCCTAAAAGCTTACATAGATAATGTGGTGTAATTCTCCAAGATGCAGATAAATTCAAAGACTACAGAAAGGAGATGGCAAGGGCGAAGCAGTTGATCTTGGATCATGTCCGAGGTCATATAGTCTCACACATAGCTGGCAAAGGTACTGCCAAAGAGATGTGGGATGCTCTCTCCACTCTATATCAGGGTACTTTCGAGCAATAGAAGATGTTCCTAGAAGAAAGTTGAGATGCATTAGGATGCAGAAGGGGGAAGGCATAGATCCCTTCCTCACCAGGATTCAGGAGGTTTGAGGCCATCTTGCAGCACTTGGGGTAGCGCCTTAACCATCAAGGCTAGTGAGGTTGGCACTGAATAGTGTCTTGGAGGATTGGAAAGTCTTCATCCAAAGTATGTTGGGCAAAGACACACTACCAGGATGGGATAAAATGTGGGCTAACTTGCAGCAGCAGGAGTTGAGGCGGGCTCTGTTAAAGAGCTCCATTAGTAGTAGTAGTAGCAACGGATTGAAGGGGGTGAAGGAAGAGGAGAATGCGACCCTCACATCAAAGGGTCCCAATCAAGGGCAGGAGGAGCAGAAGAAGAAGGACCTATCTAAGGTCAAGTGCTTCGCATGTGGCAAGTTTGGCCACTATAGTACCTAGTGTCCTCTCAAGAAGGACAACAGGAGAAGCAGGACCAGGCGGCAGAACATGCTGATATAGATAGATTGTCCTCTAGCTTGGAGGAAGGCTTCATGATGATGCAACCATACTTCTAGAAGTGAGGTGGGGCAACTTGGAGCTGTTGCCCCAGAGAGCTACAGAGATGGGCAAGATCCTTGAGGTGTCCTCCTCATGGATCATTACCTGGCTACAAGGGCGCACAATATTCAGTAGTAAGATGGATTAGTGACATTGATGCAGTTAGAGACTGAGTGAGTTGCAGACTAGTAGCAGTCAGATGTTGAGGAGCATAGTGCAGTGTTGACAACAGAGCAGGTGGCTCAATGCAGAGTTGGTAGCATACTAGCAACATAGATTCTTCAGTGATAGTGCAGTAGCTAGTAGTAGTCAGATATGTTGATTTGGGGTAGCATCGGATGTGCTCTAGCCACGAAAATTGGTGGAGAGGCTAAAGCACATGATTTCTCCAATACCCAGAAATGGTTTGGGCAGAATCTAACCATTTTGGGAGATATTAAAATAATTGATATTTTTAATGAAGTCCCTAAGTCTAAACTTATTAGGGAAAATAAAATATTAATGTGAATTAATATAAAACTGAGCTAGAATGGTCCAAAGGTCATGGATCAAGCCAGATGTAATCTTCGCTGTTGATTAGGGACTTAATCTTGGTTGTTGAATTGTCAACGAAAAAAGTATAAGAAGAGGCTTGAGGGTCACTTGGAGTACACATCGAGTTGATCAAGAATTCGATTTTCTGAGGCAGGGTTTGCTGAGGAAATTGAAGGAGTGATCAAAGTTGCAGTTGAGGGGCAGTGAATGTAGTAGTAGAGAGGCAAAGATTGTACTGGGAGCATCATCGCAGAAGCCAAGAGAGGGCTGACGCAGAGCCAGCTAGAGGTCACACAGAAGTAGCCAGAGGCCACGCAGAGGCAGCCAGGAGCTGCGTAGAGCCCGAGGAGGGCCAGTGTAAAAACCTTCTCAAAATAAATTGTCAACAAAATTGACAATTGCAGTAGCCATTAATGTAAATACCAGCACAAAGTAAATTATTAAATTCTACACAATTGACATTTACAGCAACCATTAATTTTTTTACATAATTTACACAATTACAGTCAAGAATTTACACAATTACAGTATATGCATAATTCATCAATTTAATTCACATTTTCATACCTAGTTCCCTGGTTTGATGTCAATTCCTCGCTGATGTAGCTCCAATTACTTCCGATACCAAATGATTAAATCCTCCCAGCCAAGCTGAGCACGACCTTGTTACTCAGCTCAAAAATGCTTCTTAATCAGAGTATATTAGTCCCCCGTGCCCAAAAGCCTTAAGAATAATTGCTCGGTGACTTCTTGCTCAGTCTTGAAATTTTGACTCAGATACTCCCTTTAGAATTCAATCTCCCACTCTAAATATCCTTTTCCTTTCCTCAACCGATCCCCCTTCTACCTCAGGGTGTTTGGAATAAATACTCTTCGTAGGCGGTCACCGCCTTCTTCCACCGCCTTCATTTATATTTTATTCGACCTTATTTGATAGGTAAGGCTTTCATATGTAATGTGAGATGGGATGTGTTTTTAGTTTGATATGATTGACGTAGTTACATTTAAATGATTTTTTTGACTTTTATAAAGTTTAATTTATAATAATAAAATCAATATATATATATATATATATATATATATATATATATATATATATATATCAAATTTTGTTATATTAATTTAAAACTTTAACTTATATATATATTAACAATACTATGACTTATAACTCAACTCTATAATGAGTAACATTTACATTAGAAGGATTGAATTTGTAAATTTTATTTAACAACCTGACAAGTACAAAGTATTTAATATGTATATTTGAGTGTAGAATCTCTTTTCTCAATAATTTAGTATTTAGTCCCTTTTCATTTAATTAAATATTTTTCCTACTAAGTATACTAGTGCGAGGCATGCGATGTGTGCATATGTAGCTATCATATGCATACATCGTATGTATGCTAATACTCTTTTGCTTATAGATCGAAATGGGTCATTACAGCCAACGTGGAAGACACAAAGGTTCCAGAGGCTGACGCTGGGCCAGAGAGGCTGATGCTGGGCTAGAGAAGTTGAGGCTAGGCTGACGCTGGGCCAGAGAGGCTGACACAGGCCCTAGAGGCTGAATCTGGGAATTTCGTGGGGTAGATTGGCGCTGATATCTGTCTCCAACTGAGAGGTACTACTGCCGAGGGCATTCTCTATTGGGTGATCCATTTCTGGGACCCAAATTGTATTCTGAAACTGCTTAATAATAAAACCGTCAGATAACTACACTGGTTTTCCTGCATTGGGTTTTTCTAGGGACATTAATCCAAAAATAACAGTGTCACTTGTGTGCTTGTTTTTCCTTCAGTTGATGATCTGTATGTGTTGAGACTGTACTTGTATTTATTTTCAGTATTTACATGGTAAATAACTTGTTAATTAACAGAACAAGTAGGAAGAAATAAATCAAAAAGTACAGGAAGGATTTCTAACAGTTAGACTTAGAAATTCCAACAAGATACTCAAGTAACAAATGCATTATACTGATCACAGAGGATTCAATATTTAGGATGCTTCTCAGTTGTAGATGTTGCAGTTGCAACAACAACATATGAGAGGGAGTTGCAGTGCATATGTAGTGTTGGCACCAGTGTGGCAGTGTTAGCAGCAACACAAATGCAACATCAAAGTTGCGCAGTGGTTGGTGGGTAGTATGGCCAGACATCAACAACATGACAGGAGATGATACAGAGATAGGGTATTGTGGCAGGATGTGCAACACTTGAGAGAACACAGTCCTTGCTAAGAGGGAGTGTTAATTTCTGTAGCATCGGATGTGTTCTAGCCACGAAATTTGGTGGAGAGGCTAGAATACATGAGATCTCCAAAACCTAGAAATCATTTCTTTAAATTCCACCTAGAAATGACCTAGTTAGATTATTAACCCATTTTTTAATGTTTCCTAAGTCTAAACTTAGGAAAATTTGTTAATTAATCAGATTCAATTAAGTCAAGGTGAGAATAGTCTAGAAACTCACACGGATCAACTTCAAGATGATCCTAGCCCTTGATTAAGATATAATCTTAGCCGTTGGAGTCCCAACATAGGATTGTAACAAGTCAATGAGCACTTGGAGAAGACACGCCAACAGTTCGATTTCCTTGGCAGATCAATTTCTAGGGAGCAGCAGTGGTTGCTGGAGAGCCAGAAATTGAAGAAGAGTCAGTGATCCAGAGGAAGTTTTTCCAGATCCAGAGAGGCAACAACAAGGAAGCCGAGTTATTCCTAGTGAGGCAGCGCAGAGGACTGCGTAGTTGCTTTAGAAGAGCAACTCGATTTGGCTGGAGGAAAATTTGTTTTCAGTTCCAGAGGTCAGGCAGAGGGTCCAGAGTGTCGGAGAAGCGATTTCCTTAGCAGAGACAGGCATAATGAATTCATCAGAGGCAGTTCCGAGCTAGATGTCATAGGGCTAGTGTAAGCACTACGCAGAGGCTAGTGTGAGGGTTCCAAGAGGACGAGTTTTTGTAGGAAAGTTGTGCGGGGGTTGCTTGTGGAAGAAGAGTAATTCCCTTAAATAATTTTGGCCAGATTTTCTTACTGTTTGATTGCTAATTGGGAATCCATGGATTGTACTCAGATTTCACTACTGCATAATAATAAAAACTCTCAGCTACTGCACCGGTTTTCCCGCATTGGGTTTTTCTGGGGACAATTGTCCAAAAATAATGGTGTCATTTTTATTTGTGTGTGTGCTAGTATTTCCTGAGATTCGAACGCTATTTATTTCTGCAATTTTATTTGTGAAGGTTGTAGTGTGATTAATTTGGTATTTGTTGTAGCTAATAAATCGTTAGATTAATTAACAATTAGAAGAATTAATTCCAGTTGTTGCAATATGATTTTAGTTTTGTAATTTTCACAGGGAGGTGCCACTCGACTAGGGCTAAGGATTAGGTGAGAGAACATATTTACAGTCAAGATTGGTTAAACTTCCAAATCACCCCTTTATCCATACTAAATGCCCAAAACATCAAGTATAAGCACCCAATTGCAAAATGATAAAGTACTTGTTGAGTAGCAACCTCCCTTCATTCAAGAGGAATGCCAGATGGTGAGAGGTGTATGGCTGATGCAAATTGTGGAGACATATGGCATATTATCTTCAAGAAGTAAATGTTAAGGGTTGCTGGCTGGTTGGTTGTCAAATGCAGGAGAAAAGTTTTTTCCTATGGGATTACCCATTTTGGTGGGTAACATTTGACTCCAACTCGGGGACATGATCTCACCATAGAGCACATGATCTGCATGCTCAAGCGAAGAGTTCATGAGAACTCCAACAATCCTTGGGCTTGTAGACTTGTTATCTACACACTCAAATCAACTTGTTCAGAAGCATGTGCACTGGGTGTTGGTTATAACCCTTGTTTTATATGACATAATAAAATTTGTACAAAAAATAAAATCTATCTAAATGCAATCTATTTTATAATGAAACACGACAATATGAGGAATGCAATAGTTAGGATGCTCACACAATATGCAATGCAACCAACTACATTAAACATGATTAGTTTGCATCAAACAAAGTGAGGTGGTTCCTTCCTTTCGGTGAAGACAAGATTTCACCATCAAGTTTAGCTGTGGTAATACTGCTAGTTTATTTTCAACATTGCCTTCATATTTAATGACCTACAAAGTGTTTGAACCAATGGTTACCTGCAAAGTGTTTGACAATGTTGATTTGTGGTAGCATCGTATGTGCTCTAGCCATGAAAATTGGTGGAGAGGTTAAGGCACATAAGATCTCCAAGACCCAGAAATGGTTTGGAGAAATTCCACCCGGTTGGAGAGATATTAAAATAATTAATATTTTTAATGGGGTTCCTAAGTCTAAACTTAAGAAAATTAAAATATTAATGCGCATTAATATAAAATTGGGTGAGAATGTTCTAAATGACATGGATCAAGCCAAATCTAATCTTCGCTATTGATTAGAGACTTAATCTCGGTCGTTGAAGACTCAACAATAAAAGTATAAGAGGAGGTTTGAGGGTCAGTTGGAGATACACCAAGATGGATTAGTTAGTTCGATTTTCTAGAGCGGGGCTTGTTGAGAAAATTCGAACAAGTAATCTGTTGCAGCGAGGGGCAGTGAGTACATTGCAGAGAGACAAAGATAGTGCCTGAGGGTCAGCGTAGTGACTGAAGAGGCTGATGTAGAGGTAGCTAGAGCTATGCAGAGGCAGCAGGAGCCACGTAGAGGCAGCTAGAGACTGCGCAGAGGCTGAGGGGCCTGCATGGGTGACACAGAAGGCCAGAGAGCTGATGCAGAGCCTAGGAGAAGCACCAGAAGGATTTTCGTGGGGCAGACTAGCGTTGAGAGGTTGAATATCTGTCTCCGAGAAGAGGTATTACTGCCGTGTAACAATCTCTATGGGGTGAGCCATTTCTGACACCCTAGTTGTACTCAAGAATCTGCATAATAATAAAACCCTCAGAAATGCTGCATCGATTTTCCCGCATTATGTTTTTTTGGGGACGATTGTCCAAAAATAATGGTGTCCCTTGTGTGTTTGTCTCAGTATTTTAGTTGTTGATCTGTATATGAGTTAAAGTTGCATTTGTGTTTATTTCAGTATTCATATTTATAAATAACTTAATGTAATAAACAAGTAGGAGAAGTAAACCAGATAATGCAGTAGGGGTTTCTAACGTGTCAGACTTAGAAATTTCAACATGGCATCAGAGCATTGCAGATCACAGGAGGACTGTAGGCACCAGCGATATCGGAAATTTGCAGTAGTAGTAGTTGTTGCGAGAGACAGAGCTGCTCCTAAGTAGAAGACAATAGAGAAGGAGTGACGCAGAGAGTCCGTGTCATCATTTCGAGCCAGAGAGTGGGCCAGTGCAGAGGCGGAGAAAGGCAAAAGAGGCTCACGAAGAGCTATGTCATCCTACTCAACCAGGTAGGCTTGACGCAATTGGCTAGAGGAGTGATTTAGCCTTTGCCGAGATTGCGTAGAGTTGGAAGGCTCAGTTTCTTCAGTTGTCGAGACCTAGGGAGCTGTGGGCAGATTGTGGATTGGGAAGATGGTGGGGTGTTGTTTCTGTCGAAGCAGAACAGTACCTAACGGGATAGAACCAAGGTAGAGGGAGTCGCTACCTTGATGGATTTCTAGCCAAGAAATCCAGATCGGAGTTGTAGTTGCAAAGAGGATTGGAGAGGAGCGGTTCGACATTTGGCAGGAAGATTTCCAGCAAGGAAATTAGGACTTAGAGGGAGATCTCCAGGAGGAAAGTCGAAACTCAGAGGGAGTCCAGAAGAGGAGCAAAGACGACAGTGAACGGATTAAGGGATCAGGACAGGTTGGACGGGGCTTCCAATTTTATCATCTGGAAGGCTAGGATCCTGGCAGTCCTGGATAGACATCGCATCAAGGGCTTTGCCTTGAGAACTGTGGCTATCCCAGTCAACCCAACTAATAATAAGAAGTATGCAGATGCAATGGCGAGGGCAAAGTGCATAATCCTTGATGGGGTCAAGGATCATGTCATACTTCATATTGTTGAAAAGAACACAGCAAAGGAGATGTGGGATACGTTGACGACATTGTATCAGGGCACTTTTGTGCAGTGGAAGATGCTATTGGGAAATTTGTTGTGGTCGTATAAGATGCAGTAGGGGGAGCAGATAGATCTATACCTCCTCAGATTGCAGTAGATTCGTGACCAACTTACTTCCATAGGGGCCACACCGGATCAGGAGTTCATGGTGAGGACCGCCCTGAATGCAGTCTTCGAGGAGTGGGAGACATTTGTCCAAAGAGCATTTTGGGCAGAGCTAATCTTCCGGGATGGGAAGAGATATGGGCAGCGCTTCGCTAAGAAGAGATCAGACAGTTGACCAAAGTGCGGAGTAGTGGAAAGGGAAGTCAAATCAAGAAAGAGGAGGAGGAGGATGTGGCTCTAGCATCCGCGGGACAGCAGGGGAAGAGGAAGAAGAAGGATATCTCCAAGGTGAAGCGCTTCCATTGTGGGGATTTGGGTCATTATGCATTCCAGTGTCCTAGGAAAAAGAACAAGGGAGAGACTTCTGACTCCAAGGCAACTCTGGCTAAGGCTGAGAAAGAAGTAGAGACCGATGACGATTGTGCCATGAGTGCTCATGCACCTCTAGAGAAGAGATTGGGTGACATCAAGCTGTAGTCAGGAGGACTCTAGAAGATGAGGGGCAGGATCCTTGAGGTGCCCAAACTCTTGGATCATATTCGGCTACAAGAGCCCTTAACAACAGTAGCGGGATGACGGATGTCAGGTAGAAGCAAGATGCAATGGAGCGACAAGGTAGTGCTAGAGTGTAGAGGTCTGTAGTAGCGTAGTGGGGGTTGATACAGTGCGAGAGGCACAGAGGTGTTTGTAACAATGTGAGAGGCACAAAGGTGTTTGCAGCAGTGCTAGAGGCACAAAGGTGTTTGCAGCAACGCAGAGGTAGCAGAGGGAGCAAAGGATAACAACAAAGGTAGCTTCAGAATCAGGAGGCTTTCGGACTGGAAAGGATGTCAGTAGTTGGGTAGATCAGTTACTTCTCGGTAATTGAGTTGCAGTGCAACAGTTAGCAGTCGTAGTGCAATAGGCAGCGTGTTGCAGCATGTTGAGAGCGAGCTGCAGTACAGATGTAGCAGTGGCAGTGGCAGTGGTAGGGTCATGGGCAGTAGTACAGGAAGCAACAGTGCAATGGATGTTGGGCAGCAAGCCAAGCATCAACATAGGTACCGGCGTGGAAGGTTCAGTGTGATGTTCAGTGGTGGAGCATTACTAGAGCACATTCCTCACTAAGAGGGAGTGTTGATTTGTGGTAGCATCGGATGTGCTCTATCCATGAAAATTGGTGGAGAGGCTAACGCACATAAGATCTCCAAGACCTAGAAATGGTTTGGGGAAATTCCACTCGGTTGGAGAGATATTAAAATAATTAATATTTTTAATGGGGTTCCTAAGTCTAAACTTAGGAAAATTAAAATATTAATGGGTATTAATATAAAACTGGGTGAGAATGTTCTAAATGACTTGGATCAAGCCAAATCTAATCTTAGTCGTTGATTAGAGAGTTAATCTCGGCCGTTGAAGACTCAACAAGAAAAGTATAAGAGGAGGCTTGAGGGTCAATTGGAGATACACCAAGATTGATCAGTCAGTTCGATTTTCTGGAGAGAGGCTTGTTGAGAAAATTCGAACCAGTGATTTGTTGCAGCGAGGGGCAGTGAGTACATAGCAGAGAGACAAAGATAGTGCCTGAGGGTCAGCGCAGTGACTGAAGAGGCTGACGCAGAGGCAGCAGGAGCCATGTAGAGGCAGCTAGAGACTGCGCAGAGGTTGAGGGGCTTGCATGGGTGACATAGAAGGCCATAGAGCTGACGCAGTGCCTAGGAAAAGCACCAGAAGGATTTCCGTGGGGCAGACTAGAGCTGAGAAGCTGAATATCCGTCTCCATGAAGAGGTATTATTGCCGTGTAACAATCTCTGTTGGGTGAGCCATTTCGGCACCCTAGTTGTACTCAAGAAATCTGCATAATAGTAAAACCCTCAGAACTGCTACACCGATTTTCCCTCATTGGGTTTTTTTGGGTACGATTGTCGAAAAATAATGGTGTCCCTTGTGTGTTTGTTTCAGTATTTCAGTTGATGATCTGTATATGAGTTAAGGTTGCATTTGTGTTTATTTCAGTATTTATATTTATAAATAACTTGTTAATGGAATAAACAAGTAGGAGAAATAAACCAAATAATGCAGTAGGGGTTTCTAATGTGTTAGACTTAGAAATTTCAACAGACAAAATGTTTGAATGGTAGAAAATCAAGAAATTACAAGTCAATTACAGTAAGGGACATTACATTGTGCCTTGGGATACATGAAATGACTCAAAAACACAATTTAAAGTAATAACATGCATCATGGTATGTGGAAGGCACCCCAAAAGGTGAATTATAGCCACATATACAACACCACCTCCAAATATGTGAAGTCAAGCATAGAACATGCCTCAAAAGACGTGAGCACGATAACACATCAAGGAAAATGCAAACATGTAGATATTCATCTCTTCCAAGCTTGATGATGCTTAAGATTATGTTTGGCTAAGAAGAATGGGTCAAAAATGCAAAATGAAATTTTCATTTTCAAGAGGTAATAACCATAATACCACATTTCCATATGAGTGGAGTTGCTAGGTGAGTCTTCAAACACCTTGAATTTTGTTGGATTTCTCCTCACCACTACAAATAGTAAATCACCTAAAATCTCTCATAAGAGGGCTTTGTTATTTCAAGGAGTCACTTGATGATAATGAAATCTTCAAAGAAATGCCCTAATAAAGTCATTGTAGCCAATCTATTGAATTTTGAGCACTGAACTTTGTTTTTGGAGATTGTGCCAATTTGTTACCTTCTAGACTTGCACTCTTGAGCACTGAACTTTGTTTTTGGAGATTGTGCCAATTTGTTACCCTCTAGACTTGCACTCAAAGATATTCAAGTCCTTGATCGTAGTGCAACCCTAGAGGCATTAAGGAAGGTTGCCCACTATCACCACAACAACTCTCTCTAACTTTAGGCTATTTCGTTTTTGACATGAGGGGGAAAGCTTGAAAAATAAGTTTACAATATTCTTTAGAAATAAAGAGATGGTGAACTGCTAAGACTAGGGTCTATATAATTGGGTAATGGAATCCAAATAACAAAGCAAGTGGCTTTGAATATTACGGAGAACACATAATTAAACCATTCATTGATGTGCCATAATTAGTCAAAAATAGACTTAGATTATGCAAGAATAAGTGAGAGCTCTTAAACAAGATGCACCATTATAACCATGAAATTGCAGAAAAGTAATAACATCCAACCATGAACTATTAAAGGAGAACCATATACCAAACCATAGATGAAGTAGACAAAGTTGGACAACCTTTTTATTGAATGAACAACCAGCAATACACCATTTCTTCAAATCTGATTTGCAAAAGATCAATAGAACCATTATGTGTCCTATTGCCGCAAAATCTAGCCATCCTTGGAGAGGGGCATCCTACAAGGCGAACACTTGATCAAGTGACAACAATGGGGTGATGGCCCACTGTCACCATGGCCAAAACTCCCTGCGCTTTATGGATTTTCACCGATGGGAGGAGCCCCAATATGTGAGAAGGTCACTTAATGGATATTTTAGGTTAGAGAACAAGGTGACACAATGAGGATTTCTACAAGAAGGGCACGATTTTAGGTTCAAGGGTCCAATAAATGACTATTCACTTTCTTGATATAGGCCTATAAGATGAGGCACAAGATCTAAGGTTTGATTGATGAGGTGGGTGCTAGTGTAACTAGAGATCAGGGCTTGGAGAAAATGTAATGTTCCAAAAAGGAAATAATAGTGATAAACAAAGTAAAATACCATACAACACCGAAATATTTAAACAACAATCAAACACCCACAAATTACACCGAAACTGCACCAAAATTCAGCCATTTATTATATATGGAGAAGAGTACAATGCATGAAATGTATGCACATGGGCTTTCCAAAGCAAGCTAAACAATCATAGGTGAGAAAAATGCTACCCGGATGCAGAGGAAAGGCTTCTCCTCAATGTTTTGCGCTGGCCCTGGAAATTCTGCAACTGTTCGCTGAAAGAAACCCCTGTTTGAGCCTCCAAAGTGCTCACAAAATTTCGCCAAATTAACCTTGAGCTCTCTACCAAAAACTCAGAAAAACCCAGAAACGGTTTGGCCTATCTCCAAGCCAAAGTCGAACCCACAAAATGGTGCAAATTCCTCTGCTAACTAGCAATTAGCCCCGCTATAAGAATTAGGATCTCAGGTCTGATAATCACCCGAAAAATTCTGTAAAATTAGCCATAGACTCCTCTCAATAAACCCACAAAAACCCAGAAAAGGGTTTTCGCTGAATCCACCAATCCCTGGTGACCCCCAATAAGTGCAAATTGCCCAATTTGGCCAGAAAACGCCCCACAAAACTAATATTGTTGAATTAAGCCCAAATCCACCACTGGAAATCTCTCCCAACTTTGGCTAAATTCTCCCCTGAGGAATACCTCCAATCTCCGACCTTTATCTCTCCTCAACCTCTGTTCCTCCAACCCCTGTGCACTTCCAGAAATGTAGAATTTCGGCTCCAAAAATTCTCTCAACTCAACCCTGCTAATCACCACAAAATCTCTGGCTAAATTAGGGGAAAACCCTGCAAATCCTTTGGTGTTCTACTTCTTTGTAATTGATCTCCCCACAAGCAATTTGAACCACTTCTACACCTTGGAAGAAAAACATACCAGCTGAAATAACTTGCAAATATGCCCAATGGAAACTCTGAATTGAGCTCCCCAAATTGCCTCACTAGGGAGACACTCAAAGTTCTCCGAAATGAGGGTGGAATTCCTGCTCGGAAATTCCTTGTGCTGAACAACACGGTTGTCTTGGCTAAGCAACTCAAGAGAACAAACATACCAAATGGAGGCCTCCAAGCTCTATTTATAATTCCTAGTACTCTCCCTTGGTGGTCCCCACCTTCCACTAATAAAATATTACTTTTCCGCCATTCTTCATTAAAATAATAATTTCCACTTTTCTTCCACAAAATAATATTTTCTCCTTTTTATTTAATATCACCAAAAATTGATAATACTCCCTAGTGAATTTTTCACTCACAAAAATTGAGAACATTACAAAAAAGGTTTCCAACAATGTAAGATAACGAGTCCAAGGCTCATGAAACCTTCAAAGAAGCTCCTAAGTTGAAGTAAACTAGACTATGGTGCCCCCTTGGCGCAAACAACTAGGGCAAGGAAATTTATGAACTGGATGGATGCCCACCAAAAGGATAATTTTTGTGGAAAATGCAATCCCCTTGATGATTAGGCTCTCCATTCCCACAAACTCTCCGTGATTAGGGATTCATACAACGCCCTAGTTAGATCACTTGGCCTTGAAGGTGCCGAATTAAGAAAGAGAAATTATGGATTAAAAGTTAGTTTGATCACCAACCAAATGGACCAGTCCCTTATCCCTTGGGAGTATGGAGTCCATGATGCTTCAAATTAGCCAAATAGTCTCTAAGGAGCTCAAAATTTTGATGCCCTAGCAGCAAAATTCTAACAATTACCTATGCAATGGAAGATGGATTTTTCATGGGAGAGCTACCAAGAGTTCACCACTAAGGACATTCATTCACATGTTATGTATGAGTAATGCATGCAATAGATCATCTAGATTGGCCTTCAATAGATCTTCAACAAGTTAGGGCACACTTGCAATAACTAGAACCAAAATATTCCATACATTAGACATGAAAAAGATAGATATTCAACATTTAGATACACTTACAAGACAACATGCAAAGTGTTGTAGCTAAATCTTGCACGATGCAACACAAGTGCAGCGGGAGGCAAGGAAAGCTCCCTAGAGACAGCCTCTAGGTTGATTGTAGACCAGTGCCTAGGACATCTTAAATAGAGGAGTGCTTGTAAGGTTATATGTGAGGGGGTTGCAACACTCCAATTGTCACGTAAAACAAAAAAGGAAATAGGAGGGGCTTGGTTCAATAAGCCTTCAATGAGGTAGATTCAGGCCAACTCATGGATCCAAATGTTGGGGGAATATTTGGGCAATCTCAAAGAGAAATGACTTCTCCTTCTGGTGGCTGACACACAACAATGAGACAACTTAAAATTGAAGTTGTAGTGATGGTGGAGAGGAGGAAAGGAAGGAGGGAAATATATGCATAGGGCTGTAACAAACAGAATCCTAGGCAACAATGTTCCAGCAGAAAGTGGAATTTGATGGATAGGGCTGTAAGCAACACAGAATCCTAAACCATGGTTTTCCGATGAAATGATAGAAATAGAGGAGTGCAAAAGAAGGTTTCAAGCTAAACATGACATGGGTATCATTCTCTGCCAACAACTAAAGTAAATTTGAGCTACCCCAGGTACTGTTCTCTATTTAGCAGCTAAGATAAATCCACAAATCAGCAAGAAACCAATAACCTCATTACACTATTTCAGGAATGGGAAAACACAAATGAAGTGAGATTTACCAAGAGGAAATGCACTGCACATTAATCATGCTTGGAATCAACAGGGAAACACCATTTATCTCAAAGGGTCCAATAACTAGTCCACACACTCAACAATGATATCAGTGCAGCCCCCATGAACAAGCAAATTAGAACCAAAATGGCATCACGGAGTTCAGCCCTCCTAGGTGAGAAATTCCGGAACCTCTATATAATATTGCTTCCCCCTATTTATAAAAGGAGGGGGAGCTGGAATTATAGTTTACAAAATATCTGAGCCCAAGCCCCAACTTTCATGCTAGACTAGCTGTCTTGGTCAGTCTAAGGCTCTGCTACCCCAAAAAGATTACAATCATGGATCGAATCCCTTCTTGGAAATAGACAGAAATTAATGGACGGAGAAAGAAAATGGGGATATGAAGGAGGAGGTGTCCCCTTGCTGTTCCAATGGAGGCCCCTGATCAAGCTACATCCCTGCTATGATGCATTCCACTTGCTGCTTGGTCGGTTTTTGTCAATTTTGCCTTAATTGCCTGAGTGACTTGTTCGGTGGAATAGGGAGCGGAGTGGGAAAGGTGTGTGCCCAAGTGGTCATTTTCTGTGTAGAGGGAGTGGAGCACCATGCTGTGCCATTAAGTTTTCCTGAGCCCCCCCCATACTGCTCTACAGCTGCACCATGCTCCATTAACTATTACAGTTGTCAGCCCATCTGCCCATTTAAAGCTCTGTCCTGCACTATCGGTGCCTTGCTGTAGTGTAACAGCCAAATCTCTCAGCCACCGACCTTTGTACGTCTAAAATAGGTGAAATGGGCATTATTCATTTCTCCCTTAGCTTCCCTTCATTATAGCCCCTTGTGTGACATTCCTCAATATAACCAGGGGTTGGGACTCTTGAAGTTTCTAAGTCTAACAGTTAGAAACCCTTCATGCACTTTACTGATTTATTCCTATCTACTTGTTCTGTTAATTAACAAGTTATTTACCATGTAAATACTGGAAATAAATACAAGTACATGCTCAACACATTACAGATCATCAACTGAAGGAAATAGAAACAAGCACACAAGTGACACCGTTGTTTTTGGACTAATGTCCCCGGAAAAACCCAATGCGGGAAAAACAGTGCAACTATTTGAGGGTTTGATTTATTAAGAAGTTTCAAAATACAATTTGAGTGCCAAATCTGTTAAGTATAGGTATGTTCTATGCTTAGAGCAATTTATTTCAATTTTCATAGTTAGCTCAATATCTTTTCCAGATTAGCAATCACATCAGCATTAAAGTAAACTGCAGATAGAACATAAACATAAATTGTAAAAGACAAGCCAAGAGAAGAGGACACAAGATGTGGCACTAGCCAGGGACAAACCCCAATGTGGGGAAACCCTTGATCAATTCTTCTTATATGTTCTTCAATAGTTCAACAGAGAGAGAGAGAGATAGTACATTTACAACTGAAGTCAACACTTTGACTTATCTAGATGAGAGCATAGATCATCTCTAAGAAGATGATACATGAGATCAGTTGAAGACATGCTGCTTCAATTGATTCTCCAAGGTGACTCCACCTATCATTGCGCTGCATCTCGTCATCATGCTATGCATCACTGTGTTGCACCCATCATCACAATGTTGCATCTCATCATGCTTCATCAATCATGACGGTACCCATCATTGTACTACATCATGTGCCGTTGCTGCACCATATTACCATACTGACCTATGTGTTTGCTGCACCTAGCTAGCTTGCTGTCCCTTGCTTGCTTGTTGTCCCGAGCATGCTTGTTGTCCCGAGCATGCTTGCTGTCCCTGGCATGTTAGTTGTACTTGCTGCACTAAGTATTATGCTGTTGTCCCAATGTGTTATACTAGCAGCACTATGAACTTGCTATATCATATTGTTGTACCTCCCCATTGTGCTACCCCTCATTATGCTATGATACACTTCATCGTTGTACCTATCATGCTGCAGCACTCATCCACATGCTGCTGCAATATATATGTTGCTTCAATGTATCATCATTATTGTCTCCATCCAAGTGACTTTACTATTATCAACACAGTCCTAACATGTGCTGCCTTGCTAGACAGACTTCAATGTATACCCTTAAGCACTCTTCTCCATGTCATATAAGCTTCTTTCAGACCTTCTCCTCTAGGGCTGTAACTGGGGCATGCTTGAATAGTCTTCGTTTATATCACCTGGAGGACTGCAATTAGGGCAGCATAGAGCTTCTCCATAGGGCTGCGTATAGGGCAGCGTAGGGCTCTCCATAGAGCTGCGTATAGGGCAGCGTAGGGCTCTCCATAGAGCTGTGTATAGGGCAGCGTAGGGCTCTCCAATAGAGCTGTGTATAGGGCAGCATAGGGCTCTCCAATAGAGCTGTGTATAGGGCAGTGTAGGGCTCTCCATAGAGCTGTGTATAGGGCAGTGTAGGGCTCTCCAATAGAGCTGTGTATATGGCAGCATAGGGCTTTCCAATAGAGCTGTGTATAGGGCAACATAGGGCAGCTCTATAGGGTAGCATAGGGCTCTCCAATAAAGCTGTGTATAGGGCAGCGTAGTGCTTCTCGTTTAGATCAGCAATTAGATCTCTCCTTGCTGCATTATGTAGGCTTCCTTCACTGTGTTAAAATCTCCTCCATGATGCCGTTAGGATCTAGGGCATCCTCTAGGGCAGCGTATCCTCTTTAGATCTCTCCTCCCACCAAAACCCAAAGACAAGTGGAGAGGAAGAGATCACCAAGAGGATGTGTGTCCAGATGACTTTCAAGGCACCTCTATTTATACTAAAACGTTGAGCACAAGTGGGGTTTATTTGGTTGTTGGCCAACCTTGATGAATTGTCCCATAACACAAATAAATTCATATCTCTATGAATACTTTTCGAAATATGATGATATTTAGATCAATCCTACACCTCTCGATGAGAGGGATCCAAGAAAAATATCAGCTACCATTAATAAGATGACCCACATAGAGTTTGGCCCTAGTTGCCAATTTTAACAAAATCCGGCTCACCCAACAGAGAAAAATCTCGGCAATAGTACCTCTCCTTTGGAGACAGATGCTCCGGTTGAAACCTCGGATAAACACTCCGACAGCTCCTCAACTCCAATCCACCCCACGAAAAACCCCAGCATCAGCGTCTAGGGACTGTGTCAGCGTCTTCTGCCCTCTGCGTCAGCTTTCCCGGCAGTTCTGGCCTCTGCCCTCTGCGTCAGCTTTCCCGGTAGTTCCCAGCAGTTCCGGCTGTTCCCGGCAGTTCCAGCTGTTCTCGGCAGTTCTGGCTGTTCTCGGCAGTTCCGGCCTTTGCCCTCTGCGCCAGCTTTCCTGGCAGTTCCGGCAGTTCCCAGTAGTTCCGGCTTCTGCCCTCTGCGTCAACTTTCCCAATAGTTTCGGCAGTACCTGGCAGTTCCCGCAGTTTCGGCTTCTGCCTTCTCCGTCAGCTTTCTCGGCTATTGCGCTGATCCTCCTGGCATTATCTCTGCCTCTCTACTTCTATATTCACTGCACCTCAGCTGCAACTCTAGATCACTCTCTCAACTTTCTCAGCAAACCAAGCCCTAGAAAGTCGAAATCTTGATCTCTTGGTGTGTTCTCCAAGTGACCCTTAAGCCTCTTCTTATACTTTTCTCGTTGACAAATCAATGGCCGAGATTAAGTCCCTAATCAATGATGAAGATTAGATCTGGCTTGATCCATGACTTTTGGACCATAATTACCATTAAAAATATTAATTATTTTAATATCTCCCAAACTCTTTAGAATATGTCCAAATCCTTTCTGGGTATTGGAGATCTCATGTGCCTTAACCTCTCCACCAATTTTCGTAGCTAGACCACATTTGATGCTACCCCAAATCAACACTCCCTCTTAGCGAGGAGTGTGCTCTAGTAATACTCCTCACTGAGCATCACCCCGATCATCTGGCATCGGTCTCGGTGCTGATGTTAGGCCTGTTGCCTAACATCCTCTACACTGTTGCATTTTGCACTACTACCCATGGCCCTGCAACTGCCATTGCTTCATCTATTGAAATTTGGTACCGGAGGACAGGTGGTTCCCTAAGGCTTTGATCTTTGGCCTAGGGAAAAGTGTCCAAAAGAATTTAATTTTTCTCCTAAAGTGACTTTATAATTTTATAAAGTTAAATCTAATTTAAAGTGACTTTAAGTGATAAAGTTACTAAAGTCTAATTTTAAAGTGACTTTTATAAAGTCAATGAAAAATTAGAAAGGAAAAGTGACTTTGGAAATAAATGACTAAGTGGGTCTTTATTAAAGTGGGGTGAATTAAAAAATAGAAAGTGAGATTTAAATGAGCATTTAATCTCAGCCATAGATCTCAATCTATTTTAGCCATTGGATTTAGGGATCACCCAAAAGTCACTTAGGGTTAGATTAAAGGAGGAAAATGAGGAAAAGTCATTCATTTTTTCATGAGCAGATTGGGAGAAGGAGAGCAAGAGAGATTTCTGAGCAGGGAGGAGGAGACAGCAGCTTGGCACACATTCCAAGGCAGCAGTTGAGCAGATTTGTACAGCTGATTCAGCACACAGTGAAAGGCAGATTTTGGCACGATTTTCGAGGAGTGGTTTGCACAAAAATCAAGGAGCAGTGTGCTGGTTTTTCTGCACGCAAAACGAGGGTCGTACAACACATTTATTGCAGGCCGTACAGCGCATTTAGTGCAGTCCGTACAACACATTTAACGCTGGCTGTACAGCAGCATTTAATGCTGAAAGTGGGCACGGAAGTCGAGGAGGCCGTACAACATTTATTGTTGTCCTGTTTGCTGTAATTTCCAGATTGCTGTGAGGCACGGGAAAAGAGATAAGTTGTAAATTTGCTTGCTAATTTTTCGCTGAATATTTCTCACTGTAAAAGGGCAATTTTCAGAAATAAAGAAGAGTTCTCGAACTGGTTTTCCCCAAGAGTTGTACGGGGTTTTTCCAGGGTCACCTTGACAAAAAATCTTTGTGTTTAAATGTGTTTTAATGGCTGTTTGTAACTGCTGAATTTTATTTCTGCATTTTCCAGCATTCTGTAAAATTTCCAGAATTTGTGTTTTCAGCAACAATTTATTTTTCAGTGTTAAATGTATGGATATGGGAACAGGCATTTAACTAAATGGGAGAAATAAGGTGAAACTGAAAACTGGGGTGGGAAAACAGAAATTTCTACGTGGTATCAGAGCTTGAGTGCTAAAGTGCAGTTTGGGATAGCAAGGAGAAAAAATTACAACTGCTGATTTTTCACTCAAAAAATTCCAGTACGCTGATTTTTCACAAACAACAGTTTTATCTTTACTACAGCAGTGCTATTTTTCAGTTTTAGGACAGCAGGATGTCATTGGGATTGAGGGTGGAGGATAGGTTGGATGGGCATACAAATTACAGCGTTTGGAAGGAGAGAATGCAGAGTATCTTTGAGGAGGCAGAAGTCTGGGATATCATGGTGCATACCACACAGAACCCTGTTGTTGTGCCTACTGATGCTACTCAGCTGACTGAGTATAATAAAAAGAACAACAAGGGTAAGAGGCTGATTCTAGACGGAGTCAAAGACCATTGCATTCCTCATGTGAGAGGAAAGAGAAATGCTCATGAGATGTGGGTAGCATTGTCCAATCTCTACCAGAGTACCAATGAGAACTGGAAAATGGTCCTGAAGGCGAAGCTGAAGAACATTAAGATGGGTAATGATAGTGCAGCTGGATATTTCACAAAGATTACTAATGTGAGAGATGAGTTGGCAGCAATTGGAGAGGCCATTCAACCCACTGAGTTGGTGCGGATTGCAGTGAATGGCCTCCCCCGTTCATGGATGAACTTTGCTGATGGGGTTTGTGCACATGAAACTCTTCCCACATGGGAGAGGTTTTGGGATGATTGCATTCAGACAGAGATCAAGAAAGGTCAGCTTGGGGCAGCCAAGCCAGTTGAGCAGGATGAAGATGTAGCACTGTCGGCAGGAGGCAAGAAAGGCAAAGGAAAGTAGCAGGCTTCCACAAGCAATGGTGGGGGCAAAGGCAAAGGTAAAGGTAAACAGGGTGACACACAGAAGGACTATTCCAAGGTGAAGTGTTGGAATTGTCAAAAGATGGGACACTATGCAGTTGTGTTTCCGGAGAAGAAGAAGAAGAAGGGGAAGAACCAGAACGTGGCAGCTTCAACAGAGGTTGAGGACTTTGCAGTTCCTTTTGACCGAGAGTTTGGGTTCACTGCGTATGAGTCCCCTAGTGCAGGATCACCTGCCACACAGGTTCAGAGGGAACATGCTTTTCCCTCGATTAGCGAAGCATCTTCAGGTATCTGGTATGTGGACAGTGGGGCTTCACGTCACATGACAGGAGTTCGGGAGTACTTCTCAGAGCTTTCAGAGAATGGCACTGATATTGAGGTAGTACTCGGTGATGACAGAGTTGTCAGAGCAGTCGAGGTGGGGACACTGACATTTCAGAGGGAGTCCAAACCTCCCTTGAAGGTGTCAGACGTTCTTTATGTGCCAGGGATGAGGAAGAACCTCATATCCGTCTCAGCTTTGGAGGACAGAGGATATGAGGTACTGTTCAGGGGAGGAAAGGTGTTGATGTATCCCAGGGGCACTTCAGCTGATTCAGCTAGAGTGATAGGTGTACGCCATGCAAAGGTGTACAAGTTTGCATTCCAGTCCCTTGTGGCATTGAGCAGTAGTACCGACAGTAGAGCTAGCAGTTCTGAGTTGTGTGAGATTTGGCATTGCAGGATGGGACATATGTATCATGGAGCCTTGAGGACCTTGCAAGAGATCACTACAGGTGTGCCAGATTTCAGCACTGATCACTTTGATACTTGCAGAGGATGTGCGATGGGCAAGTTTGCCAAATCCCCTTTTCCCAGCAGTGACAGCAGAGCGACTGGGATACTTGATTTGATTCATTCGGATGTGAGCGGTCGGATGTCTCATGTTTCCTTGAGTGGATATGAGTACTATGTTTTATTCATTGATGATCACTCCAGGAGGACCTGGATTTATTTCTTGAAGACCAAAAGTGAGGTCTTCAAGCCGTTTCAGGAGTTTAGAGCTCTTGTGGAGACACAGACAGGTCGGAAGATCAAGTCCCTGAGGTCGGACAATGGGGGAGAGTACACCCTTGGAGAGTTTGTTGACTATTGTGCGGAGGCAGGCATTAGGAGGGAGTTCACTATTCCTTACAACCCCCAGCAGAACGAGGTTGCGGAGAGGAAGAACAGATCCATCGTAGGGGCTGCCAAAGCCATGTTACATGATCAGGGGTTGCCATTGTTCTTGTGGGCAGAGGCCTGCAACACAGCTGTTTACTTGCAGAACAGGAGTCCGCATCGTGCCTTGGGGCACATGACTCCGGAGGAGGCTTTCTCTGGGAAGAAGCCTGATATTGGTCATCTTCGTATCTTTGGATACATTACATACTCCTACATACCCAAGGAGAAGAGGACCAATCTAGAGCCCACCGCAGAGAAGGGTATCTTTGTGGGCTACAGTGAGACCTCAAAGGCCTTTCGGATTTACATCCCTGCACAGAGGAGAGTTGTTGTCAGACGGGATGTGAAGTTCGAGGAGGACAGGGCCTTTAGGAGATCACGGGAGTTAGAGTATCTGGATCAGCCAGACCCTCAGCAGCAGTTGAGTCAGTCGCAGGGATCCAGTGGGCAGGGATCAGGAGGATTTGGAGGTACATCTATGAGGATGTCAGGTCTGTCAGTGAGCAGTGGCTCACTGAGCCAAAGGGGTGGTGCTCCGCGCAGCATGCAGAGCAGTTCACAGAGCAGTTCACTAGGGAGTCAACTGATGGACAGTTCACACGGTACCTCAGCTTCTACAGGTTCAGGTGTAGGCAGGAGGACAGCAGACAGACAGTCAGGAGTTCAGGCTCCTGATGATGATGGGGAGGAGTTTCATTCTCCTATGGGAGAAGTGCACTCAGGGAAGAGGAACCCCAAGTGGCTTCAAGACACCTTGAGAGATGCCACATCTGTTGCTGAGCCGAAGAGGCCTGTCAGAGAGATTAGACCACCTGAGAGGTTTTGTAGCTATATGGCAATGGTTACCAGCATCTTTGACTCTGAGCCTTCTAGCTATGAGGAGGCAGCTAGCTAGCAGGTCTGGAGAGAGGCCATGCTGGAGGAGTATTCTTCTATCATGAAGAATGATGTTTGGGAGGTGGTGCCGAGGCCCGAGGGCAAATCCATGGTTACTTCCAGATGGCTTTACAAGGTAAAGCATGCTGCAGATGGCAGCATTGAGAAATTCAAAGCGAGGTTTGTGGCTAGAGGGTTCTTCCAGGTAGAGGGAGTTGATTATGAGGAGACCTTCGCTCTTGTGGCTCGATATATTTTGATCCGCTCCATTATATCGATAACAGCAGAGATGGGTTGGAAGATCCACCAGATGGATGTGAATACTGCATTTCTCAATGGCTTCATACAGGAGGAGGTGTACATTGAGTAGCCACAGGGCTTTGAGGTGCATGGGAAGGAGTCCCATGTGTGCAGACTGAAGAAGGCCCTTTATGGCCTGAAGCAAGCTCCCAGAGCTTGATACTCCAGGATAGATACATACTTGCAGGGGTTGGGTTTCACAAAGAGTGAGGCAGATCCGAACCTTTACTTTATTGTGATAGGTGAGGAGCCTCTCATTCTGGTGCTGTATGTGGATGACTTGGTCATTACAGGTGCAGAGGGACTCATAGAGCACTGCAAGAGAGATCTTGCGGCGGAGTTTGAGATGAAGGACATCGGCTTGATGCATTACTTTTTGGGTTTGGAGATGTGGCAAGAGGAGGGGCATTTCTTCCTGGGGCAAGAGAAGTATATTGTGGACATCCTTGGCAGATTCCACATGGAGGATTGTAGACCCATGTCGACACTGATGATCACCAACTAGAAGAAGTTTCATGCTTCGGATTCTGAGTTGGTGGATCCCACATTGTGCAGGCAGCTGATTGGTTCCTTGATGTATTTGGTCAACACTAGACCAGATATTTGTTTTGCAGTCAACGCGATGAGTCAGTTTATGTGTGAGCCTAGGAAGGTTCACTGGGTGGCTGCAAAACACATTTTGTGGTACTTGCAGGGGACAATGGATTATGGTCTGGACTACAGGCAGGGGGATGGAGTGAGATTGACAGGTTACACTGATTCTGATTGGGCAGGTTGTGCTTCTGATAGGAAGAGCACTTCAGGGTGCTGTTTTGGGTTGGGTTCGGCAGTAGTGTCATGGTTCAGCCGGAAGCAGCAGTCAGTAGCATTGAGTTCAGCGGAAGCAGAGTATATGGCAGCCAGTCTAGCTAGTTGTGAGGCCATTTGGCTTCGCAAGATGTTGTTTGGCTTATTTGGTCAGCCGTTGAGACCTTCAGTGATTTACTGTGATAATCAGAGTTGCATTAAACTCACGGAGAATCCAGTATTTC
This sequence comes from Pinus tabuliformis, assembly GCA_031772625.1. Taxonomy (NCBI): domain Eukaryota; kingdom Viridiplantae; phylum Streptophyta; class Pinopsida; order Pinales; family Pinaceae; genus Pinus; species Pinus tabuliformis. The sequence continues at coordinate 694,814,488 of CM062814.1, read as the reverse complement.
ATGACAGGTCAAATCATATTGGGATCAAATATCATTTCATCAGAGACTGTGTTCAGAAGGGCGCTGTGAAGCTTGAGTATATTCCCACTGATGAGCAGGTTGCAGATATTCTTACCAAAGCCTTACCACGGGGCAAGCATGACTACTTCAGGGACAAGATGGGTGTGGTGAGGAACACCTTCCTCGGTAAGGAGTGTTGAAATTTGGTATCGGAGGACAGGTGGTTCCCTAAGGCTTTGATCTTTGGCCTAGGGAAAAGTGTCTAAAAGAATTTAATTTTTCTCCTAAAGTGACTTTATAATTTTTATAAAGTTAAATCTAATTTAAAAGTGACTTTAAGTGATAAAGTTACTAAAGTCTAATTTTAAAGTGACTTTTATAAAGTCAATGAAAAATTAGAAAAGAAAAGTGACTTTGGAAATAAATGACTAAGTGGGTATTTATTAAAGTGGCGTGAATTAAAAAATAGAAAGTGAAATTTAAATGAGCATTTAATCTCAGCCATAGATCTCAATCTATTTCAGCCATTGGATTTAGGGATCACCCAAAAGTCCCTTAGGGTTAGATTAAAGGAAGAAAAGGCGGAAAAGGTAATTCATTCTTTCATGAGCAGATTGGGAGAAGGAGAGCAAGAGAGCAATAGAGGTTTCTGAGCAGGGAGGAGAAGGAGACAACAGCTTGGCACACATTCCAAGGCAGCAGTTGAGCAGATTTTTACAGCTGATTCAGCACACAGTGAAAGGCAGATTTTGGCACGATTTTCGAGGAGTGGTTTGCACAAAAATCGAGGAGCAGTTTGCTGGTTTTTCTACATGCAAAACGAAGGCCGTACAACACATATATTGCAGGTCGTACAACGCATTTATTGCAGTACGTACAATGCATTTAATGTTTGTCGTACAACAATGTTTAATGCTGAAAGTGGGCACGAAAGTTGAGGAGGCCGTACAACATTTATTGCTGTCCTGTTTGATGTAATTTCCAGATTGCTGTGAGGCACGGGAAAAGAGATAAGTTGTAAATTTGCTTGCTGATTTTTTGCTGAATATTTCTCACTGTAAAAGGGCAATTTTCAGAAATAAAGAAGAGCTCTCGAACTGGTTTTCCCCAAGAGTTTTAGGGGGTTTTTCGAGGGTCACCTTGACAAAAAATCTCTGTGTTTAAATGTGTTTTAATCGCTGTTTGTAACTGCTGAATTTTATTTCTGCATTTTCCAGCATTCTGTAAAATTTCCAGAATTTGTGTTTTCAGCAAAAAATTATTTTTTCAATGTTAAATGTATGGATATGGGAATGGGCATTTAACTATATGGGAGAAATAAGGTGAAATTGAAAACCGGGGTGGGAAAGCAGAAATTTCTACATCATCTGTACTGCAACTCCCTCTGCGTCCGTGCTGCTGCCCATGGCCCTAACACTGCCACTGCTGCATCTGCACTGCAAACCCTCTCATCATGTTGCATCGTCCTGCCCATAGCACTACCACTGCTAACTGCTACACTGCAACTTAGTTACTGAGAAGTAAGTAATTGATCTCCCAAATCTGACATCTCTGTCAGGCTAGAGACACCCTTGATGTTGAAGCTCCCTCTGTCACTGAGAAGTGCTCTCTCTTTGACCTCTGTGCTGCTTCAACAACTCCACGCATTTCGCACCGTTGCACACCTCGCTGTGCCATCCTGCACTGATGTAACACACCTGTGTCTCTTGCATTGTTGCCTCACGCTGTCCTGGGAACCCTGCACTGTAGCTCCCTCTGTTGCTCCATCCACATCCGTCTCTACTGACATCGTTAGTACTGCTACTCCTCTTCAAGGATCTCGTAGCAAGGTCTAATCGAAGAGGCTAGGTACCTCGAGGATCCTACCCCTCATCGTCTGTAGTCCGTCTGACTACAACTCGATGTCTCCCCACTTCTGCTCAAGTGGTGTTTGTGCACTCATGGCACACAAAACAGAAAGGATCCTGGCCTTCCAGATGCCAAAGTTGGATGCCTTATCCAACCTGTCATGATCCCTCAGCCCATTCATGGCCATCTCTCTGCTCTTCTTGTTGACTCCTGCGAGTCTCTCTACTTCTTGCCTGGAAGTTCTCTGTTCGACTCCTCCTGAGTCTACTTCCTGTCTGGAAGTTCTCTGTTCGACTCCTATCGAGTCTACTCCCCGTCTTGAAGTTCTTTGTTCGACTCCTGCCGAGTTTCTCTACTTCTTGCCTGGAAGTTCTCGGTTCAACTCCTGCTTAGTCTCTCCACTTCCCGTTTGGAAGTTCTTGGTTCGACTCCTGCTGACTCTCTCTACTTCCCGTCTCGAAGTTCTTGGTTCGACCCCTGCTGGGTCTCCCTACTTCCTGTTTGAAAGTTCTCTTCTGGACTCCCTTCGAGTCCCGATTTACCACCTGGAAATCCTTCTGTCAACATCAAGTAACCGCTCTCCAATTGTCTGTGCAACAACAACACTGATTCAGATTCCTTGGCTAGAAATCCGCCTCTGCAACAACTCCCTCTACCTTGGTCTTGCCCTGTTAGGTACTGTTCTGACTACAGTACCCCACTAGCTTCACTCTGCAACTTACCCACAGCCTCCTATACCCCAGCAACTGTAGGATTGAGCCACCTGGCTTTGCGCAATCCCGACACCGGCAAATCAGCTCCCCCAGCCAATTGCGTCAGCCCTCCTGGCCTCTGCGTGGCTCTGCATGAGCCTAATTCTGCCTCCCTTGGTTTCTACGCTGTCTTTCTCTAGCCTAGAATGATGACGCAGTCCCTCTGCATCACTCCTTCCTTTGTTGCCTTCTGCAAGAATCAACTCTGTCACTCGGGACAACTGATTTCTGCTGCTGCTGTGCTGCTCGGCTGATGTCCTCAGTTCTCCTGTGATCTGCAACCACACTTTGATACCATGTTGAATTGATTTATTCCTACCTACTTGTTCTGTTAATTAACAAGTTATCTACCATGTAAATACTGGAAATAAATACAAGTACATGCTCAACACATTATAGATCATTCATTGAAGGAAATAGAAACAAGCACACAAGTGACATCGTTGTTTTTGGACTAATGTTCCAGGGAAAACCCAATGCGAGAAAACTGGTGCAGCTATCTGAGGGTTTGATTTATTAAGCAATTTCAGAATACAATCTGGGTGCCAAATCCAGCTCACCCAACAGAGAAAAATCTAGGCAGTAGTACCTCTCCTTCGGAGACAGATGCTCTGGCTGAAAGCCCGGATAAACACTCCGACAGCTCCTTAGCTCCAATCTGCCCCACGAAAAACCCCAGCGTCAGCCTCTAGGGACCGTGTCAGCCTCTTTTGCACTTCGCGTTAGCTTTCTTGGCAGTTCCGACTGTTCCCGGCAGTTCCGGCTGTTCCCGACAGTTCCGACTTCTGCCCTCTGCGTCAGCTTTCCCGACTGTTCTCGATGGTTGGTTCGAAACGCGTCGACAAAGGTTTTATTATGTGATTTTGCCGAAGAGTTTCTGAACTGTTCTCGACAGTTCCGGCTGTTCCCGGCAGTTTTGAATTTTGCCCTATACATCAGCTTTCCCGGCAGTTCCAGCAGTTCCCAGCAGTTCCGGCTGTTTCGGCTGTTCTCGACAATTCCGACTTCTGCCCTCTGCGTCAGCTTTCCCGGTTGCTGCGCTGATCCTCCCGACACTATCTCTTCCTCTCTTCTTATGTATTCACTGCCCCTTAGCTGCAACTCCAGATCACTCTCTCAACTTTCTCAGCAAACCCAGCCCCAGAAAGTCGAAATCTTGATCTCTTGGTCTGTTCTCCAAGTGAACCTCAAGCTTCCTCTTATACTTTTCTCGTTGACAAATCAATAGCCGAGATTAAGTCCCTAATCAACGACCAAGATTAGATCTGGCTTGATCCATGACTTTTGGACCATTCTAACAGAGTTTTATATTAATTCACATTAATATTTTAATTTCCCAAAGTTTAGACTTAGGGACTCCATTAAAAATATTAATTATTTTAATATCTCCCAAACTGTTTAGAATATGTCCAAACCCTTTCTGGGTATTGGAGATCTCATGTGCCTTAGCCTCTCCACCAATTTTCGTGGCTAGAGCACATTCGATGCTACCCCAAATCAACAGGGATTAGAGGTTTAGTCTTTTGAGCACCAAGGCTTTGAACAGTCGTGCAGGGGGCCTTTTCCTTTATAATTCGAATTTGCCTTTGATTGCCTCTTACACCGCATCGGCCGATCTCTTGGACGCTAAAACTTTATGAAATGTGCCTTATGAAATATCGCATCTGGAGCCTTTTCCTTATCGCAATTGCAACTGGTGAGAAGTATCAGCGATAAGAAGGAGCTTTACATTGCACGATCGCTGATACCCTGGGGGTGACATCATCACTGCCATGTGTCACCCTGTGAGTGGTGACATGTGTACACTTTCCACATCATCATTCGTATGTGCCATGCCCTTGTTGACATCAGTTGCCATTTCAGCTCGGTGGACCAATCAGAGGCTGCCACGTGGCCCCCTGGAGGAGAGAGAGAAAGCCTGCTCGGCCCTACATTTTCATGCTTTTCCTTTGTATTTGGTTTTCTTTGCCCCTTGGCAATGCACCACTTTATCGTCCTATTGGCGGTTTGCAGGTCTTTTTAAATTGAAACCCCGCCGATCGTCGATCGCCGATGCCACGTGGATGAGAGAGAAGGAGGGCGGTCCGCTTTGGTTTTGTAGGCATTTCCTTCGTTAAAGTGTTTTAGCCCTCCCCTGATGATACAACGTTATATCGCAGATCGAGCCCCACAAAATCTTGTGAACCGTGGATAATCCTTAAGCATGTGCTTTGGAACCTTGGCGATAGCCGATCGCTGATAAAAGCTGTGCTTGGACCCGCCGACTGCCGATATGCGATATCAGTGATTAACGAATCACTGCTTTTCATTCCGTGTTAAAATTGGCAACTAGGGCCAAACTCCATGTGGGTCATCTTATTTATGGCAGCTGATATTTTTCTTGGATTCCTCTTGTCGAGAGGTGCAGGATTGATATAACTATCATCCGATTCCAACATGTATTCATGGAGATATAAATTTATTTGTATTTCTTGGATCCCTCATCGAGAGGTGTAGGATTGATCTAATGATCATCCAATTCCGATAAGTATTCATGGAGTTATGAATTTATTTATGTTATAAGACAAATTGTCAAGTCGGCTAGCAACTTGAGTAGGCTCAGAAGCCCAATAGTCGTGTCTATTCATCATTTACGTTTTAATATAAATATAGAGGACTTGAAGTCATTTGAATACACACTCTTTATGTGATCTCCTCTCCACATCTTGGGTTTTTGGAGAAGGAAAGACACTAAAGAGTACGCTGGCCTAGTATGATGCCCTAATCCAATGCAGTCATAACCTTATATGCTATTCATGGTGAAGCCGCAGTTGGAAGGAGCCCTACCATAGTTATACACAAGGCATAGAGACTCCTTACACGCTGTCCCATATGCAGTTCATGGAGACATATATACGCTGGTCATGGAGACAGTGATACGTTGTTCATGGAGACATATATACGCTGGTCATGGAGACAGCGATACGCTGTTCATGGGGACATATGTACACTGGTCATGGAGACTTATATACGCTGGTCATGGAGACATATATACGCTGGTCATGGAGACAGTGATACGCTGTTTATGAAGACACTTATATGTTGGTCATATCCATACACAGTCATGGACTCTTCTTATATGCAGTTCTTGAAGACTCCTAAACACAGAAAAGGTGAAGGAAACATGTTCACGCAGAGACCTATTTCCCTAAATGCAGAGATCTGTTCACGTAGTTGATGCCCTAAACGCAAAGATTTGTTCACGCAGCCATAGAAGCATAGAACTCACGCATGGAAATATTCAGATGGTTCTATGATTTTGTCGCTGTCATGAGGCCGCATTCTAGCCATAGTCAAAGCTTGAAGTTGCAGGCAAGATATGAGGGTATCCGGAATGGAGGAGCAACAGAACTTGTCTAAAGGCATCAGCAATTGAGGTAATAATCTCGCATGCCTCTCGCATGAAGGAGCAGACCTAAATCTAGGGCTTGACTGCACCTCGATTAGGTATTAGGTGCAGTCATAGTCAAGACCTCGGATAATTGGAGCGTATAGACACAACAGTGACTTAACGTTTGGACAATCTCGACATTCAAGTGTTATGCTAATTTCGCATGAATAAGAACAGTGTTGACATCATACCCCTGTAGCTACAGAACATCGAATGGAGATGGAACAATAAGACAGTCATGCCATAAAGATGATCTCAGTATTACAGCGAAGGATATTCAGACCTGTTATCTAATAGTCTCAGCATATGTTTATATGTCTCGATGCTATACTTAACTACACCAGCTCTCAGTTTAATAATAAACTTGGGTACTATCTCAATGGAAGCAGAGATATGGTCCTAAACTCATAATCTCAGTATAATGAGAAGATGCAACATAATGAGCTGCATGATGACAAGAGCAGATGAGAGCAACTCAGTCATCAAGGTTCAACACTATGGTGTCACACGGTTATGTGCAGCAAATGGACGAAAGGCAGCACTATTATAGGTGAAGAAGTCACCTTAGAGAATCAGTTGAAGCAATATGTCTTCAATTGATCTCATGCGATATCAAAAGTCAAAATATGGAGTTTTATTCTATATGTACTATCTCTCTCTCTCTTTCTCTGCTGAACTTTAAAGAACATAAAAGAAGAATTGATCAAGGGTTTCCCCACATTGGGGTTTGTCCCTGGCTGGCGCCACATCTTGTGTCCTCTTGTCTTGGCTTGTCTTCTGCGATTTATATTTATGTTCTATTTGCAATTTACCTTAATGCTGATGTGATTGCTAACTGTGAAAATTTAAATAAATTGCTATAGCATAGAACATACCTAAAATTAACATTCCGACACTGCTCCTTACCCGCCAGCAAGCCTGATTTGCAATTGCGATAATCCTCCCCGGTCCCGATTGCGATTTACCTCCACACTTAGCCATTTTCCTTGTTTTCTGAGTTTTTCAAAGGAATTTTTCAATAGGGTCTAATTTTTGATCCATGAACCCTTTTTGTGGACTTCTATATACCACTTCGCAATGGAGAGGGTATGATTTGGCTTTGATAGCCTATGTGGCTTGAAAAATGGCTTTAACTTCACTACTGTTAGGCACTTGAGGCAACTGATAACTTGTGAAGCAGTGAGTGACAACACAAAGATTCCATTCCATTCATCTAAAGAATAGCTCCAAAGCACAACAATTTAGCTCCAAATATCAAAATGCATCAAAGATCCGATTACTTCACAAGACAAGAAGGCCGAATTGCTCTAGAAGGTTGAATATCCGAGTGCGATGTGACGATTAGATACAATGAAGGCCTCGTCTATTTATATGAGGTTGAGTTCTAACTTAGCCAAATCTTATTAGCCCCTTGAAAAGATAAAATAATGGGCAAGTAACACTCTAGGCCACAAGCCGACCTAGTAGCCAATGGAACAAACTCAATTCCAAGGCTCATGAAACCTTCAAAGAAGCCCCTAAGTTGAAGCAAACTAGATTAGGGTTCCCCCTTAGGGAAAACAACTAGGGAAAGTAAATTTATTGATAAGAATGAAGTGGATGCTTACCAAAAGGATAAAGTTTGTGGCAAATGCAATCCCCTCGATGATTAGGCTCTCCAATCCAACAACCTCTCCTTACCTAGGGATTCGACAAAGCCCTAGTTAGATCACTTGGCCTTGAAGGTGCCGAATTAAGAAAGAGAAATTATGGGTTGAAAGTGAGTTTGATCACTAACCAAATGGACTAGTCCCTTATCCCTTGGGAGTATGGAGTCTATGATTCTTCAAATTAGCCAAATAGTCTCTAAGGGGGCTGAAATTTTGATTCCCTAGTAGCAAAATTCCAACAATTACCAATGCAAGTGGAAGATGGATTTTTCGTGGGAGAGCTACCAAGAGTTCACCACTAAGGACATTCATTCACATGCTATGTATGAGTAATGCATGCAATAGATCATCTAGATTGGCGTTCAATAGATCTTCAACAAGTTAGGGCGCAATTGCAATAACTAGAACCAAAATATTCTCTAAATTAAACATGAAAAAGATAGATATTCAACATTTAGATACACTTACAAGACAACTTGCAAAGATTTCATTCCATTTATCTAAAGAATAGCTCCAAAGGACAATGATTTAGCTCCAAATATCAAAATGCATCTAAGATCCAATTACTTCACAAGACAAGAAAGCTGAATATCCGAGTGTGATGTGATGATTAGATACAAATGAAGGCCTTGTCTATTTATATGAGGAGGATGAGTTTTAACTTAGCTTATTAGCCCCTTAAAAAGATAAAATAATGGGCAAGTAACATCTAGGTCACAAGCTGACCTAGTAGCCAATGGAACAAACTCAATTCAGCCCACGTGTGAGCCGAAATGGTGACTATGCTAATGTCATGCTAGCGTAAGCCTCACCTAGGCAAGCGTTGAGGGTCAAGGGTACCATGGAGTGTGTAGAAGCCTTCTAAAATCAATTTCTAGGGGTGGGGCCCTAGATCTCAGTCAATCTTCCTCTGTGGACCCCAATTTTGGTTTTGGAGCACAGAATTGGTCTCATGGGTCTTCATGTGGTCAAAATTCGTCTCTACTCCAATGTTGAGGGCTCTCAAGGTGGTGCTAGCCCTCTCATGTCTCAAGGTGTGAGACCATCCTCCTCTAGGCCTTGGGTTCCACTGCCAACCCTCATGGAGTGCTAAGTCAACTAGGGGCATGCCTGGTCCAAGTGCATCATCCCTCAAAAGTCATCAAGGTAGGGAAAAGTGTTGGAATGTTGTGGGTGCTAGAGGTGCCCATGGTTATGTGTGATGCTCAATTGCTGCTCGGAGACCCATGGCTCTCAACGCCTCACCTATGGGTGTGAATACACTCCTCTTAAGGACTTAAGCCTCAGTTAAGTTTCCTAAGCTAGGGTGTGTTGACCACTACTGGTCAACTACCCATGCAGTACCCCCCCTTTCTTGGCAGAAAGGGGCAGCACCTGATCGACATATCCGTGCCATCCAGCAGTCATCAGCAGCTTGATCAATCTAATTGTAAACCCAGTCTGCATGTATGAATTGTAAATAATCTTAGCAGACATGAGTCGTGTATGTGAATTGCCTAGGTGGACCTAACTTTCTAGTGGTAATCTACGTCCCGGAAGGTTTTTCGTCTCATCGATCCATGGATCGGCAGAGTTTTCCTTCAAACCTGACCCCAAAGCCGGGATGGATTTTGTCATTAGAACTTTAGGAGAATCCTAGTGTGTTGATCTGCTAGATTATAGTTGTGTCGCAGAACTGGGTGATTTGTGAGGGTCTGTATTAAGTGGGTTTGTCCCCTTGAGATGTAAATTGTAAAAGTCATGATGAAATGTGTCTTGAGGGTCGAAAAATGTTTTAAATCCCCTCATGAGTCCTAAGTCCTAGGTCCTAGGTGATGTTTCCGAAGGCTTAGTTCGATGATCCATTTTAAAATGAATTAAGAAATTAAAAAATGAATAAAAATAATAAAATAATAAAATAAATAAAAATTAAAATAAATAAAAAATAATAAAAAAATTAAAAAATAAAGCAAAAACCCTAACTAATAAAATAATAATATTTTAAGTGAATGCATGCAAAATATTATTTAATAAATCGACGGATGAGATCAAGAGATGTCTTGATCCTCATCAACGGTCGAGATCATTTCTACATGGATCACTCGAACTAGCCGTTGGGATCATTTCCTTTAAATAGGGTGCTAGGGGTCATTTTCAGATCATTGGATCTGTGAGTCTGAGACTGAAGAAGCTCTATTGTAAATCTGTTTCTGGTTAATAAAAGAAGACTTTGGGGTCCATATCTTGCTGGTGTTACTCTCTTGAAATGCTGTGAGATTGTTTAATTTTCTGCATATGTTATTTTCAGCCGTTAATAATAGCTTCTTGTAGAGTATTGTGAGCACAGGTATCTTGTTCACTTGCTAGGGTTTGGGTGCTGTTAGGGTTTCTGAAGTAATGGCAGGTATCTCCATTACTTTTTGAGATCTAGCAGCATTTTTGCCCTCTTTACTGATGGTTGTCTTGAGCTGTGCAGAAAACATTTTCTGAAGGAATTTTGTGGGCGTTCGGGGAAGTTCTCGGCTGAACCAGCCAACTCCCGCAAGCATTTTTTGCTGAGCCCAGTTGGATTTGATCCTGGGTCTATCATTCGGTTTATTTTTCTAATTTGCATGAGAGATTTTCTGAAGTTCTTCACAGTGAAAACCTAAAATTTCTGTTTCTTTAAAAATATTTCTGTGCTCATTGTTGAATCTGGCTGTTAAGGAGCCAAAATTTGTAAATTATTTAACTGTTCTAGGGTTTAAACTTTTGTTTTAGGCAGTTTTTTTTATTTATTAGGGTTTTGGTTTTATGATTTCATCATTTTTGGCAGGCATCAGAGAACAGGGTTTTTAACAAATAAATCAGCTATCCGTCGAATGACTTCAGGCCATCATGCAGGAAAAATTTTGTTTGCTGCAACCTCATCACAGATTGCGACTGCAGTTATCCATTTTAAATCTCAATGCACCATGATCAAGCAAAATTCGGACGCAGTTCCTCTGTTTTCATCTGGTTTCCTCTGTGCGTATTAATCAGCAGCCGAGGATACGCTTTTTGTTTTAGCCGCAGTCCTTTTCTGAGCCAGCGTCCTCTAAAATCATAAAAGCAAACGCACTGTCACGTGAGCTATGCGTGGATATCATTTCCGTCAGCTTAGCAGATCTGCTTAGATAATGGCACAGACTTTCTCCAGTTGAAACGTTCAGGGTTTCGAAGCTATATTACTATCAACGCAGGATTTTTCAGCCACCTACGCCCACCGGTCTATCCGCTCGGTCCTCTCTGGTTATTGATGACTGCACATGTTACACAATAGATCAGAAGCGAAAATACGCTCTGCTCAAGCCACGGTTTCAAGGGTCATCCGCATCAGACTTTCGATTTCCACTGAAAAACGAGTATCTCTGTGGTTGAACAATCTGGTAAGTCAATCTGCTATCTCGCCGTCGAAAACCCCTCGAAATTCCCTTGCCGTCGACTGTGATTTTCCTTGCACGCGTCAATATTCTTTTCGTTTGAGCGGGGATCTTCATTTTAACGCAGAGGGTAAGCATTAAGTCAAAGTCGTTACGGCGGTATTTTCATTACAGTTTCGTTTGTTTGTTTTCTTTCACAGGTTAAATCATATTGATGTATATATCGTTAAGCGTAGTTCTGTCTCATATGCAAAATAGATTGTAGTTTTATGTTTTAGATTGTAACTATATTTTCTTAGTATTTAGTTTAGGTTTTGTTTTACATAGATTTTAATATTTAGTCTTTAGATTTTGGTTAGATTTTAAATCTTAGATTTTAATCTTTTGTAATAAATCATCTTTTTTTTAGAATTTTTTTTATTTTGAAAAATAAAAAATAAAAAAAAAGTTTTATTTTAATTTTGGTTTAGTTTATTTTTTTATTTATAGTTTAGTTTTAGAATAGATTTTAAATTTTAAATTTTTAGATTTTTAATTTTCATTTTTATAATATTGAAAAATAAAATTAAAAATTAAAAAATTTTGTGGGAAATTATTTTTGCGAGTCTCAAGAATTTTCACGTTATATGCTGAGATGCTAAATTTTCAAGTTGAGATACGAAATATGATATCTGGTTAATGGTTCATGACTCGTGGTGGTTTAAAGCATTCATCTTTCAAAATTTTCGGTTGCTGGATATTGTTTTGGTCATTCTAAGAGCATTGTGATTTAGCTGATGATATATGATTGCTGTTCATGGTTCATGTTTCTATATCATTTAACAAGTAATCATTTTAATAACAATCTTATAAGGCACTGGTCTGCTCAATTAATCAAATCATTTTAGTGCTTATCTTGATCGTGTCTCCCAACCAACTGGTCGACAGTTGGTCTCATCATCTCACAGGGACTACCCCCCTTAGCCGCGGGAGACAGGCTTAAACGGAGGGATCGGGATCAGAGTGACAGCCCCCGGTCTGAGCGTTGTCGTGTCAATCTTTGCGACAACAGGGTGAAACCACCCGACAATTACACGCAATATCTAGTGCTAGCATCTACATCATCAGGTACATTTGATCATTTTTGCATCTAAGTGAACCATGATTGCAAGTAATGGGCAATTTGACACTTCAAACAAGGGTCCCCTTCCAAAATTAAGGTTTTGAACTCATTATAGTGTTACCTCCCTAGGTAGGAGTGGCTTACATACCACCCTATTAGGTGTTTCCAACCCCTAAGGGGAGTGACATGTCCTTGGTCCACCCTTCAATCGATAGGTGTCATGTCAATAATTGTGGAACAAAGGGGAGAAGAACTCATCACCAAGTGCCATGTGATGGGGCTCCTCATCCTGAGTGTATAAATGTGGGGAGGGAGCATTTGTGGATGAATGAGTTACCAACTCGGCCTTTGTTTTTTCATCCCTTTTGTGTGCCTTTTACTTTTTCTTGATTTTTCTCTATATTATTGCTCGTAGTCGTAGCTCAAGGGTTAGAGATTGCTTTGTATGATGTATAATAGTGATTACCGCCTTAAGGGTGAGATAACTCATTGCCCACCACAAGTTGGGACATGCAAGGGTTCCTTCTCAAAATATGAGCAACATCTGCTCAAGAATCGAGTGATGGCCATAATGAGTGAGGTAGAGCTCATGCTAGGCTTTTTCCCATGTGTTAATGTTGATCCGAATTGGATCATTATATTTTTTTCATCCATCTTGATGCATTTGGAGTGGAAAAATTGGAGGAGTTAGCTCACATGACCGTTTTTACTAGTGGGACCTAGTTTGGCGAAACAGGGTCTGAAACCTTCTGGGAGCATTTTGAGGCGTCAAATGATGTTTTTTGGGGATAAAACTTTGCCGTGAAAGCACTGCACCTTTTTATGCTATTCTACACACAGAAAGCTTTCCAATGGTGCAAGAATCACATCAATCGGAGTTCGTATGCAAAAGTTATGCCACTTAGAAGTTGACTTTCCTGTTTTCACACCTATAGTTTGGGAGGATGCTACGTCAGCCCCCATTATTCATGTAAAAGGGGCTAGTCATGTGTTTGTGATGTAAAAGACTCTAGAAGAGTCTATTTTGTAACTCTAGTTAAGAGTTGATGTAGTCAAACTTAACCACTAGTAGGCTATTGGGCTGTGTTATAACCAGGCCACTAGGAAGAAGAGACATTCCATTCTTTCGAGACCATTTTGTTCCATAGTTGACCAAATATAGCCAGGAGTGATAGGAGGTAGAGTACATAGAGAGGATATATGCACTATAGCAGCCCAAGGGCCACAAACATTACTTCTTTGTATCTGCAGCCATATTTCTAGACAGAGAAAGAGAGCGAAGCGGCCTCACCTTCCAGCTGGGTTTTCTCCCGAAAGGGTTTCCTAGAGAGCATATCTTGTGTATTATGTGTGTGTGGGCTTATTTTGTTGTTCTCTATTTTTCTGCTTGATTTACTTTTACATGCATGCACTAATTACAATTAATTTTACAAAACTAGAAATTAAATAAAATTGTAATAGTGTAGAATCTCAGATTTTTACTATAATATTATTAGATCTGTTGTGACAAACTGTCCAGTGGAATATCCACGACAGTTTACGGATCAAATGTGTATGTCCTGGCCATCTGTTTCATTTTGATCTTCTTTTGTTTTTACTTGTTTGTGTCCATTATTTGTTTTTTGTTTTTATTTTAGTCGCATCAACCTCCTAGGGCCAAGTTTCGAGCCCTACCCTAGAATAAGGATATACGGTGCCAATCCCAGAGAACCAATGGTTAGTTGAACCCAAAGAAGGGAGGTGGATTATGGGGGTTTTAATGTATGATGGAAAGTGGTAAGTATGAAATATGGAGAGATGGGACTACGCTATCTCAATTGGCATCTCCCAAGTAGTGCCCCTCCTATACCATTGGGCCATTAGGGGGGTCCCACTAGACTAGGATGAAAGATTAATCCCCCATTTAAGGTGAGGGAACAAAATGATAGTCAAAGCCCCTCTTACTTCCAGGTTACCCCATAATCCATGCCAAATGCCAAAAAATACAAGCAAGCATAAGCACTTGATTACAAAATGAATAAAGTACCTTTTGATCAGAAACCCACCTTCCAACATGCGCTCTTGCTAAATGGGTGAGGAAACATATGACTGATGCAAGTGGCATAGATATGAATGACACATCATCATCGGTTACTAGTGGTTGTCAGGGTTGTTCGCTGTTGGCTGAGGAGATGGAAGGAGAAAAATTTCTCGTATGGGGTCACCCACTTTTGATGTGTAACATGACCCACTTAATTTTTTTCTTAGCTAAGAAAACCCTTAAAATGGAGTGAACATCCTTGACATCAACAAAATTCCTTCAATGATTCAGGGTTACATCAAGTGTTAGGAAGGGCTTCACCTCAACCCTAACATCTTCTTATTGGAGGAAACTTGCCTTTCCTAAAAGCCTAAAGGTTATTTCGGCAGCAAAAACTGTGGCATCCTTGCAAAAACCCTAATCATTAATGGAAAAAAGAAAAACGAATGGAAAATCTCACATTGAAGTTTGAACTTGTCCTTAATTTCTTTCCCCCCAATGATATTCAACTATAGGGGAGTTGCAACACTTCTAGCCATGCCTCTAGCAAATGAAATTATCCTCTATTTATAGGCATCCTTTGTCTCACATTAGGGTTTCACCCTTGTAGGGTAGAGAGGGGAGAAAATGTTATTTTAATCGATAGAAATCAACCTCCTACTCAAGGTGCACCACCCTAGGCCTCATATTAGGAAATTTAAGGCTTCTTAAACCCTACTACACCTCTTAGAGAGATCCCAAACTCTAGTGCACTACTTCTTGGGTGAATATGATGTTTCATTTGCCCCTCCTTTGGCTTATTGGTCCAACTTAAACTTCATACTTCTTTCACTTCTGCATAGGTCCACTTGCCACTTGTCATCCTTCTCTTTCTTTAGAGTAGGCATTAGTTCTTTGTTTAAGGGCTTGGACAATGTCAATCATGCCACATGGTAGCTCCTCGTGCAAAGATCTCTCTTCCAAATATGTAGAATAAACCTCAAGTCAAATGTAATGCTACCAAATACCTCAAAGGTGAAACATGCCTCCAAGTATGTGGAATATGCTTAAAATAATGTGTAATGTTCCCAAGGGACCTGTTTTGCCCATAGAAATGCTTTCTATTGCCACATGACACTAATCCAAGCAAGGCGTTCCTCCTCTAGCTCCTTCCCTTTCAGCCAATCATGTTCCAGGCCTACTCAAAGCTAGGGTATTTTACCCCTTTAGGTTTTGTCTTGCCACATGTCATACCTTGGAGCTCAGTGAGGTAGGGAATTCATCTTCTAGGATTTTGTTTGACCCCTACCTCACCGTAAGTCATGCTATAGAAACCTTGCAATGTATTTTGTTCATCTTTTAGGTTCTCTTTTTGTTCATCTTCTGGGAATTATTAGTTTTTGTAGCATCGAATGTGTTCTAGCCAAGAAATTTTGTGGATAGGCTAGAATACAGGAGATCTCCAAAACTCAAAAATCGTTTCTAGAAATTCCTCCTAGAAATGACTTAATTAGATTATTAACCAATTTTTAATTATTTCCTAACTCTAAACTTAGAGAATATGGTTAATTAATAAGAATTAATTAGGTCAAGATGTGAATGATCTAGAAACTCACACGGATCGACTTCAAGTTAATCCTAGCCATCAATTAAGATTTAATCTTGGTTGTTGGAGTCCCAACAGAGGATTATAAGAAGAAGTCGATGGGCACTTGGAGAAAACACTTAGAGAGTTCGATTTCACTCGCAGATCAATTTCTAGAGTAGCAGCAGTCAGTTGCTGGAGAGAGAGTCTAAGAGATCGAAGCAGTGTGAGGGACATGGACAAGTGATCCAGACGAAAGATTTTCCAAATCCAGACAGGAAACAACAAGAGGGCCGAGTTATTCCAGAGAGGCAGCGTTGAGGGACAACGCAATTGCTTTAGCTAGGCAATTCGATTTGGAGGAAGGAAAAATCGTTCTCAGTTCTAGAGGTCGGGAAGAAGTCCCAAAGGGCCGGACAGATGATTCCTCAGCATCCAAAGGCAGAACGACTTCATCAGAGCCCAGTCCAAGGCAAGTTGTCCAACCAGCTACGTAGAGCAGCGCAGAGGCTGACGCAGAGCTCTAGGAGGCCAAGTTTTGGTTGGAAAATCTGTGCTAGAGATTTCTTATGGGAGAAGGGTAATTCACTTCAGTATTTTGCCTATATTTTCTTGTTGTTTGGATTGCCAGTTGGGCATCCATAGATGTACTTAGATTTCCCTGCTGCATAATAAAATAAAACCTGACTGTTGCACAGGTTTTCCCAAGTTGGGTTTTTCCGGGGACATTTGTCCAAAAATAATTGTGTTATTTTATGTGTGTGTGCTAGCATTTCTTCTAGCATTTATTCTTCCATAGTTTTATTTGTGTAGATTGCAGTGTGAGTTATTCAGTATTTGTTGTAGGAAACAGTAAATAAATTTCTAAATTTAATTAACAATTAGGAGAATAATTCCCGTTTGGAATTTTCACATGGTATCAAAGCACAGTTGATCAACCGAAGAGTTCAGAGGCGAAAAGAGAAGGAATTTCGCTGCTTAGTGTGGGCAGCAGGCTGAAATTTCCAAGGACAACATAGTCATTCTACCAAGAGGTTGAGTTACTTGTGGAGGTTTGATTTTTTGAGTGAGGGCAAAAACAATTCGATCCTACCAGATCAAGTGATTCCAGAGGTAGAGGGAGTAGTCTAGATCTTTTGTTGACTAGATCTCTAGCTAGACGCAGTGGTTTTTGCAGTTGTTCGCTAGAGCAGAGCTAGCGTCGGGTGGAAGAGAGAAGAGCACACATAGAGGGAAAAATTTCCTCAGGGAACTTCTAGTCTCAAGAAGTTCGATTTTTTCTTTGCAGACCAACAGTTGTTGTGAGCAAATCTTATCACTTCAGAAGGGAGTGCGAATAGCAGAGCAGTCGCTAAGCAGAAAGAAAGAGGAAGTTTTCAATAGTTCATTGAGATGGCCACTGTTGGGCTTTGTGATAAGGCAGGTTGGATGGAGCTTCCAACTATGTCATCTGGAAGGCAAGGATGTCCTTCCTTCTAGATGAATATGGCCTGAAACCATATATTGATGCAGTGGTAGCAGTACCCCAAGATGCAGATCAGCTGAAGGAGTACAAAAAGGAGATGGTGCGAGCAAAGAGATTGATCCTAGATGGTGTCCGAGATCATGTTGTATCACATATAGTGGCCAAGGGAATGACCAAAGAGATGTGGGATACACTTTCCATGCTGTACCAGGGAACTTCTGAGCAGCGGAAGATGTACTTAGAGGAGAAGCTGAGGCTCATCCGGATGCAGAAGGGGAAAGGCATAGACTCCTTCCTCACTAGGATTCAGCAGGTCCAAGACCAATTATCAGCTGTTGTGGTAGCACCTCAACCCACAGAGCTAGTGCGATTGGCACTAAACAGTGTCTCCAAGGAGTGGCAGGTATTCGTCCAAAGTATTTTGGGTAGAGATACTTTGCCAAGGTGGGATAGTATGTGGGCCGATTTGCAACAGGAGGAGTTGAGATGAGCTCTATTAAAGAGCTCCATCAGTGGCAGCAGCAGTAGCAACAAATTGAAATAGGTGAAGGAGGAGGAGAATGTGGCCCTCGCATCAAAGGGTCCTAGTCAGGGATAGGGGGAGTAGAGAAAGAAGAAGGACTTGTCAAAGGTAAAGTGTTTTAGATGTGGTGAGCTTGGTCACTATAGTACTCAGTGTCCTCTCAGGAAGAAGGACAAGGAGGAGAAGCAAGACCAACAGGCAACATCAACAGAGGTCGATAGGCTTTCCTCCAGGCTGGAGGAGGACTTCACCATGTTTGCTGATATACCTCTAGGAGTGAGGTGGAATGACTTGGTTTTGTAGCCCCAAAGTGCTACAGATGGGAAGGATCCTTGAGGAGTCCACCTCATGGATCATTACTTGGCTACGGGGGCCCACAATATTCAGTGGCAGTTGATGCAGTTAGAATCAGAGTGGCAGTTGTAGTGACTAGTAGCAGTCACATGTTGGGGAGCGCAGTGCAGAGTTGCTAGCAGTGCAGTTGGCACAATACAGAGTTAGCAGCAACACAGATTCTTCAGTGATAGTGCAGATACTAGAAGCAGTCAGAGACTTGGGTGACAAATGCATCATACTGATCATAGTTGATTCAGTGTTTAGGATGCTTCTCAGTTGCAGTTATTGCAGCAACAACAGATGAGAGGGAGTTGCAGTGCAGATGCAGTGTCGGCAGCAGTTCAGCAGGGTTAGCAACAACATAGATGCATCAAATATCAGAGTCACGCAGTGGTTGGTGGGCAGTAGCAGCCAGACATCAACAACGTGACCTGAGATGATGCAGAGACAAGGTGTTGCTACAGGATGTGCAGTAGAACACTAGAACACATTTCTTGCTAAGAGGGAGTGTTAGTTTTTGTAGCATTGGATGTGTTCTAGTCACAAAATTTTGTGGAGAGGCTAGAATACAAGAGATCTCCAAAACCCATAAATCATTTTTGGAAATTCCGCTTATAAATGACTTAATTAGATTATTAATTAGTTTGTAAATATTTCCTAAGTCTAAACTTAGGGAATATGGTTAATTAATTAGAATTAATTAAGTCAAAGCATGAATGATCTAGAAATTCACACGGATCGACTTCAAGTTAATCCTAGCCATCGATTAAGATTTAATCTTGGTTGTTGGAGTCCCAAACGTGGATTATAAGAAGTCAATGGGTACTTGGAGAAAACACTTAGAGAGTTCGATTTCACTCGCAGATCAATTTCCAGAGTAGCAGGAGTCCAGTTGCTGGAGAGAGAGTCAAAGAGATCGAAGCAGTGTGAGGGGCAGGGGCAGGGACAATGATCCAGAGGAAAGATTTTCTAGATCTGGAGAGGCAGCAGCAAGAGGGTAGAGTTATCCCAGAGAGGCAGCTTTGAGGGACAACACAGTTGCTTCAGCTAGGCAGTGCGATTTGAAGGAAGGAAAAATCGTTCTCAGTTCTAGAGGCCGGGAAGAAGTCCCAGAGTGTCGGAGGGACGACTTCCTTAGCATCCAAAGGCATAATGACTTCATCAGAGCCCAGTCCGAGGCAAGTCGTCCAGCCAGCTACGCAAAGCAGCGTAGAGGCTAACACAGAGCTCCAAGAGGCCGAGTTATGGTAGGCAAAGCAGTGCCATAGATTGCTTATGGGAGAAGGGTATTTCCCTTCAGTATCTTGCCCAGATTTTCTTGTTGTTTGGATTGCCAGTTGGGCATACATAGATGTACTCAGATTTCACTGTTGCATAATAAAATAAAACCCTCACTACTGCACCTGTTTTCCCAAGTTGGGTTTTTCCAAGGACATTTGTCCAAAAATAATTGTGTTATTTTGTGTGTGTGCTAGCATTTCTTTCAACATTTATTCTTCCGCAATTTTATTTGTGTAGATTGCAGTGTGAGTTATTCAGTATTTGCTGTAGGAAACGGTAAATAAATTGTTAAATTTAATTAACAATTAGGAGAATAATTTCCAGTTGCTGCAATAGGATTCTGGTTGTGGAATTTTCACAGGAATAAGGCTCAAGTCTGTGTCAATTGTGCCCAAGTGGAATCTTACACTGAAATGTATTTTGAAAAGCCTGCATCAAGCCATCATTACTCTTCCACAACCTGTACTTGTCACTGAACTCTGCTGTGCTTGGTGAGAGAGGTGTTGACCACTACGTGTCAACTTCCCATAGCAAGTACACCCCCTTTTCTTCGCAAAAAGGGATAGCGCTTGATCAACGTGTTCGTGCCATTCGACAATCATCGTCGACTTGATCATATTTGTTATAAACCCAGTCTGCATGTGTGAATTGTAAATAATCTTAGCAGATTTGTGTCATGTATGTAAATTGCCTAGGTGGACCTAATTTTCTAATGATAATCTACATTCCGGAAGGTTTTTTGTCTCACCGATCCATGATTGGCAGAGTTTTCCTTCAGCCTAACCCCAAAGCCGGAATGAATTTTGTCATTAGAATCTTAGAGGAATCCTAGTGTGTTAATCTGCTAGATTATAGTTGTGTCGCTGAACTGGGTGGTCTATGAGGGCCTATGTCAAATGGGTTTTCCCCCTTGAGATGTAAAATTGTAAAAGTCATGATGTAAAGTGTCCTGAGGGTTAGACAATGTTTTAATCCCCTCATAAGTCCTAAGTCCTAGGTCCTAGGTGATTTTTTCCAAAGGCTAAGTTCGAGGATCCATTTAAAAATAAATTAAAAATTAAAAATTAAAATTTATATATATATATATATATATATATATAAATATAAAAAAATAAAAAATAAATAAAAATAAAAATAAAAATAAAATAATAAAATAAAATAAAAACTTAAAAATAATAAAATAATAATATTTTTGAGTAAATAAATGCAGAATTTCAATTTTTTTAATGCATTAAAAATTCGACGGATGAGATTAAGAGATATCTTGATCCTCATCGATGGTCGAGATCATTTTGACATGGATCACTTGAACTAGCCGTTGGGAATTTTTCCTTTAAATAGGGTGCTAGGGGTCATTTGAGATCATTCGATATGTGAGTTTTGTACTGAAGAAAGCTCTCTTGTAAACTTTTTCTGGTGCAAATAAAGAAAGACTTTGGGGTTGAGATCTTGCTGGTGTTACTCTCTTGAAGTGCTGTGAGCTATTTTATTTTCTGCATAATTTTATTTTCAGCCATTAGTAATAGTTTGATGTAGAGTATTGTTGAACACAGTTATCTTGTTCACTTACTAGGGTTTGAATGGTATTAGAATTTCTGAAATAATGGCAGGTATCTCCATTGCATCTGGGATTTAGTACTTTTTTTTTCTCTCTTTATTGATGGTTGAAGTGAGCTGTGGAAACCCTTATTCAGAAAATCAGTGGGCGTTTGGGGAAGTTCTTGGCTGAACCAGCCAACTCCCACAAAGCACTCTCTAGTAGAGCCCAACCAGTTTTGATTCTGGGTTTATCATTTAGAGTTTGTTTTTGAACTGCATGAGAATTTTTCCTAAAGCATCTTATAGCAAATCTGAATTTTTTTTTACTACTGTGCATAATGACAGATCTGGCTGCTTAGAGCCTTTAAACTTGTGAAAAGCTGTAATTATTTAAGTTAAATTTTGGGTTTTTTGCCTCTGGTTTCCCTGTTTTTGCAGGAAGAGATTTCGTGTTGGAAGCCAGATCTAGGCCCTAGGGCAAGATCTGGCCTCACAACCAGTTTTCTACAGGGACATCGTTTTGTTGTTCAAGGGTTTCAAATTCAGTCATCTTCAGATCCAGAGAATTGTTGCAAGGTTTCCATCAAAAGCAAGCGAAGTTAAAAAAAATTTTGCCAGAAAAAGTTCCAAGCTCCATATCTCTCCATCAAACCCCCCCATGCTGGTCTCTTTTGCTGCTGCCAAACCATGCAGCCCATCCCACGCTGCCACCACAAACTTTTTCTGTTTCATTTTTGCTCTCAACCTGTATGGCAAGCAAAATAATAAAAATTCTATCCTTCACATTGCCCATGCAGCTTCTTCTCTGCGTGCTGACTCCTACACAACAGATCCTGCCGTCCAGCATTTGCAGTTGCTAGTCTGCCCTTGCATTTTCTTTTGAATGCCCTCTAAACCTGCAAACGAATCCATTCATAAAAAATTCGTGGTCTTTTCCTGCATTTTCCCTCTTGCCCACCACGCAGTCTTTTATCTGCTCTGGGTTTTCTCTTCTTTTTGTTGCCATCACGCAGCTCTTTACAACAACAATCAAGGCCGTCATCCTTTCTTCTGTGTCCATCCTCAGTCAGCTCCCTCACGCTAACCTGTGCATCTATTTGCAGTTCCCGCAATATCATCCGCTCTCAAAACCTGCATCAGAAACCCGCGTTTCCTCCCCTCGGCCTTTGCTTCAGTTTCTTTCCTTGCCGTCGATTGCAGCCGCACTGCATACATACAAAATAGTCTTTTTTTTTTTAATACACGGGCCAGGTATCTGCATTTTGGTGTTATTAGGTGCATGGAAAGGTTGAATTTTTTTATGCGTAAGTCTCTTCTCCGTTTGCGTAGGAAGAAGTTGTCCTTTTTTTTAATTAGGTTAAGCATAAATGGAATTTCAGAAGTTTACTTTAGATTTTGGTTTTGTTACATTTAGACCATACTTTAGTTTAGGGTTAGATAAATTTTAACTTTAGCTTTAATATATATAATTTTTAGAATTTAGGATTGTGATTTTTCTTTTTAATTTTAGATATTTGAATTCTAAATTTTAGATTTAGCTAATTTTGTTTGAAGTAAATAAAAATTTAAAATATATATATATATATATAAAATAAAAAAAAAATCATAAAAAATAAAGTAATGAAAGATTTCTTTTAGTTTAGATTTTAATATTATTTAGATTTTTGATTTAAAAGTTTCATTTAGTTTTAAATTTTGTTTTATCTGAAAAATATAAAAATATTTTGGGAAATTTTTTGCCAATTTTAGTCTTGGCTCAGGAATTTATTATGTTTTATCTTTTCTGTTGAGGCTGAAATTTTGATTTGGGAATTAATGTTTATCATTTTTTAAATGCTTGAATGATCATTAGCTATATGAATGTGATATCTGGTTAGCATTTGAAATTACGTGGTTGTTTAAAGCATCTAATTTTTCGAAATTTTAACTGTTGGAGTATCATTAAGTCATTGAGCATTTATTGATTATCTTGCATTTGGTAAAAGTTAAGCTTTGTTTGAGTTGATTGATGGTTAACGATTTTTAATGAGCCTATATTCCTGCAGAGTTTGACAAGTAATCGTTTAATCATTTATCTCTTAAGGCACTGGTCTATTAATTTAATAAAATCAATTTAGTGCTTGTTTCCCTTCGTGTCTCCCAACCCAACTGGTTCACAATTGGTCTTCCATTTTTCCTATAGGGTCTACCCCCCTTAGCTGTTGGAGACAGGCTTAAATGGAGAGATCGGGGATCAGGGTGACAGCCCCCGATCTGAGCGTTGTCGTGACAATTTGTGCGACAACATTTTTTGGCGCCGTTGCCGGGGATAGAGTTTTTCTGTCCTTGGTCCTTTCATTTTCCGTGTTTCATTTCTTGTCTAGGTGGCGACTCCACTTCATATGTTATTTTCAAGAGTGTATACTAGAAGACATCCAAGCAGTCTGTGCAATCCTGCTCCTGATCCTGAAAGGGCCCTCAGGGTACGATTACACAAACTCTCTTTTCGTACACTTCTTGTTAACCTCGGGCAAGAAGCCCTCTCTGATATCCATTTGCTTTTTTCTAGTCCAGTTGGGCACGACATCATGGATATGTATGCCCCTTGCAATTTTTCTAACATTCCAGGGTATCCTAATGCTCTTCCATCACTTGGGATAGATAAGTTGCCTAGCTTTCAGGGAGATAATGCGATTAGTGCAAATTTGCATCTGAGAGATTTTAGTATATGGATGGCCAAGTATGCAAGGTCTCCTGATTTCGATCAAGAAGATGTTGGAATGACTCTTTTTATTTTAACCTTGGGGGGCGATGCTCATGAATGGCTTACTGAAAAGCCTCAGAATTCATTGGATTCCTTAGAGTCAATCATTGATTCCTTTAAAGAAAAGTATGGAGATAAGAAAGAGGGAAGACATGTTGTAAAAGCTATCAGCATAATAAAAAAGAGAGAGAATGAAACTGTTGAAGAATTTAATAAAAGGTTTAATGGTATTATTAGAGAATTACCTCAAGACTATAAACCTACTGAAAAATCTCTTCGAGATTTTTACATTGATGCCTTTAGTCCCGAGCCATCTTATGAATTAAGGTGTGCTAGACTTAATGACTATAGAGATTGCCAGAATTTAGCTATAGAGCTTGAAAAGGACAAGGCAACATCTGGGAAGTCTGAGATCCCAGGTTTCGATAGGGCTGCTACGAAACTATAAGAACCTAAAGGAAAAGCAGTTCAAGAGCCTGAAAGCGAACTTGTTCTCAAATTACTCCAAAAGATTGAAACCATGGAAATTAATCATAACAAGGAGATAGCCACTTTGCAAAATAGGTTGATTCAAATGGAAAGAACACAAACGCAAAACTTCCAACTTCGAAATAATAATAACAGAAATAACAATTGGCAAAAGAAGGGTCAGTCTAGTGAGCAGAGACCTCCTAATCCGATAACTAATTTGGTTGATAACGCTCCTCCTTATTGTCGGGTTTGTGATGCTCTTTATGAAGAGGCCACTTGCCCTATCATTAGAAGAATCTTTGATAATGGAATGTTTGGGACAGGTGATCAAATAAATGTGGTAGGTAGCAAGTTTCCTTTGTCTATGGATGATTGGATAGAGGTCAAGGAAAATAGTCGTGATGTTATGAATCCTTCATCATCTTTTAGTATAAATAACCTTGAATATGAAGATGACATTTTGGCTAGGTTATATGGTGAAAAACCCTCTCCCGAGAAAATCTTGGAAATTGCTAGAGATAAAGGTTTGACCTACCAGAGAAGGGATAAAGATCAAAGTGGGAATCAAACTCCCCCTCGAACTTTTAACCCTGGTTTAAACTTTGGATTTGATGTTGATTTGGGAAGTTGGTTTAACAATGCAAAAATCTGGGTTCCTGTCTCCGAGATTGCTAAAATCCCTTCCCAAAGAGACAAGTTAGTAAAAGCTATTCAAGGTCCTCAAGTAAATACTTCTCAACGGAAGACTCGGGAAGTTGACTATCATGATGCTCCCATATATTTGCAAAGCTTAGATGCTAATAACAAAGATCACCAGCCTTTCTTTATCACCTTGTTAGTCAATGGATATAAATTGAATAATTGCATGTTGGATTCTGGTGCATCAGCTTGTGTAATGACTAAAAGGGTCATGGAACAACTTAACTTAAGAGTTTCGAGACCCTACTATAACATATGTGCCATGGATTCTAAGAAAATTGAAGTGCATGGTTTGATCAAAGATTTGCAAGTTCATC
The DNA here is from genome assembly GCA_031772625.1 of Pinus tabuliformis. Classification (NCBI taxonomy): domain Eukaryota; kingdom Viridiplantae; phylum Streptophyta; class Pinopsida; order Pinales; family Pinaceae; genus Pinus; species Pinus tabuliformis. Next base: position 694,789,369 of record CM062814.1, on the reverse strand, counting down.
TATCAATTTACCCAGACATCATGATTGTCATGGATATTGTTGTTGTGGATGTGCCCGATGCCTGGGGTATGCTTTTATCCAGAAAGTGGGCCTCCGATCTAGGAGGAAGTATTCAAATGAATTGGTCGTATGCTATGATTCCTTCTCCTAGGGGTGATGGTTTTGTAAGACTAAATAGAGAGCCCGAAAGAAAGTTTCATGTCGAAGATCCTAAGAGACCTCACAACGAGATAATCAAAGAGAAATCTGACATTGGGAACTATGCCATCATGTCTAATTTCATAATTCCTCCCGATGATAAGATTAAGGATCTCAATTATAGAGTTTGGCACATGTACTTCGATGGTGCATCGTCTAGGCATGGTAAAGGTGCTGGAATAGTGCTAAAATCTCCCCTTGATCATATTTTCAAGTTTGCCTATCCATTAGAATTTGAAGCAACCAATAATGTCGCTAAATATGAGGCTATATTGTTGGGTCTTGAATTGGCAAAATCTTTGAAGATTAAGTTGCTTAGCATTAAGGGGGGATTCTGATTTAATTATCATGCAGCTTAAAAATAAATTCACATGTAAAAATCAAAGATTAAGAAATTATCGTAATGTTGTGTGGGATGCCCTTGACCTCAAAGCTATCCAAAGAGAACAAAATAGTTTGGAAGATGAACTTGCTGTAGCTGCTACTACTTTCCAGTTATCTGATGAGCTAATTAATGATAAGATCAAAATGGAAGTAATATTTAGACCATCTGTTCCAGATAACTCAGAGCATTGGCAGGTCTTCAATGATGAAAAGCAAGTCATTCGTTTTCTTAACAGTTTGGATGAGTTTGAGGATTTCTGGATGATTATGAGGAGGATGGATCTTTAAATCATGAGCATATCATAAATCCTACTCCTAGGAATGTGGTTGCCTTAGAGCAACATTTTGATCGGCATGATGCCACGAAGTTGAGAGAAGAAAATAAGACGGACCCAGGCGAATATCTCGAGATAAACATTGGTACTTCTGAAAACCCAAAGATTGTTAAAATTGGTAGAGGTACTAGTGTGGAGGAAAGAAAAAGGTTAACTAATTTACTTCGTGAATATCGAGATGTTTTAGCTTTTTCTTATGATGAATTAAAGGGCTATAGGGAAGATGTCATGGAACATACTATCCCCTTAAAAGATGAAAATGCTAAACCCTTTCGCCAGAAACTTAGGCAAATTAATCCTAAATTAGCCCCTTTAGTTCAGAAAGAACTTGCAAAAATGCGTGCAGCAGGAATTATCGCTCAAACCAGGCATTCGACATGGTGTTCAAATCTGGTGATTGTTAGGAAAAATAACTGTACGATAAGGCTTTGTGTTGATTTTTGAAACCTTAATCTAGCATGCAAGAAAGATAATTACCCTTTGCCAAACATGGAAAATTTGTTGCAAAGAGTAACTGGTTCTGGAATGATGTCGCTGCTAGATGGTTTTTCTGGATACAATCAGGTATGGGTTAAAAAGGAAGATCGTCATAAAACCACATTCACCACACCATGGGGTACCTTTGAATACATCAGAATGCCGTTTGGATTAACAAACGCTGGGGCTACATTCCAAAGGGCTATGGATTATGCCTTCAAGGGGTTAATCGGGAAATTTATTGAAATTTACCAAGATGATCTTACTGTTTTTTCTAAAGATGGTATCAGTCATGTAAATCATCTTAGGCAGGTGTTGACCACTACTGGTCAACTGCCCATGCAGTCCACCTCCTTTCTGTTGGCAGAGAGGGGTAGCTCCTGAGCGACGTGTCCGTGCCAGCCTACAGTCATCGACAGCTTGATCATTTTTGTTGTAAACCCAGTCTGCATGTTTGAATTGTAAATAATCTAAGCAGATCAGAGTCATGTATGTAAAGTTGCCTAGGTGGACCTAACTTTCTAATGATGATCTGTGTCCCGGGAGGTTTTTAGTCTCACCGATCCATGGATCGGCAGAGTTTTCCTTCAAACCCGACCCCAAAGCCGGGATGCATTTTGTTATTAGGACTTTAGGAGAATCCTAGCGTGTTAATCTGCTAGATTATAGTTGTGTCGCAGAACTGGGTGGTTTATGAGGGTCTATGTTAAAGTGGGTTCGTCCCCTTAAGATGCAAATTGTAAAAGTCATGATGTAATGTGTCTTGAGGGTTGAGAAATGTTTAAATCCCCTCATGAGTCCTAGGTCCTAGGTCCTAGGGGATGTTTCCAACGGTTTGGTTCAAATGATCCATTTAGAAAATAAATAAAATATTAAAATAAAAAATAAAAAATAAAAAAAAAAAAAAATAATAATAATAAAAAATTCATAAAACAAAGCAAAAACCCTAAATAATAAAATAATAATATTTTTTGTGAACACATGCAAAATATCTTTTTTAAATAAAATCGACGGATGAGATCAAGAGATGTCTTGATCCTCATCAACGGTCGAGATCAGTTCTACATGGATCACCCAAAACTAGCCGTTGGGATCATTTCCTTCTTATAGGGTCTTAGGGGGTCATTTTACAGGTTAATTTGATCTGTGAGTCTGTACTGAAAGCTCTCTTGTAATCTGATTTCTGATTAATAAAGAAGACTTTGGGGTTCAAACTGGCTGGTGTTACTCTCTGGAATTGCTGTGAGATGTTTGCTTTTCTGCATATTTCAGTTTTCAGCAGTTAAATTAGCTGATTTTTCAGAGCATTGTGAGTACAGGTATCTTGCTCACGTGCTAGGGTTTGAGTGTTGTAGGTTTTCTGGAATAATGGCAGGTATCTCCATTATTCCTTGAAATCTAGCAGCATATCTTGCCCTCTTTGCTGATGTTTGCTTGAGGTGTGCAGGAAACCTTTAGGTGAAAGGTATTTGTGGGCGTTTGGGGAAGTTCTGGGCTGAACCAGCCGACTCCCACAGGCTGTTCTGTGCAGAGCCCAGCTGATTGTGCCCCGGGTTAATCTGTTAAAGTTTATTTCATGTTTTACATTGAGAAATTCCTTTTCTGCTCACAGTAAAGTTCAAATTTTCTGATATTTCAAAAGTATTACTGCCATCATGGTTAAATCTGGCTGTTCTAGAGCTGTAAAATTTTGATTTTAGGTAATTTTGAAGGGTTTTACTCCAAAATTTTGTATATCTGCCAAATGTCCTTTTTCTGCAGGATATCTGTCATCAGGGTTACAGACTTTTCCTGATTTTGGCATTCTACAAATTATAAATCTGTGAACTGGCTTACGTTTCCATCCACCGCTGCCGTCTTTCACTGTGCCTGCGTTACCAGTCATCAAGGTGATTTCAAGCTGCAACAAGAGCACATTCTGAATCGACGCATGGTAAGTCGGAATTCTGAAGCAACGCTCAGGTAATTTCCAGAACAAATTCGCATTTTCAGCTAACCATTGATAAGGTACTGTTTCAGATTTGCAAATTTTTTTTTATGCATACACAGCTGCATCTCACGCTGTAGAATTAGGGTGCTTCTAAGATCGATTTACCATTATCGTGTATGCACTCATGAAACCATTGATAAGGAAAATCTGTGTGAAATTGCGTTGAACCGATTCATTGCTGCCGCCATCAAATTTGATTGTTATGCAAGCCATTGTCTCCAGGTAACCGTGTAATCGATCTCAAATTTTTCAAAGCTATCCAGGTAAAATCGTTTGCATTTTTATACAGGCAGAGCATAAAAATCGATTTTCGTTTGGGCATATTCGTCGGGTCTTCCTGACTGTGCGTTTTCTTCTTTTTATTCTGCGTCTAGCATTTTGATGAAAGCTGTCTGCGTGATTCCCTTCAGGGTATTCGCGTGGGTACTTTTATTGAATGCAAATTTGAATGCGTTTGAGTTTTTCTTTTTGGGCGTAGGCACCGTTTCCTGCTCCTTCCATAGCACGCCGGCAGCAGGTGATTCGGTTTCTCTGCAACGGCTGAGGTGATATGGCTTTCGTTTCAGGTATGCAGCAATGAACCCGTAGACTGCCGGTGCCCTTGAAATCGCTCTCTTTGCCATACAAAGCATTTGATTTTCGGTTCACGCCTTTTCCCTGCTGGTTGCATTGTATCAGCCTCCATTCGATTTGCGGCTTCGAGTCACGTAGGTTGTTTCTCTGGGTTGACTTCTTTTTTTTTACATAGAAATAAAAAATCAAAAGGAAATGCGTTGTAGTTGTAGGACTTTAGTTATTTCCTTAGTTTTAGTTTAGTTTTGATTAGGGTTTGTTTTATTTAAATTTTAGTTAAGTTGCATTTTTATTAGATTGTAATTTATTTAATTTTTAGCTTTGCATTGTTTTTTTTTTATTTTATGTTCTAGATTTTAATATTTTAGAACCTAGTTAGATTTAGATTTAAAATTTTTTTCATAGTCTTTATTAGATTAGATTTTAATTAGATTTTTTTTTAGATTTGGGTTTTATTTTGTTTTAAGAAAATAGAAGAAAAAAAAAAAAAAAAAAATAAAAAATAAAATAAAAAATAAAAAAAAAAATTCGAAAAAGCATAAAAAATTTCTTTTTTTTTGTGTGTGGAGAATTACTTTTACCGCATTCAGTCGTTTATCATTGCATATCTTTTACGCTGAGATCTGAATCCAAATTAGATATCTGGTTTTACTGTTGTTTGAAGCGAAATTATTTCTCTTAGTTTTGCTGGATATCGTCATTCGAAGAGCTTTGTGGTTTTTTTTGCTGGATATTTAAAGCTTTGTTCCGATCATTTGATGAATGGTGATTGCTGTTTATGATTTATGCTCTTATATCACCTAGAAAGTACTCATTTAGGCACTGGTCTATCAAATAAATAAAACCATTTTAGTGCATCTCGTCTCCCGGCCCAACTGTTTGGCAGTTGGCCTTCATCTTTCCTCAGGGTCTACCCCCCTTAGCCGTGGGAGACAGGCTTAAACGGAGAGACCGGGGATCAGAGTGACAGCCCCCGGTCTGAGCGTTGTCGTGCCAGTTTGCGCGACAACATTTTTTGGCGCCGTTGCCGGGGATAGAGTTTTTCTGTCCTTGGTTCTTGCTTTGCAAGCTTTCCTGTGCTTAACTTCTTGTTCAAGTGGCGACTCCACTTCCTATATTATCTGCAAGAGTGTACACTAGAAGACATCCGAGCAGTCTGTGCAATCCTACTCCTGATCCTGAAAAGGTTTATAGGGTGCGATCACACAAACTCGCTTCTCGTACACTTCTTGGAAATCTTGGACAAGAAGCCCTCTCCGATATTCATTTGCTCTTTAAAGGTCAAGTTAAGCGCAGCACCATGAGTCTGTTTGCCCCTTGTAATTTTTCTAACATTCCTGGAGCCCCCAATGATATTCCATCTGTTGGGATAGACAAATTGCCTAGCTTTCATGGAGATAATGCCATTACTGTTAATTCCCATTTACGAGATTTCAACATATGGATGGCTAAGTATGCTAGATCTCCTGATTTTGATCATGAAGATGTCAGGATGACCCTTTTTGTCTTGACTCTAGGAGGTGATGCTCATGACTGGTATACAGAAAAACCTCCTAATACTTTTGACTCTCTACAATCACTCATTAATGCATTTAGAGAAAAATTTGGAGATAAGAGAGAGGGAAGACATCTTGTAAGAGCTCTTACTCTGATGAAAAAGAGAGAAGACGAAACTGTTGAAGAATTTAACAGAAGGTTTAATGGTATTATTAGAGAATTACCTCAAGACTATAAACCTTCAGATAAAACTCTCCAAGATTTTCATATTGACGCCTTTGGTCCCGAACCATCTTACGAGTTAAGGCGTGCTAAACTTACTGATTATCGAGATTGCCAAGCCTTAGCTGTAGAACTTGAAAAGGACAAGGCAGCTTTTGGGAAGTCTGAAATCCCAGGTTTTGATAGGGCTGCTACAAAACTAAAGGAACCTAAGGGAAAAGCAGTCCAAGAGCCTGAAAATGAACTTGTTCTCAAATTGCTTCAGAAAATTGAAACCATGGAAATCAATCATAATAAGGAGATAAACACTTTGCAGAATAGGTTAATTCAAATGGAAAGAGCGCAACCGCAAAATTTTCAGCCTCGAAATAATAATAACAGAAATAGTAACTGGCAAAGAAAGGGTCAAACTAGTGAGCAGAGGCCCCCTAATCCGCTTACCAATCTGGTGGATGATGCTCCTCCCTACTGTCGTGCTTGTGCTGATTTTCACGAAGAATCCTCTTGTCCCATTATCAAAAGACTTTTCGATAATGGAATGTTTGGGACAGGTGAGCAAATAAACGTGGTAGGGAGCAAGTTTCCTTTGCCCATGAATGATTGGATAGAGGTTAAGGAAAGGAGCTATGATGTTGTGAATCCTCAATCCGCTTTTAGTATAAATAACCTTGAAGACGAAGATGACATTTTGGCTAGGTTATATGGTGAGAAACCTTCTCCTGAGAAAATTCTGGAAATTGCTAGAGATAAGGGTTTGACATACCAGAGAAGGGATAAGGATCAGAGCGGGAATCAAATTCCTCCTCGAACTTTAAACCCTGGTATAAATTCGGGAATAGATGTCGATTTGGGGAGTTGGTTTAATAATGCTAAAATCTGGGTTCCCGTCTCTGAGATCGCTAAGATCCCTTCCCAAAGAGACAAATTACTAAAAGCAATTCAGGGTCCTCAAGTCAACGCTTCTCAACAGAAGATTCGTGAGGTTGACTATCATGATGCTCCTATTTATCTGCAAAGCGTAGATGCTGATAACAAGGATCATCAACCCTTCTTTATCACCTTGTTAGTCAATGGGTATAAATTGAATAACTGCATGTTGGATTCAGGTGCATCTGCTTGTGTTATGACTAAAAGGGTTATGGAACAGCTTAACTTAAGAGTTTCCAGACCCTACTATAATATATGTGCCATGGATTCTAAGAAAATCGAAGTTCATGGTTTAATCAAGGATTTGCAAGTCCATCTTTCGGTTTACCCAGACATCATGGTTGTTATGGATATTGTTGTCGTTGATGTACCTGATGCTTGGGGTATGCTGTTATCCAGAAAGTGGGCCTCTGATCTGGGGGGAAGCATTCAGATGAATTGGTCATATGCTATGATTCCTTCTCCTAGCGGTGACGGTTTTGTTAGACTGAATAGAGAGCCTGAGAGGAAATTTCATGTTGAAAATCCTAAAAAGCCTTATAACGAAATAATTAAAGAAAAATCTGACATCGGGAACTATGCTATCATGTCCAATTTCATAATTCCTCCCGATGATGAGATTAAAGATCTTAAGGATGAAGTCTGGTATATGTATTTCGATGGTGCGTCCTCTAGTCATGGTAAAGGTGCGGGAGTTGTGCTTAAATCTCCCCTCGGTCACGTATTCAAGTTTGCCTATCGTTTAGAATTTGAAGCAACCAACAATGTTGCTGAGTACGAAGCTATATTGTTGGGTCTTGAATTGGCCAAGGCTTTAAGGGTTAAATTGCTTAGCATCAAGGGGGATTCCGATCTGGTTATCATGCAGCTTAAAAACAAATTCACATGTAGAAATCAGAGATTAAGAAACTATCGAAATGCTGTGTGGGATACTATGGAGCACTTCGATGCCCTTAACCTTGAAGCAATTCCTAGAGGTCTAAATAGTTTGGCAGATGAGCTTGCCGTAGCTGCTACCACTTTCCAGTTGTCTGACGAGTTAATTAACGATAAAATTAAAATGGAAGTAATATTCAGACCATCTGTTCCAGACAACTCAGAGCATTGGCAAATTTTTAATGATGAAAAGCAAGTCGTTCGTTTTCTCAATAGTTTAGATGAGTTTGAGGATTTCCGGTTAGTTTCTGGCGAGGATGGGTCTTTAGATCAAGGACATATCATAAATCCCACTCCCAGAAATGTAGTTGCCTTAGAGCAATATTTTGATCGGCATGATGCCACGAAGCTGAGAGAAGAAGACAAGTTGGACCCAGGCGAGTACCTTGAAGTTAACATTGGTACTTTTGAAAATCCGAAAATGGTTAAAATCGGTAAAGGTACTAGTCTGGAGGAAAGGAAAAAGTTAATTGATTTACTTCGTGAATATCGAGATGTTTTGGCTTTTTCCTATGATGAGTTGAAGGGCTATAGGGAAGATATTATGGAGCATACTATTCCCTTAAAAGACGAAAATGCTAAACCTTTTCGGCAGAAACTTAGGCAGATTAATCCTAAGTTAGCCCCCCTGGTCCAAAAAGAGCTTGCGAAGATGCTTGCAGCAGGAATCATCGCTCAAACTAGGCATTCGACATGGTGTTCGAATTTGGTGATTGTCAGGAAGAAGAATGGTACAATAAGACTTTGTGTCGATTTTAGAAACCTTAATCTAGCGTGCAAGAAGGATAATTACCCTTTGCCAAAAATGGAAACTTTGTTGCAAAGAGTAACTGGGTCTGGAATGATGTCATTGCTAGATGGTTTTTCAGGGTATAATCAAGTTTGGGTTAAAAAGGAAGATCGACACAAGACCACGTTCACAACACCATGGGGCACTTTTGAATACATCAGAATGCCATTTGGGTTAACAAACGCTGGAGCTACTTTCCAGAGGGCCATGGACTATGCCTTCAAAGGGTTAATCGGGAAAATTATCGAAATATATCAAGATGATCTTACTGTTTTCTCTAAAGATGGTATCAGTCATATAGATCATCTTAGGCAAGTTTTCGATAGATGTAGAGAATATGGAATTTCTTTGAATCCGGCTAAATCTGTCTTTGGGGTAACTGAAGGGAAACTTCTGGGTCATATCATTTCTAAGGAAGGAGTCAGGGTCGATCCTGAACGAGTTGAAGCAATTCAAAAGATTCCTCTCCCGCATAACCTCAAGTCCCTTCAGTCTTTCCTTGGAAAGATAAATTTTATTAGAAGATTTATCCCAAATTATGCGGAAATAGCTAAGCCCATTCAAAGTCTTCTGAAGAAAGATGTGAAATTTGTCTGGCAGGAAGAGGGCAAAAGGGCTTTCCAAGAAATCAAGTCTGCTATCGCGAAAGCTCCTGTCCTTGTTAGTCCTGATTACTCCAAAGATTTCATGATTTTTTCTTTCGCTTCTGAGGATACCATTGCCGGTGTCTTACTTCAAAAGAATAAAGATGGTCATGAGCAGCCTATCGCTTTCATGAGTAGAGCACTTCAAAACTCCGAATTGAAGTACAATACCATGGAAAAGCAGGCTTATGCCTTAGTCAAGTCTCTTAAGCATTTTAAAACTTATGTGGGTTATTCTAAGATCATCGCTTTCGTCCCACATTCTGCTGTTAAAGACATATTAACTCAAACTGATTGCTTAGGGACTCGTGCTAGGTGGGTTACTAAGATACAGGAGTATGATTTAGAGATTAGACCCACTAAGCTGATCAAAGGCCAAGGTTTAGCTCAAATGTTAGCTGAAAGTAATGAAAAGACTCTTGGTTTGTTCTGCCTTGACGATCTATCTTCACCAGAATTAAGAAGGTTAGCTGAGCATGAATGGTATAAGGACATAGTTTACTACTTAACAAATCTTGCATGTCCTAACCACTTAGTCACTCATAGAAGAAGGGCTCTTAGACTAAAAGCCACTAAGTACTGCCTTATGAAGGATGGCCTTGGATGGAGAAATCCAGAGGGCATAGTGCTTAGGTGTGTTGACGATGTTGAGTCCAAAAGATTAATTTCCGAATTTCATTCAGGATTTTGTGGTGGTCATTATGCCGCTAGAACTACTGCCCACAAAATCCTGAGAGCTGGCTATTATTGGCCTTCGATTTTTTCTGATGTGCACAAGTATGTTAGAACGTGTCAAGCCTGTCAACTGTTCACTGGGAAACAGAAGCTTGCTGCCCTTCCTCTACAACCTGTTATTGTAGAGGCACCTTTTCAGCATTGGGGTCTGGACTTCATAGGGAAGTTCCATGAAAATTCTAGCAATGGCTACTCTTGGATTTTGACTGCTACTGATTATTTCACTAAATGGGTCGAAGCCATTCCTGCTAAGAATGCCACTGAAAAGGTGATTATGGATTTCATTGAGAATAATATCATTACTAGATTTGGTGTCCCCGCTAAGATCACTACTGACAATGCCAAAGCTTTCAGTTCTTCAGAGTTTACATCTTTTTGTTTCAAATATGGCATTGTCTTATCTCATTCGTCGAATTACTATCCTCAGGGTAATGGTTTGGCTGAATCAAGTAATAAAAATCTCATAACCATTATCAAGAAAATAGTAGGAGATAACAAGAAGTCTTGGGACAGCAAAATCAAGTATGCTTTGTGGGCAGACAGAATTACTAAGAAGAAATCTACTGGTAAATCTCCCTTTGAATTGGTTTATGGCTTGGATGTTACCTTACCTGTGCACCTAAAATTGCCAGCCTATCAGCTTCTCCAAAATTTTTCCACTGATAAAGATGTTGTTCAGAATAGGATAGATCAGATTGTGGAATTAGATGAGACTCGTCGGACAGCTTTTGAAACTATATGCAAAAATCAATCTAATATTAAGAAAAGCTTTGATAAATGCTCTAGATCTAGATCTTTGCAGGTTGGAGATATGGTTTTACTTTGGGATCGCAAAAATGAAAAACCAGGAAAGCATAAAAAATTTGACAGCTTGTGGTTGGGACCGTACATCATTAGAGACATAGCTGGACCAAACTCATTCCACTTGAGCAGATTGGATGGTGAGCCACTTCATCTACCAGCGAACGGCCAAATGCTCAAGCTGTTCTTCAGAGATGATATCTGATGCCATGGGGCATCTTTTGTATTGTATTTCTATCCCTACTCCTTGTCTTTTCAGCATTTCATTTCTGTTTTTAGGATTAGATTTACTTTTCATGTTATTAGTTAGTCAATAAATGAAGAGCTTTTATCTTTCCTGTACTTAATGCATATGATGATTTGGGAATGGACGCTACTTATTTTTATTTTTGTGTTGTATGGATGCAGATTCTGGATTCTCACATTCCTACCAGTGCAGCAACGTGTCCCCAAGTAGAGCCAGATGTTGACCACTACTGGTCAACTGCCCATGCAGTCCACCTCCTTTCTGTTGGCAGAGAGGGGTAGCTCCTGAGCGACGTGTCCGTGCCAGCCTACAGTCATTGACAGCTTGATCATTTTTGTTGTAAACCCAGTCTGCATGTTTGAATTGTAAATAATCTAAGCAGATCAGAGTCATGTATGTAAAGTTGCCTAGGTGGACCTAACTTTCTAATGATGATCTGTGTCCCGGGAGGTTTTTAGTCTCACCGATCCATGGATCGGCAGAGTTTTCCTTCAAACCCGACCCCAAAGCCGGGATGCATTTTGTTATTAGGACTTTAGGAGAATCCTAGCGTGTTAATCTGCTAGATTATAGTTGTGTCGCAGAACTGGTTGGTTTATGAGGGTCTATGTTAAAGTGGGTTCGTCCCCTTAAGATGTAAATTGTAAAAGTCATGATGTAATGTGTCTTGAGGGTTGAGAAATGTTTAAATCCCCTCATGAGTCCTAGGTCCTAGGTCCTAGGGGATGTTTCCAACGGTTTGGTTCAAATGATCCATTTAGAAAATAAATAAAATATTAAAATAAATAAATAAAAAAATTAAAAAAAAAATAAAAAATAAAAAATAAAAAAAAATAAAAAAATAAATAATAATAAAAAATTCATAAAACAAAGCAAAAACCCTAAATAATAAAATAATAATATTTTTTGTGAACACATGCAAAATATCTTTTTTAAATAAAATCGACGGATGAGATCAAGAGATGTCTTGATCCTCATCAACGGTTGAGATCAGTTCTACATGGATCACCCAAAACTAGCCGTTGGGATCATTTCCTTCTTATAGGGTCTTAGGGGGTCATTTTACAGGTTAATTTGATCTGTGAGTCTGTACTGAAAGCTCTCTTGTAATCTGATTTCTGATTAATAAAGAAGACTTTGGGGTTCAAACTGGCTGGTGTTACTCTCTGGAATTGCTGTGAGATGTTTGCTTTTCTGCATATTTCAGTTTTCAGCAGTTAAATTAGCTGATTTTTCAGAGCATTGTGAGTACAGGTATCTTGCTCACGTGCTAGGGTTTGAGTGTTGTAGGTTTTCTGGAATAATGGCAGGTATCTCCATTATTCCTTGAAATCTAGCAGCATATCTTGCCCTCTTTGCTGATGTTTGCTTGAGGTGTGCAGGAAATCTTTAGGTGAAGGGTATTTGTGGGCGTTTGGGGAAGTTCTGGGCTGAACCAGCCGACTCCCACAGGCTGTTCTGTGCAGAGCCCAGCTGATTGTGCCCCGGGTTAATCTGTTAAAGTTTATTTCATGTTTTACATTGAGAAATTCTCTTTCTGCTCACAGTAAAGTTCAAATTTTCTGATATTTCAAAAGTATTACTGCAATCATGGTTAAATCTGGCTGTTCTAGAGCTGTAAAATTTTGATTTTAGGTAATTTTGAAGGGTTTTACTCCAAAATTTTGTATATCTGCCAAATGTCCTTTTTCTGCAGGATATCTGTCATCAGGGTTACAGACTTTTCCTGATTTTGGCATTCTACAAATTATAAATCTGTGAACTGGCTTACGTTTCCATCCACCGCTGCCGTCTTTCACTGTGCCTGCGTTACCAGTCATCAAGGTGATTTCAAGCTGCAACAAGAGCACATTCTGAATCGACGCATGGTAAGTCGGAATTCTGAAGCAACGCTTAGGTAATTTCCAGAACAAATTCGCATTTTCAGCTAACCATTGATAAGGTACTGTTTCAGATTTGCAAATTTTTTTTTATGCATACACAGCCGCATCTCACGCTGTAGAATTAGGGTGCTTCTAAGATCGATTTACCATTATCGTGTATGCACTCATGAAACCATTGATAAGGAAAATCTGTGTGAAACTGCGTTGAACCGATTTATTGCTGCCGCCATCAAATTTGATTGTTATGCAAGCCATTGTCTCCAGGTAACCGTGTAATCGATCTCAAATTTTTCAAAGCTGTCCAGGTAAAATCATTTTCATTTTTATACAGGCAGAGCATAAAAATCGATTTTCGTTTGGGCATATTTGTCGAGTCTTCCTGACTGTGCGTTTTCTTCTTTTTCTGCGTCTAGCATTTTCGACGAAAGCTGTCTGCGTGATTCCCTTCAGGGTATTCGCTTGGGTATTTTTATTAAATGCAAATTTGAATGCGTTTGAGTTTTTTGGGCGTAGGCATCGTTTCCTTCTCCTTCCATTTGCGTCTACAGCAAAGCTCGAGCACGCCGGCAGCGGGTGATTCAGTTTCTCTGCGACGGCTGAGGTGATATGGCTTTCTTTTCAGGTATGCAGCAATGAACCCGTAGACTGCCGGTGCCCTTGAAATCGCTCTCTCTGTCATACAAAACGTTTGATTTTCGGTTCACGCCTTTTTTCCCTGCGGGTTGCATTGTATCAGCCTTCATTCGATTTGCGGCTTCGATTCACGTAGGTTGTTTCTCTGGGTTGACTTCTTTTTTTTTACAAAGAAATAAAAAATCAAAAGGAAATGCGTTGTAGTTGTAGGACTTTAGTTATTTCCTTAGTTTTAGTTTAGTTTTGATTAGGGTTTGTTTTATTTAAATTTTAGTTAAGTTGCATTTTTATTAGATTGTAATTTATTTAATTTTTAGCTTTGCATTGTTTTTATTTTATTTTATGTTCTAGATTTTAATATTTTGAACCTAGTTAGATTTAGATTTAAATTTTTTTTCATGGTCTTTATTAGATTAGATTTTAATTAGATTTTTTTTTTTTTTTTTTTAGATTTGGGTTTTATTTTGTTTTACAAAAAAAAAAAAAAAAAAAAAAAAGAAGCATAAAAAATTTCTTTTTTTTTGTGTGTGGAGAATTACTTTTACCGCATTCAGTCGTTTATCATTGCATATCTTTTACGCTGAGATCTGAATCCAAATTAGATATATGGTTTTACTGTTGTTTGAAGCGAAATTATTTCTCTTAGTTTTGCTGGATATCGTCATTCGAAGAGCTTTGTGGTTTTTTTTGCTGGATATTTAAAGCTTTGTTCCGATCATTTGATGAATGGTGATTGCTGTTTATGATTTATGCTCTTATATCACCTGGAAAGTACTCATTTAGGCACTGGTCTATCAAATAAATAAAACCATTTTAGTGCATCTCGTCTCCCGGCCCAACTGTTTGGCAGTTGGCCTTCATCTTTCCTCAGGGTCTACCCCCCTTAGCCGTGGGAGACAGGCTTAAACGGAGAGATCGGGGATCAGAGTGACAGCCCCCGGTCTGAGCGTTGTCGTGCCAGTTTGCGCGACAACAGCAGGTTTTCGATAGATGTAGAGAGTACGGGATTTCTTTGAATCCAACTAAGTCTTTTTTTGGAGTAACGGAAGGGAAATTACTTGGCCATATCATTTCTAAGGATGGAATCAAGATTGATCCTGAAAGAATTGAAGCAATCCAAAAGATTCCCCTCCCTCATAATCTTAAATCACTTCAGTCATTCCTTGGAAAGACAAATTTTATTAGAAGGTTTATTCCAAATTATGCAGAAATAGTTAAGCCTATTCAAAGTCTTCTAAAGAAAGATGCAAAATTTGTTTGGCAAGATGACGGCAAAAAGGCTTTTCAAGAAATAAAATGTGCTATTGCAAGAGCTCCTGTCTTAGTTAGTCCCAATTACTCCAAGGATTTCATGATTTTTTCTTTCGCTTCCGAAGATACCATTGCGGGTGTCCTGCTACAAAAGAATAAAGATGGTCACAAGCAACCTATTGCTTTCATGAGTAGAGCACTTCAAAATTCCGAATTGAAGTACAATACCATGGAAAAGCAGGCTTATGCCTTGGTCAAGTCTCTTAAGCACTTCAAAACTTATGTGGGTTATTCTAAAATCATTGCTTTCGTCTCACATTCCACTGTTAAAGATATATTAACTCAAACCGATTGCTTAGGGACTCACGCTAGGTGGGTTACTAAAATACAAGAATATGATTTAGAGATCAGACCCACCAAGCTAGTCAAAGGCCAAGGATTGGCTCAGATGTTGACTGAACGTAACGAAAAGACTCTTGGTTTGTTTTATCTTAGCGATCTATCTTCACCGAAGTTGCAAAGATTAGGAGAGCATGAGTGGTACAAGGACATAGTTTATTACTTGATGAATCTTGCATGCCCTAACCATTTAGTTGCTCATAAGAGAAGGGCTCTTAGACTAAAAGCCACTAAGTATTGCCTTATGAAGGATGGCCTTGGGTGGAGAAATCCTGAGGGCATAGTGCTTAGGTGTGTTGATGACATTGAGTCCAAGAAATTAATCTCTGAGTTTCATTCAGGATTTTGTGGTGGTCATTATGCTGCTAGAACTACTGCCCACAAAATCCTGAGAGCTGGTTATTATTGGCCTTCAATTTTTTCTGATGTGCACAAGTTTGTTAGAGCTTGTCAATCCTGTCAACTATTCACTGGGAAACAGAAGCTTGTTGCCCTGCCTCTACAACCTGTCATTGTAGAGGCACCTTTTCAACATTGGGGTCTGGACTTCATAGGGAAGTTCCATGAAAATTCTAACAATGGCTACTCATGGATTCTGACTGCTACGGATTATTTCACTAAATGGGTTGAAGCCATTCCTGCTAAGAATGCCACTGAAAAGGTTATTATAGATTTCATTGAAATAAATATTATTACTAGATTTGGTGTCCCTGCTAAGATCACTACTGACAATGCCAAAGCTTTAGTTCCTCAAAGTTTTCATCTTTTTGTTTCAAGTATGGCATTGTCTTATCTCATTCGTCAAATTACTATCCTCAGGGTAATGGTCTGGCTGAATCAAGTAACAAGAATCTCATAACCATTATCAAGAAGATAGTAGGAGATAATAAGAGATCATGGGATAGCAAAATCAAGTATGCTTTATGGGCAGATAGAATCACTAAGAAGAAAGCTACTGGTAAATGTCCCTTTGAATTAGTTTATGGCTTGAATTTAACCTTACCTATGCACCTGAAATTGCCAACTTATCAGCTCCTTCAGAATTTTTCTACTAATAAAGATGTTGTTCAGAATAGAATAGATCAGATTGTGGAGTTAGATGAAGCTCGTAGGACAGCTTTTGATGCTATATGTAAGATTCAATCTAACATTAAGAAAAGCTTTGATAGATTCTCTAGATCTAGATCTTTGCAAGTGGGAGATATGGTACTGCTTTGGGACCGCAAGAATGAAAAACCAGGAAAACATAAGAAGTTTGACAGTTTGTGGCTGGGACCGTACATCATTCGAGACATAGCTGGACCAAACTCATTCCACTTGAGCAGATTGGATGGTGAACCACTTGATCTACCTGCAAATGGCCAAATGCTCAAGCTGTTCTTCAAAGATGATATCTGATGCCATAGGGCATCCTTTGTATTGTATTTCTGACCCTACTCCTTGTTATTTCAACATTTTATCTCTGATTTAGGATTAGATTTACTTTCCTTGTTAATAAATGAAGAGCTTCTATATTTCATGTGCTTAAATGTTATATGATGATTTTTGAATGGACGCTACTTATTTCTGTTGTGTGTTGCGTGGATGCAGATTCTGGATTCTCACATTCCTGTAGTGCAACAACGTGTCCCCAAGTAGAGCCAGATGTTGACCACTACGTGTCAACTTCCCATAGCAAGTACACCGCCTTTTCTTCGCAAAAAGGGATAGCGCTTAATCGACGTGTTCGTGCCATTCGACAACCATCGTCGACTTGATCATATTTGTTATAAACCCAGTCTGCATGTGTGAATTGTAAATAATCTTAGCAGATCTGAGTCATGTATGTAAATTGCCTAGGTGGACCTAATTTTCTAGTGATAATCTACATTCTGGAAGGTTTTTTGTCTCACCGATCCATGAACGGCAGAGTTTTCCTTCAGCCTAACCCCAAAGCCGGAATGAATTTTGTCATTAGAATCTTAGAGGAATCCTAGTGTGTTAATCTGCTAGATTATAGTTGTGTCGCAGAACTGGGTGGTGTATGAGGGCCTATGTCAAATGGGTTTTCCCCCTTGAGATGTAAAATTGTAAAAGTCATGATGTAAAGTGTCTTGAGGGTTAGAAAATGTTTTAATCCCCTCATAAGTCCTAAGTCCTAGGTCCTAGGTGATTTTTTCCAAAGGCTAAGTTCGAGGATCCATTTAAAAATAAATAAAAATTGAAAAGATAAAAAACAATAAAAATATATATATATATATATATATATATATATATATATATATAAAAGATATAAAAATAAAAAAATAAAATAAAATAAAATAAAATAAATAAAAAATAATAAAATAAAATAAAAACTTAAAAATAATAAAATAATAATATTTTTGAGTAAATAAATGCAGAATTTCAATTTTTTTAATGCATTAAAAATTCGACGGATGAGATTAAGAGATATCTTGATCCTCATCGACGGTCGAGATCATTTTGACATGGATCACTCGAACTAGCCGTTGGGAATTTTTCCTTTAAATAGGGTGCTAGGGGTCATTTGAGATCATTCGATCTGTGAGTCTTGTGCTGAAGAAAGCTCTCTTGTAAACTTTTTCTGGTGCAAATAAAGAAAGACTTTGGGGTTGAAATCTTGCTGGTGTTACTCTCCTGAAGTGCTGTGAGCTATTTTATTTTCTGCATAATTTTATTTTCAGCCATTAGTAATAGCTTGATGTAGAGTATTGTTGAACATAGGTATCTTGTTCACTTACTAGGGTTTGAATGGTATTAGAATTTCTGAAATAATGGCAGGTATCTCCATTGCATCTGGGATTTAGTACTTTCTTTTTTCTCTCTTTATTGATGGTTGAAGTGAGATGTGCAGGAAACCCTTATTCAGAAAATCAGTGGGCGTTTGGGGAAGTTCTCGGCTGAACCAGCCAACTCCCACAAAGCACTCTCTAGTAGAGCCCAACCAGTTTTGATTCTGGGTTTATCATTTAGAGTTTATTTTTGAATTGCATGAGAGTTTTTCCTAAAGCATCTTATAGCAAATCTGATTTTTTTTTTTTACTACTGTGCATAATGACAGATCTGGCTGCTTAAAGCCTTTAAACTTGTGAAAAGCTGTAATTATTTAAGTTAAATTTTGGGTTTTTTGCCTCTGGTTTCCCTGTTTTTGCAGGAAGAGATTTCGTGTTGGAAGCCAGATCTAGGCCCTGGGGCAAGATCTGGCCTCACAACCAGTTTTCTACAGGGACATCGTTTTATTGTTCAAGGGTTTCAAATTAAGTCATCTTCAGATCCAGAGAATTGTTGCAGGGTTTCCATCAAAAGCAAGGGAAGTTAAAAAAAAATTTGCCAGAAAAAGTTCCAAGCTCCATATCTCTCCATCAAACCCCCCCACGCTGGTCTCTTTTGCTGCTGCCAAACCACGCAGCCCATCCCACGCTGCCACCACAAACTTTTTCTGTTTCATTTTTGCTCTCAACTTGTACGGCAAGCAAAATGATAAAAATTCTATCCTTCACATTGCCCACGAAGCTTCTTCTCTGCGTGTTTACTCCTACACAACAGATCTTGCCGTGCAGCATTTGCAGCGGCTAGTTCTGCCCTTGCATTTTCTTTTGAATGCCCTCTAAACCTGCAAACGAATCCATTCATAAAAAATTCGTGGTCTTTTCTTGCGTTTTCCCTGTTGCCCACCATGCAGTCTTTTATCTGCTCTGCGTTTTCGAGTCAACACGCAGATCTTGCCGTCGAGCATTTGCAGCTGCTAGTTCTGCCCTTGCATTTTCTTTTGAATGCCCTCTAAACTTGCAAACGAATCCATTCATAAAAAATTCGTGGTCTTTTCTTGCGTTTTCCCTCTTGCCCACCATGCAGTCTTTTATCTGCTCTGCGTTTTCTCTTCTTTTTGCTGCCATCACGCAGCTCTTTACAACGACAGTCAAGGCCATCATCCTCTCTTCTGCGTCCATCCTTAGTCAGCTCCCTCACGCTGACCTGTGCATCTATTTGCAGTTCCCGCAATATCATCCGCTCTCAAAACCTGCATCAGAAACCCGTGTTTCCTCCTGTTGGCCTT
Source organism: Pinus tabuliformis (assembly GCA_031772625.1). NCBI lineage: Eukaryota > Viridiplantae > Streptophyta > Pinopsida > Pinales > Pinaceae > Pinus > Pinus tabuliformis. The sequence continues at coordinate 694,770,390 of CM062814.1, read as the reverse complement.
CGCTTCAGTTTCTTTCCTTGCCGTCGATTGCAGCCGCACTGCATACATACAAAACAGTAAAAAAAAAAATTTAATACACGGGCCAGGTATCTGCATTTTGGTGTTATTAGGTGCGTGGAAAGGTTGAATTTTTTTATGCGTAAGTCTCTTCTCCATTTGCGTAGGAAGAAGTTGTCCTTTTTTTATTATTAGGTTCAGCGTAAATGCAATTTCAGAAGTTTACTTTAGATTTTGGTTTTGTTACATTTAGATCATAGTTTAGTTTAGGGTTAGATAAATTTTAACTTTAGCTTTAATATATATAAATTTTAGAATTTAGGATTGTGATTTTTCTTTTTAATTTTAGATATTTGAATTCTAAATTTTAGATTTAGTTAATTTTGTTTAGATTTAAATTTTTGTTTGAAGTAAATAAAAATTAAAAATATATATATATATATATATATATATATATATAGATATATTAAAAAAAAAAACTCATAAAAAATAAGATAATGAAAGATTTCTTTTAGTTTAGATTTTACTATTATTTAGATTTTTGATTTAAAAGTTCCATTTAGTTTTAAATTTTGTTTTATCTGAAAAATATAAAAATATTTTGGGATTTTTTTTGCCAATTTTAGTCTTGGCTCAGGAATTTATTATGTTTTATCTTTTCTGTTGAGGCTGAAATTTTGATTTGGGAATTAATGTTTATCATTTTTTAAATGCTTGAATGATCATTAGCTATAGGAATGTGATATCTGGTTAGCATTTGAAATTACGTGGTTGTTTAAAGCATCTAATTTTTCGAAATTTTAACTGTTGGAGTATCATTAAGTCATTGAGCATTTATTGATTCTCTCGCATTTGGTAAAGGTTAAGCTTTGTTTGAGTTGATTGATGGTTAACGATTTTTAATGGGCCTATATTCCTGCAGTATTTGACAAATAATCGTTTAATCATTTATCTCATAAGGCACTGGTCTATTAATTTAATCAAATCAATTTAGTGCTGGTTTCCTTCGTGTCTCCCAACCCAACTGGTTCACAGTTGGTCATCCATTTTTCCTATAGGGTCAACCCCCCTTAGCCGCGGGAGACAGGCTTAAATGGAGAGATCGGGGATCAGGGTGACAGCCCCCGATCCGAGCATTGTCGTGACAATCTATGCGACAACAAGAGGAAAGCCTATGAAAATCAGAAATTACTCTTGCATTTTGAAAGGTTAACACTATACATGCTTAAACAATATGCTGTGTCGATTATTAACATGATCAATGAATAAGAAGTACAGTGATTAAATATGGGGTACTAGTAAATGTCTGTTTCCATGATTTGCATTCCAAACTGCTCTCGATTATATTTCTTTTCCAACCATCATTGTTTCAGTTGTAGCATCCATTATGGAGAGATGCAATTAAGGCTTAAATCATGCCAGCAGAAAGTGATGTTTGAAAATTAGCTGGAAATAGTAATTGATTGATTTTCTTAAATATCCCATGATGTTACATAAAATCAGTAACTATAGAAAGTATGAATACCTTGTCTACTAATATGCAGACATAAAGTGTATGCCATCCAAATTCATGTGTTTGGATGTTCAAACTTCAAAGTATGGCTGAATAAGCATGTTAATATTATTGTTTATTGGAGAAAAAAAGATGGAAGTTTCTTATGCAGGTTGTAATGGTAAAATTTAACTTACATTGTCAAGCTTATGTAAGATATGTCACATGTTGCATCAATAATGAACTGAATAGTCTGGATAAGCATTGGGAAGACATATTGGTTCTTGTCTTTAGGATTCCGATACGAAGGATTTTATTTTTGAACTATTTGAAGTTTTAATAAATAATAACTGCTTTCATTAGGAATGGGGACTGAATAAATAGCAGCCACATGCTTTCAGGAGGTTTATTGTGTTGCTTGGTTCATTATATGTCAGGTAATCCTCAGAAGACAGAGCACTTGCGTGCATTGGAAGGAGCCAATGAAAGGCTTCAACTGGTGAAAGCAAATTTACTTGATGAGGGAACTTTTGACGCAGCTGTGGATGGTTGTGAAGGTGTCTTTCACACTGCATCACCTTTTTACCTTGGCGTCAAAGATCCCCAGGTGTGACTGCTTTATAAGTTTCTGCTAATCGAAGTGCATGTGATATCATGTAATGAAAGCACTGGTGATACAGTTTCATATACATTTATGTCAACTATCATATACTGAAGCTTACCAATCTGTTTATCCCTGCTGTTCATTGTTCTTGAATTCGATTTACATTTTCCCAGATTTAATGACTAGTCTTTGTTTGTGAGTAAAAGGTTTAGGTTGCATGAGCTTTGTATTGAATAAAGTTTAGAAGCATAATTTGGACTGAATCATAAATTTAATAGCCTGGAAATTCTTATAATTTTCTTCAGTCCATGAGTTAATCATTATTGAAGTTTGTTACTGCAAAATCGAGCAGGCCTAGTGCAAAGCCACAATAGGCATTGGCAACCTAGGTCTTATGGCAACAAAGAGATTAGACACCAGTCATTCTCAGTGGCCTCCTTCCAGCTACTTAGTGGTGGATGTTATTCCCACAAGGGAGGCTTCCCTAACGATATCATCCAAGTTCAAGGTTTTCAATAAATAAGTGCTGAAGGGTGCTGAAGGTCTAATGGTTATGAAGGTACTAGCAAGGCCTTGATGGCTGTGATAAGAGATACAAGCAATCAACACACTTTCCACCAACACCAATGGACTAGAAGAGGGCTGCTATAAACTTGGATTTCTATGATATGCAGTTTTGCATCATGGAAAAATTTAAAACAGCCAAGAAATAGCTTGTAAAAGGATAGATTCAATAAATTATCAAAGGCTATAAAGGGGTAAGCTAGGGAAAATGAAATTTTTGTAGTTTTTAATGGTTTAATATGCATAAAACAACAATAGAAGCCTAGACATCAACCCTAGTTTGGGGACAAAAATGCGATTAATGCTAGTTTTTTTTTTTTTTAAATTTATTAAATGTAATTTTTATCAATAGCATAATGACTTGTAGATGCAAAATTACCATAACATGCAAATTAAAACCAAACCCTATCCCAATCTATCAAGAAATTAGGAAAAGAGGTAGAAATTTAAGATGATTACCACAACTAGAATAGTTCCTTCTCTCAATTGGGCAATGGAGTCAATTAGGGCAAGGTCTATGATAGAGGGCATTAGATCTCTTAAAAACCCTAGCGACTTCTCTATATGGGATATTTAAGGTCAAATGATGCATCAACCAAGTTCCTTTGATGCATTCTTCCAAGACAAATTGTACATATCATTAAGAATCAAGATTCCAAGAAAGATATTGCACTTTTAATTTGGCACAAATAGAAACCCTGATTTCATAAATATAGCATGCAAAGTGGAAGAAAATGGTATTAAACTTGCACAATTCCAACAAGAATCACTTCATCAATCCCTAACAAGTTTCTCTATGCAAAAATCTCCCTCCCAAGAAAATTTACTTCATTAAATGTCCATTGTGTCCAAGAGAAAAGTACAAGAGAACTAGTGCACACTCCTCTTTAGAGAGAAGAGCAAGTGTGAATGTGATGATGATAAATTGAACTTCCCTCTATTTGTATGAGGGCAATGAAGTCACTTTTCATAATTTTACATTATAGACCAGTCACCAAAGGAAGGCCACAAGGTCTTGTGGCCTTGATCTCCTCCTCCATTCTCATTTTTGCAGACTGTCAAAAGTAATCAGATCTGAAACATTTCATTTGCGATCTTAATCACAAGAACAACAATAATAATAAGGCCACAAAACACTTAAATTGTCGCATAATAATCATAAGAATCATAACAAGTGTTTTGGCTCTTGTTCCTTGCATTTTTGGTGATTGATCTAAGCTGCAGTAGACTGATTTCTATTGACAGTGGCATCTTCTAAGGTCTGATACATTCTATCCATCTCTGAAGTTGATCATCATGCATTATTGTGGAATTTGGATAGCTAAAGGTATAATAGATTGGCAATTGCATTAATTGTTCTCTTAAGTTTTGAGGATAGCCTCCCTCATAGCTATATTACTAACCTTTTCATTTGGTTGCTCTCTTGTTAGAAGTTGCATTGTTGCATTCAGTTCTGGTTTCATTTCATCATTTTAAATCACTGCTAACAATCTCATCTAATTGTGCTTGTGTAATCTTGAGTTTCCTCTTGTTCTAATTGCTATATTACATAAGTGAGAGAGAATCCTAATAAGCACATATAAGTAATCAAACATCATTGCTATCATTTTTTCATTGAGTAACATTGAATTGACATCTTGTAATCTTGGGTTGACAAGTGGTATTTGAATATTTGGGTTACAAGTGGTTTAACATTATTCGTATTGGAGCATTTCGCATAATTGTTATTCCATTGAAGCAGTTGAATTGTGTCATCATTTGCATCCTCATTCTAGACTAGTGTTACATTTTTAAACTTTACCTCCAAGCATAAGCTTGGTTGAAAGAAAGATAGGACAACATTCTCCACCGTTCAATTTGAGAAGTTAGACCCCAATTCATGGTTAACATAGGTGACCTTGCAGTTTTCTTGCGGGCAATCCCTTGTAGGAACGGAGGCACATGGGTGGTTAGAACACCTGGGGAGGTATCATTAATGAAGCCTTAGCCTCCTTCCCCAATAGTTCTCTCTACAACCTTGTTACAGTTCTCTCTACAACCTTGTTTGTGACTAGCTTCAAGACAATTGAGGAGTAGGCTTCACCTAGACTAGGCATATAACTAAAATCAACCAAGATCTTGCATCACACCTAGTTTAGTTTTGCATTTCATGTGTTTGATTTTTTCTCTTCTTGCAACATTGTTATTATTGTGACTTGAGGTATCTATTTGCAAGTTTCTTAGTTCTCATTGAGCATTGTTTAGGAACTGGTCTATCATATTTATCTTATATTTGCCTCATTGAATCCATCTTAAAACACATTGACACTTGCTCTAATTATAATAAAGTTACACTAATAATAGTTGCCTTGCCCTTAGTTCTCCTAGACTTGTTGCTTCAACAAGTTTTCCTTCATCAACCATCCTTAGGGACTACTTCCCTTGACTTAGCTAGGAGAAAGCCTAAACGAAGTGAGTAGGGATCAGAGTGGCAACCCCTATTTTGAGTGTTGTGCCTTGGGTGTACACTTTAGGCAACAACATTTTCTGGCGCAGTTGTCAGAGATAGAGTTTTTTATGTTCTCGAGTTTCTTGCTAATCTTGGACAAGAGTATCTCTCTAATATTCATTTGCTCTTTCAAGGTCAAGTGAGCAGGATGTTATTATGGGCTTGTTTGCTCCTTGTGATTTTACTAACATCAGGGCTATCCACACGATTTTCCGCCTAATTTTGGCGAAATCATCGCTGAGGTTCCCCTTTTTCCTGACGAAAAAGCCATTAGTGCCGAGGCTGACCTTTAGAATGTAAACTTGCATAAGAAAGTATTGCCCATATACTGACTATGAGGATGTGAAAATGAAACTTTTTGTTCTCACCTTGGGTAATTATCCTTTGGATTGGTTCTTAGAGTTCCATGACAACACTTTTGATTTTTTACAATCAATCATTGATGCTTTTGAAGATAAATATGGAGATAAAGAAAGGGTCAAAGTGAAAGCTGAAGTAAAAGAAATTAGAAGGGCTCAAAATGATCTGATCAAGGAATTAACTCAAATGGTTAAGGATATGCTACTCAGTCAAACACAGGTAATTAAGAATATGGAGGTCAACCAAGCTCAACTCATTAAGAATATGGAACTTAATCAAGTGAAATTAATAGCAAATCACACCAAGGAAATGAGTTCCGTGTAGAAGAAGTTGTTATCCATGGAAGAAAAACATGTTGAGGAAATGAAAATTATGGAAGTTAATCACTCTAATCAGATGACCACCATGCAAAATCATTTGATTACCGTAGAAGCAAATCATGAGAAAGAAATGAGTTCCATGCAAACAAAACATAACAAAGTGATAAAGGACATGGAAGTTGGTCAGATCTCTCTTCAGAACAGGTTGTTGGCCATGGACGAAAAGTAGGCACTAATATTAAAGACTATGGAAGAAAATTATACTAGGGAAATCATTGCTATGAAGGTTAAGCTTTTTAATCAAATGATCACACTTCAGAATAAGTTGGAAGAAATGGAAAGATCACAGGTACAAAAATTCCAACTTAGGCTAGATGATGAATCAGAAAAGAGCAAACGAATTTCAACAGATCATGAGCCTTCCCATTCGCCAAAGTAATATCACGAAGAGGTCACTGAGGAAAATCAAGATCACAGTCTTAATGCTTGCAAGATTTATCCATCATGCTTGTTAGATTTGAATCAAGAAAGAGAAGAAACACATATCATTAAAGTCTTGGATACTTCAAATATTCCATTTGGGCATTTCCAAGGACAAGCAGAAAGTTATACTTCGTTTCCATCGTCATCATTATCATAGCCTACCAAAAGTAAAAAGCAAAAAAGAAAAGGGGATATAAAGGATAAATCATCCGTGATAAATAATGTCAAGCTTCCACATGGCACAAATCGAAAAGGAAAAAGGAAGAAGCTTGATGCATCTGATGGTAGGGAACGACATGATATTCGGACAAGCCAAAGTCCTAAGATCTTCAGAATTGCACATGGCACAACAAACAAACAACCTATGGATCTACCAAACAGATGCTTAACATGGACTTCATTGAAGACATCTGATGCCATAGGGCATCCTTTGTATCGTATTTCTAACCCTACTGCTTGTCATTTCAGTTATTAGAAGTTGATTTCATTTCAACATTTATATTTCATAGATTAGAATTTGTTTATGTTATTAGAATAGATTTACATTTCATGTTAGTAGGATAGTTTTTGTTTACGGAGCTTCTATTTCATGTACTTAATGTCATATGTTGATTTTTGGATTTATATGTTGATTTTGGGTAGCATCGGATGTGCTCTAGCTCCAAAATTTTGTGGAGGGGCTAGAATACATAATATATCCAAAACCCAGAAATCGTTTGGAGAAATTCCACCCATATTGTGAGTTATTAAAATAATTAATGTTTTTAATGGGGTTCCTAAATCTAAACTTAGGAAAATAAAAATATTAATGGGTATTAATAAAAATATGGGTGAGAAGCTTCCAAGAGACGAGGATCAAGTCTGTTTTAATCTTAGTCATTGATTAGGGACTTAATCTCGACTGTTGATTCATCAACATGAAAAATATAAGAGGAGGCTTGAGGGTTAGTTGGAGATACACCAAGTAGATCAATTAGTTCGATTTTTTTGGGGCGTTGTTTGCTAAGAAAATCGAACTAGTGAGCTGAGTTGCAGTGAGAGGGGCAAAAGCAAAGATTTGGATCGGAAAGGAGTTTCGAGCCAAAGAGTACGTGGTAGAGAGGCAACAGTAGCATCAGAGAGGCAGCATAGAGGCCTAACCGGGCAAGGAGGGGCTCATGCAGAGTTGATGCAGGCCAGGAGGGTCTCTTGCAGTGGTAGTGCAGAGTATTCGTCTGAAGTCTGAGATTTTGCTGGAGAAGCGAGGTTCTGAGCCAGGAGAGCTGAACAACAGTCTTCCTCCAGCAAATTGATCCCGCGGAAGGGGTGACGCAATATTTTGAAGGCAAGACGCTGGCCCATGCAGTTATTGCGTAGGGATTTCGCATATTTTGCCGAGAGGAGCTAGATCGCTCATTGGTGTTAAGAATTTACCGGAGAACATAAAATAATTACGAAGATTTACCTATATTTATCGAGAGGAACAATAACCAGCAACAATTATAAACCATAAACACAAACGTTTATCCAGGAAACCCCTAACATGGGGTAAAACCCAACCTAATGAGATCTCATTAACCTTGGCCAACTCGGCCAAGTGAGCCTTCACCACTCGCCTACCTTGCCTACCTTACAATGAAGTCTTCCCGCCTTTTATTGACTCAAACCCCAAATCAGTTTTACCTAACAATTCCTCCCTTAAACTTAACTTGGGGTTCTTTGACTAACTCCATCCAAACCTGCTAAGTGAGACAACCTCGCTCACTATAGCCCTTACCCCCCTCAAAATTTTTACCCGGGATACTGTTAACCCGACATCCCCCTATCACTTAGGTCTAACCTAGACTTTACCGACGATTACCCACGGGTACGCATGCCTTACCAGGGCTTACAGTAGTATGCCCATTTACATGCAATATAATTTGACTCCATTATAATTTATTTATTTTTGTTTCCTTGTTTCTTTGTATAACCACCCTCTCAACTTGACACACTTTGTGCCTCATGCTCTCTTAGCATAGCTGAATTCTATGGATTCCTTCACTGGTACAAATAAAGCACCTTGCTTTATTCTCTTCTCAATTCGCTACTTCATAATTTGTTTCACTTTTGCAATGTTTGAGCCTAACGCTTTTCAGCTCTCATCACATATTGCACGGTTACATATCCGCTAGGTACCTTTCCAACTATATTAGCAACGTCTCTAATCATCGACTGGAACACACCACCATCCCTACTTGGTTCGGGCCTTGGCAACCATCATCATCTCCACAGTTGTGTGATCTTCAATCTAGACGACCACATGGAGGGCCATCTCCATCCCCAACACATCCCATTGGTTTAGACAACTCGAGACGATGTTTTTTGCATTTCTTTGCCATTATTAGTTTTTCTTCCGTTCGATCCACTTTGCCATTTCAGTCCACATCCCATTGATTTTCCCACCATAACATCATCGTCATTTTCATTGAATCTGATGTTCATCCCTTTGTCGATTCTTTGACACATCACTTAGATCTCTTTCTTGAACCTCACAATACCATGAGTTCACTCTCAATCTCACTCAGGCACCCTCGAGATGAGATATCTCTCGAAATCATAGACTGAGTTCACCAATGTAGAACACCCATACGTTAATCTCCTCTTAGATCAATTCTGGGCACGGTCCACACACCAACCTTTCCTTTTCTCACTGGTCTGAGCCACTGGTTGATACAGATTTTCAAAAAATCGGTTATGTGTTTCTCTTGACCTGTTCCATCACCATCTTCACAAACTCTAGGTTGTGGCCTTCTCACCAATGTCTTCATCCAGCCAACAAACGAGCGCCTTCAGTTTTCTTCACAAGAAATATATTTCCCACATCCACGTGCTGCTATTGGGCCTCATTGCTTGTCGCATCTCTGACCTGACATCAACTTCTCTGGCGCAGATCTGAACGTTCACCTCCCTTTATCTTGCCTTGGACCACTTCGAACTTGGAGATCTGCCTTCTGGCAGAGAGAGATCCCAGATCCACTCATCCAATCTGCTCCTAGATGAGCATCGCGCCTCCTCTCAATGCAGCGTATATTGCCGAGGAATTTGAATTTTATTTGGCAGACTCCAAGTCGAAATTGTTGTTGTTGCCGGCCAAAGGGGGTGCCCTTGACACAGCTCAACTTGGTGGCCTCCACATTGCACATCAAGAAAACCTACGAGCTCCCCACGTCAAACACGACAATCATTACCCTGCTGCTCTTCCATGTCCACGGTCTCATCGCGGTTCTGCTCTCCTTGCTGATCTCTGGAGCCTCGGTCGTGCTCGCAACGGTAGGCAGATTCTCCGCATCAACATTCTTGACTGATATGCGAACCCACGGAGCCACATGGTATATGGCGGTTCCCACGATCAGTACCCCAAGCTCTCGTTCATCCGTAGCTGCAGCCTGTCGCTCGAAAACAAACAAACTATGCATCAACCCTTTCTATGTCCACTAGGCCAAATAACCCTTGGCAATAGAAGCATCATTCTGAAGCCAAAACATAACCTTTGGCTCTCATACCAATTGTTAAGAAATTTACAAGAGAACATAAAATAATTATGGAAATTTACCTATATTTACTGAGAGGAACAATAACCAAAAACAATTATAAACCATAAACACAAACGTTTATCCAGGAAAACCCCTAATTCGGGGAAAAACCCAACCCAACGAGATCTCATTAACCTTGGCCAAACCCTGGCCAACTCGGCGAAGTGAGCCTTCACCGGTCACCTCCCTGGCCTACCTTACAATGAAGTCTTCCTGCCTTTTATAGGCTCCATTTCATGCAATACCATGGGCAGTAATACCATGGGTACACTGTACCATGCCCAAAACCACTACTGTTTAACCAGGTCAAACTTGATTCAAACTCCGAATCAATTTTACCTAACAATTGGATCAGCTGTGACTTGGGGAATGAGGTAAACCCTCGTATGTATTTCTTACTACCGTGATTTCTCTGTAAGGTTAGCCGTGTGAGAGGCAACTTGTTGTACTCAGATTTTGCTTGCTTAATAATACAAACTCTCTATCTGTTGCACCAGTTTTCTCGCATTGGGTTTTTCCGGGGATGTGTTGTCCAAAAATAACAGTGTCCCTTGTGTGTTTGTCTCATCTATTGTTTCAATTTATGATCTGTATGTCAGTGTAGTCTGCAGTAGTGTTTTTTCATCACTGTTTATAAATTAAATAACTTGTTGAATGAAATAACAAGTAGGAGATGCTAAACCAGTAACTGTAGTAGGATTTCTGTTTGTAAAGATTCAGAAATTTTCACATGGTATCAAAGTATTCTAGATCATAGGACACTAAAGCCATCAGCCAGAAGTTCCAACAAATCTACTGCAGAGAGGCAACTGTCTCGAGTGACTACGCTATTTCAGAGCCAGAGAAGCAGCAGAAGGAGTGATGCAATACCAGAGGAGTGACGCAGAAGCTCATGCAGTGCTTGCGTCAGCTTTTTGAGCTAGGAGGAGGAGACGTAGTAGCCAAGAGGAGGCCATGCAGTGACTGCGTCAACTCTCTGAGCCATCGCAGAACCTGAGGGGCTCAGATCAGTCAGTTTCCGGGGCAGTAGGAGCAGTGCAGATTCGATCTGTGGTGTTGGTGGGACGCTGTTGTTGTTGTTGCAGAACAGTGTCTGTGGAGACGAAACCGAGGTAGAGGGAGTCACTGCCTTAACGGATTTCTTGCCAAAGAAATCTAGGTCCGGGTTGCTGAGCAACAACAAAGGAGGATTGGAGAAGGGGTGATTCGACATTATTTGGCGGGAGGATTTCCGTGAAGGAAATCAAGACTTAGAGGGAGTCTAGAAGGAACTTGTTCCTTAGAGGATTTCTAGCACCAAAGAAATCCAGATCCGAGTCTTGTTGGGGCAGCAACAAGAGAGGGAGAAGAGAACCTATTCTATACTTGTTTGAGCAAAGATGGTAGTTAATGGATTGAGGGATTAGGACAGATTGGATGGAGCATCCAACTTTGTCATTTGGAAGGCCAGGATCTTGGCAATCTTGGACAAGAATCGCATCAAGGATTATGCCTTGAAAGTAGTTGTTGTTCCGGTCGATGTTGATCCTCTCAAGAAATACAAGGAGGCTCAAGCAAAGGTGAAATGCATGATCTTGGATGGGGTCAAGGATCATGTGATCCCACATATTGCTGAAAAGGAAACAACAAGGGAGATGTGGGAGGCCTTGACCACTTTGTATGAGGGAACTTTCGTTCAACGGAAGATGTTGCTTGAGAACCAGCTAAGACAGTATCAGATGCAAAAGGGAGAAGAAATCGATCCCTTCCTTCTCAGGTTGCAAGGGATTCGAGACCAGCTGACTTCCGTGGGGTCTACACCAGATCCTGAGTTCATGGTCAGGACTGCCTTGAATGCAGTCACTGAAGACTGGGAGACCTTTGTCCAGAGCATCTTGGGCAGGGCTTCTCTCCTGAGTTGGGAGGAGATGTGGGCAGATCAGGCGGTTAACCAAGGCAGGAAGTAGCGGCAAAGGAGTTTGAGTCAAGAAGGAGGAAGAGGAGGATGCAACTCTCGCATTAGTGGGACAACAAGGGCAGCTAAAGAGGAAAAAGAAAGGCATAACCAAAGTCAGATGCTTTCGATGTGGGGAACTGGGACATTTCACCACTCAGTGCCCTCGGAAGAAGGGAAGGAAGAGAAGTGTAACTCTAAGGCTGCTCTAGCGAAAGCTGACAAGGGGGACGATGATAAGGATTGCGCCATGAGTGCTCATGCACGTCTAAAGAAGAAGTGGGGCGACATTGAGCTGTAGTCGGGAGGACTACACAGGGGCAGGATCCTTGAGGTGCCCAAACTCTTGGATCACATATGGATACGAGAGCCCTTAATGACAGTAGAAGAATGACGGGAGTCAGTTGGTGCGAGGGATGATGGAGCGACAGTGGCAGAGCTAGAGGGCCAAAGTTTGAAGCAGCGAGTGGAATATTGCAGCAATGCGGGAGGCACAGAGCAGATACAACAACAGCGTAGTAGCATCAGAGGGTCAACACAAATGAGCAGTAGAGGTAGCTTTAGCATCACGGGTATCCAGACTAACCAGCATGTCATCTTTTGGGTGACTTTTCTGTTACTTACTTCTCAGCAACTGAGTTGCAGTGCAGCAGTTAGCAGTGGCAGTGCTATGGGCAACATGATGCAGCATATTGAGAGGGCGCTGCAGTATAGATGTAGCAGTGACAGTGGCAATGTCATGGGAAGCAGCACAGGATGTAGTAGTGCAGTGGATGAAGGGCAGCAGGCCAAGAATCAACAACAGAGAGGACCAATGTCGTGGGTCAGTGTGATGCTTCTATTGGGAAGTATTGTTAGAGCACATTCCTTGCTAAGAGGGAGTGTTGATTTTGGGTAGCATCAGATGTGCTCTAGCTTTGAAATTTTGTGCAGGGGCTAGAATACATAAGATCTCCAAAACCTAGAAATCGTTTGGAGAAATTCCACTCAGATTTTGAGTTATTAAAACAATTAATATTTTTAATGGGGTTCCTAAGTCTAAACTTAGGAAAATAAAAATATTAATGGGTATTAATAAAAATATGGGTGAGAAGCTTCTAAGAGACGAGGATCAAGTTTGTTTTAATCTTAGCCGTTGATTAGGGACTTAATCTCGGTTGTTGATTCATCAACAGGAAAAGTATAAGAGGAGGCTTGAGGGCTAGTTGGAGATACACCAAGTAGATCAATCGGTTCGATTTTTATGGGGTGTGGTTTGTTGAGAAAATCGAACCAGTGATCTGAGTTGCAGTGAGAGGAGCAGAAGCAGAGATTTGGATCGGAAAGGAGTTCCGAGCTAAAGAATACGTGGCAGAGAGGCAGCGATAGCATCAGAGAGGCAGCGCAGAGGCCTACACAGCCTAGGAGGGGCTCACATAGAGCTGATGTAGGCCAGGAGGGTCTCTTGCGGTGGTAGTGCAGAGTATTCGTTTGAAGTCCGAGATTTTGCTGGAGAAGCGAGGTTCTGGGCCAGGAGAGCTGAACATCAGTCTTCCTCCAACAAATTGATCCAGCAGAAGGGGTGACGCAGTCTTCTGAAGGCAAGCCGTTGGCCCACGCAGTGATTGTGTAGGGACTTCGTAGTATCTGTTGGGAGGAGCTAGATCGCTCATTGGATCAGCTGTGACTTGGGGAACGAGGTAAACCCTCGTATGTATTTCTTGCTGCTGTGATTTCTCTGTAAGGTTAGCCGATTTGAGAGGCAACATGTTGTACTCAGATTCTGCTTGCTTAATAATACAAACTCTCTATCTGTTGCACCAATTTTCCTACATTATGTTTTTTCGGGGACGTGTTGTCCAAAAATAACGGTGTCCCTTGTGTGTTTGTCTCATCTATTGTTTCAATTTATGATCTGTATGTTAGTGTAGTCTGCAGTAGTGTGTTTTCATCACTGTTTATAAATTAAATAACTTGTTGAATGAAACAACAAGTAGGAGATGCTAAACAAATAATTGCAGTAGGATTTCTGTTTGTAAAGATTAAAAAATTTTCACATTATATAATTGGATGGACGTTACTGATATAAACTCGTGTGTTTCTTGGATGCAGATTCTGGATTCTCACATTCCTTTACTGAAGCAACGTATCCCAAGTAGAGCTATATTTTGACCACATCTATGTCAACACCTCCAAGAAGTAGAGTACACATCAGTAGATAAAAATTTCAAGATTATCTTCATCATGCAACTTCCAGATTATCATTGTAATCCAAATTCTGTAACCGTGTGGGCCATCATTGTAAAATGATTCTAGTATGACTATGAAGCCATGTAAAAACATCTAGGTAGCCTAAGATTCCTTGCTAAAGAGTTTCACTCTAGGGAGTTTTTTACCCTCCGCTAATTATTCGCATTTCCGAACCCAAATAATTGGCAGAGTTTTTCTCCCACACATACCCCAAAGCTAGAGTGGGGCTTGATGGTAAGACCTTAGGTGAGTCCTAGTGTTATCGAGTCTATGTATTTTTATCATACTAGATCATATGTCTTGTGTTGCAGAATTTGGTTAAGTCTAGAGGTCATGTGTCAATTGTAAAAATTCCCCTTCTAATGGGATGTCTATGTAATATCTTGATGTAAAAAGTGTTGTCTAGGAATATTTTTGGTGGATGATTACTCATAATTAGACATCATCGCCTAAATATTTTTTAGACCCACTTTGAGGGAGAAAATATGTCTAATTCCCTCTAGAGTCATTTTAATTTAGTTTCTGGCAAAAGTGGAAAAATTATTAAGCCAAAAATTAATAAAAAAATAAAATGAGAGAAAAGTAAATTCTCGCCAAGTGGAAAAAATTATAAAAATTGATGAGGTCCTTTTACAAAGTCAAAAATTTAGAAAGGACTCATTTCCAAGGTAATAAGTCCTAGTCCAAAAATTCGTTGGGGTCAAAAAGAATATTTTCTCAAAAATATCGAACTTTTGGGTCAAGGTGATTGATTGAATGCGAGAATTATGATAATTCTATTTTTTGAAGATTCTTTAGTGGTCCAAAACCTCCCAGAAGTCAAAATTTGGTCAATCCAGCCCAACAATCAAGGAAACCGAATTATTGTGGAGATCTGTGTGACAGTTATCTGTTAGTTTTTTGTAGAATTGAAGGTGTTCTAGTCTCGAAACTTTGTGGAGAGGCTAAAACGCATGAGTTCTCCATAACCCAATAATCGTTTATCGAAATTCCACCTAGAAGCGTCTCAATTATATTATTAGCCTATTCTTAAATATTTCCCAAGTCTAAACTTAGGAAAAGGTGTTAATTAATCAGTATTAACTGAGATAAGGTGTGAATCATCTAGAAACTCACACGGATCGACTCCAATATGATCTTTGCCCCTTGATTAAGTTCTAATCTTGGCTGTTGGAGGTCCACTAGAAGATTACAAGAAGAAGTCGATTGGTAGATGGAGGACACACCAATAGTGCGTATTCCTTGGCATATCGAGCTAACAACAGCAGAGTTCGAGCCAAAAAGGGACACATGTGTCAGAGGGGCAGGGATAGTGAAGCTGGAGGAAGATTTTCCAGATTTGGTGAGTACATTGTAGAGAGGCCGAAATTTTTCTAGGAAGTTGCGCAAAAGCTTTAGAGGGCAGTTTGATTTGCTAAAGTAAGAAGGCGTTTTCAGTTCCAGAGGTTGGGCAGAGGTTCCAAAGGGCTAGAGAAGCATTTTCCCAGTCAGTAGTAGGCAAGACGACTTGATTTTCAGTTGTTCCAAGCAGCGTGAGTGTAGGTAGCGCGAAGCTAGGTGGACGACTTGAGCTTCAGTAGCAGTCAAGTGTTGGGATTGCTCGGAGTGATGGTAATTTCCATCAAGATATTTTTGCCAGTATTTTCTTTGCAGGATTGCCACTATTCGACATCCAGATTGTACTCATATAAATTCACTGTTGCTTAACAACATAAAACCCTCAGCAGCTGCATCGATTTTCCCAAGTTGGGTTTTTCCGGGAACTTTTGTCCAAAAATAATTGTCATATTTTATGTGTGTGCTAGCATTTGTCAGTTTCCAATGCTATTATTTTCCGCAATTTTATTTGTGAAGGTTTCAGTGTGATTTATTCGATATTTGCCATAGCAAATAAATTGTTAAATTAATTAACAATTAGAAGAATAATTTCCAGTTGCTGCAATAGGATTTCAAATAGGAAATTTTCACATGGTATCAGAGCGTGATTGATCAGATGGGGAAGCTCAGAGGTGGAAGAAGAAAATTTTGCTATTAAGAGGGAGCAACAGGTCGAAATTTTCTGGGGTTGCGCAGTGCCTAGCCAGGTAGTACAGATTGTTGGGCAAGGGTTCAATTTTCTAGTTGCAGTTGCAGGAAAATTCGATTTGTCTAGAAAAGTGATTCTAGTAGGCAGAGCGAGCAACAAAAACTTAGTATTTTCGCTGAGCACATTCCTTGTTTGGACGCAAAGGGTTTTGCAGTAGTTTTGCAGTTGTAGAATCAACGTTGGGTGGAAGAGAAAGAGCACAAACAGAGGGAAAATTTCTCTCAGGGGATATCGAGTTTTAGAGATCTAATTTTTCCAGTTGCAGATTTGCAGTAGTTGTGAGCAGATCCTCTCACTCCAGAAGCGAGTGTGAGTAGCAGATCAAGTAGCCAACTAGAGGGAAAGAGGTAGTTTTCAACTAGATCAGAGATGGTCACAACTGGGTTCAAAGATCAAGACAGATTGGACGTTGCCTCTAACTATGTTATTTGGAAGGCCAAAATGTCCTTTCTCCTTGATGAACATGGTCCAAAGACCTATGCAAAAAATGTGGTGGCAATACCAACAGATAGTGAGGCACTAGATCCAGGAGGAGTATGAGACTCCAATGTGTCGAATGGGCAGGGTCCAACGCAGTTGAAACAAGGAGATCAGTCATATTAGTTCCAGATTGTTGCAGTAGGACCATCACCTTTGCTACAGGAGCTCACAGTATCATAGTAGCAGGTTCAGTGTTCGCAGATGCAATCTGTCATTAGACAATGCAAAGCTAGTTGCAGTCAGTACCCAGGAGACAATTGTAGAACTAGTTGCAGTGACAGACAATGTGAATTACCCAGTTGCAATATGCAAGTGCAGTTTCAGCTAGAAGATTCCTAGCATAGAGCTTCACAGTCCAGTTTCTAGTGCAAGAGCGTAGTGTGAGTTGCCAAGAGGGAGCAGAGAGGTTTCCCAAGGGAAATTGATGTTAAAATTGGAAACTAAGGTCATATTACACTTTGGAAACTCATTTGATGGAGATGATGATTGCATTGAATTCCTCTTTTCGGGAGGACCAAAATCGACCTAAAGATCATCAAATTTGGAGAAGGGAAATTTTTATTTTTGAATTATAAGCCCACATGTGCATAGTTAATCATGTCGGCCCTAAAAAAAATTGAACACCCTTGGAAGGATATAAATACAAGTGACATCTACCTCATTTGGACATCATCATGAGACATCCTTCCATTCTCTTTCTTGGTTTTAGCTCACACAGGTCTAAGGCTTGCTAGGAGGCTGACGCAGAGGCTTTAGGAGCTATGCTGAAGCTAGCAGGGCTGATGCAGGGCCAAGAGGAAGTGTCGGAAGGATTTTCGTGGGGTAGACTAGAGCTAAGAGGCTGAATATCTGTCTCCGAGAACAGGTATTACTACCGTGTAACAATCTATGTTGGGTGAGCCATTTCTGGCACCCTAGTTGTACTCAAGAATATACATAATAATAAAACCCTCAGAACTGCTGCACCGGTTTTCCCGCATAGGGTTTTTTCGGGGATGATTATCCAAAAATAACGGTGTCCCTTGTGTGTTTGTCTCAGTATTTTAGTTGTTGATCTGTATGTGAGTTAAGACTGCATTTGCATTTATTTCAGTATTTATATTTATAAATAACTTGTTAATGGAATGAACAAGTAGGAGAAATTAAACCAGATAATGCAGTAGGGATTTCTAACGTGTCAGACTTAGAAATTTCGACATGGTATCAGAGCGTTGTAGATCATAGGAGGACTGAAGGCATCAGTGATATTGAAAATTTGTAGCAGTAGCAACAGTCTCGAGAGACAGAGCTGCTCCTAAGAAGAAGGCAGCAGAGAAGAAGTGACACAGAGGGCCTGCGTCATCATTTTGAGCTAAGGAGAGGCCCAACGCAGAGGCAAAAGAGGCTCACAAAGAGCCACGTCATCCTACTCAGCCAGGTAGGATTGACGCAGTTGGCCAGAGGAACGATTCAGCGTTTGTTGTGATTGCACAGAGCTAGAAGGCTTAGTTTCTTCAGTTGCCGAGGCCTAGGGAGCTATGGGCAGATTGTGGTTGGAAAGCTGGTGGGGTGTTGTTTCTGTTGAAGCAGAGCAGTACCTAACGGGACAGATGCAAGGTAGAGGGAGTCGCTATCTTGACGGATTTCTAGCCAAGAACTCCAGATCCGAGTTGCAGTTGCAAGGACGATTGGAGAGGAGCGGTTCGACATTTGGCGGGAGGATTTCTAGGAGGGAAATCAGGACATAGAGGGAGATTTCCAGGAGGGAAGTCGAAACTTAGAGGGAGTCCAGAAGAGGAGCAGAAATGGCAGTGAACAGATTGAAGGATTAGGACAGGTTGGACAGGGCTTCCAACTTGGACATTTGGAAGGCCAGGATCCTAGCAGTCCTGGATTGACATCACATCAAGGACTTTGTCTTGAGACGCATGGCTATCCCAGTTGACCCAGCTGAGAATGAGAAGTGTGAGGATGCAATGGCGAGGGCAAAGTGCATGATCCTTGACGGGGTGAAAGGTAATGTCGTAACACATATTTTTGAAAAGAACAAACAAAGGAGATGTGGGATACTTTGAAGATATTGTATCAAGGCTCTTCCGTGCAACGAAAGATGCTATTGGAAAATCTGCTGTGGTCGTATCAGAGGTAGAAGGGAGAGCAGATAGATCCGTTCCACCTCAGATTGCAGGAGATTCATGAACAACTTACTTCCGTAGGGTCTACACAGGATCTAGAATTCATGGTGAGGACAACCCTGAATGTAGTCTCCGATGAGTGGGAGACATTTGTCCAAAACATTTTGGGCAGGGCTACTCTTCCAAGTTGGGAGGATATGTGGGCAACTCTTCGCCAAGAAGAGATCAGACGGTTGACAAAGGCGGGGAGTAGTGGCAAGGGAGGTCGAATCAAGAAAGAGGAGGAGGATGCGGCTATAGCATTTGTGGGACAGCAGGGGAAGAGGAAGAAGAAGGATATCTCCAAGGTGAAGTGCTTCCATTGTGGGGAGTGTTGATTTGTGGTAGCATCGTGTTAAAATTGGCAACTAGGGCCAAACTCCATGTGGGTCATCTTATTTATGGCAGCTGATATTTTTATTGGATCCCTCTCATCGAGAGGTGTAGGATTGATCTAAAGATCATCCCATTCCGATCAGTATTCATGGAGTTATGAATTTATTTATGTTATAAGAAAAATTGTCAAGTCGGCCAACAACTTGAGTAGGCTCAGAAGCCCAATAGTCGTGTCTATATATCATCTACTTTTTTAGTATAAATATAGACGACTTGAAATCATTTGTAACACACACCTCTTCATGTGTGATCTCCTCCTTACCACGTCTTGGGTTTTTGGTGAAGGAGAGACACACAAGAAGATATGTTGGGTCCAGTAGATGATGCCCTAGCTTATACGCTGTAATGGAGACACCTAGACATAGTAAGGGAAGGAACACAACATGGATGGAAATACTTACGCAGCAATATATACGCACAACATGAAGACCTTATACGTTGTCATGAAGACACTTTCCACGCAGTCATATACGCAGATATATATACGCACAGTTATGGAAACCTAATACACTGATCATGGCATTTAGACGCAGGGCATAAAGTTATTTACACATAGGCAATGAATACATGTATACATAGTCAAAGTGATTCTCTAATTTGTTGCTAAGGAGAGGCCTAATACGCTGGTCATTGACACACTAATACGCAGTTCATAGAAACACTTATGCACAGATCATGGAGACACAATTATATGCTGTTCATGGTTACATTCATATGCTGGTTATACGTTGTTCATGGTGACATTTATACAGTCAATGTGATGCCCTAATTATACACAGGGCAGAGATACTTACACACAGTTAGACTCTATTAAGACATAGTGTAATCTATGTATTGGGTCAATATATGAAGTCGCAGTCAATGCACATAGCCACAGTCATGGTGATAAAGCCGCAGTAAGGGTAACAAAGACTGCAGTCATGGTGATGGAGTCACGGTCAAGAGAATGAAGTAGTAGTCAAGGTAACAGAGCCGCAACCAAGGTTGTTGGAGCCGCAGTCCAGGCATGGAGCCGCAGTTGTAAAGAAAATGAATCCGCATTCTTATGTGGGATAGATCTATGGTTCGGCTGCATCTAAGGAGTAGCAAAACCTAGATCAACAATGTAGTTTCAGTAGCTCTCAGATTTAATTATGATGCTAACTTGACATGCTACAAGGGACAGGGATAAGGATCACAGTCTTGATCCTAATATCTCCATAATCACAGTAATGAACAACAGTGATAGATTGGTGGCATACCTGTAGTAGCAATGAACAGCTGTAGGTAGCATATTTGTAGCAACCCTATCACAATGAACAACAAAGGATGAACAGTCTCAGATCATGATGATGAAAGATGCAGCATCATGGGCATGTTAGTAAAGGGCAGCACGATGATGAATGAGACAACATGATGCAGCTTGATGGTGCTACATGGTAAGGTGCAGCAAATGGACGAGATGCAACACTAAGATAGGTGAAGGAGTCACCTTAGAGAATCAGTTGAAGCAATATGTCTTCAGTTGATCTCATGCGATATCAAAAGTCAAGTATAGACTTCTATTGTAAATGTACTATCTCTCTCAATTTCTCTGCTGAAATATGAAGAACATAAAAGAAGAATTGATCAAGGGTTTCCCCACATTATGGAGTTTGTCCCTGGCTAGTGCCACATCTTGTGTCCTCTTGTCTTGGCTTGTCTTCTACGATTTATATTTATGTTCTATCTGCAATTTACTTTAAATGCTGATGTGATTGCTGATCAGGAAAAGATATTGAGTTAACTAAAATTGAAATAAATTGCTCTAGCATAGAACATACCTAAATTGAACATGGTATCAGAGCTGAGGTGAAGACAATGCCTAAGCAAGAGTGAAAGAGCAATCGCCGAAGATAGTTGGGACAGGACAAAAGGATCAATGGGTTCCTCATCCCTCTTCTAATTCATCAAGGGTGAAGTCGAAGCAGAGAATATTATTAGAATAGCACAACGGAAGTTTCTGATGGCCTAGATCACTTCACTGGGAAGTTTGGATCTAAGGGTGTAAGGAAAGGCGGATGCCTTGGTTGCAATAAGTTCAGCCATTATGTGAAGGAGTGTCCGAATGGCAGAGACACATCTCTTGATGAAGATAATAATCGTTCTAGGGACATCTTCAATGATCAGAGGAATGATAAGTAATGCAGGTCATCAAGGACACCGCCGACTCTTTAGAGAAAGCAAGGAACCCCAGGTATGAAGAATCAAATATTGTTTCTGATAAGATAAAGAAGTGTTATCTTGTATTGGCCCTCTCCTTCAGATTCTTTGGGAATCTGGCTTATTGGTTGTAGTGCTTCAAGGCACTTCATCGGATAGAAGGGTGCACTCTCTAATTTGGTAGAGATGGAAACAATCGTGGGATTATACTTGGAGCCGATGCCACCTATCCCGGAAAGGGTGTAGGGAATGTTACACCTCAATTCAATGAGGGTAACTCGATTCATTTACAGAATCTCTTTTATGTACTTGATCGCAAGAAGAACCTGGTGTCCATTTCAGCAATGGAAGTCAAAGGCTACGAGGTGGCACTCATCAATGGAAAGGTCCTCAGGTTTGGAACAACCCGAGGGGTTTGAGATTGATGATCAAGAATCTCACGTATGCAGGTGGAAGAAAGCCCTCTATAGCTTGAAGCAAAACTCCCCGGGAATAGTATGAGAGGATTGATAGCTGTTAGATGAAGCTGAGATTCACTAGGAGTGAAAATTACCCGAAGGTTGTGGATGATAGACCTCTCATACCGGCACCTATGTCTGACAGGTGCAGACCCTCTAATTTGTAGAAGACAGAGGGAGTTGGATTCCGAATGTGGAAAGATAAATTGCAAACCTGTGACTACCTCGAGGATCTTAACTTTCAGAAGTTATATGGTAGTGATGTCGGACCAGATTTGGGAAATGCCTCTGAGTTTCATAAACTCATTCGCGTTGATGTTCTTGGTGAACCTCCATCCAGACATATGTTTTACAATTAGCATGGTGAGCTCATATTTGGTTGAGCTTCACTGGATTGGTGCCTAGAATCTTCTGAGATATCTTCAGGGCACAATCTCTCATGGATTGAGATACACTGCCAGAAATATGAAACCACATGATTATTCGAATGCTGAGTGGGCAGGCAGTGTGGAGGATCACTAAAGCACTTCCCAGTGTTGGTTCTCCTTGGGATTTGCTTCGATATCCTGGATGAGCAGGACGCAAAAGTTGGTTGCTTTGAGCACCGCTGAGGCAGAGTATATTGCTGCTAGCATGGCCACCTGTGAGGCTGTCTGGTTACGAAAGCTCCTCAGTGAGCTGTTTGGGTTTACATTGGATACCATTGTGATCCTGTGTGATAACCAGAGTGGGATTCGTTTATCAGAGAATCCCGTATTTCATGATCGCTCCAAGCATATCGATATCAAGTACCACTATATTTGAGATATGGTGCAGCGGGGAGCTATAAGGCTCCAACATATTGGTGCAGATGAACATGTCGCCGACATTTTGACAAAGCCCCTAGGAAAGGTCAAATTCCTGACTTTCCGAGAACGACTTGGTGTTGTTCAAAGACCCTCTAACAAGGGTCAAGTATGATGTACTGAGCTTTGGGAGCTCGAGGGGGGCACGGGGTACTTCTTGGAGCGACATATGACCACAGGGTGACTCACCATCCCTTGGTGATGTACGTGTACAGGGTAAAAGAATCAAAACTTTCCCTGTGACACCCCGTGGCGACTATGTAGCTATAATGACCCATCTTTAATATAGAGAGCACAAGAGTATTAGCATGCATACAATGCATGCATATGATAGCTACATATGCATGTATTGCATGTATTTCACTATTATATATATGTTCTAAATTAACTATAAATGTTGAAAATCACGACACTGCTTCAGATAGAAGTTACACCCTCACCCATCACCAAGCATATTACTTAAATGCGTCATAATTAAGGAGAAAATACCCTAAATAATTTCAATAATATAAATCTAAAAGTATAAAGTAAATTTGGTTATAAAGAAATAAATGTAAAATTTAAGTTAATTATAAATATGGTTATATATTTATATATCCCATAATATTAATAAATTATTAAAATATGAAATTTAAATTAAATTAAAATAAATATTATAAACTAAGGGTATTTAAAGAAAACTAATAAAAAATTCTAAAGGTAAACTAATACACGTCAATATCCCTGTAGCTTTGGACAAATGGAGTTACACGTTACAAAAGGGGGGAAGGTGTCACCATGTAGGAAGCGGTGACCGCCAAGAAATGTTATACATAGATGGAAGAGGAGCATGAAAAAGGGAAGAGGGGAAAATATACAGAGAATGGGGGAAAAATAATTCTGTTTGAGGGATGAGCCAAGGGCTCGATTTTGGAACTGAAAATTGGAAATTCTTCAGTTGTTCTTGGAGTTTTGGGCACGGGGGCCAGAGGACTTCCATTTCGAAGTCCTCTGGATCTGGGAACTGCAAAGGTTGATCCCAGATAGGTAGGGAGGAATCGGTTGGTTTGGTAATGGGACCGACACCAGATGGGAGAATCAGGTACGCAATTGCATTTAATTTGATAGAATTAATCTGATAGAATTTTACAAGAAATCTGTACATCTTGTTGAATATTAAATTTTAATAACAGTCTTTACATTTGGTATCAGAGGAGGATTAAACCCTTTCGATCTCATAGGCCCTACGCATCGTGTAATTTTCTGTTGAACTGCTGCGTGAAATTTTTATTAAATAAGTAATTTAGGATTCATTTTTTTCCTTTCTGGAGAACCCTTTAAGTTAGAAGCAACTTTTATTGGCCTCATATATCTTCTCTTTTCCTTTCTCCTAAGTTTAGGCAGGCTAGATAGTATCCCTAACTCCGCACCATTTGACTCAGCAGTGGGAACTACTTCTCTTCCTCTCTTTTCAATTGTGTTTTCCTTTAAAAGGAAATCATTGCCGAATCCAGCCAATCCCATTCCATCAACACTTGAGCAACTATTGATAGCAAATGAAGCAGGTTGCTTGCCTGAGGTTTGTCTGTCACTGATACTGTCAACAAAATTTGTTATCCTAGAACCCAATGATGGCTTTCTAGTTGAACTCGATATAGCAGTTGCCAATGCAATTAGCATCAAGCAAAGCCCTTTCTTTTGCAAATACTGCATGGCTGCAGTCATATCCTTCTCCATGAGCTTCATAACTTTTTGCTCGAAGGCTAAACTATCCTGCGATAGTGAACCGCTAGCTTGACCTTCGCTTTCATGCATCCTGAAAAGTAGCCGCCAATTGCTGGACTAACGACAGAAGTAAGGATATGTTTAATGGATTGCGCGTATTATGCGGAGGATTCTCTCATCTCATCGAATTTCTGGACCACAATTTCACGATATATAAACTATGAGAGGCAGAGAACCGCGACGATTTCTTATTGTTTGGGCTGTTCGGAAACAAATCCACCGTTATCCAAATTGTGTTTCAACTTCATATTGGAGCACCACGATAAAACTGTGAAGATTAATGGACACGTCTTGCATATGCCCTCATGGGCTCCTTCCTTGTGACTTGACGCTCGGTCTCGGTCAAAGCGCTGGACCTGTGTCGAAAAGGCACAGTCCGGTGGAGACGTGAAGGCATATGGCTCCTGCGGGATTTGAATTACGTGACGGTTTGGAGGTGTGATGGCCACATGGTACACGGGCTTGGCTCCTTATTTGAATGACTCCAAATGAAGCACAAACAACGAAGTTTTAAACCAAGGGAGCACTCAACATGTCAAGTACCAACATAAGTCACCGAATTGACAAGCCCCAATGGGAATTATATGCTCAACGCCTCATCAAAAGTGTAGTCAAATCTCCAACCATGTGTCTTCTCTATAAATGAGATGTAAACGCTGAGCCTTTAAGTTGAGAAACTGCCCCCTGCAATTCAATCACACGGATATGCTTCCACAGAAGCTGGTATTCATCATACAAACTTTGGTTCTTCATTATTTCCCGAATCAACCACATCTGAAAACTCGCTTGAGTCACCTCGAACCAAATGAAAATTGCTATGTGCAGTTGAAGGTGAGTCTACGCTTCTAGCTACGCCAGATTGGGATGCCAAAGGATCAAATTTGCCTGACTTCATCTTGTTCTTATCACGCCAGGCAAGCCCAAATGGACGAGAAAGTAAACCTGGTTTCTTTGGAGACATTTCCTGTTGGTTTTCCCGATTATTATGTCTAGGTGAAGCATCGGTACCTACAACTCTTTGCAATGAATGTTGTGGCGTTGATGATGATTCTTCACGTATAGATGGAGAATCAGGTATCTTTTTTGAGGAAGTAAGTTGATTAGCATGACACTGCAATGTAGCCTCCAACATGCTTTCTGCCATAATGGCTCTCTTTTCCATTGCAGCAAGTTGGTTCATAGCCCCTTCATACTTTTCCTGAAGCATATTTGCAGCATGCCTTTGTGCAACTGCATCCTGCTCTGCAAATAGACGTGCATCCTCTGTAAGTCTTTGCTCCTGTTCTATTCGCATCATCACCTGAAGCATGGCAGGTTCCTGCACAACAAGGCACCGAGAAGAGGAACCGACAAAAGCCCGCACAATGAGAAATAATGAGAAGGTAATATCCGGTAGTGGTTTTAAGGTAGGAGGAAATATCTTTAAACTTACATAAAATATAATATTAAAAGAAAAAAAATCACTTCTCTACTTGTTTTCTAGGCAGAATGTTGAAATGGTTAAAACACCAAAGTACATGGCACGTCCTTTATGACTTACGTATTTGCTGAGGATTATGATGTATCACGTGGATGCATGGACAAATACCCAGAAGGGCAGTTGAAAACGCTATTGGGGTCCTAGGATATATCATGAAAGCTCTATGCTAATAACAGTCTTTAACACACTTGTAAAGTACCAAATCTGCTTATAAAAACACTTTAACACAACCACATATCATTCAATTAATGCTTAGAAATTGTTTTGATAACAGTAGAGTGCAAAGAAGGGAATAACTTCAGATTTAGTGACTGGAATATGAACTGATATATACATTTACAATTAAAAGAGGAACCTGATATATATATATATATATATATATATATATAGCTTCAGCTAGTCAATCTTCAGTATAGGCTCAGCCACAGTTGGATATCAGCAACGAAAACTCCAGAAGAATGATCCCATCAAAACTCTGATTTATACATTGCTACAGCCATACAAAATACCCATACAAATACTCATCAAGTCTGAAACTCATGCAGCTCTGGGCTGATATATATGCACAGGGAACTCCAGCAAGAGGGTATCCATGGACCCTTCAAATCTGATATTATTCTCCAATAGTGAGGATGTGTTCAGCTCAACCCACAAAACACCATGTACTCAGCTATCCATAAAATAAACTCATCTAGCAAAATATGCAAGAAGGATTACTTTAGTTCAAGTATTGTAAGTCTAGGAAGAAATCAGCCCTTGATTAGGCTGTCCAGACCTCTCCAACCTGCGTTGTCCTCTTCCAAACTTTTGTTGAGGCCTGCGGCAGCCTAAAAACGGCCCTTACAACACTCCCATGTGATCATGCTACTGTGTTGTAGCAAACAAAGCTCCCTCCACACAAAACCGCACCCAAAGTAGCCCTAAAACCCTCTCTGTAGTGTGGCCTACTTCCAAGACAAGAGACACCTCAAAAACTCGGGAAATGATCCACGCTAGTCCTCCTTTGCATCTGCGGTTGCCTTAGAGAAGTATGGTGATGATTTGATGCACTTGGATGGCTAGATGACAGCTGGATGTAAGGGTGTGTAAAATCTCTTCTAATTGATCTAAATCCACAAAAATCTTTTGGTTCTTTCCATAATTCATGCATCCCCTTACACAAAAGCATATCTTCCAACCCAAAAGAACTGCATATAGGCGCATTTGAAAAGGCATTCCCAGTCTTTCAGTTGTCAATGTTCCATAGAGTTCATAGTGATACACTTTTCCAGCATGCAACAAATTTCCAAGCCAATCAATATAATAGAGAACAGGGAAGACCTCTAAAAATTACAGCTCTAGGATGCGAAAACAAAACTGCAACATTTTGGGACCCGTGAGGGGTTAGGAGAACATCTGCCTCTGCGACCAGCCTAACTTGTTGACAGAACTCGAGTAGTCCAGGCTCAGCTACTTTTACTGCTAAATGTAATTCTTTTTCAAGCATCTCCTGTTTTCTTTAAAATTAGCTATATTTCTTGAAGAATTTGGCCGATTGAGTACGATAACATCCGACAAAGGCCATCTAGCATTCATACTAGGAATTTTGCAGTGTGCCAAGACTTTCTGTCTCAACCAGTCATGGGCAGCTTCATTAGGAATGTAGGCAGCATTAGTCAATCCAGCAAAGATTATGGCATCCTCAAAGCAGATTGGAAATTCATCTGTGACCACGGGGTGAAGATATTCCACCTTCATCTGCGATGCAAAGACCTTAAGCAGACCCTTAGACCACATTTCGGATAGAGTATGTACATTTCTATAAAATTTAACAGTCAAATAGCTTTACAGAGGGTCCATTGTCTCAAAAAAAAAAATTAAAAAAAAATCTCATACACCCATTTACTGTCTGGTTTCACCATCACCTTAAAATTAAATTATTATTGAAAACAGAGTGTTTAACATTTAGAATTATATTGTGCAGTTGTTTTTATTTATTTTGCTTATTTTAACAGTAATAGGGTAAATTGCATTATTAAATTGTTACAGCAAAAGCTACAGCAGAGATTGCACATGATATTGTTTTATATAGTTTCAAAATTTCAGTTGCATAGTCCATAGACCCTGATACAGGCCCAAAACACAAATTAGTCTTAACCTTCTGTAAAATTATCCAATGCTTCTTTATACAATATATTCTATAAAACATGCCTTTATTTAAAAAAAAATAGTCCTGAAAAACATTTAAATAAGCAATAAGCATAGTGGGTGGTAGCATCCCCAAACCTGTACTTGCTGGTTTAGCTTCCGAACTCACGGGTACAATTTCCTTATAAATTGATGCATCCTTCTATAGAACTGCTCCTTACAAGTTCATAGAACCCTGACTGGTCAACGTTATTTAGTTTAAAGTGTCAAATTCTGGAGAAGGTTGCATTGAGCATCCTCAACTGCCAATTGATATTTTAAGTCCACCAAAAACCCTTTGAATTCTGCAATCTGTGATGTTATCTAACTTTCAATTTCATGGATTTTTGCAATAAGTTTAAAGAGGCAATCCCTGTTACAGTGGATGTGTTCTTCGTTACTTCTTAATACTCTGTATTTCTTGTCAAATTCTTGAATTCATATGTTGCCCTGTAGAAATAACACCCTCAGCAAGTAAAATATACACTGTCAACAGTAACTGCTGCATTCCTTGTACCTTGTGAACACTAAAATTAGGAAAAGACAAAAATGGTTGATTTGGACTCTTTTAATGTGAAAGTTAATAGAACTAGGTAGAATTTAAAATTTGCATGAGGGAAGGTGTTTCTTATTATATTATATTTCATGGAGAGGAAGGAAAGAACAAAGGATGATATTGTACCTATAAACTCTTTGACCCAGCATTCAAGGAATCTTAAATTTCATAAGCAGAAAATGGCCGAGCTGGTGTGCAAGACACAGTTATCTACGTAGGCAGCACATAAATTAAAACAAAAGTGATACTCTGAGTTGAATAATTCTAGTGATTTTGATTCAATGCGTGCTGGTTGGAGAGATGAAGATAGTGCTCCTGACATTTCTGGGAGAGCAGATTATTGTCTCCTATTAACACACATAGAATTGAGATTTTACAAAATAGTATTTTGGGGAAAGAATTTCAGAATGTACATTCTGATACTGGAGAATCTCTCAACCCTTCTGTAGAAGCAGTAAGAGAAGACATTAATGATTCCTCAGTGTTTGAAGGCAATACTTTGGCAGATGAAGAAACACACTTGGATTTGCAGAACCGATATGTTGAAGCTTTTTATCATGAATCTCAGGACATAGAGAGAGATTTCCTTAAAAGAACACTTCAAATTAAACTAAGTGGCGAATCAATTCATGAATATGTAGAATTTAACATTATGGAGAGAATAATTGAATTCATAGATAAAAGTTGAATTCAGATTCTTCAAAAGATTCCCATATCTTGAATAAAGGATAAAGATTGGGACTTAATGGATAATTTGTTTGAAATATAAAATGATGTCGACATAGCAATACAATTGGTTCCAATTAGTAAGTTATGTGCGTTATCCTCTGTTATGATAAAGTCTAAGAGCATTGACTTGATGAAAATGATGGGCAAACGGAAGTATACAGACAAGGTGCTTCTATAGCAAAGTGAGGCATAAATCTAAAACAACCATGGAAATACATGTTGAATGTTATATTAGTAATATAGACACTAGAGGTACAAATACCACAATAATACCTATGAGCTAGTGAATTTGTAAAACACATATTAAAGCTAGTACAAGTAGTCATAAGTGATATTGTGAAAAAAAAAGAAGAAGCAAGAAAAGGTCATAAAGCTACATATTTTATGTTGTAAACAAAAGCATTGGAACTCGATACAAGACATAGACTTCAGGATAGAGAAAGGAAATTTATGAGTAATGCTTATCACTTTGACATGACATTTGCACTAACTTTTCAAGGAATGATTGTTGGGACAACATTCAAACCCAATTTAGCAATTCTTATAATTGATGAATACAACCTGAGCACAGGTTCCATGAGCATAAATACAACATATAGGGCCGAGGTATTGAAAGAGTATACTACCATTTAAACATAAAGCAATGTATGGTGTATTATTGTTAGAGGAAATGTTGAGTACAAGATATGTTCCCCAAATGTTGTTGCATACCATGCTTTGATCTAGGTATTTCAACAATATATATATATATATATATATATATAAAGAGCACAACAAACAACATTATTGTTAAAAGGAATGAATTGAGGTCTATCTTTGCTAATGACTATACGCATGATGCATTTTGTTACCAAGTAAGATAATAACCCAGCTAGTTGTTACTGGAGCAAAAACATACAGATCAATGAATGTTTGGGACATAACGATATGTGCTGGTAAGATCAAATATCAAGTGTCAGTTAGCAATCCAAAGTCATAAGTTTTATGCACAATCAATACACGAAAGAATGATTTCAAATTATTATGCTTAAACATTGTTGGTACATGGATACCTATATAAATCATGACTTATGTTATGAATGTGATATCTATAATTTTGTTTTTTATTTTACATATCAACACGAATGATGAGATGGAAATAAAATAATAAATACACTTGATCACTTGATGTGAAAATGAATTCACAAATATGTTAGTTAGACATAGCCACGTATGTTATATGAACTCAAAGATTAATATCATAGATGAGAGTTTATTAAAATGCATAGAAAATCGTTATCTGAATACAATTGATTTTGAATATATCGATGCATATGTTATAATTTGTGGGCAAGTGTTTACATTGCAGATAGTATCATTACCAAACCGATTACGTGATGACAAAACTCCAAGAACAATCGAGGTTCAATGAGATTCCATGATAGGGTATTGAGCCTAATTCTACTAAGAGGGGTGGAGGTGTTGCCCACTGTTTATCCTCCAAAACCTGGAGTCATGGGAAGACTGTGCGAGTCACGCTCCCCTAGACGTGTGATGATGACTGTCAGATGCCTACTGGGAAATCAGGTCGATATAGTCGACGCTGCCATCCTTACAGTTTATGAATTTTTAGGTCAGTATAATTGACGCCATGGCATACTCCAGTAGAGGATGGATAGGGTGGGAGCGGAAGAGATTAGGAAGGATAGGATGATTTTATGATAGCTTGGGAACCTGGTTGGGGCAAGGCATGACCATTAAAGTTATAAACCTAGAAGTATTCAAAAAACACCAATTTTATAGTGTCCTTACATTAAATAATAATTTAACCTCGATACGCAACCCTAACAAGAATGTATTAATCGCTAAAATAAGTATTGATATACGGTAAAAACTCTAACTTCGGGATGAAGTTTTCTGAAGGAGGGATGTATGTAATGACCCATCTTTAATATAGAGAGCACACGAGTATTAGCATGCATACAATGCATGCATATGATAGCTACATATGCATGTATTGCACTATTATATATATTCTAAATTAACTATAAATGTTGAAAATCACGACACTGCTTCAGATAAAAGTTACACCCTCACCCGTCATCAGGGATATTGCTTAAATGCGTCATAACTAAGGAGAAAATACCCTAAATAATTTCAATAATATAAATTTAAAAGTATAAAGTAAATTTGGCTATAAAGAAATAAATGTAAAATTTAAGTTAATTATAAATATGGTTATATATTTATATGTCCCATAATATTAATAAATTATTAAAATAAAATAAATATTATAAACTAAGGGTATTTAAAGAAAACTAATAAAAAAATTCTAAAGGTAAACTAATACACATCAATATCCTTGTAGCTTTGGACAAATGGACTTACACGATACAAAAGGGGGGAAGGTGTCACCATGTAGGAAGCGGTGACCGCCAAGAAATGTTATACATAGACGGAAGAGGAGCATGAAAAAGGGAAGAGGGGAAAATATACAGAGAATGGGGGAAAAATAAATTTGTTTGAGGGATGAGCCAGGGGCTCGATTTTGGAACTGAAAATTGGAAAATCTTTACTTGTTCTTGGAGTTTTGGGCACGGGGGCCAAAGGACTTCCATTTCGAAGTCCTCTGGATCTGGGAACTACAGAGGTTGATCCCAGATAGGTAGGGAGGAATCAGTTGGTTTGGTAATGGAATCAGAAAACTCAGAGCAACGTGGACCGACACCAGATGGGAGAATTAGGTATGCAATTGCATTTAATTTGATAGAATTAATCTGATAGAATTTTACAAGAAATCTGTCCATCTTGTTGAATTTTAATAACAGTCTTTACAATAGCAGGATGATTAGTTCTCCTGTGAGGTCTGGATGATGTGTTCTCCATGACGACTATGTAGCAGGATGATTAGTTCTCCTGTGAGGTCTGGATGATGTGTTCTCCATGACGATTGTGTAGCAAGATGATTAGCTCTCCTGTGAGGCCTGGATGATGTGTTCTCCATGGCGATTGTGGAACAGGATGATTCACTCTCCTATGGGCTAGGATGAATAGTTCTCCGTGGCATCCATTGGACATGATGATTTGCTCTCCTGTGGACAGGATGATTAGTTCTCCTGTCGAGGCATCCTACCCATGCAGTCTGGGACTCATGGGAAGTACCTCTCATATGATCAATGAGCAGTGAAATGAGGATAAGGACCATAGCAGTACCGATGGATGCATCACTGTATCTACCGTACTCCCTATGTTAGGATGACCTTCATTGATCCGAGATCAATGAGTACTGGTTTGGGACCAGTGGTACATACTCTGAGACTGACTTCGAGTTAGTAGAGTACTGGTCTAGGACCAGTTGTAGGAGTTGTACCTACTATGACACTGACTTCAGGTCAATAGAGGATTGGTCTGGGATCAGTGGTACATACTCTAAGACTGACTTCGAGTTAGTAGAGTACTGGTCTAGGACTAGTGGTAGGAGTTGTACCTACTATGACATTGACTTCGGGTTGGTTGAGGACTGGTCTGGGACTAGTGGTACACACTTTGAGACTAACTTCGGGTCAGTGGAGAATGCTATGACACATTCTCGATCAATTCTTCTTCTTCATGGTTCAGCAGAGCTAAGCAGAGCTGAGCTGAGCAGAGCCAGCAGAGCTAGCACAGCAGAGCAGAGTTGAGCAGAGCAGTGCAGGGCACTGATGGCAGAGATAGTACAGTCAGACATATGGATCAGCGAATGGAGTTCTCCCTAGTTGAGAGGGAGTGTTGAAATTGGCAAGTAGGGCCAAAATCCATGTGGGTCATCTTATTTATGGCAGATAATATTTTTATTGGATCCTTCTCATTGAGAGGTGTAGGATTGATCTAAAGATCATCCGATTCCGATAAGTATTCATGGAGTTATGAATGTATTTATGTTATAAGACAAACTGTTAAGTTGGCGAGCGACTTGGGTAGGCTCAGAAGCCCAATAGTCGTGTCTATTTATCATCTACGTTTTTAGTATAAATATAGAGGACTTGAAATCATTTGTAACACACACCTCTTCATGTGTGATCTCCACCTCACCACGTCTTGGGTTTTTGGTGAAGGAGAGACACACAAGAAGATACATTGGGTCCAGTAGATGATGCCCTAGCTTATACGCTGTAATGGAGACACCTAGCCGCAGTAAGGGAAGGAACACAGCTTGGATGGAAATACTTACGCATCAATATATACGTATTACGCACAGCATGGAGACCTTATACGCTGTCATGAAGATACTTTCCACGCAATCATATACACAGATATATATAAACGCACAGTTATGGAAACCTAATATGCTGATGATGACATTTATACGTAGGGCATAAAATTATTTACACGTAGGCAATGAAGACATGTATACACAGTCAAAGTGATGCTCTAATTCGTTGCTAAGGAGAGGCCTAATATGTTGGTCATTGAGACACAAATACGCAGTTCATAGAAACAATTTGCACAGATCATGGAGACACAGTTATACGCTGTTCATGGTTACATTCATATGTTGGTGATACGTTGTTCATGGTGACATTTATACAATCAACGTGATGCCCTAATTATACACAAGGCAGAGATCCTTACATGCAGTTAGACTCTATTTGGAGGCAACGTAATCTATGTATTGGGTCAATATATGAAGCCGCAATCAATGCACGTAGCCACAGTCATGGTGATAAAGCCGCAGTAAGGGTAACAAAGACCGCAGTCATGGTGATGGAGTCACGGTCAAGAGAATGAAGTAGCAGTCAAGGTAATGGAGCCGCAACCAAGGTTGTTGGAGCCACAGTCCAGGCATGGAGCCGCAGTCGTAAAGAAAATGAATCCGCATTATTATGTGGGATAGATCTATGGTTCGACTGCATCTAAGGAGCAGCAAAACCTAGATCAACAATGTAGTTTTAGTAGCTCTCAGATTTAATTATGATGCTAACTTGACGTGCTACAAGGGACATGGACAAGGATCACAGTCTTGATCCTGATATCTCCATAATCACAGTAATGAACAATAGTGATAGATTGGTGGCATATCTGTAGTAGTAATGAACAACTGTAGGTAGCATATCTGTAGCAACCCTATCACAATGAACAACAAAGGATGAACAGTCTCAGATCATGATGATGAAAGATGCAACATCATGGGCATGTTAGTAAAGGGCAACACAATGATGAATGAGACAGCATGATGCAGCTTGATGGTGCTACAAGGTAAGGTGCAGCAAATGGACGAGATGCAGCACTAAGATAGGTGAAGGAGTCACCTTAGAGAATCAGTGGAAGCAATGTCTTCAACTGATCTCATGCGATATCAAAAGTCAAGTAAGGACTTCTATTGTAAATGTACTATCTCTCTCACTTTCTCTGCTGAACTATGAAGAACATAAAAGAAGAATTGATCAAGGGTTTCCCCACATTGTGGGGTTTGTCCCTAGCTAGTGCCACATCTTGTGTCCTCTTGTCTTGGCTTGTCTTCTGCAATTTATATTTATGTTCTATCTGCAGTTTACTTTAAATGCTTATGTGATTGCTGATCAGGAAAAGATATTGAGTCAACTAAAATTGAAATAAATTGCTCTAGCATAGAACATACCTAAATTTAACACATCAGATGTGCTCTAGCCTTGAAATTTGAAGGAGAGGCTAAGGCACATGAGATCCTCAAGACCCAGAAATCGTTTTGAGAAATTCCATCCGGATGAGGAGTTATTAAAATAATTAATATTTTTAATGGGTTCCTAAGTCTAAACTTAGGAAAATAAAAATATTAATGGGTATTAATAAAGATAAGGATGAGAAGCTTCTACGAGACGAGCATTAAGACTGTTTTAATCTTAGCTGTTGATTAGGGACTTAATATCGGTCGTTGATTCATCAACAGGAAAAGTATAAGAGAAGGTCATTTGGAGACACACCAACATATACTCAGTATCTCAAGGAAAATCGATTCTAAGAGAGAAGGAGATCGATTTCAAAGGGAGAGTTGCAGGGTGTAGGAAGAAGGGGGATGAGCAATAGTCAAGGAGCTTAGAAGAAGTGAAGCAAGGACTCTGAGAGACATCGCAGAGGGAGACGCAGGGATGATGAAGAGCAGCGTAGAGTCACGACGAATGACGCAGGTCTGATGCAGTAGAGAAAGGAAGCTTTCCATGGTGTCAGAAAGTCTCGAAGAAAAGTCTTAGGTGTTTTCTCCCAATGTCTATGTAAATTTTTTGGTAAAAGCAATAGTTGCTGAAGATTAATAAAACCCTCCTCTGCTGTGCGGATTTTCCCGCATTGGGTTTTCCTAGGGACAATTGTCCAAAAATAATTGTGTTGATGTGATTGATTCTTGTGCATATATTTGTTTCTGTATAATGGTGTGATATCTTTAGTAGAATTTATTTTAATATTTACTGAAGGGATTTCATAAATAACTTATTGGGAATAATAAGTAGGTGAAATAAATCAGTTGTTGCAGTAATAGAATTTCTGTTTAGAAATTTTCACATGGTATCAGAGCAAAGATTCGGCGACGGGAAGGGAAAATCAATTATGGTTCAAGAGCATGATGCAGAGGCATCCACTCAAGGAGACTCGTGCAAATTTTTAGAAGAATGCACGAGAGACAAAAATTACGATTATTTTATGTTGGCTTCCAGATTGCAAGAAGAAGTTGCTTGCGTAGCAAGCTCTACCTCCTCAAAGGTTTGGTATATAGATAGTGGAGTTTCCTGGTATATGATAGGAATCCGAGAATGTTTTTCAGATTATCAGGAAGAAAGAATGAATTTTCAGATCACTATGGGGAATGAGGTAAAGTGTACTCCATTAGGGAAAGGTACTACAGTTTTTCAAACAAAAACAGGAGAGCGGTTCTAAGCTACCAATGTGCTGCATGCGCTAGGACTAGGGATGAACTTACTTTCTGTATCTCAACTTCAAAACAAGGGCTATGACGTTTTCTTCATTAAGGAGAAAGTATAGGTCAAACACTCGAGTTGGAAAAAAGAAGGTCTGATCAGAATCAAAAGTAACAGGTTGTACAAATTGCAGCTAGAATCACCAATGGCACTGATAGGCAGTAATGGAGACAAGGATTTGAATGAACTATGGCACAGAAGGATGAGACATTTGCACCATGGGGCTTTGAAAATTCTCAGAAAAACTTTAACAGGAGTTCCAGATCTTAGTATTGAACAAGATGATGTATGCAGAGGGTGTGCTTTGGGCAAGTATGCCAAAGCAACGTTTCCAAGAAGTAACAATAGGGCCAAGGGTGTACTAAGATTGATACACTCAAACATCCACGGATTGATGTCCACAAAAGCTCTTAGTGGTGCCGAATACTTCGTCACCTTCATCGATAACCATTCCAGGAAGACTTGGATCTACTTTCTGAAAACCAAAGATGAGGTTTTCAGTCGATTTAAAGACTTTAAGGCTCTAGTGGAGAATCTAACAGGAAAGAAGATAAAAGTGTTGCACTTAGACATTGGTGGAGAGTATGTTGACAAGGACATCACCGATTTTTGCGCTAGGGAGGGCATCAGAAGAGAGTGGGTAGCTCCCTACAATCTGGAGCAGAATGGAGTAGCATAAATGAAGAACAGGATTATTGTGGAAGCAGCTAGGGCTATGTTGTATGATCAGGATATGCCAAAATTCTTGTGGCTAGAAGCATGCAGCACGATAATATATGTCCATAATAGAACTCCTCATAGGGCATTCGACAAGATTACTCCAGAAAAGGTCTTCACGGGGAAGACCCCTGAAGTTAGTCATTTCAAGATATTTGGGAGTTTAGCATATTGTCGTATACCCGAGGAGAAGAGGAAGAAGTTAGATCAAACTGCAGAGAAAGGATATCTTGTGGGATATAGTGAGAATGCTAAGGCATATAGAGTCTATCTTCCAGGGAGTAGGAAGGTAGTAGTTCGGCGAGATGTAAAGTTCATGGAGGATAGAGCTTTCAAAAAATCTCGAGAAATGCCTTCCGAGGAGCAGTCAAAAGATGAGCCGTTGGTCAAACCACTTCAACCAGCGGAAGCTAGTACCAGAAATTCTCCTTCAGAATAGGAGGAATCACAGGAAGAGGAAGAGATGACAAATGCACCTATTACCAAAGGAAGAACGAGTCAGGAACTCTGACATATTTTGTAGGATGTAGAAGAATTCATTGGTGCACCCAGGAACAGTAAAAGGGAGCGAAGACAGCCAGACAGATACCAGGCCTTAGTAGCTCAGGTTGGGGAACCCTCTAGTTTTCAGGAGGTCATTCAACATCAAGTATGGGTGGATGCGATGGTGGAGGAATACAACTCTATAATGGTGAATGATGTCTGGGAAGTGGTGCCTAGGCCTCAGGACAGATCAATGGTAGGTTCGAGATGGATCTACAAGATCAAATATGCTGCAGACAACAGTGTGGAGAAATACAAAGCCAGGTTTGTGGCTAAGGGGTATGCTCAGAAGGAAGGAATAGACTACGAAGAGACCTTTGCCCCAGTAGCTAGGTATACATCTATTAGAACCGTGATATCTCTTGCAGCTCAGATGGGGTGGGAGATTCATCAGATGGATGTCAAGACGACATTCTTGAATGGGGTAATAGAAGAGGAAGTATACATTGAATAGTGAGAAGGCTTTGAGACACATGAGAAGAAATCTCATGTATGCAGAGTAAAGAAAGCCTTGTATGGGCTTAAACAGGCACCTAGAGCATGGTATGGTCGAATTGATGGCAACTTGCAGAAGATGGGGTTCATCAAGAGTGATGCAGATCCCAATCTATACTATTTGGTTGTAGAGAATGAGCCTCTAGTCCTAGTATTGTATGTGGATGATCTCTTCTTGACAGGATCATCCAGGGTCATCGAGGATTGCAGGAAGAATCTAGCCGCAGAATTCGACATGAAGGATTTAGGAAAGATGCATTATTTCCTGGGGTTGGAAGTTTGGCAGCAGAAGGGTGAGATCTTCCTTGGGCAAGGGAGATATGCTACAGAAATCTTGAAGAGATTCAGGATGCAGGACTGTAGGCCTATGGCTACTCCAATGATCACCAACTGGAAGAAAATTTATGCATCGGAAGACAAAGATGTTGATCCCACCTTGTACAGGAAGCTCATAGGATCCCTGATGTATTTGGTTAATACCAGGCCAGACATTTATTATGTTGTCAACATCCTCAGTCAGTTCATGGTGGAACCTAAGAGGGCGCATTGGCAGCGGCCAAACATGTTCTTAGGTATATATAAGGAACAATCGAGCATGGACTATTGTACACCAGAGGCAATGACATCAAGCTGAGTGGGTTCACTGACGTAGATTGGGTTGGAAGTTCAGTAGATCGGAAAAGTACCACTAGGTACTGTTTCAGCATTGGATCAGGGATGACTTCCTGGTGCAGTAGGAAACAGAAATCCGTAGCTCTGAGCTCAGTAGAAGCAGAATATATGGCTGTTAGCACAACTTTGTGCGAAGCCATATGGCCTAGAAAATTGCTTTTGAACCTATTTAGTAGAAGGATGGAAGCAACCAGGATCATGTGTGATAATCAGAGTTCTTCAAGCTCTCTGAGAATCCAGTATTTCATTATCGGTTGAAACACATTGATATCAGGTGTCATTTTGTCAGAAACTATGTCCAACGAGGAGCAGTACGAGCTACACTCCTACAGGAGAACAGGTGGCAAACATCCTCACCAAGGCTTTAGGAAGAACAAAGTTTGTTAAGTTCAGGGAGAAGATGGGGATGGTAAAGAATCCATTTCAATAATGGATAAGTATCAGAAGTTGCAGTGCAATAGTTAGCAGTGGTAGTGCTATGGGCAGCATGATGCAGCAGATTGAGAGGGAGTTGCAGTACAAATGTAGCAATGACAATGGCAGTGTCATGGGTAGCAGTATAGAAAGCAGCAGTGCAGATGATGTGAGGCAACAGGCCAAGCATCAACACAGGTATTGGTGTGGAGGATCAGTGTCAAGTTTCAGTGATGGAGCATTACTAGAACACATTCCTCGCTAAGAAGGGGTGTTGATTTGTGGTAGCACTAGATGTGCTCTAGCCTTGAAATTTGAAGGAGAGGCTAAGGCACACGAGAACTCCAAGACATAGAAATCGCTTTGAGAAATTCCATCCGGATGAGGAGTTATTAAAATAATTAATATTTTTAATGGGTTCCTAAGTCTAAACTTAGGAAAATAAAAATATTAATGGGTATTAATAAAGATAAGGATGAGAAGCTTCTAAAAGACGAGGATCAAGTCTATTTTAATCTTAGCCGTTGATTAGGGACTTAATCTTGGCCGTTGATTCATCAACATGAAAAGTATAAGAGAAGACTTGAGGGTCATTTGGAGACACACCAGCAGATACCTAGTATTTCAAGGAAAATCGATTCTCAGAGAGGAGGAGATCGATTTCAGAGGGAGAGTTGTAGGGTGGAGGAAGGTGGGGGATGAGCAGCAGGGTATCTGAGAGACATCGCAGAGGGAGACGCAGGGATGATGCAGAGAGGGACCATAGTTGCGTAGAGCCACAAAGAATGACGCAGGGCTGACGCAATAGAGGAAGGAAGCTCTCCAGGGTGTCTGAAAGTCTCGGATAAAAGTCTCAGGTGTTTTCTCCCAGTGTCTATGTAATTTTTTTTGTAAAAGCGATTGTTGCTGAAGATTAATAAAACTCTCCTTTACTGCACTGGCTTTCCCACATTGGGTTTTTCTGGGGACAATTGTCCAAAAATATTTGTGTTGATGTGATTGATTCTTGTGCATATATTTGTTTCTGTATAATGGTGTGATATCCGCAGTAGAATTTATTTTAATATTTACTGAAGGGATTTCATCAATAACTTATTGGGAATAATAAGTAGTTGAAATAAATCAGTTGTTGCAGTAATAGAATTTCTGTTTGGAAATTTTCACAGGGAGCTAGGACATTATGCATCCCAGTGTCCCAGGAAGAAAAACAAGGGAGAGGCTTCCGACTCCAAGGCAGCTCCAGCTAAGGTAGAGAAAGAAGTTGAGATTGATGATGACTGTGCCATGAGTGCTCATGCACCTTTAGACAAGAGGTGGGGAGACATTGAATTGTAGTAAGGAGGACTACATACTAGGGGTAGGGTCCTTGAGGTGCCCAAATTCTTGGATCACATCCGGCTACGGGAGCCCTTAACGACAGTAGCAAAATGATAGAGTTTGGGTGGAGCAAAGTGTAGTGGAGCAGCAAGGTAGTGCTTGGGTGCAGAAATTTGAGGCAGTGCAGTGGAGGTTGCAGCAGTGTGAGAGGTACAAAGGTGTATACAGTAGCGCAGTGGTAGCAGAGGGAGCACAAGATAACAGAAGGGCCAACTTCAATATCATGAGGCTTCCAGACTGACCGAGATGTCAGTATTTCGGTAGATCAGTTACTTACTTCTTGGTAACTAAGTTGCAGTGCAACAGTTAATAGTGGCAGTGCTAGGAGCAACATGGGCAGCATATTGAGAGGGAGCTGCAGTACAGATATAGCAGCGGCAGTGGCAGTGTCATGGGCAGCAGTACAGGAAGCAACAGTGCAAATGATGTGAGGCAAGAGGCCAAGCATCAGCATATGTACCGGTGCGAAAAGATTAGTGTGATGTTTCAGTGGTGGAGCATTACTAGAGCACATTCCTCGCTAAGAGGGAGTGTTGATTTGTGATAGCATTGGATGTGCTCTAGCCATGAAAATTGGGGAAATTCCACACAGTTGGAGAGATATTAAAATAATAAATATTTTTAACGGGGTTCCTATGTCTAAACTTAGGAAAATTAAAATATTAATGGGTATTAATATAAAACTGGGTGAGAATGTTCTAAATGACATGGATCAAGCCATATCTAATCTTAGCCATTGATTAGAGACTTAATCTCGGCCGTTGAAGACTCAACAGGAAAAGCATAAGACGAGGCTTGAGGGTCAGTTGGAGATACACCAAAACTGATCAGTCAGTTCAATTTTCTGGAGTGGGGCTTGCTGAGAAAATTTGAGCTAGTGGTCTGTTGCAGTGAGGGGCAGTGAGTACATAGCAGAGAGGTAGGAATAGTGCTAGAGGGTCACCACAGAGACCTAAGAGGCTGACGCAGAGGCAGCTAGAGCTACGACAGAGGTAGTTGGGGACTGCGCAGAGGTAGAGAGGCCTCCGTGGGTGACGTAGAGGGGTCAATTGCTGAGGCAGAGAGTTAGGAGGCTGACATAGAGGCTTCAGGAGCTACACTGAAGCTAGCAGGGCTAATGCAGGGCCAAGAGGAAGCGTCGGAAGGATTTTCGTGGGGCAGACTAGAGCTGAGAGGCTGAATATCTGTTTTCGAGAAGAGGTATTACTGCCGTGTAACAATCTCTGTTGGGTGAGCCATTTCTGGCACCCTAGTTGTACTTAAGAATTTGCATAATAATAAAACCCTCAGAACTGTTGCACTGGTTTTCCTGCATTGGGTTTTTCCGGGGATGATTGTCCAAAAATAACGGTGTCTCTTGTGTGTTTGTCTCAGTATTTTAGTTGATGATCTGTATATTTTTTTTAATATATATAATACTACCTAAGCACTCATGGGGGATTTGAATCGGTGACCTATCGCAAGGAGTGCCTTAATAGCGCACCCATTCACCGTCAATCCAAAGCCTCGTGGGCTTTGATGATCTATATGAGTTAAGGCTGCATTTGTGTTTATTTCGGTATTTATATTTATAAATAACTTGTTAATGGAATGAACAAGTAGGAGAAATTAAAGCAGATAATGCAGTAGGGATTTCTAACGTGTCAAACTTAGAAATTTCAACAACAGCAACGTAAATTCTTCAATGGATAGTGTAGGTGCTAGTAGCAGTCAGGACTCAAGAGAGAGATGCAACAAACACAATTGATTCGGTATTTTGGATGCTTCTTAGTTGCAGTAGTTGCAATTGCAACAACTTCATATGAGAGGGAGTTGCAGTGCAGATGCAGAGTTGGTAGCATTATAGCAGTGTTAGCAGCAGCACAAATGTAGCATCAGAGTTGCATAATGGTTGGTGGGCAATGGTAGGCAGTCACAATAGCCAGACATCAACAGCGTGACAAAAGGGTGATATAGAGATAGCGTGTTGTAGCAGCAGTGGTGCAACACTATAACACTTTCCTCGCTAAAAGGGAGTGTTAGTTTTTGTAGCATCAGAGGTGTTCTAGCCTCAAAACTTTGTGGAGAGGCTAAAACAAATGAGTTCTCCATAACCTAGAAATCATTTCTGGAAGTTCCACCTAGAAGTGTCTCAACTAGATTATTAGCCTATTTTAAAATATTTCCTAAGCCTAAACTTAGGAAAAGGGGCTAATTAATCAATATTAATTGAGATAAGGTGTGAATCATCTAGAAACTCACACGGATCGACTCCAATATGATCTTGGCCCATGATTAAGTTTTAATCTTGGTTGTTGGGGGTCCAACAAAGGATTATAAGAAGTCGATGGGTAGATGGAGGACACACCAGTAATGCATATTCCTTGGCAGATCGAGCTAGCAGAAGCAGAGTTCGAGCCAAAAAGAGACGCAGGTGTCAGAGGGGCAGGGATAGTGAAGCCAGAGGAAGATTTTCCAGATCCAGTGAGTAGATTGCAGAGAGACCAAAATTTCTCCAGGAAGCTACATAGAGGCGCCATAAAAGCTTCATAGGGTAGTTTGATTTGCTGAAGTAAGAAGATGTTTTCACTTCCAGAGGCCGGGGAGAGGTTCCAGAGGGTCGGAGAAGCATTTTCCCAGTTAGTA
Organism: Pinus tabuliformis; assembly: GCA_031772625.1. Classification (NCBI taxonomy): domain Eukaryota; kingdom Viridiplantae; phylum Streptophyta; class Pinopsida; order Pinales; family Pinaceae; genus Pinus; species Pinus tabuliformis. The sequence goes on along the minus strand of CM062814.1, from coordinate 694,727,324 downwards.
GTAGGCAAGAAGACTCGATTTTCAGTTGTTCTGAGCAGAGCAAGTGCAGACAGCACGAGTGCGGGCAGTGCGAGTGCAGGCAGCACGAAGCTAGGTGAACGACTTGATATTCAGTAGAAGTCAAGAGCCGGGATTGCTCGGAGTGAGGGTAATTTCCATCAAGATATTTTTGCCAGTATTTTCTCTGTAGGATTGCCAGTATTCAACATCCAGATTGTACTCAGATAAATTCGTTGCTTCTTAATAATATAAAACCCATAGTTGTTGCACCAGTTTTCCAAGGTTGGGTTTTTCCAGGGAATTTTGTCCAAAAAGAATTGTGATATTTTATGTGTGTGTGCTAGCATTTCTCAGTTTCCAGTGCTATTATTTTCCGTAGTTTTATTTGTGAAGGTTGCAGTTTGATTTATTCGATATTTGCCATAGCAAATAAATTGTTAAATTAATTAACAATTAGAAGAATAATTTCTAGTTGTTGCAATAGGATTTCAGACTTGAAATTTCACATTATCAGGGGATCAAATTAATTTGATAGGGATCAAGCCATGGATCAAGGAAACTAGCTGTTATTTCCACTTGCAGGGGTTTGATGCTCTCATTCTCTATATAAGGAAGTTATTTGCTCCTCATTTGGTATCGAAAAATTTTGTAATCGAGCTTTGAGTCAAGCTCTACTGGTTGTAATCTTTTTTCTGGAATAATAAAGCAAAAGTCTTTGGGGGTTTATCTGTGATGGTGTTCCTCTTCTGCTTCTTGTGGTAATGTTTTTCTGGATCATGTGCTTAATACTCTAATGAATAAATTTCTGTAAGCTATTATTTCATTAGCCAGTGGTTGGATTAACTATTTGCACAGGTATCTTGCATTAGTTACTGGGTTTAGAGTAGCACATCAAATTTGGTTAATCTAGCAGGTATCTCTAGATTTTGAGGGTTTATTTTGTGATCTAGCCCTTATTGATCTAATAACTTGATCTTAAGTGTGTAGAAATTTTGTGGTATTCAGATCTTGGGTGTGAGGGGAAGTCTTCTTTTGGATTAACCAACTCCTAAGACAAGACGCTCAACAGCCCATTGTGTTAAACTTCCAGGATTTATCTAACGATTGTTTTACAAAGATCTTGGCCATGGCCCTAATATAAAACCTTATTTCACTCATTTCTCTCCAATTTATTTGTGCAAAAAGAGATAGATCCACTAATTAGAGCTAAAATTTATTTGTGAATATTGTAGATAACTTGTATATTAATTCTTATAATCCTTGTATATATTTTTCTTTTATGTATAGAGCCATTTGGGTTTGCTCCTTTGAGTTTGTTTGGTAGGTGTTTCATTTCTAAATCAAAGGAGGGCCGAAAATTTGAGGGCTTCAGCCCTCACCTGGCCAAGACAGCCAGGGTTTGGGCCTAACATCACCATCTCTTGAGGGCCGTCTAGCATTTGTCAAAGCTGTTTGGGGTTTAAGGCCTAACTAGGCCTACCTAGGGTTCAATCTTCAATATTGTGGCTCCTTTATCCTTCAACAAATTTTCCTTTGGAGGCTGCAAGCCCTACAAGGGCTAATTTCGCTGCAAATTCAAAATTTTCACAAGGTTTATCATTTAAAGGATTTGCAAATAAATTTTATGGCTATTTAATCATTTTTCTGAGTCGGTTGTTTGATTGCAGGCTTGTTGAAGAATATTTTAGGGCTAAAAATCTGGTCTCTAACCTTATTAGGGTAGCCGAAGGGTTTTGAGACTAGTTAGCAGTGGCCGCAGACCTAGCCTTGCCCATCTAGCCTAGCTGCAGGCCTAAAGGGATCAAACAAACTGGTTGCATTTGATTTCTACACTAATTTGATCTTGTTGTAGGTATAGACGAAATTTTTTGAGGGTTTGGTATTGGTTTTTGATTGTAAAATTGTCATTACAAGTTCTGATCCATTGAATGCTCATTGTATTTGATTAGTGAACTAAACCTGCTTGATTGCAGGACTAATATCATCTCGAGCAAGGGTTTTATTTTTTATTTGGGGCTAGGTTACTCGTTCAAGCAACAAATAATATCTTTTTGCCCTTGCTGCAGGCCTAGAAGCCTCTCTAGCCTTGGCTGCAAGCCATTTGGACTCTGGTGGTCTGATCACCATTGCATATCAGTCTAGGGCTAATTATTTTGTGGTTGCAGGTGTAGTGTGGCTATTTGGAAGGGGTGTCATTGCTTGTTTGTGGTCAAAACATCGATACTTGAGAGCTTGCATATATAGAGTCTAGACCACTCACCAAAGGAAGGCCGCAAGGCCTTGTGGCCTTGATCTTCCATTCTCATTTTTGCAGACTGTCATAAGTAATCAGATCTGAAACATTTCATTTGCAGACCTTAATCACAAGAACATCAATAATAATAAGACCCTAAAAACACTAAAACTGTCACATAATAATCATAAGAATCAGAACAAGTGTTTTGGCTCTTGTTTCTTGCATTTTTGGTGATTGATCTAAGCTGCACTAGACTGATTTCTATTTATAGTGGCATCTTCTAAGGTCTGATACATTCTATCCATCTCCGAAGTTGATCATTGTGCATTATTGTGGTAGTTGGATAGCTAAAGACTTAATAGATTGGCAATTTCATTAATTGTTCTCTTAAGTTTTGAGGATAGCCTCTCTCATAGCTAGATTACTAGCCTTTTCATTTGGTTGCTCTCTTGTTAGAAGTTGCATTGTTGCATTTAGTTCTTGTTGCATTTCATCATTTTTAAATCACTGTTAGCAATCTCATCTAATTGTGCTTGTAACATTGAGTTTCCTCTTGTTCTAATTGCTATATTACATAAGTGAGAGAGAATCATAATAAGCACATATAAGTAATCAAACATCATTGTTATCATTGTTTCATTGAGTAACATTGAATTGGCATCTTGTAATCTTGCGTTGACAGGTGGTAGTTGAATATTTGGGTTACAAGTGGTTTAACATTGTTCATATTGGAGCATTTCGCATATTTGTTATGTCATTGAAGCAATCTAATTGTGTCATCATTTGCATCCTCATTCTAGACTAGTGTTGCATTTTTAAAATTTACCTCCAAGCATAAGCTTGGTTGAAAGAAAGATAGGACAACCTTCTCCACCATTCAATTTGAGAAGTTAGACCCTAATTCACGGTTAACACAGTTGATCTTGCAGTTTTCTCGTGGGCAATCCCTTGTAGGAACGGAGGCACTTGGGTGGTTAGAACTCCTGGGGAGGTATCGTTAATGAAGCCTTAGCCTCCTTTCTCAACAGTTCTCTCTACAACCTTGTTTGTGACTAGCTTCAAGACAATTGAGGAAGAGGCTTCAGCTAGACTAGGCATATACCTAAAATCAACCAAGATATTGTTGGAAATAATACTGAGAGGGGGGGGGGTGAATCAGTATTAGCAAGTCAATAATTTTTCATTTCCATAATCAGATTCATATACGCTACTTCAATTAATGGAACTTGCGTGTATACGCAACTGTGTTTAAAGCAACTAGCGTATATCCTGCAAACTTATGATTCAGTTAATTCATCATATGTTGATTTTTAATCAATGCATCAGAACCATATAAATAGAAACTAGGTGCAGTAAAAATAGAATAGACAATCACACACATGAACACAAGATATAAGGTGGAAACCACCCGCTGCAATTGTCTCTATCTTCTTTTTAAATTGGAAACTCCTTTTTACAATTTTTGGCTTCTACCAGTACGTAGGCTTCCAGTACGTAGGCTTCTACCTGCAGAAGGCTACAACCTTCTCTCATTCTCCAACTTCTCCTGGAAGGGAGCTACAACCCCCTAGCTCTTGTACTAGCTGATATGTTTACTAGTATGTAGGTGTCGGCCTACAAAAGGCTACAACCTTTTCTTTTCTTCCAGGAACCACGTTTCATAAATTTTCAGACTGGATCCATCAATAACATCATTTAACCATCAAATATATCTGCATCAACCAATCTCCTTTGCACCAACCACAACTGAATCAATCAATCACTTTTCAGAATGTTGTAACCAGAATACAGTAACCAGAATGCAGTAACCAGAACCCAAACCAGAACCCTGAATACTGCAACAGCAAACAGAAGCAACGAAAACATATTTTATGAGGTATACGCTCCTTCCATGTGTCGAACCTACGTGTATACGCACTTTTCTCAAGGCGAACCTACGTACAGATCTGCAAATCAAATTTAAGATGTATACGTTGTTTTGATATGCAGAACCAACGTGTATACGCGCCTTTTCTAAAGTGAACCTGCGTACAGATCTGTAAATGATGATTTAAACTTTACAACAATTCCAGACTTCAGTTATACCCAGATCATCATATTTACAAACTACAACATGCGCCAGTTATTTAGATAAATGATCAAAACCACATAAAGATACTTCACTTCAAGCCTTAAGATCTTGACCCATCATTAGATCTTATCCTTCATCAAGCGCTAAGGTTCATCCTTGGTTCAGATCCAGCTATGCACCATAACCCAATAACCTGTATACTAGATCTTACTCTTCATCAGATATTCAATACATGAGTGCTTTTCCCCAATGATCTTCTCCTCCTTTTATAGTCTTAGGCCTTACTCAATACCATGGACCAAAACCACTTAGGACCAATACCTTGGACCAAATACCTGGGGTCAACACTTCGGACCAGATACCTTGGACCAATACCATGGATCAAAATACCATGGACCAAATACCATTGACCAAAACTTAGTTTTCCAATATGTATGTGCCTTTCCTTCCGTGAAAGTGCATGTGTACGTTATATGTCCCTTTTGGTCTGTGAACCCACATGTACACGCGGCTTGGTTAATGGAGAACCTACGTATACCTTTCTTTCTTCATTCTGTGAGTCTGAACTGTGATTTGTCATCTGAGTGAGTTGCCATCAAGGACAACACCTGTATCATAGTGCCAAATCTGTGTCATAATGCCAACAATCTCCCCCTTTGGACTTGATGGCAATCCCCAAGTCACTCTCCCCCTTTGTCATCAAGGGCAAAGGGTTATGGTCCCCCTGAGTACATGCTGAATTCTCTGATATGCTGAAGTGTGCTGATGGAGCTCCATGATCGAGTCCATGCTCCCTTTGAATATAAGCAAAGTCTGCAAAAAGATGTTCTAAAAGAACATGATTCTATACATACATCATAAATGACCTTCGTATCACCAATGACTCATTCATACATCCATCTCCCTGTAAGGTCCTATATATCTTCCAATATATATATATATATATATATATTTTAATAAATCACAGTAGAATACAACCATACTTTGAAATACATTGGGAATTCAAATTAAATCAGCAGGGTCTAACACTCTGAAATTCATTTCAGGAAACATATCATAACATTTACATACATTTAACTAAGATCAAATAGTATTGAATACATATGTACCGTTCACCAGAAGATGACACTCCACTTGCTTTGCTGTTATTGGTATTCCCTTGTCGCCGATCACCTCTGCGAATGAATGACGACGTACTTGATCCGAATGCGAAGACCCACCGGTTAACCTCCCAGCCTACTCCTTGGATACTCTTATTCCCCGCAGACCCCCGAGCTGCAATGAGGTTGTACAATGGAGGAATGCACTAGCTGGTAGAGGAGAGCACTCCTTGGCTCAAGAGTCTCCTCTCTCTAAAATCCTCTACCTCACCAAACTCACTATAGTTTCGTAATCACTGTTCTGACATCATCTCATCCATCCAACAATAGGGTTTCCAAAAGTCCTTTCTTCCATGGCTTGCCCCTTCTTTTATAGGAGTCCTCATAGGTGACACTTGGCATGTCATGCATAATTTTTTTTTTTTTTATAATTCAATAGCGTGATTATTCACCTACCCATGTGTCACTCTCTCATCAAGGGTCACCCAAAATTATTTCCTTAACTTTTTATTTAAAATTAATATTTTCCTCACCTCAACAAGATTCCTATTTCTTCTCTTAGTTGTCTCTTTATCCCCCCTTTTATTCCTTAATTTGTGTTCATTACTTGAAGTCAATTAATGAGTCAAGATTTTATCCCCTATCTACTCCCTAATTCAACTCAGGTTATCTCTTAGATGGATATTCTTATGTTGGTTGTTGCCACATGGAGGTTCTCTACATTTCTCTAAATTTAATTTATTATTCTTATTTTAATTCACCTTCCTATTTTCTTAATTAAGTTTAATAAGTTTAGGATTAATCTTTATCCTTACAATTATGCCCCTCTTTCCCCTTTTACCTAATTAAACCACATAATCTACCTAGTATTTTCCAACATGGGAAGGGTAGAGTTTTTAAGGTACTCTATTTTATTTCTTCCTATGATCCTCTTAATCCAAGTTTTATTTTTGATTTAATTACCTTGGTTTTTAACATCATTTACCCTTGATGTAAATTTACCTAGTTTTCATTCCTTGCTTATATTTATTATTTAATTTATTTTTAATGATTCCAAGGGTGCCAAGTTTGGTTGTGCCCTTCAATAACTTCCCTTGAAGTTCCAAGGGTGCCCCACCTAATAGTTTATTTGTGATGCCAAGGGTGCCAAGTTGGTCGTGCCCTTCAAGAAATTCCCCTGAAGTTCCAAGGGTGCCACACCACTTGCCTTTCAAGCATTCAGTGACTACGAGGGGAAAGTATAGGTGCAACGTCATAGACCACTATCATCTCTTATGTTGCCTGCTATAGTGAGACTAATGGTGTCGGGGATCAATCCGCCTTGATGCGTGCCCCCTAAAATCCTCATGAGCAACGCAACTTTGGGACCTACTCTCATGGCATTGTGATCTTCAAGGCGAAGGTGCTTCACCCTTCCAGCCCAAGTCACGACGGGAGTGCTAGTGGGTGAGATCAGCGACACTGTCCCACCCCTTTCATCTAGTTCCATCCACCTGTACAACCCCATCACCCATATGTGAGTCATTCGGTCAAGCAACTAATCTGTGCCTGCAACCATTAACATATCATCAGAATATAGATAAACATCTATGGAAGGTTTCAAAATCGACTTAGAATTTCAACGATAAAATAATATGAATTTTCCTCAAACCAGGTGTCATCAACTTGTCATATGCGAGTGCCTCTGATGGTTTTTTGCCATACTCAATAATCATTAGTAACAAGGTTTCTCAATGTTAGTCATTGTCATAATAGCATCATTAACAACTCCTAGTCATTCACATCATTGCTCATTGTAAGCCTGAACTAATGAAAGTAGGTAACATAGGGGACACATCCATCATGGCTATCATCATTAAACATCAATGGACAATACATATTCATTAAGCTATCAACATCGTAACATCAATAGAAATATACCTATCCATCAAATTTATCATCATCATGCATTTTTTAATAGAGAGCATACATATCTTTTACTGCCCTCATCATCATAAATTCAAATAGAGATCAAACTTAACTATTTAATGTTACAATCATCCTAATATCGATAGATAAGATACATAACCATTCATGCTATCATAATATAAATGGAAAACATACATAAACATCACAACCATGAATATCTCAATCACTAATAATAGTGTCATGTGCCCAGATCCTCAACCTGAGGTCCTCAAAGAATAATGTGTGGGCCTTATGGCTAAATAAATGTTTGTGTCATATCACTGTCAGTCAACTAGAGCGGGCACTACATACACCCCCTGGAATAGGTAAGGAAAACGGTGATGCATCTCCTCGGCGTCCTCCCAAGTAGCTAAATTGGGACTATAATTGTCCCACTGGACCTTGACCTGGTCCACTAATCGTCGTCTAAGCTGCAAATTTCTCTGGTCCAGTATGCAAACTGGTTCGGTCATCACTGTTCCCTCGTCCGAAACCTGCAAATGACCAAAGTCAATAACATGCGAAGGATTTGAAATATAATGACGTAAAACAGAAACATGAAACACATCATGCATACGTGCTAAAGTGGAGGTAAGGCAAGCCTATATGCCACTGGCCCTTTCCTTTTTAAGATTTCAAAAGGTCCTACAAACCATGGGGACAAATTTTCTCCCTTTCCAAATTTTATAGAGCTTTTTTGGGGCCTTACTCTCAGGAACACCCTATCCCCCACTTCATAATTTCGGTCTACCTGATGAGCATCAGCATAGCTCTTTTGTCGATCTTGCGCTTCTTTTAGCTTCCTCCTAATCATGGTCATTTGTTCTTCCATCTCTTGCACCACTTCAGGTCCTATTAATACTCGGTCCTCTAGTCGGTCCCAACTGAGAGGTGTTCTGCAAGGTCTTCCATATAAGAACTCAAATGGCGCCATCTTGATGGAACTCTGATAACTATTATTGTAAGCAAATTTTACAAGCGGTAAAAACTCCTCCCATCTCTTTTGTTGGTCCATCACATACATCCAAAGCATGTCTTCAAGGATTTGATTTGTCCTCTCTGACTGCCCATCTGTCTCCGGGTGATAAGCAGTGCTGAAGTTCAACTGGGTTCCCAAAGATTCTTCGAAATTGGTCCAAAATCTTCCAGTAAACACTGCTCCCCTGTCGGATATGATCTTCCTAGGCACTCCATGTAATCTCATAATCGCATCAATAAAAACCCTCGCAATTTCTGGTGCCTTATATGTAGTCTTAACTGGTATGAAATGAGCACTTTTGGTCAACGTGTCCACTACCACAAATATGGAATCATGTCTTCTTGAGGTCATTGGTAGTCCCACAATGAAGTCCATTGATATAACTTCCCATTTAGATTTTGGTATCTCATGGGGCTGCAATAAACCTGCCGGATGCCTGTATTCGGCTTTTACTCGCTAACACTCTAAGCATCTTGCTACCAAGTTCACGATGTCTTTCTTCATCCCTTTCCAAAAGAAGAGTGGTTTCAGATCCGCACTCATCTTCTTAACACCAGGGTGTGCCATATATACAGCGCGATGTGCTTCATTTAAGATTAATTAGCGTATATCTTCATTCGGTGGTACATATATCCTTACCCGAAATCGTAGTAGCCCATCATTATCAAGGGAGTATTCTTCATATTTTGGGACCCTCATTTCATCCTCCCTTAAACTTTTGCTAACCTCCTAATACCAGGTGTCTTTAATTTGTAATTCAAGCAGTTTCTCCCTCAAATTTGTCTTAAAGGGAATCACTGAAAATATCCGCAGCCTCGTACTTAAACCATCAGCCACCCTATTTACCGTTCCTTTGATGTAAGTGATATCAAAATCATATTCACTAATTAGCTCAGACCATCGTCTTTGCCTTGCATTTAAGTGATCTTGAGTGAATATGTGTTGTAGCCCACAATGGTCAATCCTAAGATCAAACTTCCTTCCTAGAAGGTAGTGTCTCCAAATATTTAGTGCATAAACAATTGTTGCCATTTCTAGATCATGGGTTGCGTAGTTTTCTTCGTGGGTTCTGAGTTTCCTTGATGCATAGGCTATTACTCTTCCTTCTTGCATCAACACACAGCCCAACCCTTCCTTGGAGGCATTAGTGCAAACCAAAAATTCTTGTTCCATATCCGGCACCTTCAAAATTGGTGCTGTCGTTAATAACACCTTTAACCTTTGGAATGCCTCTTCACATTTTTCAGTCCAAATGAATTTCTTGTTCTTTATTTGGAGTTCGGTAATGGGGTTTGCTAATTTTGAAAACCCTTCGACAAATCTACGATAGTACCCTACCATGCCCATGAAACTTCGTCTTTCATGAACATTGGTTGGTGTTGGCCATTCTATGATGGCCTCGATCTTTACTGGGTCTACTGCAATACCCTCCCCAGAGATAATGTGTCCAAGATAATGAATCTTGGTTTGGTTAAAGGAACACTCTGACAACTTCCCGTACAATTGGTTTTCTCTAAGACATTGTAGAACTATCCTCAAGTGTTCGTCATGATCTTCTGGGGTCTTTGAGTAGATCAAAAGGTCATCGATAAAGACTTGTACAAACTTGTCTAAGTAATCCTGAAATATTCCGTTCATCAAACTCATGAAAACACCCGTGGCATTTGTCAGTCCAAAGGGTAAAACTACAAATTCATAGTGCCCAAATCTTGCTTTAAAGGCTGTCTTCGAAATATCTTCTTCTTTGATTCTCAACTGATGATATCCCGACCTCAGATCTATTTTTGAAAACACAGTCGCCCCTCTCATTTGATCAAATAAGTCATCTATCCTTGGCAAAGGGTATTGATTCTTTATCGTCACTTTATTCAACTGGCGGTAATCAATGCACAGTCGCCAAGACCCGTCCTTTTTCTTAACAAAAATCACTGGGGCTCCCCTTGGAGATATGCTAGGTCGTATGAACCCCAAGTCCAATAATTCCTTTAATTGGATCTGCAATTCCTTTAGCTCTGGAGCCGACATACGATAGGGTGCCTTTGCAATAGGCTCCATGCCTGGTTTAAGGTCGATGGTGAAATCAATTTCCCTTTTTGGGGGTAGCCCAGGTAGTTCTTCGGGAAATACATCCTTAAATTCAACAAGGAATGGGTGTTTATCAAGATCTTCAGAGTGACTCCTTTTGTTTAGAACTACCACTGAGAACAATTGACATCCCTTTCGCCTAAATTTCATTAGTTGCATGGAGGAGATGAACCTCAGGGACACCCCTCGGTTCTTTCCCCTTAATGATTTTCTTTGGCCGTCATCGTCGGTGAAATGTAGAATCTTGTCTTTGCAGTCTAGGAGTGCCTCATGTCGCTCCAACCAATCCATTCCTATAACTACGTCATAAACTCCTAGAATTGTAGAGTACAAGGATACCTTGGTCTTACATACACCCAGGTCCACCTCACAATCCTTTACCATCTTTCCTACATTTCTTTTCATACCACATGCCATTTCTACATGTCTAAATTCATATCGTGGAGTTGCTTTATGTTTAATCATTGATAATGCATTTATAGAAATAAATGAATCAGTAGCCCCTGGATCTATTAAAATGACAAAACTCATACCATCAATATTACCTGAGGTTTCCAACACAGTGGACTGGTGTTCGACCTGGCGATTGTTCACCGCTGCATGGATGCGATGAGCCTTCCCCAGATCCCCCACTGTAGTTGCATTCTTAGTTGAGTTGGTTTTACTTGTCTTTTGAGGGCAATCCCGCTCGTAGTGAGGACCTCCACAAGTCCAACACCCCCTCCTAGGGACTTGGCTCCTACTACCAATTGAACTGGGAGTTGGTCTGGAACTCTGCTGGAAAGAAATCGGTGCTGAGGTGGTGTGACTTGGTGTTGTCGCATAGGCCGATGCGATTATATACCTAGGGGGGATAATATGGGGTACCAAGGGAGGTACCCAAGGTAATAATGTAATAATGGGATGGGCCATAGTAATAAATAAGGTGGTTAACCCATGTCATGTAAGGGACCACAAGTAGTTAATAATAATGTAAAGGGCCCATGGTATTAGTTGATGGTATGAGGAAAACATGGTAATGATGCATGGTATTGTATGTATGAGGCCTATATAGAGGCTAGAGACTCCACATGGATGAATATGAAGAGAAGTATTCTTGTACGAACAGGCATATGGCTTGTGGAGTGTTCTCCTTCCTTAAGGAGTGAATGTATGGTGTTGCCCTACCATAAGGGTTTTGATTAATAAAGAATCATTTCATATTATTTTTGGGTTTATTTGCATTATCTTATATTTTCGTATTTGATCTATAATATTCTTGGGTTAGATCTACAACAAGTGGTATCAGAGCTACAACAATTGGTATCAGAGCTCTTTCTTGGGCAAACCGTGGAGATTTTTTTTTTTTTCCATTTTTGCAGGGTTTCTGGGGCGGCGAGTTTGCAGATCAGATCTAGACGTCTTGGTACAAGATCTGCAAAATCTAATTGCAGATATGGATTCTTTGGGAAAAAATACCCAATTTAAAAAAAAAAACTCAGTTGAATCGGAGTCCGGATGAAGGAGATATCGCTGATTTAAAAATCAGTAGGGTTGCAGACAAATTTTCGGGGCAGCGAATTTGCGGCGTAGATCTAGAAGTATTGGCACCAGATCTGCAAAATGTAATTGTAGATCTGGAATCTTTGAGAAAAAACACCTGATTTAAAAAAAAAAATCAGTCGAATCGGAGTCCGGATGAGGGAGATATCACTGATTTAAAATCAGCTCTTTTTGCAGAAATTTTGGGTGACAGCGGGAGAGTAGCAGAGCAGATCTGGAATTCTAGTGCATGGATCAGGATTTTTATCACATGGGCAGATGCAGAATGATTGTTCCATTTCTAAAAACAGGTTATAATAGGGATTCTGAGCAATATTGACGGATCTGTGACCATTTCAATTTTTCAATATTTTTGTGATGGTGGGCCTAGATCGCTTTGAACAGGAAGACTCTTTTTTGGGTCGTCTCACTAAGCTCCGACAGACTGGTACAGTGGAGGAATATATTACCGCTTTTGAAGCCTTAGCCTTCCGCACTAGGGGTCTCACAGATACATTCTACAAGGACTGTTTTATCTTCGGTCTTAAAGAAGCCATCAAAGCTCAAGTTCTACTTCACCACCCTTCCACGTGGACGGAGGCTTGCCAGTTAGCTCGTCAGGTCACATTGCCTAGCAAAGATTTTATTTTTACAGAAAAGAAGGAAACTATGGAACCTAAAGGGGTACTTCCTACTGGTATATCCTTATTGCAGATTCATGGATTGATTCAGAAAGAGAAGATCATTGTTTCTATCAATCGTAGTTGTAAACATAATTTTATTAGTGTTAATTTGACAAAAAAATTGCAAGTCCCAGCAAAACAAATTGAACATACACAGGTTGATGATAAGGATGTTCAAATCTATAAGGATTTGAAGCTTTCTATGGATAAGTATGTGCTTCATGGTGATTTTTATGCTTCAGATATGGATAATATGGATCTTGTTTTGGGATATCCTTGGATGGAATCTGCGGGTACAATCAATATTAATGTGCAGAAGAAATTCCTGAAGCTATGGTATAAAAAGAAGAAAATTACATTACAGGATATTTCCATTAATAAGCAGGTAGAATCCAAGGAGGTTGACGCAGAAGATGTTCCAGGGACTGACATATCAGATGATGAGCAGTTGATGGTCGATAATCAAACACAAACAGAGACTGAAGTAGAACAGGTTACTGGTACTGACACATCTGATGAGGGTTCAGTGGTTGAAGTCATATTGGAAAAGAAGACACCACAACGGGCACCACAACAGGGTGAATTAAAGAAAAAGACATCGTGGGTTAAAACTTCAACATATCATCACCTACATCACCACGCAAGACAACCATCAAGATGGAAACCAAGTAGTCACATGACGGATAGCGAGGAGAGAAGATCCACCCACTACACATCAACACAGAAGAGCTGCCACGGTCAACTTACATCTCAAGCGAGCGAGGCACCAGCAAGATCGACGATTCACCTTTCTCTTGGATGGCTAGATGCACGTGCATGGTATCAGTGGACTACTCTTTTGAGTAGATCTTATTATTTGTGTTCTTCCCATGTTTCGGGGACGAAACATGCTTAGGGGGGTGGAATGTTATATACCTAGGGGGGATAATATGGGGTACCAAGGGAGGTACCCAAGGTAATAATGTAATATTGGGATGGGCCATAGTAATAAATAAGGTGGTTAACCCATGTCATGTAAGGGACCACAAGTAGTTAATAATAATGTAAAGGGCCCATGGTATTAGTTGATGGTATGAGGAAACCATGGTAATGATGCATGGTATTGTATGTATGAGGCCTATATAGAGGCTAGAGACTCCACATGGATGAATATGAAGAGAAGTATTCTTGTATGAACAGGCATATGGCTTGTGGAGTGTTCTCCTTCCTTAAGGAGTGAATGTATGGTGTTGCCCTACCATAAGGGTTTTGATTAATAAAGAATCATTTCATATTATTTTTGGGTTTATTTGCATTATCTTATATTTTCGTATTTGATCTATAATATTCTTGGGTTAGATCTACAACAAGTGGTATCAGAGCTACAACAATTGTGGTTGACGAGTTTGTTGTAGTACCCTGTGCGGATGCTGAGCTGGATGCCTATATGGTGTTCTTTGATTTCTTCCTGACCACCTTTGATGATTTAGCGCAGGACCCCCTTGTAAATTTCTACGTTCCATATTGTTTCTACCTGGTACTCCTGATCCTGTGGGCCTTGTTGACTTACTACGTTCACTTCTCATGATTTCCTCCTTTGCAATGATTGCCCACTGAACTGCCTCGTGCAAGGTGCGAGGCATTAAGATTCTAACCTTGGTCCGAATGTTAACATTTAATCCATACACAAATTTGTTCACCTTGAGCTTTTCTGTGTTTAGGTGAGGGGCATAACGGAGTAATTCCATGAAACGTGCCTCATACTCTAGTAGTGAGCGGCTCCCCTGCTTTAATGAATTGAATTCATTTAGTTGTCTCTCAAGGAACTCTTCTGACAGGTAACGTTCTATAAATTTTTCTTCAAATAGCTCCCAAGTTACTTCTGATATATCCATCCCCAATTGGGTTAATAATGTCTTCCACCAAAGTAGTGCATTTCCCTTTAGCTGGAATATACCCATCTATCAAATTTATCATCATCATGCTTTTTTTAATAGAGAGCATACATATCCTTTACTGCCCTCATCACCATAAATTCAAATAGAGATCAAACTTAACTATTTAATGTTACAATCATCCTAATATCGATAGATAAGATACATAACCATTCATGCTATCATAATATAAATGGAAAACATACATAAACATCACAACCATGAATATCTCAATCACTAATAATAGTGTCATGTGCCCAGATCCTCAACTTGAGGTCCTCAAAGAATAATGTGTGGGCCTTATGGCTAAATAAATGTTTGTGTCATATCACTGTCAGTCAACTAGAGCGGGCACTACACTCCCAACCAAGTGGGTATATACCAAGTTTGACTCCTCCACCCAACCAAGTGGGGATATACCAGTTGTTTATACATGACAAAACAAGAACATTACATCATCCATCCCATGCATAGTGGGGTAACAAACTAGGTCGTTTCATGACCTTTACATTAAAAGATATACATGACATATATAACAGAGACCAAATATCTGAGACAAGACCATGATAGTCATCAGCAACTATCATCAGCAACATCTATCAATCAACATCCAGACTAGCAACCACGATCTCCCCTTGGACCTGTTCCACCTAAATCAAAAACAATTGTGTGAATTTGTACCAAGATCTTCTAAGATAATGCCAACAATGCATTATTAGAAGTATATGCTCCCCCTGAACCTGTGCTAGATGATCACTGTCAGATCTGATCATTTCATATAGTAGAAGAGTTATCAAGGCATCATCATCAATAAGATATACATCAAGTTATCAACAATTTATGAGAACCAACAATTTTCTACATGTCATCCACAGACTGTGACCATCATCAAGTAGAGCAGATAATTCTCTTAGCCATATCAGACCCCTGAGTCTGGCCCATTGCTTTTCCTCAAACCAACATATACATGACTGTATCCACAGAAACTAGCATACGTACATGACTATGCTTCATGAAACTCGCGTATAACCACCTTTCTCTGAAACATATAAGTTTTAACAGCAGGATGATGCATCAACCGCTCCCAGCTTCTGTCTGAGATATTCAAATGTCTCTCTGGGTAGTGGTTTGGTGAATATGTCAGCAACTTGTTCTTTGGAGGGAACATACTCCAATCTGACCTTTTGTTCAAGCACTTGTTCACGTAGAAAATGATATTTGATGGGTATATGCTTGGTCTTGGAATGCATGACTGGATTCTTTGAAATACTTATTGCACTTGTATTATCACATAGAATGGGGATGGGTGGAGTACGTGATCTGAATGTCTTGCAATGTTTGCATCATCCAAAGGAGTTGTGTGCAGCAAGATGCAGCAACTACATATTCTGCTTCAGCGGTAGATAATGCAATTGAGCTTTGTTTCTTGCTGAACCAAGACACTAATCTGGAACCCATATAAAATGCACCACCACTAGTGCTTTTTATGTCATCAATGCTTCCTGCCCATTTTGCATCTGTGTATGCATGAAGTGTAAGATCTGTATCTCTAGGATACCATAAACCAAAATTCTGTGTCCCTTGAAGATATTTGAAAATCCTTTTGACTACTTGAAGGTGTGATTCCTTTGGATTTGTTTGGAATCTTCCAACTATTCCTACTGCATGCATGATGTCTGGTCGGGTACCTGTTAGATAAAGCTGCCAATCATGGATCTGTAAGTTGGTTGTTGTACTGCTGTTGATTCATCATTTGAGCTGAGACTGCATCCTGTTACCATGGGGGTACATACTGGTTTAGAATCTTCCATGCCATACTTTTTCAAGATCTGTTTGAGATATTTGGTTTGTGACAGAAAAATACAATTTTTATGTTGTTGAACTTGTAGACCAGGAAAATATGTAAGCTCACCAAGCAGGGACATTTCAAATTCTTGCTGCATTACCGAAGTAAAATTCCGACTCATGCCTTCTTCATTGCTACCAAAAATGATATCATCAACATACACAACAAGTATTAGCAATTTATTATTGTCAATCTTTGTATATAGATTGCTATCAGCTGATCCTTTTGAAAAACCTTGTTGATGGTGATATTTGTCAAGACGGTAATACCAGGCCCTTGGAGCTTGTTTTAGACCATAGAGAGCCTTTCTGAGACTGCAGACAAGTTTGGCATCATTTCCAAGAATGAATCTGTCTGGTTGCTCAATATAGACTTCTTCTTCTAAGTCTCCATTAAGCAAGGCAGATTTTACATCCATTTGGTATACTTTGAATTTCTAAAAACTAGAAAGAGCAAGGAACATTCTTATGGCTTCAAGTCTAGCAACAGGTGCAAAAGTTTCTTCAAAACCTATACCTTCTTGTTGAACATATCCTTTACAAACAAGTCTGGCCTTGTTTCTAATAACTTCTCCATTTTCATTCAGCTTGTTTTTGAATATCCATTTAGTTCCTATGATATTCTTATCATGAGGTCTAGGTAGTAGGAACTAATTCCCAAGTATTATTCTTTTCAATTTGCTCAAGTTCTTCATTCATGGCCTTGACCCAACATTCATCTTTGCATGCTTCATTTACATTTTGAGGTTCGGTGGAGGAAAGCAATGCTAGATAGCTTGAAGCTTTTGTAATAGTTCTTCTTGTCTGCACACCTACCTCTTTTTGTCCCAAAATTTGAGTCTCTGGATGATTTTTCTGAACATACCTTGATGGAATCTTTTCTTCTACCGTTATATGTTCTTCTGGTGCTTCATTGGTTTCTTCTTCAGAATTAGTCTGATTTGATGTGGGAGGATAATCCTCATCTTCTTCACAATCTTCAGTTTTTACTTGCTTTGGATTTTTGCATGCTTCATCAACCACAACATCAATACTTTCAATAATTTTCCCAAGTCTTTTATTATAACATCTATATCCTTTACTTCGGCAAGAGTAACCAAAGAGAATGCCTTCATTTGCTCTGGGTTCAAATTTACCAAGTTTTTCATCAGTCCTTTTGATGTAACATTTGTTTCCAAAAACTTTGAAGTATTTTACAGTAGGAGTCTTACCATACCAAAGTTCATGTGAAGTTTGAGTGTTGTTTACCCGAACATTTGCTTGGTTGAGAATAGTGATGGCAGCGAATGCAGCTTCACCCCAGAAGGTTGCAGGAGTTCCAAACTCATCTAGCATAGCACGAGCCATTTGTTGAACAGTTCTGTTCATCCTTTCTACCACTCCATTTTGTTGAGGAGTCCTTGCAGTGGAGAATTGCCCTTTTATTCCATGTTCTTCACAAAAGTCAAAGAATTCATCCGAGGTAAATTCCCCTTCTCGATTAGATCTGAGGCATTTGATTTTGCGATCTGATTCATTTTCAACCAAAGCTTTGAAGTCTTTGAATTTTTCAAATGCTTCATTTTTATGCTTTAGAAGTCCTATCCAACACATTCTGGAAAAATCATCAATGAACAGTTTAAAGTATTCTTTTCCACGAGGTGACTTTTTCCTTGATGGTCCACATAAATCAGTATGAACAAGTTCAAGATGCTTACTAGTTGATCCTTCTTTTTTAGGGAAGTGCGCTCTGGTTTGCTTACCAAATTGACATGATTTGCATATTGTATTTTCTGGGATGTTGATATCAGGAAGATCACGAATAGCCTGGTATCTGCGTGATTTTCTTATTTGAGAGAAGCTTAGATGCCCCAATCTTCTGTGCCATAGCCAGTGTTCATCATTTTTGCTTAGATAGCATCGTTGTTGTCCTCCCTTGAGTATGTATAAGTTGTTTGGAGTTCTTATACCTTTGATCACGGTTTCTCCTGTATCAAGCTTGTGAACAACACATCCATTTGATCGAAATACTACTTCATTTCCTTGATCACACATTTGACTAACACTCAACAGGTTATGCTTTAGACCATCAACATACATAACATTCCTAGCTTTAACTTTTTCTTTTAAGAGAATAGAGCCTTTACCTTTTATGACAGCAGGAGTGTCATTTCCAAATGAGACCTTCTTTTCCTTTTCTAAGGCATTATATGGCTGAAGTTTTTCTTTGTCCCTATCATGTGTTTTGAGCATCCACTGTTGATGTACCATTGATTTTCTTGTCCTTCTGCATACAAGGCTATACCACATCCTTCTATTTCAGTTCTTTCTTTCTCCATATTTTAGGACTTAATGAAGTTTGCTCCTTCTGAGATGTTTGCCAAAATTTACTCCTGCATTCAGATTCTTCATGACCGAAGTTGTTGCAAATAGAGCATTCTATTTCATTTTCAAGAAGAGAAAAGTTATTGTAGGTCCGTTTCATGATCCTTGTCTCGTTCCTTTGATTTCGTGCTTCTCTAGTCATGATGGTCTTGTAAGCAACACATTGAGCAGCGTTGTGTCCAAAGTTATGACATGAAAAACATTGGCCATTAAAGAAGTTACTGCGATTATCGAATCTACTGACCTGGTGATTGTAGTTTCTATTGATATTCATTCTTGAAATAGATTGAGTATGATTTACCTGAGGTTGGTTGTAGCTTCTGTTCATCCTTGAAGTAAATTGAGCCTGATTTACCTGGTGATCTGCTTTATGACTTTGCTGACGATTGTCAATCTGTTCACTGCTCTTTGCTGCATCAAGATAGCTTTTAGTGGAGGTTGACGGCTTCTGTGCTTGAGATTCTTCTTCAGTATATCCAAGACCTGTCTTTATCAGAGGAGAACATTGCACTTTGATAATTTCATTTAAGGTTTATGATCCTTTAATAAATCTAAGATTGAGAGCTTTTGTTTTCTCAAAATCCTTTCTTAGACCCACAATTTCACATTCTAGTTTTTCATTGTATTTTTCTCTTTCAGCAAGTTGGAATGTCAGAGTATCTATAATCATGTTCTTTTCTTCTAAACAAATTTTGAGTTTAGAGATTTCTTCATAAAGGTCATCTTCATCTAAAGCATCCAAGAAATCATCATCTTCAAAAGCCATCAGAAGTCTATAGTCGTTACTGTTTTCATCTTCATAACTAATTGATAAACCATCGCTATCTTCATGCGTATAGTAGCTCTTCTTACTTACACTTTGTTTTCTATTCCATTTTGCTGATTCCTTACCTTTATCAAGCTTATCTTTATGAGGACATTTGGCAGCATAATGACCGACTCTTCCACAAGCAAAACATTTGAAAGGTAGTTTACCTCTGAATCTTCTAGAACCCTGTTGAAGGTTCTTGACAAAGTTTGCTTCTTCCTCTCCTTCTGAAATATGTCCTGATTCATTGAGTTCTTCTCTTCCTGAAGCTTTAAATGCGGCTTCTCTCATATCTGATGGACCTCCTTTTCTCATTTCGAAAGCAGTTAAGATTCCGTGCAGCTGTGTCATAGTAATAGTCTGAAGATCCTGCTTTTCTTCTATGGCAGAAACTTTTGATTCAAACTTAGTAGACAAGGATCTTAAAATCTTTTCAACTAAAGTAACTTCTTTTATCTCCTCACCCAAATTCTTCATGCAATTAACAATCTCATCTATACGTAAGAAGTAACTAGCTATACTTTCATCATTGTACATTTTGAGAGTTTCATATTGAATTCTGAGAGTTTGTAGTTTTGCACGTTTTACCTGATGGTCTCCTTCATAGCTTAGAATGATCTTGTCCCATATTTCCTTGGCGGATTTGAGTTGCATAACTTCGACAAATTCTGATTGTGACAGACTCCCCAATAATGTATTGACAACCTTGTTATTGGTTTCATATTGCTTTTTACCTGCCGCATCTGTAGGAATTGCTGATGGAAATGTATATCCTCCTTCCACGATTTCCCAGACATCTGTTCCAAGAGATTGAAGATAGGCTATGGTTCTTACCTTCCAATAAACGAAGTTGCTTCCATCAAAGATTGGTGGTCTGATGGATCCCTCTCTTTCGTTGTTACTCATGATTGTGGATCTTCCTTCAAGCGATCAAGCTTCTTCTGAAGGACCTGCTCTGATACCAATTGTTGGAAATAATACTGGGGGGGGTGAATCAATATTTGCAAGTCAATAGTTTTTCATTTCCATAATCAGATTCATATATGCTACTTCAGTTAATGGAACTCGCGTGTATACGCAACTGTGTTTAAAGCAACTAGCGTATATCTTGCAAACTTATGATTCAGTTAATTCATCATATGTTGATCTTTAATCAATGCATCAGAACCATATAAACAGTAACCAGGTGTAGTAAAAATAGAACAGACAATCACACACATGAACACAAGATATAAGGTGGAAACCCAATGTGGGTGAAAACCACCTGTTGCAATCGTCTCTATCTTCTTTTTAAATTAGAAACTTCTTTTTACAATTTTTGTACTGGTGCAGTCTTATACCAGTACGCAGGTTTCTACTTGCAGAAGGCTACAACCTTCTCTCGTTCTCCAGCTTCTCCTGGAAGGGAGCTACAATGCCCTAGCTCTTGTACTAGGTGATATGTTTACTAGTACGTAGGTGCCGACCTACAGAAGGCTACAACCTTCTCTTTTCTTCCTGGGACCACGTTTCATAAATTTTCAGACTGGATCCATCAATAACATCATTCAACCATCAAATATATCTGCATCAACCAATCTCCTTTGCACCAACCACAACTGAATCAATCAATCACTTTTTAGAATGCTGTAACCAGAATACAGTAACCAGAACCCAAACCAGAACCCAGAATACTACAACAGCAAACAGAAGTAGCTAAAACATATTTTATGAGGTATACGCTATTTCCATGTGTCGAACTTGCGTGTATACGCACTTTTCTCAAGACGAACCTGCATACATATCTGCAAATCAAATTTAAGATGTATACGCTATTTTGTTATGTAGAACCAGCGTGTATACGCACCTTTTCTAAAGTGAACCTGCGTACAGATCTATAAATGATGATTTAAACTTTACAACAATTTCAGACTTTAGTTATACCTAGATCATCATATTTACAGACTACAACATGCGCCAATTATTCAGATAAATGATCAAAACCACATAAAGATACTTCACTTCAAGCGTTAAGATCTTGACCCATCATTAGATCTTATCCTTCATCAAGCACTAAGGTTCATCATTGGTTCAGATCCAGCCATGCACCATAACCCAATAACCTGTATACTAGATCTTGTTCTTCATCAGATATTCAATACTTGAGTGCTTTTGCCCAATGATCTTCTCCTCCTTTTATAGTCTTAGGCCTTACTCAATACCATGGACCAAAACCATTTAGGACCAATGCCTTGGACCA
The DNA here is from genome assembly GCA_031772625.1 of Pinus tabuliformis. Lineage (NCBI taxonomy): Eukaryota > Viridiplantae > Streptophyta > Pinopsida > Pinales > Pinaceae > Pinus > Pinus tabuliformis. The sequence continues at coordinate 694,705,533 of CM062814.1, read as the reverse complement.
AATACTTGGGGTCACACTTCGGACCAGATACCTTGGACTAATACCATGGACCAAATACCACGGACCAAAACTTAGTTTTCCAACATGTACGTGCCTTTCCTTCTGTGAAGGTGCGTGTGTACGTTATACACCCCTTTTGGTTTGCAAACCCGCGTGTACATGTGGCTTGGTCAATGGGGAACCTGCGTATACCTCTCTTTCTTCATTCTGTGAGTCTGAACTGTGATCTGTCATCTGAGTGAGTTGCCATCAAGGACAACACCTGTGTCATAGTGCCAAATCTGTGTCATAATGCCAACAGATCTTGCATCACACCTAGTTTAGTTTTGCAATTCATCTGTCTGACTTTTTCTCTTCTTGTAGCATTGTAATTATTGTGACTTGAGGTATCTATCTGCAAGTTTCTTAATTCTCATTGAGCATTATTAGGGCATTGGTCTATCATATTTATCTTATATTTGCCTTATTGATCCTAATTGAATCCATCTTAAAACACATTGCTCATAAATATTCACACTTGCTATAATCATAATCAAGTTACACTAATAATAATTGCCTTGCCCTTAGATCTCCTAGACTTGTTGCTTCAACAAGTTTTCCTTCATCAATCATCCTTAGGGACTACCCCCTTTGACTTAGCTAGGCGAGAGTCTAAATGGAGTGAGTAGGGATCAGAGTGACAGCCCCTACTCTGAGTGTTGCACCTTGGCTGTACACTTTAGGCAACAACAGTGACCTTGGGCTTACAATGGTGGTGAAATGCTTCAAAAATATATAGGTACCCCCCCTGACATGAGGGGTAATTGGGGTCATTCGGCTCACTTTGTTTGCAAATGTTATATATTTAATATTTGTCTTCTTTGAATATTTTAATATGTGTTACAATCTGAATATGTGATGTCGATTTAAGTTTATACTTTAATTTAGTTGAAAAAAGTCAACTTCTTTGTCCTGTTTACCACTTTTTCCTCAGTCAATGTTTCAGGACCTCAACTGGTCATGCCCTAACTTGAGTTCTACAGCACTGGTTTTGGCATGCCATTTTCTAGCTATTGTTGATCACCTTTAAAATTAAGCCACAGTCCAAACAAACTGGGTTAGCATGGAGTTGTATTATGGGTAATGGTTCTGCCCATATTTGAAGCTTGATTTAGTTTTGGTTGTTTTGGCTTTTAGATGACATGTTGGAGCTTGTCTGATAACCATATTTGACATACAATTGTTCATGAAAATTTAGCTAAAATCCAAGAGGACAACAATATTATGAGCTCAGAACAATCTTTGTATATGGATATCTGTGACAAGATAAGTCTAGAGATCTAAACATAGAATTCAGAATCCATCCTGTTGCTATTTTCATCCTACATTCTAGTTATTGATTCTAAATTCTTATTGAAAGGATCCTCTATCCATTTGCACGGAATCATGTACCCAGGCTCTTGATTGATTGTTTGGATGGCATGCTAATTATTTTAGTAGGCTATTTACGTTATTGATCTTACCCCTTTGTTCACTATTAAAATATTTAGGTTATCCTTTATTACAAGTGTCATTTTCATCTGTTGTTGTTTTTATAATTTCCTTGTATAACAACTTGATTGTACTGCAGGCTGAAATGCTTGATCCAGCAGTTAAAGGCACTCTTAATGTTCTTAATGCATGTGCCAAAGCTTCTTCGGTAAAGAGGGTGGTAGTAACATCATCAGTAGCAGCTGTCACATACAATTTTAGGCCTCGATCGCCTGATACAGTAGTTGATGAAACTTGGTTCAGTGATGTAGAGTACTGCAAGCAAGCTAAGGTATATTTTGGTTTCACTATGTATCCATTTTCATTTTACCATATGTAGCTTTGTGGCTGTTATGTTTTCATTATGTCTGTGAATGCGGCCTTTTTTATGGGGAGGATTTATATGTATAAATCAATCTTAGATAATAGGTTGCTTGTATTAATGGGATGTTTATAATTTTTTTTATGAACCATGAAGACTACCTATATTTGTTTAAACACTATAGATACTGATTACTTAGCCATAGTCAATTATTAAGATTCTACGGTTCTGAGGGCTTACAATTGTGGAGTAGGGGATAGGTCAGTATTATATGAAACTTCTGCAGCTTTGAATGTCTACAACTACAGAACAAGGAATATTTCAATGTTGTATGGAATTACACTGTCACACTGCAACATAGAGATACTTTATTTGCACTGGAGGCATTGTTCCACAATTTCGATTGGCAAGAAATGGAACAGGTACCATTCTGGGAATGATTGGTGCTCCATGACCAAGGTAACGAGCTGATTTTATTGAAGCAACTGATTCCCCATATATTGCTAGTCCATTGCATTCAATATTTAGAGTATATGGGCACCAGCTCTGATTTTTGAAGAATTACCACATTATAGATGTTGCATGTAATTCAGAAAATTATTCTATATTTTAGAAAAAAAAAATATTAGTGTGAGTTTGTATTTGCTTGATTGAGTGCCTTACAAAATACAATTTTCTGTATTTTACATTTCTGCATTATTTAGTTCAACAGAAAATAAATGATATTGTGAATCAGAATAAGTCTTCTTACAGCAAAATCTAGCACCTTTAATGTGTGAAAGTGCCAAGCACTAGGTGTTAGTTTGTGTAACTAAGGAAGGCTACGTGCTATCATCACAATAACACTTTCTCTCTCTTTAGGTTGCTTTTTCTCAAACTCAAAGGTGGTATCCCTATGGAAAACTAAGTCCAATTGGTTTGGTGCATATCAATGGAGTTTGGTGGACCAATGTGTTTGTTTTGGACTGTTGTTAAAGTGTTTTCAATGGAAGTGTGAGTTATGGTTTTGTCACCTGTCCAATTAATAGGGTTGCCAAGGTTCATGTGACCTGCTGGCTGAGCACACATAGAGCAAAGGTCCACTGTCACCTTGACCTGAACCCCTGCTATTTACACCCAACTTCCTTCTAAAAGGTCAAGGGAGGAGTCCCACTTGATACCTCAATCAACAACAAATAACACTAGTGTCTTATATGGGGTCAAATAGAGGTGGAGGAGTTAATTCTTGGGCTGTCCCACTGTTTTTGTGTATGATAATGCAACATAAAATTAAAACAACAAATAAAACTACATCAAATAATGTGAGACATAGTAAGTAACCACTCAAATATGATGTATAGAAAAAATCATAAGGAATTATGGTGTTATTTATTAATTTAGACTCCTGGTTAAGGATTTATGGACCAAATTAGTTTGCTGTCCTGTTATATCAGACTGCAAAAACTATAGTAGATAACAAGGACACCAACCTATTTAGCTCTAAATGACCACCCAATGAGTGCTAAAGCGCTCCTATATATAGGTATAGGGGTGGAAAGTTTGGGAGATGGAATATAAGACCCTTTGGAACCAAAGCTGAACTTATAACAACAGAAAATAACAATTTTCAGCAAGCTTGAAATTGTATTTTCTGTGGATTTGGGATCAAATCCCTCTAGGCAAAGTGCCTCAAAAATTCTAAATCTGAAATATACATTAAATATGGATAGAAATTAAATCTTTGGACTCTAAAATAGTAAAATCAATAAGTAAAATAATGTAGAGCCACTAGACAAGATTTCTGAAGGATAACTTAATTGTATGGGACTGAAAATCTTGACCTTTGATGCAAATTTGTATGGTACAGCCAGCAAATGGTTCATATATGCATTCAATTCACTAGATACAAAGCATAAAATATGCCCAATGATAGCCAAAAACCAATGTATATATCCTTTGTTTAGATTTGATGTTATTTATCATTTTTTCTGAGGTACAAACTTACTATTACGAGAAAACAATGTAAAAATCAACAGGCTATAATTCCTAATATAATGTAGAAAATACAGCTTGGAGATATTTTAAAGTAGAGTGGTTGTCGTAGATCATACCTTATATTGAGCAATGTGACCTCACTTGGTGGGATATGAAACATGCCCCCCCTTAAGTTGATCTTGCAATTGGTCAGGGAAGTGGCTTTAGTCTACTAGAGAAGTTCCCCACGCTTGTGACTTAATAAGCCTCCTACCATTCAGATCCAGTTACGAGTGACCCCTTGATGTGGCATTCTCCAACCTTCAGCTTCAGTGGGAGATGGAATACAAACTTATTCCAGTTGAAGCTTCTTCGTGGAATAGTCCTACCTACCTTGAAATAGTCCACTTGCAAACAAGAAATACAAAGTTGGGTTTTCCCCTAGTTTGTCTTCTCCACATGACTGTGTAGCCCCTTGGTAGCTCAATCTGTTAGCTTTGTGTGATCTTAATTATTAGAAAACTTTGTTAGATTATAATTTGGATACAACAAATCATCAAGCAAGGAAGAACTGATAAAATCTACCCCACACAATGAACAAAATAAAATTGGACAATGGCTTGCAAAATGAGCTCTTTATTGATGGCACTTATCTCATGACAACAACAACCTTTGCTAAAGGGGAGGCTAGCCTTTCATAAAATCATTTTAACAACTAGTGAACGACTTGTTGGACTCCTCTAGAAAATATGTTTTACAAGTCAACCACATGTTGACGACTTTGTATTTTTAATAAAATATTACAAACAAAAATTAATTTTCCCACTAGGGTCGAATTGGTTCATAATGCTCAAGTTGGTCCAAGATTCCATTTGCTAATCGCCCATAATGGTAAAAAAAAGACAATAGTAGTAATTAGTTTCCCAACATCCCTCTCTTTTGTCCATGTGATAGCTTGACATGGTCGATGAAGAATTTGACTTGCCTTTTTTTTTCCAACTTACCTCCAACGGATAGTTAGACCCTTCTAATGGCTAGTTGACTCTCCAAGGGCTAGTTCACTTGACCTTTTGCTCCATAGTAAAGTCGACTTAGGAACCCATGCTTTGAATCTCTGACCCCCTAATGAATATGGCTAATCTGACCCTTGGGGATGTTGAAACATGCCTTGATCTAAACCGTGTATGCCTTCAAATCTCCATATTCTTGCATAGCATTGCTACATCATCATTTCCCCTGCCACATCATTAGTCCATTATGTTGGTTCTCTAACACCCTGAGGAATCTAGAAATTTTGACACTTGGGTTTTGTTCCTCTCATTCTATAAATGATTTTTTACTCAATGCATGTATCGGACTACCTAATGTTGACCTTGTTCTACCACCTGGAAAATTGTATAACCCTTTTGACCAACTTTGACCAAGTTGTAACTAGCTACTATTTTTGTTATTTGGAAAATTTCTATGTGGCATGGACTCCTCTCATCAAGTTGAACAAACTGAGACCAAGCTGATCTTTTGACCATTGGGACAACTTTGCATCAGGAATCGTGAGTGTCTTGGAAACTATGAAAGTTGTCAATATGAGATTGCCATGCATGAGAATTGTTTAAGGGATACTGCACCAAAGACAAGCTCTCCTACAATCTCTATAGACTTTAACCATTTGGTAAGACATAGGTGCACCTTGACATGAATTGGATCATACACCAATGATCGCCCCAACAAAATCCGGCTCCCATAAAACCATGAGTCCTCAAATAAGCCCACCTAAGGCCCTCCAATTATGTACAGGATGAAAAGAACTCAAGATGAACTACAAGGGACCAGCCATGGTTTGACCAAAACAATAAGATATAGACAATAAGAACAAGAAACCAGGTCTGGGATGCCTAATACAAAGTTTCACATGGTCGTTACAATGCTTTTGACTTGTGACCTTGGACTTACAATGGTGATGATATATATATATATATATATTGCAATTTTTTTCTAAGTTACCAGGATTCAGATATGGATGTGGATGTGGATCCAGAAGATATTTTAAAAGCCAAGATCTAGATACGACAGGGAAATGACAGGTATATATAGTATATACATGTTTTCCATGGTAGAGGAAAGGCTATCTCTCTTGATACAATCTGAAGACCTTGACATGTAGCTAAATCATTGTGTAGACAAGAACTGGCTACCTAAAAATAACCCATTGGTGGTACGTAATAGGGGTAGACTTCTATTCTTACAAGATGCCTCTAGGTCTTGAGCTATTAATATGTTTCCTTACTTTCAAAAAGGATAAATTCTTAACCAATCAAAATTTTTATAACTTGTGAAAATATAAAATTTTAAATATATAAGTTATGTGATATTTAGTATATGTTACAACAAATTAATATATTTAATTTTATAAATATATGTAAATTTAAATATTTCTATTTATAGTTTAGTATGTAAACTATAATATAAGTATAAAACTTAATTTTATTAAAAAAAATATAAATATGAAACTTAATTAGATATTATAATTTTTTAAAGGTATAAGTTTGTAATTAATATATATATATATATATATATATATGAATTTTAATATTTTAAATTTATGAAGTATATCTATATAAATATATCATAAATTATATACTTACCACTCTTATCGCTCTTGTCAATGTATATAACTACACCTACTTAAGAAAGAAGGAAAATTCTTTTAATGTCCACATGTCTAAAGATAGCCTATGGGACAAATTGCTTTTTCATTTGGTTGATGTATTCGGCCTTTTTTCAGTGAAGCCTCACAATAAATACTCCCAGCTTCTCGACAAACCCCTCAATAAATAGATTATCCCAAGAGCTAGCTGCCAGCATATCTGCATAATTTTCCATGTTGTCTTTGAAGGCCTCACATTCTAATTTTCTGTTTCCACTTTTCCAGAAGAACAAAAAATGCATACTCTTTCCTCCCACACTTATTTTGGCCTTTTCCAGTGCCCTGTTTCACAACAGAGTTAGTGAGAATTAGTCCTTAACTGAGTAATAAGAATTTTGGCTCTCCAAGAGATATTGGCCTCTATGTATACTTTTGGTTGATGACTATGAGTGGGATTAAACACTTCAATATAGTATTTCCTAGCTCCTTATCCCAAGTACGTTTGTGGAGCTTATCCATAACAAAAGATTTTATCTCTTTCCTGTTTATGGGACACGTGTTCAAGCAAATACCCCATTTACTAAACCATTTGTTATTTTGCTGCATCCAAGTCTTTTTTTTGTTGCACAATATGTCATTAAAGACAACCTTAGGCCATCTACCTTATTCCATTTGATCAATTTTTTTTAAATACTTTATGACTCGCACCATAGAAATTTCTTCAATAGGAGCAACCCTCGTTTCGCTTAACAAGATAGCATAAGGAACTGCACTTTTAATCTTGAATTTGTTTGTAATCAAATGCTTTTGAATTTTTTCAATCTGTTTCCATTGCATGTACTGCTGGCCCATAGTTCACAACCATAGAGAATCATCGGAATCACTAGAAGCCCAAAAAGAGTTTGAGTGGTTTTCCAATCCCATAACTCTGCCTCTCTACATCTATTTTGAAAAGCATAAAATGCTTTCCAACCCCCTGTTGTCGCGCAGAGTGTCCAGGGAGCGCGACAATGCTCATACTGGGAGCTGTCACCCTGATCCTCGATCTCTCCGTTTAAGCCGTCTCCCTAGGCTAAGGGGGTTAAACCCTGTTGACCACTATGTGTCAACTACCCATAGCAGTACACCCCCTTTTTTTGCAAAAGGGATAGCGCTTGATCGATGTGTCCGTGCCATTCGACTTCCATCATCAACCTGATCGTGTTATGTTGTAAACCCAGTCTGCATGTGTAAATTGTAAATAATCTTAGCAGATATGAGTCATGTATGTAAATTGTCTAGGTGGACCTAATTTTCTAGTGATAATCTATGTTTTGGAAGGTTTTTTGTCTCATCGATCCATGATCGGCAGAGTTTTCCTTCAGCCTAACCCCAAAGCCGGAATGAATTTTGTCATTAGAATCTTAGGGGAATCCTAATGTGTTGATCTGCTAGATTATATTGGGTCGTAGAACTGGGTGGTCTATGAGGATCTATGTCAAATGGGTTTTCCCCCTTGTGATGGAAAATTGTAAAAGTCATGATGTAAAGTGTCTTGAGGATTATAAAATGTTTTAATCCCCTCATAAGTCCTAAGTCCTAGGTAATTTTTCCAAAGGCTAAGTTCGAGGATCCAAAAAACAAAAAATTAAAAAATAAAAAAAATAAATAAAAATAATAATAAAGTAATAAAAATTTTAAAAATTAAAAAAATAATTAAAAAATAAAAAATAAAATAAACTAAAATTTAAAAAAATAAATGAACAAAAATTAAAAAATTAAAAAAATAAAATAAAATAAGTCGAAATTTTGAGAAAACAAATGCAAAATTTTATTTTTTAATTTATTAAAATTTCGACGGATAAGATTAAAAGATATCTTGATCCTCATCGACGGTCGAGATCATTTTGACATGGATCACTCGAACTAGCCGTTGGGAATTTTTCTTTTAATAGGGTGTTAGGGGTCATTTGAGATCATTCGATCTGTGAGTCTTGTGCTGAAGAAAGCCCTCTTGTAAACTTTTTCTTGTGCAATAAAGAAAGACTTTGGGGTTGAAATCTTGCTGGTGTTACTCTCTTGAAGTGCTGTAAGCCGTTTCATTTTTCTGCATAAATTTAGTTTTAGCCATTTGTAATAGCTTGATGAAGAGTGATGTTGAACACAGGTATCTTGTTTACTCACTAGGGTTTTAATGGTAGTAGAATTTATGGAAATAATAGCAGGTATCTTCATTAGATCTGGAATTTAGTATTGTTTTAACTTTTTTCCCTCTTTATTGATGGTTGAAGTGAGCGGTGCAGGAAATCCAGATTAAGAAGATTAACGAGCGTTTGGGGAAGTTCTAGGCTGAACTAGAAAACTCCTGAAAAGCATTCTCTTGTAGAGCCCAGCCAGTTTCGATTCTAGGTCTGTCATTTAAAGTTTATTTTTTAATTACATGAGAGATTTCTGAAGTATCTCATAGTAAATCTGAAATTCTGAAAATATTATTGAGGATTACTGACAAATCTGGCTGTTGTAGAGTCATGAAACTGTAAATATTGTAGCTGGTTTGTAGGGTTTTAGTTTTAATCCTTGCATATATATTCTCTGGGCGTTTATCTTTCCATTACAGGTTGCAGGTCTGAGAAGAAATTTTTGTGGGAAGCTAGATCTGGCCCCAGAAACTAGCCTTTGCAGGTGCATCATTTCTGCAGTCCAGGATTTTAAATTTTTGTTTATCTGAAGGTGATCTTACATGAGTTTCAAATACTAAATCTGAAGCTGAACATATAAATTTTATTCAGAAGTCTTTGAGGGTTTCACTACTAAATTTCAAGCAGAAATATAATCTGGAAATTTCTGGGTTTTTATTTGGCCATTTTATTTTTTGCTCCCTGGGGCTTTCTGCGATTTTGTTGAAGAAATTTCAAAATTTTGATGAAAGTTTTGTAGCCAGCATCCTTCTCTTCATTGTTTGATCTATTCTCCGTTGGTGGCTATCAAGATCGCAGCCTTCTATCACTGCAAAACGTCCCCTCTCCACGCAGCTATAACCTGCAAAGCACAAATAAAAAAAAGGAGGGTCTCATAAACCGCCATCCATCCATAGCCGCTCCACGTACTGCTTCGCTCCATTGTAGCTCTCAGATCCTATCCTTCATACACCCACGTTCATCACGCTGTATTCTTCTTGCCTTCATCGCAGCTGCAAACCAGTTCTCTCCTTGCTGCCTGCGTCCATTTCTTGCCTGACCTGCGTTCTCCATTTGCTGTCCGCTTCTTTCTTCTGCGATCTCAGCCTGCTCTTCATTGCTATCCAAACCCGCAAACCGTCTTCCCTTTTGCCGCCGCTGCCCTCTCTCCTCTCTCTTGGGCTCATCTCCAGTCCGTCAAACTACCATTCCTATGCTTGATCCACGATTCCACCTGCGTTTTTCTTCTGGGCGTCACCTGCATACCAAACAAAAAATTCGATTTTGTTTATTATCTGATATATGCGTATATGATTTAGCTGAGGGTTAGTTTTTTTTTAGTTATAGAATTAGACTTTAGTCACGTTTTGATTCAAATTTATTTCCATTTTAGTTTTGGTAAAGAATTTTAATTCTGAGTTTGGTTTAGATTAGATTAGCATTTGAGTTATTTAATTTAGTTTCTTTTTTTTTATTTAACTAAAGAATATAACAAAAAAAAAAAAAAAAAAGATTAGAAAATCATTAAAAAAGCAAATACGATTTCTTTTCTTTTTACGTTAGGTTTTTTGTTTTAGATTTTTATTTATATAGATTTAATTTTGTTTAAAGTTAGATTTTAATCAAAAAAATATAAAATTTCGATTTTCCTTTTGTTTAGTTTTAAACTTAATTTAGAATTAGATTTAGGCTTTGTCTTTGGTTTTTAGTTTAGTTTAATTTTGTTTTAAATTTAGTTAGTTTTGTTTAATAATTTTAAAATCAGAAAAAAATAAAATTCTCAAAAACATAAAAAGTAACCTTTAGACCTTCTATTTTGTTATATATAGTTTAGAATTTTATTTAGATTTAAGTTTCATTTATTTAGACTTTAGTTGGCTTAGTCTTGTTTTATTTGAAAATATAAAAATATTTTGGAAATATTTTGCCAGATTCAGTGTTGGCTCAAGGATTTGTCATGTTTGCGATATATCTTTTCTGCTGAGGCTAAAATTTTGATGTGGGATTAATATTTATCATTTTTTATGTGGTTAAACATGCTTAAATGTTCATTTGAAGATTAGCTATATGAAAGTGATAACTGGTTAGCATTTAAAATTACGTGGTTATTTAAAGCATTTAATCTTTCGTATTTTAATTGTTGGAATATCATTAAGCCATTGAGCATTTATCGATTATCTCGCATTTGGTAAAAGTTAATCTTTGTTTGAGTTATTTGATGGTAAATGATTGTTAATGAGTTCATATTTCTGCAAGCATTTGATAAATAATCATTCAGTCATTAACTCCATAAGGCACTGGTCTATTAACTTAATAAAATCAATTAAGTGCTTGTTTCCCCTCGTGTCTCCCAACCCAACTGGTCCACAGTTGGTCATCCATTGTCCCATAGGGTCTACCCCCCTTAGCCGCGGGAGAGGGCTTAAACGAAGAGATCGGGGATCAGGGTGACAACCCCCGGTCTGAGCGTTGTTATGACAATTTGTGCGACAACAGACCCTATGGGGTAAAGGAAGACCAACTGGGAACCAGCTGGGCTGGGAGACACAACGAGGCAATTGACTACTTGATTAAGGCTCAGTTAAAATTTTAAATGATTTAATACCAATGCATTTGCTAGATGAAGCGGAAATCGAGTAATTGTTTCGCTGCTTAGGAAATATAAATATAAACAAATCTTTCAACAATTGCTTGAAAATATTTATTGAGATGTCTAGCATATGATGAGCATTAAAACCTAAGTCACATGACACGAGGACACGAGACATGGGGGACACGTAAATACGAGTATTCAATACAAAACGCAACGACCTGGAAACAGGACATGGGGGACAGTTTTATATATATAATATATATATATATATATATATATATATATATATATATATATACACCGAAATATAGTTTTTTATCCATATTAAATTGCAGGTTGCAGCTTATCTAATCAAATTAAAATATAATTACTTCTCAAAGTTCATAGTTCATTTTAAAAAAATAAATAGAATCAAAATTTACTATTTAGAAATTAGAATGTGATATGCTTGGTCTTGATTCTTGAATATTCAATGTTCATTGTTCATGTACAACTTACAAGCACATAAGAAAATAACTAAAGTCTAATCCTATTGATTTCCTCTGCCCCTCTTCCGAGAAAATGCCACAGCTTTCCCTTTCCCTCTAGATGTAGATGCTGGTGCTGGTGGAGTTGGCAGTGGAGTTTGCTATGCTCTAGAAGCTGAAGAACTAGAAGTAGGAGCTATAGGAGGTAGACCACGTCCTCTACTGGTGGTAGGGGTAGCCCGGGCAGGTGGTGTCACCTGGAAACATTACAATCTCCCAATCCTGAAATCCTGAAAAACTGATAAGTCTGCTGCATTTTGAATGAAATCTAAAATTCTACTTTCTCCATATGAAATCCAATGAGGCCGGAACCACTCTCAAACATCCTGAGTCATTTCATGGTAATGTTAAAAATTTAAGTAAAAGGATGAAAATGAAGATCAAGGAGAATGTCACTTTTACTTTAAGAATTTAACATTACCATGAATAGCATATCAATACTAGGGCCTAGACTTGATCATTAAGCTGCCCCACTCAAAAATTATTTGTTTCTTTCAAAAAAAATTGCAGCTTATGCAAGCAACGTTTTCTAGATGCAGGACATGACAAAAACCGGCTAATACGTTTTACATTTTACAGGACACGATGGAAAACGTTTTTAACACGTTTTAGGGCCGTTTTCGTGTCTGACACGTAAAATACGGGACACGAGACCTTGGAGGACGTGTCCTGTGACTTGGATTAAAACATTCAAGCAACCATGATCAATTTTAATGACTTAGCACAACTCTAGCAATTAAATGACCACAAAATGCTAACCAGTTCATAATATGAATCTCCACTTTCAGATAGCTAATCTTCAGATGTAAAAAATTAAGCACATTTAGCTATGTCAAATACCACGAAAAACTTTTCTTTCAATATATATATATATATATTTTAATGATTAAAATATAAACCAAGATCATAAAAAAAACTAGATTCTAAAATAAAACAAGACTTAAAAAAACTAAGGACTAAGCCTTTTTATGCTTTTGGGGAATTTTTATATTTTTTATTATTATTCTTTTTTATATTTCATATTTTTAGATTTTTAATTTTGAAAATTTAAAATTTTCTTTTTAGGATTTTTTAAAGTTTTTTAATGATTTTTTATTATTATTAAAATCAAAACAAACCAAAATCTAAATCTAAATGAAAAAAATTGAAAATTTTTATGAAATCTAAACTAAGTGAAATAGAAAATAAACTAAAACCTAACTTAAATTTAATTTTAATGAAACAACAAAAATATATACACCCTAGCCTAAAACAACATACCTATGCTAACCTAAATCTAAACCAACACATGCATATCAAAACAAATCGAATTCAAAAGACACAACCCAATATTAGACCAAAAGAAAATGGATGAGTTTGTTGTCTCTTCTGCAGGTTTGTGACGGAGGAAGGAAGGCGTTGAAGGTTGCTGCTGCGGGGAGAAAGACAACTCGATGGTGGAACAAGCATGGATGAACTGACAGCGAGGGAGCAGTATGGCAGCGTGACGGATTATGGCCATGGGTTTCGCAGACAACCCAAAGGAATTGAAGTAAGAAGGGGAGGCAAGGTTTGGAAGTGCGGTGAATGAAGGAATCGATGAGCAGGAGACTGCGTGAGATGGACAGCGAATGAAGAGATAGCGTGGAGGAGCAATGGCTGCGAGTTAGACGCAGGTTTAGGAGCTGCGTGGATGTGAAACTCAGATCTGGCAGCACGCAGGTGGGCAAGAGTGAAGGGTGAGGGATGGCACGCGGAGCTGGTAAGGTGAGGATGCTAGTTCGAACAGCAATAAAGGGAAACGTAACTGCGAATGGAAATTGTGGAGCAGGTGGACGACAAGAGGAGTTGCAATCTGCGTGAGGGTGATTGGACGCAGCTCTGGAGGTCGTATGGCAGGATGAGCGAGCGTGAATAGGCATAGACGGAAGAGTATGGCAACATAAAAAAAAGTTGCAGGCCCTAAAATTTTTTTTAATGAAAATGAAAACCCCAAGCAGCACCAGGCAGTTGCAGACAGACAAAATTTTTCCAGAAAACTTAGTAAAAATTTTAAATCCTGTGAACCTTTATAAAAAAATTTCGGATTTTCAAACCCTTGAACAACAGAAACGTACACCTGCAAAAAACTAGTTCTGAAGCAAATATTCCTGCTAGAGCTGATCCTGAAGCCAGATCTTACCCTCTAGGGCCTAGATCTGGCTTCAAGATTGAATCTCACCTTCAGATATGCAACCTGTAATGACAAAACAAACACCCAGAAACAAGATATGCAAGAAACAAAACTAAAAACCCTAAAACCAGCTAAATAATTACAGTATTCACAGTTTGAAAGCTCTAAATAGCCAGATTTATCAGTATGCCACCAAAATATTTTCAAAATCTTAAGTTCGATATGAGGTGCTTCAGAAAACCCTTCATGCATCCGCAACAAAAATTCTACTGATAAGCCCAGGATCAAAACTAGCTGGGCTTTTTAGAAAATGCAATCCGGGAGTTGGCTGGTTCAGACGAGAACTTCCCCGAATGCCCGGTAAACTCAAAATCAAGGATTTCCTGCACAACTTAATTCAACCATTAACAAAGAGGGAGAAAATGATACTAAAATCCAGATCTAATGGAGATACCTGCCATCATATTCGGAAATTTAACTACTATTCAAACCCTAGCAACTAAACAAGATACCTGTGTTTAAAATCACTCTTCATAAAGTTGTCATCAATGGCTGAAATTAAAATCATGCACAGAAATAAAACATCTTACAGTGTTTCTGGAAGAGTAACACCAGCAAGATTTCAACCCCAAAGTCTTTCTTTATTGCACATGAAAAATGACTACAAGAGAGCTTTCTTTAGCACAAGACTCACAGATCAAATCATCTCAAATGACCCCTGACACCCTATTTAAAGAAAAAAATTCCAACGGCTAGTTCGAGTGATCCATATCAAAGTGATCTCAACCATCGATGAGGATCAAAAATCTCTTTTAATCTCATCCGTCGAAATTTTAAATGCATTTTAATATATAAAAAATTTAAAATTTTGCATTTATTTCTTCAAAACTTTGACTTATTATTATTTTATTTTATTTTTAATTAATTAATTAATTTTTTCTTATTATTTATATTTTTTATTATTTTTATTGTACCCTCGAACTTAGCCTTTGGAAAAAATTACCTAGGACCTAGGACTTATGAGGGGATTAATTATTTTCCAACCTTCAAGACATTTTACATCATGATTTTTACATTTTACATCTCAAGGGGGGAAACCCATTTGACAAGGACCCTCACTGACTACCCAGTTCTGCGACACAAACCTAATCTAGCAGATCAAGCAATTTGTAATAACCTAACCAAATAGTTAGGATTATTTCCGAATCACTTTTACATAGACTCGATTTAGCACACTAGGACTCTCGTAAGATTCTAATGACAAAACCCATTCCAGCTTTGGGGTTACGCTGAAGGAAAACTCTGTCGATCATGGATCGGTGAGACAAAAAACCTTCCAGAACGTAGATCATCACTAGAAAATTAGGTTTACCTAGGCAATTACATACATGACAGATCTGCTGAGATTATTTACAATTTACACATGCAGACAGTGTTTACAATGTAACATGATTAGGCTGATGATGATAGTCGAATGGCATGGACACGTCGATTAGGCTCTATCCCTTTAGCGAAAAAGGGGGTGTACTGCTATGGGTAGTTGACACGTAGTGGTCAACATCTGGCTCTACTTGGGGACACGTTGCTGCACTGTAGGAATGTGAGAATCCAAAATCTGCATCCACGCAACACATAACAAAACATAAGCAACGTCCATCCAAAAATCATCATTAAACATTAAGCACAGGAAAGATATAAGCTCTTCATTTATTAACTATCCAGTAACATGAAAAGTAAATCTAATCCTAAAACATAACTGAAAATGCTGAAAAAACAAGGAGTAGGGTTAGAAATACAATACAGAGTATGCCCCATGGCATCAGATATCATCTTTGAAGAACAACTTGAGTATTTGGCCATTTGCAGGTAAATCAAGTGGTTCGCCATCCAATATGCTCAAGTGGAATGAGATTGGTCCAACAATATCTCGAATAATGTATGGTCCCAGCCATAAACTGTCGAACTTCTTATGTTTTCTTGGAGAAAAAACAGTAAGATCATCCTGGTAAATTTCAATAAATTTCCCAATTAACCTCTTGAAGGCATAATCCACAGCCCTTTGAAATGTAGCCCCAACATAGGTTAGTCCAAACGACATTCTAATGTATTCGAAAGTACTCCATGGTGTGGTGAATGTGGTTTTGTGATGATGTTCTTTTTTAAACCATACCTGATTATACCCAGAAAAACCATCTAGCAATGACATCATTCGAGAACCGGTTACTCTTTGCAACAGAGCCTCCATGTTTGGCAAAGGGTAATTATCTTTCTTACACGCTAGATTAAGATTTCGAAAATCGACACAAAGCCTTATCGTACCGTTCTTTTTCCTAACAATCACCAGGTTGGAACACCATGTTGAATGCCTTGTTTGAGCGATAATTCTTGCTGCAAGCATCTTTGAAAGCTCTTTTTGAACCAAAGGGGCTAACTTAGGATTAATCTGCCTAAGCTTCTGGCGAAAGGGTTTAGCATTTTCATCTTTCAAAGGGATAGTGTGTTCCATGACATCCTCCCTATAACCTTTCAACTCATCATAAGAAAACGCTAAAACATCCCGATACTCACGAAGTAAATTGGTTAACTTTTTTCTTTCTTCATCATTAGTACCCTTACCAATTTTAGCAAAATGTTTACTTCTATGTATTCGCCTGGATCCATTTTATTTTCCTCTTTCAAATTTGTGGCATCATGCCAATCAAAGTGTTGTTCTAAAGCAACCACATTCCTAGGAGTAGGATTTATGATATGCTCATGATTACCAGATCCATCCTCCTTGGAATTTATCCGAAAATTTTCGAACTCATCCAAATTATCAAGAAAACGAATCACTTGCTTTTCATCATTAAAGACCTGCCAATGCTCTGAGTTATCTGGAACGAAAGGCTTAAATATAACTTCCATTTTAAACTTATCCTCAATTAGCCCATTAGACAATTGCAAAGTAGAAGTAGCGAAGGCAAGTTCACCTGCCAATCTATTATGCTCTCTTGGGATAGCTTCAAGGTCAAATGCATCAAGGTATTCCATAGTATCCCATACAACATTTCGATAATTCCTTAATCTATGATTTCTGCATGTAAATTTATTTTTAAGCTACATGATAATTAAGTCAGAATCCCCCTTAATGCTAAGAAACTTAATTCTTAAAGATTTTGCCAATTCAATACCCAACAATAAAGCCTCATATTCAACGACATTGTTGGTTGCTTCAAATTCTTATTGATAATCAAACTTGAAAATATGACCAAGGGGTGATTTTAATACTATTCTCGCACCTTTACCATGCCTAGACGATGCACCATCAAAATACATGTACCAAACTTTATCATTGAGATCCCTAATATTTTTATCAACCTTATCATCAGGAGGAATTATGAAATTAGACATGATAGCGTAATTCCCAATGTCAGATTGTTCTTTAATTATCTCGTTGTGAGGTCTCTTAGGATCTTCAACATGGAATTTTCTCTCAGGCTGTCTATTAAGTCTCACAAAACCATCACCTCTAGGAGAAGGAATCATAGCATATGACCAATTCATTTGAATACTCCCTCCTAGATCAAAGGCCCATTTTCTGGATAAAAGCATACCCCAAGCATCAGGCACATCAACAACAACAATGTCCATAACAATCATGATGTCCGGGTAAACTGATAAATGGACTTGTAAATCCTTGATTAAACCATGAACTTCAATCTTCTTAGAATCAATATTGTAGCAGGGTCTAGAAACTCTTAAATTAAGTTGTTCCATGACCCGCTTAGTCATGACACAAGCTGATGCACCAGAATCTAGCATGTAAATATTTAAATTTATACCCATTATCCATCAAAGTGATAAAGAAAGGCTGATGATCTTTGTTATCCGAATCTAAACTTTGCAAATATATGGGAGCATCGTGATAATCAACTTCTGGGGTTTTTTGTTGAGAAATATTTGCTTGAGGACCTTGAATAGCTTTTAGTAACTTATCTCTCTGGGAAGGGATTTTCACAATCTCGGAGACAGGAACCCAGATTTTCACATTATTAAACTAGCTTCCCAAATCAACATCTAATCCAGAGTTTAAACCAGGGTTAAAATTTCTAGGGGGAATTTGATTCCTGCTCTGATCTTTATCCCTTCTCTGATAAGTTAAACCTTTATCTCTAGCAATTTCCATGATTTGCCCTGGAGAGGGTTTTTCGCCATATAACTTAGCCAAAACGTCATCTTCATTTTCAAGGTTATTTATACTAAAAGCTGATGAGGGATGCCTAACATTTCGACTATTTTCCTTAACCTCCATCAAATCGTTCATAGATAAAGGAAACTCTTTACCCACTACATTTATTTGATTGCCTGCCCCAAACATTCATTATCCAAAATTCTTCTAACGATGGGATAAGTAGCCTCCTCATGAAGAGCATCACAAACTTGACAGTAAGGTGGAGCATCATCGACCAAATTAGTAAGCGGATTAGGAGGTCTCTGTTCACTAGATTGACCCTTCTTTTGCCAATTATTATTTCGATTATTATTATTATTTCTGGGCTGGAAATTTTGCGTTTGCGCTCTTTCCATTTGGACCAACCTATTTTGCAAAGTAGCTATCTCCTTAGCATGGTTAGATGTTAATTTCGCTTGATTAATTTCCATGCTTTCGATATTTTGGAGCAATTTCTGAACAAGCTCGCTATCAGGTTCTTGAACCTCTTTTCCTTTAGGTTCTTTCAATTTCATTGAATGCCTATCAGAACCTGGGATTTCAAACTTCCCAAATGCTGCCTTATCCTCTTCAAGCTCTACAGCTAAAGCTTGACAATCCCTATAATTAGGAAGTTTAGCACGTCTCAACTCGTAAGAGGGCTCAGGGCTAAAGGCATCAATATAAAAATCTCGAAGATATTTGTTGGTAGGTTTATAATCTTGAGGTAATTCCTTAGTAATATCATTAAACCTTTTGTTAAATTCTTCAGCAGTTTCACTCTCTCTGTTTTTGATTATGCTAATAGCTTTCACGAGGTGTCTTCCTTCTCTCTTATCTCCATACTTTTCCTTAAAGGCATTAACAATCGATTGCAAGGAATCAAATGAATCTCGAGGCTTTTCTGTAAACCATTCTATAGCATCGCCCTCCAAGTTCAGAACAAAAAGGGTCATTCTAACATCTTCATGATTAAAATCAACAGCCCTTGCGTACTTACCCATCCATAAACTAAAAGCTTTCAGATGTGAATTAGCACTAATTGCATTATTTCCCTGAAAGATAGGCAATTTATCCATCCCATGCTTTGGAATATCATTGGGATAACCCTGAATGTTAGAAAAATCGCAAGGGGCAAATATATCCATGATGTCGTGCTCGACCGGGCTAGTAAAAAGGAAATGGATATCAGATAGGGCTTCTTGTCCGAGATTAACAAGAAGTGTATGAGAAGAGAGTTTGTGTAATCGCACTCTGAGAGCCCTTTCAGGATCAGGAGCAGGATTAACCAAACTACTTGGATGTCTTCTAGTATACACCCTTGCAGAAGATAGATGAAGTGGAGTCGCCACCCGGACAAAAAGTGAAACACGGAAAAGCTCGAAAGGAAGGAGCTAAGGACAATAAAGGATGAGAGAAAAGAAACGAGAGCAATGTCGAGGAAACCAAGGACAGAAAAAAATCTATCCCCAGCAACGGCGCCAAAAAATGTTGTCGTTGCTGGCTCAAATGATAAAGATGATATGAGGAGAACGAATGTCGTTGAAACGCCAGGAACAAAAAAACTCTATCCCCGGCAGCAACGCCAAAAAATGTTGCCACACAGAGTGTCCAGGCAGCGCGACAACGCTCAGACCGGGGGCTATCACCCTAATCCCCGATCTCTCCGTTTAATCCGTCTCCCTAGGCTAAGGGGGGTAGACCTTATGGGGTAAAGGAAGACCAACTAGGAACCAGCTGGCTGGGAGACACAATGAGGCAATCGACTACCTGATTAAGGCTCAGTAAAAATTTTAAATGATTTAATACCAGTGCCTTTTCTAGATGAAGTGGAAATCGAATAATTGATTCGCTGCTTAGGAAATATAAATATAAACAAAGCTTTCAATGATTGGTTGAAAATATTTACTGAAATGTCTAGCATATGATGAGCATTAAAACATTCAAGCAACCATGATCAATTTTAATGACTTAGCACAACTCCAGCAATTAAATGACCACAAAATGCTAACCAGTTCATAATATGAATCTCCACTTTCAGATAGCTAATCTTCAGATGTAAAAATTTAAGCACATTTAGCTATGTCAAATACCACAAAAAACTTTTCTTTCAATTTTTTTTTAAATTTTTAAATATTACTTTTAATTTTTTTTTAAATGATTAAAATATAAACCAAGATCATAAAGAAAAACTAAATTCTAAAATGAAACAAGACTAAAAAAAAACTAAGGATTAAGCCTTTTTATGCTTTTGGGTAATTTTTATATTTTTTTATTATTATTCTTTTTTATATTTCATATTTTTTAGATTTTTAATTTTGAAAATTAAAAAAAATTAGGATTTTTTAAAGTTTTATAATTTTTTAATGATTTTTTATTTTTATTAAAATCAAAACAAACCAAAATCTAAATCTATTTTTTTTTATGACATCTAAATTAAATGAAATAGAAAATAAACTAAAACCTCATTTAAATTTAATTTTAATGAAACAACAAAAATATATACACCCTAGCCTAAAACAACATACCTATGCTAACCTAAATCTAAACCAATGCATGCATATCAAAACAAATCTAATTCAAAAGACACAACCCAATATTAGACCAAAAGAAAATGGATGAGTTTGTTGTCTCTTCTGCAGGTTTGTGACGGAGGAAGGAAGGCGTTGAAGGTTGTTGCTGCGGGGAGAAAGGCAATTTGATGGTAGAACGAGCAGGGATGAACTGACAACGAGGGAGCAATATGGCAACGTGACGGATTATGGCCACGGATTTTGCAGACAACGCAAAGGAATCGAAGTAAGAAGGGGAGGCAAGGTTTGGAAGTGCAGTGAATGAAGGAATCGATGAGCAGAAGACTGCGTGAGATGGACAGCGAATGAAGAGATAGCGTGGAGGAGAAATGGCTGCGGGTTAGACGCAGGTTTAGGAGCTGCATGGATGTGAAACTCAGATTTGGCAGCACGCAGGTGGGCAAGAGTGAAGGGTGAGGGATGGCACGCAGAGCTGGTAAGGTGAGGATGCTAGTTCGAACAACAATAAAGGGAAACGTAACTGCGAATGGAAACCATGGAGCAGGTGGATGACAAGAGGAGTTGCAATCTGCGTGAGGGTGATTGGACGTAGCTCTGGAGCTCGTATGGCAGGATGAGTGAGCGTGAATAGGCATAGACAGAGGAGTATGGCAACAACAAAAAATGCTGCAGGCCCTAATTTTTTTTTTAATGAAAATGAAAACCCCTCGCAGTAGCAGACAGACAAAAATTCTCCAGAAAACTTAATAAAAATTTTAAATCCTGTGAAAGTTTATAAAATTTTTCCAGATTTTAAAACCCTTGAACAACAGAAACGTACACCTGCAAAAAAACTGGTTCTGAAGCAAATATTCCTGCTAGAGCTAATCCTGAGGCCAGATCTTACCCTCCAAAACGGGCTTCAAGATTGAATCTCACCTTCAGATTTGCAACCTGTAATGACAAAAACAAACACCCATAAACAAGATATGCAAGAAACAAAACTAAAAACCCTAAAACCAGTTAAATAATTACAGTATTCACAGTTTGAAAGCTCTAAATAGTCAGGTTTGTCAGTATGCCACAAAAATATTTTCAAAATTTTAAGTTCGATGTGAGGTGCTTCATAAAACCCTTCATGCATCCGCAACAGAATTTCTAAGGATAAGCTCGGGATCAAAACCAGCTGTGTTCCTCAGAAAATGCAATTCGGGAGTTGGCTGGTTCAGCTGAGAACTTCCCTGAATGCTTGGTAAACTCAAAATCAAGGATTTCCTGCATAGCTTAATTCAACCATTAACAAAGAGGGAGAAAATGATACTAAAATCCAGATCTAATGGAGATACTTGCCATCATATTCAGAAATTTAACTACCATTCAAACCCTAGCGAGTAAACAAGATACCTGTGTTTAAAATCACTCTTCACAAAGCTGTCATCAATGGCTGAAATTAAAATCATGCACTGAAATAAAACATCTTACAACATTTCCGGAAGAGTAACACTAGCAAGATTTCAACCCCAAAGTCTTTCTTTATTGTACATGAAAAGTGACTACAAGAGAGATTTCTTTAGCACAAGATTCACAGATCGAATCATCTCAAATGACCTGTGACATCCTATTTAAAGAAAAAATTCCCAACGGTTAGTTCGAGTGATCCATGTCAAAGTGATCTCGATTGTCGATGAGGATCAAAAATCTTTTTTAATCTCATCCGTCGAAATTTTAAATGCATTTTAATATATTAAAAAATTAAAATTTTGCATTTATTTCCTCAAAACTTTGACTTATTATTATTTTATTATTATTATTTTCATTTTTTATTTTTTATTTATTTTTTATTGGACCCTCGAATTTAGCCTTTGGAAAAAATTACCGAGGACCTAGGACTTATGAGGGGATTAATTATTTTCCAACCCTCAAGACATTTTCCATTATGATTTTTACATTTTACATCTCAAGGGGGGAACCCATTTGACAAGGACCCTTACTGACTACCTAGTTCTGCGACACAAACATAATCTCTCAGATCAAGCAATTTGTATTAACCTAACCAAATAGTTAGGATTATTTCCAAATCACTTTTACATAGACTCGATCTAGCACACTAGGACTCCCCTAAGATTCTAATGACAAAATCCATTTCGGCTTTGGGGTTAGGCTGAAGGAAAGCTCTACCGATCATGGATTGGTGAGACTACAAATCTTTTGGAACATAGATCATCACTATAAAATTAGGTTTACCTAGGCAATTACATACATGACAGGATCTGCTAAGATTATTTACAATTTACACATGCAGACTTGGTTTACAATATAACATGATTAGGTTAATGATGATAGTCGAATGGCACGGACACGTCGATCAGGTGCTATCCCTTTAGCGAAAAAAGGGGTGTACTGCTATGGGTAGTTGACACGTAGTGGTCAACACCCCCCAAAGTTCTTTTCTTTCTACAACCATCCCAGCTTAGATTTTTTTTGAAGTCAATTCCGAGGTATTTGTAATCCGCAACTTCTTCTAGAATGTTGCCTTCAAAGTAGAACTTATGCTGGTTATGTTTTCTTTTTTTAGAGAAAACCACTACTTTTGTTTTGTTGATATTGACTTGCATCCCCACACTTATACAAAAATTCTCAAGGGATTGTAAGTGCTCTTGCAAACCAAGAGCCGATTTAGCAATCAGAATAAGGTCATCTGCATACAATAGAAGCCTTATAAAAAACTTGCCCAAATAGATACCGTCGCCCCCTTGTGAATTTAACCACTCCTCAAGCTTGTCGATATATAAACCAAAAAGGGTAGGAAATAATGGGCAACCTTGCTAGACCCCAATATCGCTTCTAAAACTTTTAGAAATGCCTGTTGAAGTTCTAATTTTGACTTTCATCTCTTCATACAACCTATGCACAACTGCTCTCAAATGTTTAGGAACCCCAAGTTCCTCCATTCTATGCCAAATCTTATCCCTAGGAACTGTGTTAAACTCTTTTCTGAAATCAACAAAGCAACAAAATACTTCTTCCTTTTTCTCCCAAACTTTTTCAATGACGTGCCTAAAAGTTATACAATGATCAATTGTGGAATGTTTAGGTATAAAACCTGCTTGCCCTTTAGCACGCTTATCTCTTTCTTCTGCCCACTTGCTAATTTTATTTTCTAGCATGCTTCCGAATAGCTTTGCAAACAAAGGGTTTATCATTATGGTCCTATAATTGGAGGGATTATTGACGTCATCACTCTTGAAAAGAGGTATTGCCAGACTAGTTGTCCAATCTGTGGGGAGCCCCTATTGTATGATGTTATTGAAATTTTTTGTAATGTGAGGTGCAAGAATCTTTGAGCCCCACTTCAGATATTCTGCTTAGAGTTCAGCTAAGTCTTTTGCTTTTTCAACACCCAACTTCTTGATACCCATCTCTACCTCTTGCACCGTGAAGAGTTCAGTATCAGTGTTGACCAAGGGGGAGGGTCAACCTTGGGATCTTGTTCATAGAGTTGTCTTGCATAGTCAAACCATTTAGAAGCTGTAATACTATTTCCAGTTTGTATTTTGGAGCTCCTTCCAAAATAATTTGGGATTATTTTTCCCAAGGAAGATTAGTTCTTCCCTCGAAACCATGAAATCAACCTTTTTCTTGCTTAATAACTGCTTGTAAGCTTTGAGCTTTATGTTATCCTTGTTTGACTCTTTCCACATTCTCCTTGCCTTTTTGCATTCCTTGTCAAACCAAGCATTAACCGGAAAGCAATTTGTATCAGACTTATTACTTTTTGCTCTTTTGCACTATGCAAGTGCGCGTTGAATTAAATGTGTTAATTCATGACTGTGAAGGTCGTGAATTGTTATTTTCTCCTTCTTGAAGAGCCTTGCTAGCGTCATTTTGAAGGTATTTACAATTTTCTGGAGTCAAAAGAATTCTACCCTTTGGGAGATTTTGTTGGACATGCTGAATTTTTGACTCTAATTGTTTATTTTCAGTCCAAGAGAAACTTAAATAAACTGGTTTGTGATCTGATTTTAAGTCCCAAAGCTGATCTCCAATCAAAACGTCCTCCATTTTCTCACACAAACCATGCGAAGCAAATTACATAATCTACTACACTTGCTCCATTGTAAGTATTGCAAATGAACTGACCAGACTTTGCCCATCTAGTCAAGCCATTACAAATGACTAAATCAAAGGCCCCACATAGAGTAAGGAATTGTTCACCAAAGAGATTGCAGCCCTTGTCCTCTGAAATTCTTTCCCGTTGATGATTACTCTCTTCTATAAGCCAAATAGGGTCGCAGTTTTCTTTACAGCAAAGAATTCTAGCTTGCTCACTTGCAGTCCTAGCATTGAAATCACCCACTATAAGGACTTCACCTAGCTGAGAATATGTTGCAATATTTGTTTTTAAGGCTGCAAAGGGATCTTTGTGGTCAAGCTCCCTACCTTTGTAGATTTTTGAAACTTGTGGTGCAAAATAACATGCTGCAATTTTGATGTGCTTTCCATTTTCTGATATTTTAAACCAAATGAATTGTTTATTTGAGTCTTCTTTTTCTAACTGAATGAGATGACCTTTTTTCTGCCTCACTAAAACCATGATACCCCCATGCCCTTTGCCATTCCCTGTTGCCTTGTTCCACACTGCCATCTTCGAGTATCCCTCAAATAGAGGTGTCTTGCACCCTTCATGCTCATGTGTTTCTATGAGGCAAATTATGTCTCTATCTTTTGTAATAGGCCCTAACCCAGGTCCTCGTCTCCATGGGTAACCTCTGCAGTTCCAACAAACTAATCTTAAGCAAACCTGGGTCTGACTTGATTGCTATTTATTTTGACATGCAAGACTCACATTTGAGTCTGTTCCTGCTTACCCATACTGACCTTGCTTCCTGATTTCCTGTTGACGAGTTTGTTGCCTCTTCCTTATTACCATTCTCTTGCTCTGCTTTGGAAGGAGGTCCAAATTGCTCTATCACAGTTTTACCTTTATAAATCCATGCTCTCTTGCCTTCATCTCTTGCTGCCCTAACCTTTAACATTTCCTCCCTCCTTTCCTCCTGTTGTCTTACAGTTAAATCTTCTTCTAGAAAAAAGCGAGAACCCCTCAAGAGATGCTTCTACAAAACACTAATCTTTATTTTCTGTCAAATGTCCATGTTCCAATGTATGGTCAGCCCCTAATTTTTTATACCAATCCTGTTTCTTCAAACACTAATATGTTCCGTTGGTGCTAGGATGACCCTGCCAGGTTGCTCCGCAATGGTGGGATATACGACTGCAATTGTCGTTGGGATAGAATAGATCTGTCTCATTGATTGATACCTTTATTATAGGTAGGGTGTAAGAATTGAGAATGCGAGCTATGAAACTAAGAATTAATTAGTACTGTGAAAGGAAGTATTAATTCAAATATAGCCGCGTTAAAATATTGGTACAAAGCATGTGTTGGTGCGGTACGAAACCTAGTGCAAGGACGAAGGAAATACCAAAAATTGGTGAAAGGAAAGAAATTGCAAAGCAAGCCAGATATTAATTGGGAAAGAACTCCTCCTCTTGTGAGAAAATGGATCGGAATTCAGCGAATATGAAATGGAGGGAAACGTTTTTAATTTCTTTTCGTTTTGTAAAAAAGCCACAATTTTTGAATTCACAGATTAGATTATCGGGATGCGTATTACGGTGTAGGAAACATTGGTAAACTAGTTCCTAGGTCGATCCAAGTGGATCCAAAATTCGTATCCAAATCCGATTAAGGGATTTGTGAATTCATCACCCAAGGCCGGTGGATCCAGTAACACAAGGCCTTACAATGGTGTGAAAATGCAACAGAAATATGTGTACCCTTGTTGACATAAGGGGTAACAGGAACCTACTTCTATGATTTTGTCATGAGACCCTTTCTTACATGACCTTAGTTAATCTTGAAGCTCTCCTTGGTTGCTACTTGATCACTTGTCTTTTCTTTGATGAAACCCACCCTGAACACATGGAAAACTCCTGTTGACTGAGTATTAACCTAGCACTTCACTGCTCCATGCTTCTTTGTGTTGTTTCATGGTTTGGTTGGTGATGTAGCCTAACACTTGGGCATTGGTGGCTTGTCTCAACACTAGTGATATGAATGTGGAATGGTCTTAGGTATTGGACCTTGGTGTGGTAAAATATGATGGTGGGGTTTTGGTTGACTTACTTAGCATGGTTGTACACCTTGTTCAACTCTAAGGAAAAGTGTTTCTCTACTCCACATTACACATGTTATGCTCCAAGGTGATGTCAAACATAATAAGGGCTTAAATATGTTGTAGCTACACAAGGTATGCTCAAATTTCTCCATGCTAAGCCTCCCAGACTCCATTTGTTGATTTGGGGTAGCATCAGATGTGCTCTAGCCACAAAAATTGGTGGAGAGGCTAAGGCACATGAGATATCCAATACCCAGAAAGGGTTTGGGCAGATTCTAAACAATTTGAGAGATATTAAAATAAATAATATTTTTAATAGAGACCCTAAGTCTAAACTTAGGGAAATTAAAATATTAATGTGAATTAATATAAAACTGTCTTAGAATGGTCCAAAAGTCATGGATCAAGCCAGATCTAATCTTAGCCGTTGATTAGGGACTTAATCTCGGTCGTTGATCTGTCAACGAGAAAAGTATAAGAGGAGGCTTGAGGGTCACTTGGAGAACACACCAAAGTGATCAGTCATTCTATTCTCTAGAGTGGGGTTTGCTAAGAGAGATAGAATCAGTGATCAGTAGCAAGGGGCATTGAATACAGAAGCAGAGAGGCAGAGAGACAGTACATGGAGGATCAACGCAGAAGCCGGGAGAGAGGGACGTAGAGCCAGCTAGAGGCCATGCAGAGCCAGCTAGGGCCCACGCAGAGGCAGTCAGGAGCTGTGCAGTGCCTCAGAGAGCCAGCGTGGGTGACACAAAGGCTCTAGAGGCTGACGCAGTGCCTCCAGAGGTTGACGCAGGGGTTATTGGGCTGACGCTAGGCCAGGAAGGGTTGACGCTGGGGTTTTGTGGGGCAGATTGGAGCTACCGGAGTGTTTATCTGAGGTTTTAGCTGGAATAGCTGCTTCCGAGTAGAGAGGTATTACTGCCGAGATTTTTCTCTGTTGGGTGAGCCAGATTTGGCACCCAGATTGTATTCTAAAACTGCTTAATAAATCAAACCCTCAGATAGCTGCACCGGTTTTCCCACATTGGGCTTTTTTGGGGACATTAGTCGAAAAACAACGGTGTCACTTGTGTGCTTGTTTCTATTTCCTTCAGTTGATGATCTGTAATGTATTGAGCATGTACTTGTATTTATTTCCAGTATTTACATGGTAAATAATTTGTTAATTAACAGAACAAGTAGGTAGGAATAAATCAGTAAAGTGCATGAAGGGTTTCTAATGTGTTAGACTTTGAAATTCCAACATGGTATCAGAGGGTGGTTGCAGATCATAGGAGAATTGGGGACATCAGTCAAGCAAGAGTAGCAAGAGCAAAAAACAACTATCCCGAGTGACAGAAGCTGTTCCTAGCAGAGTAGCAGCAACGAAGGGGTGACACTGTGCTTGCGTCATTAAGATTGATCCAAGAAGAGGTTGCGCAGAGGCCGAGGGAGGCAAGGAGGGTTGACACAGTTGGCTGAGGATGCTGATTTGCTGGTGCCGGGATTGCGTAGAGCCTAGGAGCTCTAACCTTCAGATTGCTGGGGTTTAGGAGGCTGTGGGTAAGTTGTAGAGTGGAGCTGGTGGGGTACTGTAGTCAGAACAATACCTAACAGGGAAAGGCCAAGGAGGAGGGAGTTGCTACCGAGGGTTTCTAGTCGAAAAATCCGGATCAGTAGTGTAGCTGCATAAACGATCAGAGTGGGGGCATCTCGACATTGGCAGAAGGGTTTCCAGGAAGGAAATCAAGGCTCAGAGGGAGTCACACCGAGAACTTCTAGGAGGGAAGTAGAGGAGCAACGAAATGGCACTACACGGAGTAAGAGACCAGGACAGACTGGACGGAGCCTCAAACTTCGTAGTCTGGAAGGCCAAAATCTTATCCGTACTTGACAAAAATCGTGTCAAGCACTTCGCCTTGAAGACGATAGCGGTCCCAGTTGACCCAGCTAATAACAATAGGTACGAGGATGCAATGGCGAGGGCTAAGAGTATCATCCTTGACGGGGTCAAGGATTATATAGTACCACATATTGCCGAGAAGAACACGGCATATGAGATGTGGGAGGCCCTGACCAAGTTGTATCAGCATACTTCCGTGTAAAGGAAGGTGCTACTAGAAAATCAGCTTTGATCATACCAGATGAAGAAGGGAAAACAGATCGATCCATTCCTCAATCGATTGAAGGAGATCCGGGATCAACAAACTTCCATAATACGGGATCAACAGACTTCCATAGGGGCAACGCCAGATCCAGAATTGATGGTGAGAACAACCCTGAACGCAGTCTGAAAACACTGGGAGATGTTTGTCCAGGGCATACTGGGAAGGGCGACCCTTCCATATTGGGAGGAAATGTGGGCAGCTCTTCGCCAAGAAGAGATGAGAAGGCTGAGCAAGGCGGGAAGCAGCGACAAGGGGATCAGGATCAAGAAGGAGGAAGAGGAGGATGCTGCCCTAGCATCTGAGGGAAAGCAGGAGAAACGGAAGAAGAAGGACCTCTCCAAGGTCAAATGCTTTCACTATGGGGAGCTAGCTCATTATGCGACCCAATGTCTAGGAAGAAGAGTAAGGGAGAGGCCTCCGAGACCAAGGCTGCGCCGGCAAGGGCAGAGAAGGAAGTGGAGACAGATGATGATTGTGCCATGAGTGCACACACACCACTTGAGCGGACGTGGGGAGACATCGAGCTGTAGTCAGACGGACTACATGCGATGAGGGGCATGATCCTTGAGGTACCCAACTTCTTGGATTATACCTTGCTATGGGAGCCCCGAAGAGTAGTAGGACTGGCGGATGTCAGTAGAGGCAGATGCAGATGGAGCGACAGAGGGAGTTACAATGCAAGATTCCCAGGATAGCACGAGGCTAGCTGGCTGCAACAGTGCGAGAGGCACGAGAGTGTTACACCTGTGTAGGATGGCACAGAAAGGTGTGCAATGGTGCGAGATGCACAGAGTTGTTGCAGTAGCACAAAGGTCAGAGAGGGAGCACTTATCAGTGACAGAGGGAGCTTCAGCATCGGGAGTGTTTCTAGCCTGGCGGAGATGTCAGAGTTGGGAGATCAGTTACTTACTTCTTAGTAACTGAGTTGCAGTTCAACAGTCAGCAGTGGTAGTGCTATGGGCAACATGATGCAGCATGATGAGAGGGGTTGCAATGTAGATGCAACCATGGTAGTGGCAGTGGCAGGGCCATAGGCAACATAGATGTAGAGGGAGCTGCCGTGCAGCAGCAACAGTGGCAGTGGCAAGGCCATGGGTAGTAGTACATGATGCAGCAGTGCAAAGGATGTTGGGCAGCAGGACTAGCATCAACACAGGGACCGATGCTGGATGATCAGGGTGATGCTTAGTGAGGAGTATTACTAGAGCACAGTCCTTGCTAAGAGGGATTGTTGATTTTGGGTAGCATCGGATGTGCTCTAGCCAAGAAAATTGGTGGAGAGACTAAGGCACATGAGATCTCCAATACCCAGAAAGGGTTTGGGCAGATTCTAAATAGTTTGGGAGATATTAAAATAATTAATATTTTTAATAGACCCTAAGTCTAAACTTAGGGAAATTAAAATATTAATGTGAATTAATATAAAACTATGTTAGAATGGTCCAAAAGTCATGGATCAAGCCAAATCTAATCTTAGCCGTTGATTAGGGACTTAATCTCGGCCGTTGATTTATCAACGAGAAAAGTATAAGAGGAGGCTTGCGGGTCACTTGGAGAACACACCAGAGTGATTAGTGATTCTATTCTCTAGAGCAGGGTTTGCTAAGAGATATAGAATCAGTGATCGGCAGCAAGGGGCAGTGAATACAGAAGCAGAGAGGCAGAGAGACAGTACAGAGAGAATCAACGCAAAAGCCAGGAGAGAGGGACGTAGAGCCAGCTAGAGTCCACACAGAGCCAGGTAGGGCCCACACAGAGAGAGCCAGGAGCTGTGCAGTGCCTCAGAGGGCTAGCGTGGGTGACACAGAGGCTCTAGAGGCTGACGCATTGCCTCCAGAGGTTGACGTAGGGGTTATTGGGCTGACGCTGGGCCAAGAAGGGCTGATGCAGTCCTTAGAGGTTGACGTTGGGGTTTCGTGGGGCAGATTGGAACTATGGAGCTGCCAGAGTGTTTATCTGGGGTTTCAGCTGGAATATTTGATTTTGAGTAGAGATGTACTATTGCCGAGATTTTTCTTTGTTAGGTGAGCTGGATTTGGCACCCAGATTGTATTCTGAAACTGCTTAATAAATCAAACCCTCAGATAGCTGCACCGGTTTTCCCACATTGGGTTTTCTGGGGACATTAGTCAAAAAACAACGGTGTCACTTGTGTGCTTGTTTCTATTTCCTTCAGTTGATGATCTGTAATGTATTGAGCATGTACAAGTATTTATTTCCAGTATTTACATGGTAAATAATTTGTTAATTAACAGAACAAGTAGGTAGGAATAATTTAGTAAAGTGCATGAAGGGTTTCTAACGTGTCAGACTTAGAAATTCCAACACCATTGATCCTTCTAACCAATGTAATCCACTAGATTTGCTGCCTATTGCAAGAACACTATCATAGCCTAGGCGTCCCCAAGCCAACTCTAAACCTTCAAACAATGATCCAAGCTATCCCTTTCTATCTAGTGCCTAATGCCCTCTTCTAAGGTGCATATGTCTCCTCCTTTGAAGTAATGCATTCTCCAGTCAAGAGAACCTCTCCATTTGGCCATCATAAAAGATGTCCACTAGACTATCAAGAGAACAAAAATGGCTAAGAAAAGAATACCAAGCCAACACCTAACTAAGGTAAAGCAATCACTAAGAAACTTGTCTCTATTTTGCAAATCCATCCCAAACTATCTTCCATGTGCTACTCCATCTTGGACCACCTAGGGGCTGAACATTCACCATGTATCCCAAAACTCATTAAGCACCCCAAACATGATATAAACACTTTTTGAGTAACCCCAAAAGATAATAGGTGGAACCATATTTTTGGGGAACGCTCCATTGACTTTGTCTATTATTGTTATTTTAATATGCATCTTTGGAACGTGATCCTCTTGAAGGGCACATTAAACATTAAAAAAGGAGACTTAGATTTCATCAAACTCTAGCACTTGGTCAACTAAGCACAATTCTGGGGGACGTTTTGCCTAGAAGGATGACCAGTGGCATTTATCCTTCACTCAAAGACTTGGTGTTGCATGTTATATAATTTTGGAGTGACTTACCTTCGAGGTTCATAATGTAATATTTTAATAGTTTTCTTGGAGAGAACAGAGTCAAACAACCACTAAATTAATATTTATTTGTAAAAGAGATTGAGCTAGATCTCTACAAAAAGAGCAACTTTCTCCATTGTAAAGGCATCTTTGGATTAATGGGAGATCCCTTATGAGCTTGGTTGAAAATATAATGGGTGAGTGAAAGTTTAATGGTTTTTTTTTCTAATGTAAGGTTCATCCAAGTTGCTGTTTATTTGTTTTTGCAAGTTATTCAAAATTCTATTGCAAAAAGTATGAAAATTCCAATACCGGAATCCTATTGCAGCAACTGGAAATTATTCTCCTAATTGTTAAATTTATTTAACAAATTATTTGTTGTTTCCTATAGCAAACACTGAATAAATCACATTGCAACCTTCACAAATAAAACACTGTGAAAGAAAGTAAAACGCTGGAAGATGAGAAATGCTAGCACACATATAAAAATCATAGTTATTTTTGAACAAAAGTCCCAGGAAAAACCCAACTTGGGAAAACCAGTGCAACAACTTAGGGTTTTATTATTATGCAGCGGTTAGAAAATCTAAGTACAACCGGATGTTGAAATATGGCAATCCTATAGAGAAAAATATTGGCAATAAATCTAGTGAGGAATTTTCCTCACCCCATAGGCAAAGTCTCGGCACGACTTGCCTTCAGAAATTCAGACCTCTGACCCTTTGTGTTAGCCTCTACGTTGCTCTGTGCAGCCTGCTAGACGTCTAGCCTCATACTGGTCTCTGATGAAGTTGTTCTGCATTATGCTGAATTAAAAGGTGCTTCTTCGACACTCAGGGACTCCTTCCCAGCCTCTAGAACTAAAACATCAATCCCTCTTAGCAATTCGACTTTGCCTCTAGAAGCTGTTGCACTGCCCCTGTGTTAGTTTTTCTGTGGCTCTTCTGCCTCTCTGCAAATGCACTCACTGGATCTGGAATACTTCCTCCAACCTCACTGTCTCTGCCCCTCTCATTGCTTCGATCTCTAGCTCTCTTCGGCAACTGACTACTGCTACTCTGGAAATCGATTTGCCAAGAAATCGAATTGCTCAAGTGTTTTCTCCATCACCACATCGACCTCCTCTTATAATCCTCTGTTGGAGCACCAACGACCAAGATTAAAACATAATCGATGGGTAGGATCATCTCTGGATCGATCTGTGTGAGTTTTAGACGATTCTCACCTTGAAAATATTAATATTGATTAATTAAGCATATTCCCTAAGTTTAGACTTGGGAAATATTCAAAAACTGGTTAATAATTTAATTAAGTCATTTCTAGGCAGAATTTCAAGAAAACAATTTCTGGGTTTTGGAGATGTCATGTATTCTAGCTTCTCCACAAAATTTCGTGGCTAGAACATATCCGATGCCAGAGAAACTAACACTCCTTAGCGAGGAATGTGTTCTAGTGCTACTGCACACCCTGTGGCAACATCTTGTCTCTGCATCATCTATCATACTATTGATGTCTGGCCATATTGCCAATCAACCACTTCGCAACTTTGATATACGTTGCATCTGTGTTGCTATTGACCTTGCTGAACTGCTTCCAACATTGCATCTTCACTGCAACTCCCTCTCATCTGTTGCTAATGCAACTGCAAAATCTGCAACTGAAAAGCATCCAAAATGTTGAATCAACTGTCATCAGTATGATGCATCTATCTCCTGAGTCTCTGGCTGATACTAGCATTTGCATTGTCATTGAAGAATCTGCGTTGTTGCAGACTCTATACTATACCAATTGCACTACTGCCAACTCTGCACTGCGCTCCCCAGCATCTGACTGCTACTAGTCTCTGCAACTGTCACTCGGTCTCTGACTGCAACAATTGCCACTGATCCATCCTACTACTGAATACTTTGGGCCCCTGTAGCCAGGTAATGATCATGAGGTGGACTCCTTAATGATCCTGTCCATCTGCAGCACTTTGTGGCTACAACACCAAGTCACCTCACCTCACTCCTGGAGGTATATTGGGAACCATAATGAAGTCTTCCTCTAGCATGGAGGAAAGTCTGTCGATCTCTACTAAAGTGTTGATTGTGGGTAGCATCAGATGTGCTTTAGCTCCAAAATTTTGTGGAGGGGCTAGAATAGATGAGATTTCCAAGACCCAGAAATCATTTGGAGAAATTCCACCTGAGGAATTATTAAAATAATTAATATTTTTAATGGGTTCCTAAGTCTAAACTTAGGAAAATAAAAATATTAATGGGTATTAATAAAGATAAGGGTGAGAAGCTTCTAAGAGACGAGGATCAAGTCTGTTTTAGTCTTAACTGTTGATTAGAGACTTAATCTCGGTCATTGATTCATCAACAGGAAAAGTATAAAAGAAGACTTGAGGATCATTTGGAGACACACCAGTGGTACTCAGTATCCCAAGGAAAATTGATTCTCAAAAAGGAGATCGATTTCAAAGGGAGAGTTGCAAGTGGAGGAAGAGGAATGGCATCAACAGCAGTGAACGATTGAAGAGGAGGTGACGTAGAGGTATTGAGAGACAACATAGAGGGAAGACGCAGTCCTCATGCAGGCTGACACAGAGGGATGCAGAACGACAGAGAGTGACGCAGAAGTGACGAGGAGCTCGGAGAAGGGTCTCTAGGGTGTCAGAAAGTTTCTAGGAAAGGGACGAACCTTGTCTCAGGTTTGTTATCTCAATAGTGTCTCAGTTTCTCAGTAAAATCATTCCTTGTAAAAGTGATTGTTGCTGAAGATTAATAAAACCCTTAACAGCTGCACCAGTTTTCCCACATTGGGTTTTTCGGGGACAATTGTCCAAAAACAACTGTGTTGATGTGATTGGTTCTTGTGCTTGTTATTTTCTCTATGAAATTATGTGATAACTGCAGTAAAATTTGTTTTAATATTTGCTGAAGGGATTTCATAAATAACTTATTGTGAGAAATAAGTAGGTGAAATAAATCAGTTATTGTAGTAGAAATTCGAGTTCGAAATTTTTACATGGTATTAGAGCAGAGATTTGGCAATAGGAGAGAAAAATAGGCTATGGGTCAGGAGCATGATGCAGAGGCATCAACTTAGAGGGACTCATGCAGATTTCCAGAAAAAGAAGAAAGCACGAGGAACATGGATCACGATTATTCTATGTTAGCTTCCAGACTGGAAGAAGAAGTCGCTTGCCTAGCAAGTTCTGCCTCCTTTGAGGTTTGGTATATAGATAGTGGAGCTTCCTGGCATATGACAGGAATTCGAGAATGTTTTTCAAATTATCAAGAAGAAAGGATGAATTTTTAGATCACCATGGGAAATAAGGCAAAGTGTACCCCCGTAGGAAGAGGTACTCTAGTCTTTCAAACCGAAGGAGAGTGGCTTCGAGTAACCAATGTGTTGCATGTGCCAGGATTGGGGATGAACTTACTCTCTGTATCTCAACTTCAAAACAAGGGCTATGACGTTTTCTTCATTAAGGAGAAAGTATATGTCAAACACCCGAGTTGGAAAAAGAAGGCCTAGATTGGAATCAGAAGTAACAGGCTGTATAGATTACAGCTAGAATCTCCAATGGCACTGATAGGAAACAATGGAGATAAAGTAACAGGCCTGTATAGATTATAGCTAGAATCTCCAATGGCACTGATAGGCAACAATGGAGATAAATATTTGAATGAACTATGGCACAGGAGGATGGGATACTTACACCATGGGGCTATGAGAATTCTTGGAAAAACAGTATCAGGAGTTCCAGAATTAAGTACCGAATGAGATGATGTATGCAGAAGGTGCATCCTAGGCAAGTATGCCAAAGCAGTGTTTTCTAGAAGTAACAATAGGGCTCAAAGTGTTCTAGGATTGATACACCCAGACATCTGCAGACCTATGTCCATAATAGCCCTTAGTGGTGTCGAATACTTCGTCACCTTCATTGATGACCATTCCAGGAAGACTTTGTAATGACCCACTTATAGTAAATTAAAATTTATGAAATTAAATAAAATTATAAATTATAAATTAAATAAATTAAAATTAAATCATTAAAATAAATAAATAAACTTTATTTCAAATTAAGATATTCAAATAAAATAAAATCAGACTTTGTTTATAAAAATCAACACGTATCATAATTTGGACACGGTGATAGAGGAAGTCGGTAAATGGAAACTTATAAGAAGGAAGGGAGGGTTGGAGGCAGGGGGAGGAGAAAACAGGAGGAAAGTTTATACACAAAGTTTGTTTATCATCAGGAACAGTTGGGCCTTGTTTGTTCTGAGGTTTTTGGGCATGGGGGAACAGTCTACTTCAACTAAGAAGTTTACTGGACTGACTAGCGAGGTTCTGCTCAGTTTGGCTGGGTGGTTTCGTTCTTTTGGTAACCGCAGCAGGAGCAGCTTGAGGCATCATCAACTGCAGGAATACAGGTAGGTACTCTTATCAATTATGTCAGTTAAATTTGTAAAATTTCAGGAAATTTTATCACAGGCTCATGATATTTTTTGAAACCCTTTACTGCTTTTACTATGGTTGTACAGTCTTTGCATTTGGTATCAGAGTAGGTTCAAATTCTCGGACCTGTTAAGTCTGTTAAGGATTTAAATTTATTGAAATAAGGTTGTGCTAAAGCCATTTAAATCATGCACCCAGTAATAAATTTTATAGCACTCATTGTCTGTTTAGGACTTCAGCGAGATGAACTTTCATAGTTTTTATTATTTGCTCAGCGAACTCCCTGTCGTTGTTTTATCATAGGTCTTCTCAGTCTCACTAGAAACTGTATCTCTAAGCTTTGTGCAAAACAACTTTGCCCAACTATGCATAGATTTCATTCTGCAGCTTCTAAAACCAAAAAAAAAAATGGAGCCTAAAGCACATAAGCATCTAGCAGCTCCAGAACTAAAAACACTGCTTGATCCTCGTTTTCCTTTCCTTTTCTCTGCAACTCCTTTATCCTCTTTCTGTTTTAGCTTCAGTTTTGTAGCTCTTCAGCTACCTAATGTGAGATAGAGCTATGTAACTACATCACCATGTCCCTTCAGCATGTTCAGATTCAGGGGGTGATGACGTCACCCCTTGTCAGCAGCGGAAACATGAGGCTTGGAGTGAGAATGAGATTTGTTCTTGGCGTGGGTTGAAGGCCTGCAAACTTTGACATTATTGGTGTTCTCTGGAGGCAATTGAACCACCGCCGCCTTCACTTCATTCCGTCTTCTTCTGAGATGGAAAGCGAAGAATAATGCTACCGATAACCCACCGATTAGACCTGAAAGTAAAACGCTCACCGATGGAAATGCTTGTGTTTCCATTGAAGAAGTCATTGCTAATAAGATCAATACTCGCATCGAATACTGATCTTTCTTAATTGACCGCTTGTCGGATCGATTGATTCCAACATTTTGCAGAAACTAGTGTCTGCAAACTTTAGGTAACCAGAACTGTATGCTTTTTTTTTTACAAATCAATCCAGATTAATGAACGCAGATACGCCTCTGGCTCCCTTCGCCGTCCCATGAAGAGCTCCTGTACCAATGAGATAATAAATAACAACGGCAAAAAGAATTTTTTACCCTATTTCCAAATCATATTCTAGTGCATTAGAGCATACAACCAGCATCGAATCATAACTCTATTAAAGAATGCCGAGCCACAAAGAAACATTACCGACCATGGAGGTTTCATTTTCCGTTCTTTAGAACATTACCGAGCACAACTTCTCCCCATTGCTAGGAGTCATGAGACATCTGAAATGCGCTAAAAATCAGAAATTGATAAAAATCAAAATTGATTGGACTTTAAAGCTTAGAGGTAAACACGAGGCCAGGCTAATATCTGACACCCGCCCAGTTAATCAACTGTGTGCTAGAATATGGCGTGAGTTTTATAGCTTATCAACGCGTAAGGGTATGCACACTCCGTGGGCTCTTACGTTGAAAACTCTAATACATAATTTAAATTCGGTTATATATATTAATGCGATTTTCGTCATATTTAAAACTATATAAAAAAGAGACCATTTCTTATACGGCTTTCTAAAATTGTTTATATTTTTAGAGACTTAAATTTAGTCTTCGATATTATTGAATTATATTTGATTTTGCAATGTTAAAAGAGGATTTATAAAGACTCATGCATTAGAAAAGTATTATTACACATTAAGATATGATTCCCTGCATTAGGACAAGGAGGTCGTGAGACCACCCTCCTTGACCTCAGTACTAGTAAGACCTGCCTAGCAGGTAAAAATAGCAAAAAAACTATACCCGTTTGTAAATGTGAAATTGCAAAACTATATGTTAAATCCGAATGTATACCTCAAATTTTTACAAATTTTATTATGTATACAGGAAACATTACGATGGTAAGGACATATGAGCGACGACGACGTGATCGGGCAGCATCACCGTCATTAATGCCACCACCGTCGTCATCACCATCTCCATCGCCACCATCATCATCATCGCCTCCATCAAGACCATCATCAACACCAATTGCTTCAGCACCAGAGTTGACCGTGATAATGAACTCATTGGAAGCCTTATTGGAAACATTAAAAGGGTCAACAATGGCTAAGACCAAAGAAGAACCTCAACCTTTAGCAACCAATTGAGTGGAACCAAAGAATTTTGAGTATAAAAGATCAAAGGAAGATATTTTTAGGGAGCTTCAGAAAATTAAACTCCCAGAATTTTCAGGAGGTCAAGCTGGAGAACGTGCTGAGGCATGGTTGGAAGGAATGAACAGATGTTTTAAATTAAGAGAATACTCTTGTTTTGCAAAAACAAAAATTGTTGTATTTCAATTAAAATAAAGTGCCTTGATTTGGTGGGAAATATGGAAAAACGACTAACGGATAATGTCCCTTGGGAATTGTTTGAGGAAAGTTTCCGCGCGAAGTATTTACCTCCATATTTTCAAGAACAACAAGCCGGAGCCTTTCATACATTAGTTCAAGGTAATAAAACAGTGGAAGAATACGAGATAAGGTTTATGGAGCTTGTGAAATACATTCACTATTTAGATTCTGATGAACGTTAGGCTAAACACTTCATATTTGGGTTAAATCCTCGCATCAGGGTCTTGGTGAGGATGTGGAAACCATCATTAGTAGCTGAAGCGATAGAATGTGGCCGTTGTGCAGAAGAACATCTAGGAATAAAAAAGGATGCCAGGCCAGTAGAACCTTTACAATCAGGGCTTTCAGTAAAAACTCCCCTAAATTTCTTCAGGGGAGGTAGTTCATGACCACCTTATGGTAATAGATTTATTCCAAGAAATGTAGGAACAAGAGCTCCCATGGCAATTAATACTATAGCCACTGAATCATCAAACACCAGTCCATGGAAATCTTGTGGAACTGCTAATAGAGGAAGAAATTTGAGAGGAAGCAACATGAGAGGACGAAGCTCTTTATCTAGAAATTCACGTCCTGATTCAAGAGGACCAACACAAGTTAATTGTTGGGGTTGTGGAGGACCGCATTTTCAACGTGATTGTCCAGAAGCTTCATCAAGTATATTGCATAGGACTGGAAACGAACCAATATCAAATAACCAAGGTAATCATAGAATTCATGCATTAGTCAACAACGATCAAGCAGCACATTAATCCATTGTAGTGGAATCTTCAGGTATTATTAATGGTATAAAACTCAAAATCTTATCTGACACTGGTGCCACAGATAGTTTCATTTTGTCAGATGCATTAAATAAATGTGAGTTGGTAGCTTGCAGACAAAATGATTTCAGACAGGTAGAAATGGCCTCAGAAGAACTCCAATTTGTAGAGTTAAGTGTGGATCAATGCAAAATTGACCTAGGAGTTTGTTCGACTAAATTGAAAGTTTATGTCACAACCTTAGGGACTTATGATCTTGTCATAGGTATGGACTGGCTAGAAGCTCATCAAACTTGGGTAGACTGTTATGGGAAAAGAATTCTAGGTATAAATAATGAAGGAGAAGCGATCCAAATTCAAGGAATCAAGAGAAAAGTATCTTTACGCTACATATCAGCAATGAAAATGAAGCGTTTCTTAAAAAAAGGTTGTCAGGCATATGTAATTCAAGAAGTAAGTAAAGAAAAAGGACCATCCTTAGAACAATATCCGGTGTTAGCCGAATTTCCGGATGTATTTCCAATGGAACTACCAGGATTACCCCTGAAAGAGAGCTAGATCTCACAATAGAATTGAAACCTGGTGCTCAACCAATCTCTAAAACACCTTATAGAATGACAGCTCCAGAACTTCAAGAATTACAAATTCAATTGAAGGAACTAATGGATATAGGACATATTCGACCCAGTATATCACCTTGGGGTGCTCCTGTAATTTTTGTTAAGAAGAAAGATGAATCCTTAAGATTATGCATAGATTATCGAGACTTGAATTGAGCTATAGTAAAGAATTGATATCCTATGCCTTGAATTGATGATCTTTTCGATCAAATGAAAGGAGCTGTTGTCTTTTCAAATATTGATCTTTGATCAGGCTATCATCAGCTAAGGATTTCTGAAAGCGATATTTCTAAGACTGCATTTCGGACATGCTTTGGACATTATGAATTTACTATGGTACCATTTGGGTTAACAAATGCACCAGCAATATTCATGAATCTTATGAACAGTGTTTTCCGCAAATATCTTGATCAATTTGTACAAGTCTTTTTAGATGATATACTCATCTATTCCAGGAATGAGAAAGAGCATAAAGATCATTTAAGGACAGTGTTGTCTTGCCTTAGAAAACATCAGTTGTATGGAAAATTATCCAAGTGTTCATTCTTTCAGGAAAAGATTCATTACTTAGGTCATATCATATCAAGTGAAAGGATTTCAATAGACCCTAAGAAGGTAAAAGCAATCATGGAGTGGCCAATACCGAAAAACGCACATGAAGTACGAATCTTTATGGGTTTAGCCGATTACTACCGAAGATTTGTGGAAGGATTCTCCAAAATTGCAAAGCCGATTACAACTCTTAAACATGAAGGTGTTAAATATGAATGGACTGAGGAATGTAATAAAATATTCTCTGAACTCAAAAAGCTACTGACCAGTACACCAATCTTAGGAGTCCCTGATATGGACAAAGATTTTACGGTATGCACTGATGCATCCAAACATGGGTTAGGTGCAGTATTAATCCAGGATAGAGGAGTAATAGCGTATGTCTCAAGAAAATTAAAGCCTCATGAAGAACTCTATGCTACTCACGATTTAGAGTTAACTGCTGTAGTACTAGCTTTAAAGATTTGGAGACATTATCTAGTGGGGCGAAGCTTTACACTTAAAAGTGACCATCAAAGTCTACAATATTTGTTCACCCAAAGAGACTTAAATGCTAGACAAAGACGATGGAGTGAATTCTTAAGTGAATATGACTTTGGAATATCATATATTAAAGGAAAAGAAAATGTAGTAGCGGATGCTTTAAGCAGAAGACCACGGATATTCTCCCTCATACCTATCAAAGTAGACTTAAGGCAACGAGTACTAGAACATCTCATAAAGGATAGCTGGTATTTAAAGGTAAGATCTAGTCTTGATAGTAAAAAGCCAAAAGAATCTAAGTTTGAAGGATATGAACTAGAAGATGATGGAATCTTACGATTTCATGGAAGAATGTATATTCGTGATAATAGGGATCTTCGAGACACCATTCTTAAGGAAGCCCACAGAGCAATATATTGTGCACATCCTAGAGTAAATAAAATGTATATGGATACCAAGAAACTCTTCTTCTGGTCAGGCATGAAACGTGATATCGTTCAATTTGTTGCAAGATGTTTGGAATGTCAACAAGTAAAAGCAGATCATTGTCATCCAGCGGGTCTCTTACAACCTCACGACATTCCTATGACCAAATGGGAGATCATTTCTATGGATTTTATCACTGGGCTACCTCTTACTTCTCAAAGACACAATGCCATTCTGGTAGTAGTGGATAAATTAACGAAAAGCGCTCATTTCATTCTCGTAAGAGATACTTATGAAGTTGTTGACGTAGCTCGAGTATTCATAAATGAAATTATCAGATTTCATGGAGTACCTAAGAAGATTATATCAAATAGAGATTCACGATTCACTTCAAGATTCTGGACTTGCATGCAGTTAGCTTTAGGAACTCAACTAAATTTGAGCACAGCTTATCATCCTGAAATTGATGGGCAAACAGAAAGGGTAAATCAAATACTTGAAGATATTTTGAGGATGTATGTTATGGATTAGCAATCACACTGAGGAAAGTACTTATCATTAGTCGAATTTGCATACAATAACAGTTACCATAGCTCAATCGGAATGCCTCCAATTGAAGCATTATATGGCAAACCTTGCAGAACACCATTAAGTTGGGACAAATTAGAAGATCGAGTGATAGTAGGACCAGAATTAATCCAAGAAATGGAGGAGCAGGTAAAACAAATTAGGCAATGGTTAAAAGAAGCACATGATAGACAAAAGAGTTATACTGATGCTCACAGAACTGATAGGAAGTATGAAGTAGGGGATCAGGTTTTCATCCGCATCAAACCGAATAAAAGAACTATTCGATTCGGAAAAGGGACAAAGT
The DNA here is from genome assembly GCA_031772625.1 of Pinus tabuliformis. Classification (NCBI taxonomy): domain Eukaryota; kingdom Viridiplantae; phylum Streptophyta; class Pinopsida; order Pinales; family Pinaceae; genus Pinus; species Pinus tabuliformis. The sequence goes on along the minus strand of CM062814.1, from coordinate 694,663,033 downwards.
TGTCATCCCGATTTATTGGACCATTTAAAGTTATGGAAAGAGTTGGACTTGTCGCCTATCGTCTTGCACTGCCACCTCATTTGCATAAAGTTCATAATGTATTTCATGTATCTGTATTAAGGTATTATATAGTTGGCCAATCTCATAACCTTCAATGGAAGGAACTGTAGGTATCGGACGAAGGAATCATATTAGTCGAACCATTATGTATACTAGAACGTAGGGTTCGACAGCTCAGGAATTGTCTGGTAGAGCAAGTTAAGGTTCAGTGGGACAAGTATAGTTCTGGATCGGCTACTGGGAAGATACAGAAATCATATGTTAAAAATACCCTAACTTGTGTCAATTTTGAAGAACTTTAGACCATGTTTTGTATATACTTACTCTACTTTAAATCAGAAACTTAGAATCATTTTGAAATGATCACATATAAACGTGAATTCTTATGATATGTTCTCTGTTTAATTCCACTGGTACGTGGATACCAAGACGGAATATGTTATTGATCTTACTAAATTATAGTTATTAAAGTAAAGCTTAAATATTTGAGTAATTTTGCTTTTGATGAGAATTAAAATATTATAATTTTGTTTCATTTATGCATATCAATATGATTGATGAGATAGAAATCAAAAAATGATTACATTTTAATATGAAAGCTAATGACATGAATAGATTATGGCAAAGAATGTAGTTGATATGTATAAAATATACATAAGCTATGTGTTTTTGAACATGTTAGTGGACATTTTATAAATGCATGGACAAGTGTTTATGATTGCTGATAATAACCATTACCAAAATGACCACGTGATGACAGAAACTTTAGAACAATTAAGGCTCAAAGAGATACCATGATAGGGTATTAACCCTGATTCTACTGGGAGGGGTGGAGGTGTTGCCCATCGTTTATCCTCCAAACCCTGGAGTCATGGGAGGACTGTGCGAGTCATGCTCCCCTAGACATGTGATGATGACTGTCGGATGCCTACTAGGGATCAGGTCGGTATAGCCGACGCTATCATCCTTGGAGTTTATGAATGGTTAGGTCAGTATAACTGACACCCTGGCATATTCCTGTAGAGGACAGATAGGATGGGAGCGGAAGAGATTAGGAAAGATAGGATGATTATAGAATAGTTGAAAATCAACTGAGACAGAACATGGATATTATAGTTGTAAAGTATTAAAAATATTAAAGAAAACAAATTCAATTTTGTAATATAAAGACCTATATACTCATAATAATCGTTAATATATTTTATAAAACCTAACTTTGGGACGAAGTTTTTGGAAGGAGGGATGTATGTAATGACCCACTTATAGTAAATTAAAATTTATAAATTATAAATTAAATAAATTAAAATTAAATCATTAAAATAAATAAATAAACTTTATTTCAAATTAAGATATTCAAATAAAATAAAATCAGATTTTGGTTATAAAAATCAACACGTATCATAATTTGGACACGGTGATGGAGGAAGTCGGTAAATGGAAATTTATAAGAAGGAAGGGAGGGTTGAAGGTAGGGATAGGAGAAACCAGGAGGAAAACTTATACACAGAGTTTGTTTATCATCAGGAATAGTTGGGCCTTGCTTGTTCTGAGGTTTCTGGGCACGGGGGAACAATGTGCTTCAACTGAGAAGTTTACTGGACTAAGTAGCAAGGTCCTGCTAAGTTTCGCTGGGTGGTTTCGGTCTTTTGGTAATTGCAACAGGATCAGCTTGAGGCATCATCAACTACAGGAATACAGGTAGGTACTCTATAACGACCATAGACTGAAATTCGGAAATAACCAGAAGTAAATACAGTAAAAACAAAACTGAATCGGAATACAGTTAAAGAATTTGGACACCTACCTGAACTGCTGCTTGCTCTGGTGTTACTCTGGTGATGTTGATGGTGTTGTGGTTGCTTCTGATACCAATTACCGGGAAACCAATTCCACCCAGCCTAGACTGAGCAAAGCCTGGTTGCTCAATCCAGTAAGCTTCCCACAGAAGCTTACTGTCCCCCGTGCCCAGAACCTCAGACTGATTAAAGCTCTTCCGATGGCAAAATCTCCCTCACTGCTGAATTCCTCCTCTGGTTTCTCGCTCTGTTCTTTTTCCCCCCTGTTCTCAATCCAGACCTCCGGTTTTAACCACGGCTTGGCGGTGGCCGCCCTCCTGCATGCAACCACCGCCTCCCTCCCTGATGCCACGCTCATGTCCACGTCCCTCAGACCAGAAGCTAGTCCCTTCGTGCTTTATGACTCAGTCACGAGGTTGCTTTTAACTCTATTATGCTTCATGTATTTGATTTTGGGCATGCGTTTCTAAATTATAAGGTTTGTTTGTATTTTAATATGATTTTCATATATATTCTAAATATGAAGTTTCATTTATTTTAAATATAAAGTTTATAACTTTATATTAATTAATTATTATATTTTTATTTTATTTTATTTTTTTATTATTTCTTAACTTTTTATAAAGGGGTTATTACATACACTCCCCCTTCAGAAAACTTCGTCCCGAAGTTAGAGTTTTATCTTATCTGATTACTTATGATAGTAATTAGTACCCCCTTCTTAGTTTTAAAATTTTATTTTAATATCAAGAGACTAAAACAAAATTAGAATTTTAGGTTTATGATTTTAATGGATATATCGTGCTCCATCCAGGTTCCCAAGCTATTCTAAAATCAACCTATCCTTCCTAATCTCTTCCGCTCCCATCCTATCCGTCCTCTACTGGAGTATGCCATGGCGTCAGTTTTACTGACCTGACCATTCATAAACTCTAAGGTGACAGCGTCGATTATACCGACCTGATCCCTAGTAGGCATCCGGCAGTCATCATCACACGTCTAGGGGAGCGTGACTCGCACAGTCCTCCCATGACTCCAGGGTTCGGAGGATAAACGGTGGGCAACACCTCCACCCCTCCCAATAGAACTCAGGGCTAACACCCTATCATAGAATCACTTGGAGCTTTAATTGTTCTGAGGTTCTGTCATCACGTGGTCATCCCGGTAACTGTCTATTACCTGCAATCGTACGCTTATCCATGCATCCGTAAAATGTGCATCAGCATATTCAAATAACTCACATATTATTCCCTTATTAATTCATTTTTGATACTACAATACAGCATATTTTCTATATTCCACGCATGTCTTTTGTCTTTTATCTAGAATGTATTCACTTCCTGATTTCTATCCCATTGATCATATTGACATGTATAAATAAATCAGATCTATAATATCTTGATTTCTATCAGAAGTAAAATCATTCAACTGTCTTAACTTTACTTCAACATTTATAATTTAGTAAAATGAACCACATATATTGTTTTGGTATCCATGTACCTGCAGGAATTAAACATATATTATGCCCCAAAATTTCACGTTTATCCATAATCATTCAAAATGTTTCTGAATCTCTGATTGTAGTGAAGTAAATATATACTAAACATAATTTAAAGTTCTTCAAAATTGACATAGATTAGGGTATCTTTGGCATATGTCCTCTGTATCTTCCCAAGTTGCTGATCCAGGACTATACTTGTCCCATTGGACCTTAACTTGGTCCACCAGGCAGTTCTTCAGCTGTCGAACCCTACGTTCCAGTATACGTAATGGTTCGACCGTTACGACTCCCTCGTCCGATACCTGCAATTCCTTCCATTGAAGGTTATGAGATAGATTAGCTATATAATGCCTTAATACAGAAACATGAAATACATAATGAATTCTATGCAGGTGAGGTGGTAGGGCAAGACGATAGGCAACAGGTCCAACTCTTTCCATGACTTTAAATGGTCCAATAAATCGGGGTGACAACTTTGTCCCTTTTCCGAATCGAATAGTACTTTTATTTGGTTTGATGCGGATGAAGACCTGATCCCCTACTTCATACCTCCTATCAATTCGGTGAGCATCCACATAACTCTTTTGTCTATCCTGTGCTTCCTTTAATCTTTGTCTAATTTTTCTTACCTGCACTTCCATTTCATGGATTAATTCCGGTCCTATTATCACTCGATCTTCTAACCTGTCCCAACTTAACGGAGTTCTGCAAGGTCTGCCATATAAAGCTTCAAATTGAGGCATCCCAATCGAACTGTGGTAACTGTTGTTGTATGCAAATTCGACTAAGGGTAAGTACTTTTCCCAATGTGATTGCTGATCCATCACATACATTCGCAACATGTCTTCAAGTACTTGATTTACCCTTTAAGTTTGCCCATCAGTCTCAGGATGGTAAGCAGTGCTTAAATTTAGCTGAGTACCTAAGGCTGTTTGCATACAAGTCCAGAATCTAGAAGTGAATCACGAATCTTTATCAGATATAATCTTTTTAGGTACTCCATGAAATCTAATAACTTCATTCACGAATACTCGAGCTACGTCAGCAACATCGTAAGTATCTCTTACGGGAATGAAATGGGCGCTTTTCGTTAATTTATCCACCACTATCAAAATGGCATTGTGTCTTTGAGAAGTAAGAGGTAGTCCAGTGATAAAATCTATCGAAATGGTCTCCCATTTAGACATAGGAATGTCATGGGGTTGTAAGAGGCCCGCTGGGTGACAATGATCTGCCTTTACTTGCTGACATTCCAGACATTTTGCAACAAATTGAGTGATATCACGCTTCATGCCTGCCCAAAAGAAGAGTTTCTTGGTATCCGCATACATCTTCCCTACTCCAGGATGAGCACAATATACTGCTCTGTGGGCTTCCCCAAGGATGGTATCTCGAAGATCTTTATCATCAGGAATATACATCCTTCCATGGAATCGTAAGATCCCATTGTTTTCTAATTCATATCCCTCAAATTTAGATTCTTTTTGCCCTATTACCTTCAAGACCTGCTCTTACCTTTAAATACCAGCTATCTTTTATAAGATGATCCAGTACTCGTTGTCTTAAGTCTACTTTAATGGGTATGAGAGAAAATATCCGAGGTCTTCTGCTTAAAGCATCTGCTACCACATTCTCCTTTCCTTTAATGTATGATATTTCGAAGTCATATTCACTTAGGAATTCGCTCTAGCACCTTTGCCTGGCATTTAAGTTTCTTTGGGTGAACAAATATTGTAGACTTTGATGGTCGCTTTTGAGTGTAAAACTTCGTCCTACTAGATAGTGCCTCCAAATCTTTAAAGCTAGCACTACAGCGGCTAGTTCTAAATCGTGAGTAGCATAGAGTTCTTCATGAGGTTTTAACTTTCTGGAAACATATGCTACCACTCCCCTATCCTGCATCAACACTGCACCCAGCCCTTGTTTGGATGCATCAGTACATACAGTAAAATCTTTGTCCATGTCTGGGACTCTTAGGATTGGTGCACTGGTGAGTAGTCTTTTGAGTTCAGAGAATGCTTTATTACATTCCTCGGTCCATTCGTACTTAACACCTTTACGCTGAAGGGTGGTAATTGGCTTTGCGATTTTGGAGAATCCCTCCACAAATCTTCGGTAATAACCGGCTAAACTCATAAAGCTTCGTATCTCATGTGCATTTTTCAGTATTGGCCAATCCATGATCGCTTTTACCTTCTCAGGATCTACTGAAATCCCTTCACCTGATATGATGTGACCCAAATAATGAATCTTTTCCTGAAAGAATGAACACTTGGATAGTTTTCCATATAACCGATGTTCTCTAAGGCAGGACAATACTATCCGCAAATGATCTTCATGCTCTTTCTCATTCTTGGAATAGATGAGAATATCATCTAAAAAGACTTGCACAAATTGATCAAGATATTCACGGAAAACACTGTTCATAAGATTCATGAATACGGCTGGTGCATTTGTTAATCCAAAGGGTACCACCGTAAATTCATAGTGTCCAAAACGTGTCCGGAATGCAGTCTTAGAAATATCATTTTCAGAAATCCTTAGCTGATGGTATCCTGAGCGAAGATCAATTTTTGAAAAGACAGCAGCTCCTTTCATTTGATCGAAAAGATCATCGATTCGAGGCATAGGGTATTGATTCTTTACTGTAGCTCGATTCAAGTCTCGATAATCTATGCATAATCTTAAAGATCCATCTTTCTTCTTCGCAAAAATTACAGGAGCGCCCCAAGGTGATGAACTAGGCCGAATATGCCCTATATTCAGTAGTTCCTTTAATTGAATTTGCAATTCCTGAAGTTCTGGAGCTGTCATTCTATAAGGCGTTTTAGAGATCGGTTGGGTACCTGGTTTTAATTCAATAGTGAGATCCAATTCTCTTACCGGGGGTAATCCAGGTAGTTCTTTTGGAAATATATCTGGGAATTCGGCTAACACCGGATATTGTTCTAAAGGATGGCCCTTTTCCATGGCTTACTTCTTGAATTGCATAAGCCTGAAACCTTTCCTTAAACAACGCTTCATCTGCGTTGCTGAAATGTAGCATAAGGGACTTTCCTCCTGATTCCTTGGATTTGGATTACTTCTCCTTCATCATTTATGCCTAGAATCCTTTTCCCATAACAGTCTACCCAAGCTTGGTGAGCTTCTAGCCAGTCCATACCTATGATAAGATCATAACGTTCCTAAGGCTGTGACATAAACTTTCAGTTTAGTCGCACAGACCCCTAGGTCAATTTTGCATTGATCCACACTCAAGCCCACGGTTTGGAGTTCTCCTGAGGCCAGTTCCACTTGGTGGAAATCATTTTGTCTACGAGCTGCCAACCCACATTTGTTTAATGCATATGATGAAATGAAACTATCTGTGGCACCAGTGTCAAATAAGATTTTGAGTTTTATACCATTGATAATACCTGAAGATTCCACTACCGTGGATTGATGTGCTGCTTGGTCGTTGCCGACTACTGCGTGAATTCTATGATTACCTGGATTGTTTGATATCGGTCCCTTTCCAGTCCTATGCAATATATTCAGCGAAGCTTCTGGGCAGTCACGTTGAAAATGCGGTCCCCCACATCCCCAACAATTAAGCTGCGTTGACCCTCTTGAATCGGGACGTGAATTTCTAGAGAACGAGTTTCGTCCTCTCATGTTGATTCCTCTCGAATTTCTTCCTCTACTGGCAGTCCCTCGAGATGTCCATGGACTGGTGTTTGATGATTCCGCGGCTATAGTGTTTACTGCCATGGAAGCTCTTGTCCCCACATTTCTTGGGGTAAACCTGTTACCGTAAGGTGACCTCGAGCCACCTTCTCTGAAGAAGTTTCGGGGGGTCTTTCCTGGAAATCCTGGTTGGATAGGCCCTGTTGGCCCCATATCTTTTTTGATTCCAAGATGTTCTTCTGCATAACGACCACATTCGACTGCCTCGGCTACTGATGATGGTTTCCACATGCTTACCAAGGCTCTGATGCGAGGATTTAACCCAAATATGAAGCGTTCAGCTTGACGTTCATCAGAGTCTAAGTAGTGAATGTATTTTACCAGCTCCATAAACCTTATCTCGTACTCTTCCACCGTTTTACTTCCCTGAATTAATGTATGAAAGGCTCTGGCTTGCTGTTGTTGAAAGTATGGAGGTAAATACTTTGCGCGGAACCTTTCCTCAAATAGTTCCCAAGGGACATTATCCGATGTAAGGTGTAACTGCTTCTCCAGATTTCCCCACCAAATCAAGGCGCTTTCCTTTAATTGAAATACGACAATTTTTGTTTTTGCAGAAGAAGAATATTTTCTTACCTAAAGCACCGTTCATTCCTTCTAACCACGCTTCAGCGCGCTCACCTGCTCGACCTCCTGAGAATTCTGGGAGTCTAATTTTCTGAAGCTCCCTGGAAATGTCTTCTTTCGGTCTTCTGGGCTCATAATTATTTGGTTCCGCTGAACTGGTGGCTACATGCTGAAATTCCTCTTTGGTTTTAGCCTTAGTTGATTCCTTTAATGTCTCCAATAAGGCTTCCAAAGAGTTCATTATCACAGTCAACTCTGGCGCTGGGGCGTTTGATGTTGATAATGGTCTAGGTGGTGACGATTGTGATGGGGATGATGATGGCGACGGTGGCGGCATTAATGGTGGTGATGCTGCCTGGTCACGTCGTCGTCGCTCATACGTCCTTACCATTGTAATGGTCCCTGAACACATAATAAAATTTCTATAAAAATTTGAGGTAGACAACCGAATTTAACACATAATTTTCTTTTGCAACTTCACATTTGTAAACGGGTATAGTTTTGCTATTTTTATCCGCTAGGCGGATCTTACTGGTACCGAGGTCAAGGAGGGTGGTCTCGCGACCTCCTTGTCCTAATGCAGGGTATTCGATCCTAATATGAATAATGCAGAAGTATGGTTATAGACTCCTAACGATTGGGATAATTTCTCTGTCTGGAATGATTTGCTTCAGTGGAGGAATCACATGTATAATACTGTAATGAATTCATTTAAAGATTTTTCAAATACAAAACACCCAGATTCCTCAACTTGGATATGGTGACAAGGCAAGGAGCATTAACAAGCTTGCTCGTTTGGCCCGCAAGCAAGGTCTTTATGATGTGTGTGTAACTGAGCTGAACAAAATGCTGGCTATTTCACACGGGAGTTCAAGCACGAAAGATTTGTGAAAATAAGAGAACAAGCAAAAACTTATTTAGAAATGAGAGGGGAATTAAGAACTGGGATCAATTTAATTAATAGTACCAATCTGGAAAATTTTCCAAGTCAGCACCGGGCAGAGATTTTCTGCCTTAAGGGAGAATATTTCCAGAAAATGAATAACGGTACCTATGCTAATGAAATTTAGATATTTGATCTTGTTTCTTGATGAAATATTTCTGGTTTTAACAATAATTTCTGTTATCATATGATTTTTGTGTTTTAGATTTTACTAGTTTTGATTGTGACTCTTGATTTTAATTTTGTCACATATTTGATATACATACATACATATGACACACTTGGGACACCTACTAACCTGGATTTTAAAATTGGCATCCCCATACACATACCCACACGACCATCAATGGACTTTGACAACCTTGGGGATTATAGGACTATAAAATATCCTTATCAAAGTTATATTATGTGAAACTCACTATTTATGATAAAAATGTGGTTGTGCATGCTTGTTTATGCAGTGTCCGCATCCTTCTAACTGCATTTTGGAGTTTGCTTGTCAATTAAGTTTTAGGGGGGTCTTGCTCTTCCACTGCAGTAACCATCTCAAATGCAATCGATTAATGTCTGATAGAGCACCCGAGTTCCAGTTGGCATATTTGGTTTAGATCTAAACCAAATGGAAAATAACTATTAAAGTTTTTGGCTGGAACTGGTTCTAACTTCTTGGACATGATTGCAAAAGTGCAAATGTTCCTGTAATTTTGGATGTTGGAGGCATGGAGGGCCCTATTCCAGATGATCTCCTCAAGTGCATTACTATTCTAAGTCCAAATGAAACTGAGCTTGCACACTTGACCGGAATGCCAACTGATACCACTGATCAGGTTATTGTGGCTGCTACAAAATGGCTTGAAATGGGTGTCAACAGTTACCTGCCTCAGTTGTTAGTTCATCTTCTCTAAATTCAGCGGAAAGTAATACGGTAGCCTCGCATCGAAGTGCAAGCAAACTGACCTTTGAAGTTGTAAATAATCAACTTTCCCAGGCTGGCACTTTGACTGCCCATAGTGATGGTTCAAATCTTCAAGGACAAGAATCAGACAGAACACAATCATATGATGGGAATATTTCTGGAGGCTTGGAATCATTTCAGTCAAATTTTGTAAAGAAAGAAAGTTGAGGATACCATGGATGGGAAGAGAGATTTTTTTTTTTTTTTAATGAGATGAGGATGCCATGGATGGGACATATGGGCATTTTTATACTTCATTTTCTTTTTAAAAGAAAGCTACTCACGTGAAAGCGATATGATTGATGTGTGCCAATAATTAAGGGTTTTGGGAATACAACCTAAGCAAGATCCTGCCTTACCCAATGAAGCGTGAACGCCATGGCCGGTCGGAAGTTGGGAAGGTTATTCTTTTGAATTAATAATCATCCGCTAAATATAAAATAAGCTGAATTTTCTGGGTTCATGTCTATTATTAACCTCCAGTATATGGTTTTATACAGAATCCCGTCATATGTACAAAGACAACCCACCACAGATCACAGTCCAGTCATAATTAGAAACATTATAGTATCGGGCTCTCGGAAGTGGCCCGTAGGTAGGTATATCCATGTATACAACAAGAATTATTAATTAATATGTATCATGGAGCAGTGGCAGGGATTTGGATCTCCAGTTCTACCACGAAATCTGTGAAAGCAAACAAACAAAACAACAGTACCTATCTTTTCCTTTAGAAACGTTGCTCAACAACAACACAATATCACAGGGATCGGTTTTGGGGATTTTTTTTTTCTTCATGTTTAGGCGGAATTACAGGGATTCCACTGGTGTAAAGATCTGTTTTGGGCATTCGTTTTGTTCTTTTTTATGAGGAATTACGAGGATTTGGCTGGTGTATATTTCATGAGGACATAGAAGCAACTTCCGTCGATTGACACTAGTTGGTTCAGATGGTTCTCGACGTCATTTTCTATTACGCCCACTAACTCCTGGGGAAGAACCTTCACGAATGGTACAATTGTTTCGTGATTAAAACAGGTTGTTTGACAAACACAAGGAATCTAGACGCAGGCATCTTGCGTTTCAAGCTCCAATCGTTATACCAGTTTGGCCACAGGTTTAGTGTTCGACTCCACTCGAATAGGAAGAAGTCGAAGATTCAAGTTGTTGTTGAATTACTCCTCCATCGAGAACTGAATTTGATGTAGAAGGAGGGAAAAAAAAATTGCCATTGGGCTCTGTAAAACTCGATCAGCCCGTGTTCTTCTTCTGCACCTTTTGAACAGGGAAGAAAACGCCTCCCGCCTCCAGTTTGGGTCGGATCCGGATTGAACGCATAACCTGTGCGTTCCAACAACCGCGTTTTACCAATCTTGTCCTGGGTCCATTCTCAGACTCGACCAAAGATTCGGCTGGTAAAATTACAACTCCCGCAGTTTGTCCATGCTTTTCTTCTCCGCGCGAAGTGTCCGAAATCACTGTAAAACGCCGTAGAGACTCACGCGTCTAGGGTTTTGTGGTAACACACAGCGCTCGTAAAGATTGCTAGTCCAAGAACGAAAAGCCAGATGCGTTTAGGGAGGGGCCGTCTCTATGAAACCCTAAAAATGTAACAATTTTTTTTTTTTTACAAGTTTTTACGCAGCAGAATTAAATCACAAAGTGTACAAGAGCGTAGGGCCTGGGAGGTCCCGAAGGGTTTGAACACGCGCTCTGATACCATGTATAACGACCATAAACTGAAATTCGGTAATAACCAGAACTAAATACAGTAAGAACAAAACTGAACCGGAATACAGTAAAAGAATTTGGACACCTACCTGAACTGCTGCTTGCTCTGGTGATGTTGATGGCGTTGTGGTTGCTTCTGATACCAATTACCAGGAAACCAATTCCACTCAGCCTACACTGAGCAAAGCCTGGCTGCTCAATCCAGTAAGCTTCCCCACAGAAGCTTACTGTCCCCCGTGCTCAGAACCTCAGACTGATTAAAGCTCTTCCAAAGGCAAAATCTCTCTCACTGCTGAATTCCTCCTCTGGTTTCTCGCTCTGTTCTTTTTCCCCCCTGTTCTCAATTCAGACCTCCGATTTTAACCACGGGCTTGGCGGTGGCCGCCCTCCCGCATGCAACCACCGCCTCCCTCCCTGTTGCCACGCTCCTGTCCACGTCTCTCAGACCAGAAGCTAGTCCCTTCGTGCTTTATGACTCAGTCACGTGGTTGACCCTTAACTTTATTATGTTTTATGTATTTGATTTTGGGTATTCGTTTCTAAATTATAAGGTTTGTTTGTATTTTAATATGATTTTCTTATATATTCTAAATATGAAGTTTCATTAATATTAATTTAAATATAAAGTTTATAACTTTATATTAATTAATTATTATATTATTTTTTTTATTATTTCTTAATTTTTATAAATGGGTCATTACAAAAACTTGGCAAAGTACAAAAACATAAATAAATACACATACAAAAAATATAAAGAAATACAAAAATGGGGAAAATATCAGCAAGTAAAGTTTAATTTGTGAGTCAAACTTGCATTGACACAACCCCAAGTTTGATTCATGCCAATCGGGAAAACTCTTTTCTGGCCCAATCCCAGTCAAACTTGTGATTCAGTGAGTTGACTCAGTTCCTGTGACAAATAATAACTTATAAGCTGGAAATTCTAAAGCATAAAGTCAGACTGAAGAAGTTAATGCCAAAATCTGACTCATTAGATACATAGTAAGTAATCTGTATAATATGTTAGAAACAGGAGATACGTTTCAATTGGAAACAATCTGACATTAGGTTAATGCCATATAAAGAATGAAATATCATGGAACAAATAGTAAAGGACGTGTTCTGGACCATGATCTTGAATCTGCACAGAAAGAAAAATACCATGTTACAGAATCCATTCCCTCCCTTCTAGGATCCTATGGCTCCAATTCAGATTCAGGACATATATGGTTACTAAGTCACATGGTTCGTGTTCAGGTTCAGGTTCGGCAATTATTAGGTTCAGTTCGAGTTTGAATTTATTGATGAGGTTCACTATTAGGTTTGTCTATATATATATATATATATAAACTTTAAAATGAAATATAGCATAAAATAGTAAGAATCAACATTAATAAATACAAAAAATGCTATCATGGACTTGGAAACTTGAGCTGTGACATGAGCTTGAGCTATAGATTTGATCAGTGGCCATGAGGTTCAGTGAGTGCTGAACCTTTTTAAGGCTTGAGGAGTTTTGAATCTCAAGGTTGAAGTTTGGCGAACCTTGTGACATAGTATGGGTCAGAATTCAGTTACAATCTCGATCCAGATCTATATCAGATCCATTTGGGATGGGAATTCAGATGGATCTGGTTCATAATTGAAAGGAAAGATAAACTATAAAAGAAGTCCTAAATGTGTTGAGAAATCTGGGGGCAGCTTAATTAGATGATTTCTCTAACCTTGATAACTGCTTGTGATGTATTTTTACTTGACTTGATTATTATTGTGTCTTCTATCATCAAACAGAAACCAAACAAAAAAGAATAATAAGACAAGAGGACAGAAGATGTAGGCTAAGCCATCAGTCAAAACCTCTCCTTGAGAGGAAAACCCACAAGAACTCTTCTCTTCTTATAGAACTTCAAATGATGAATTCCAAGACCTATGACCCTTGACAAAGACCCCTCCAAGACCATTTCACAGCTTCCAACAACTTTTCTAACAACTTCGACCCAACAACTCTTCCAGCAACTTTTCTAACAACTTCGACCCCAACAACTCTTCCAGCAACTTCGACCCCAACAACTTCTTGACTGCAATTTTTGGCTACTGCAGAAACCCTAGCTCTTGCACATGTGGAAAAGATGGTGATTTCTTCCTTCCTTCTCCTTCGCTTGACTTGGTTCTTCCTTCTTTGGAACTCGACTTGCAAAGTAGACCTTTTGGTGCCCTAACTCAGCTCCTTTCTGCAATTCGATCTTGCTGTAGTGATGTAGCCCTAATCTTCGCACATGTGAGGAGATGATAGCCCAAAAACAACTTTCAAAGACTTCGTTCCTTTCCTTCTTCTAGTCCTCCTTCTCTTCACTCTTTTAAGTCTCCTCTTTCTTGCTTAATCAAACTTCTTGTTGCTTGATTGATTGTATCTTAAATGAGGTCGATGTCTCTTATATATAGGCTTCTCAGGAGGTCGAATTGCTGTCCATGAGGCTGACTTGATCCATCTTGTAGGCTGCCTTGTTTGACAAGGTCTTGGAGGGTCTTTATGACATTTTTGACTTTACAAAAATTTTCTTTACAAGATACAACATGCCGAAAGGGGTCTTAGATGTATGACACTGACTCTTTTGACTTCATAATTATATGACAAACCTAGAAGCACTCAATGGGTGCTTGACCTATAAATAAAATAACCTTCATCATTAAGCCCATGCATCAAAATAATAATAATAAAATTTATTTTTCTCTTTTCATCAAATACATCAAATCATGATTACATTAGACATTATGAAGACCAAACCTAGTTACACATTTCAATAAAATAAACATAAACTTTGAAAAGAACCCTGATTTTAAACAACTTAAAAATACATATAAGGGAGAGCGATGATGCTGATAATGAATTATTTTTGATAATAGTATAGATTCCATTTTACTTTTGGACCCTTCACAGAGATAGCCAGCCATGCGAGCAAATTCATGAGATAATGAATCCTATTTTTGACCCTTGCTGGCTTTTAAGATTTTTGCTTGGTCATTTACATCTTTCAATATTCTTCTGTATTTTTCATATCGCAAACATATCCTAACTGGGATTTTTTGAAAACTATTGTATTCATATCAGTATGTACTTGCACCAGATTGCCATGTCCTGGCAACCTAGAAAAGAATCCCACCAAGTCAACCTTAGAATACTAGCATATAATAAAAGTTAAGGTCCTGAAATGTTTAAAGCATCTGTGGATCAAACTAAAGTTCCATTTATGTACGAAATCATGAAACAACAAACACTGCATTCCTGTTGATGCCTATTATAAGAATATTCTGTAAGCTTACATAAAAGGTATAACACAATTGTTTAGAGTCCTACCAATAAATTCCAATTTCCAATCCTATGTTATATTGCATTCCTTCATTTGCAACCCTCCCATGCCAATGCATTGTATTTGTAGCACCCAATGCAATAAATAAGAAAGGGAAACAAAACAAGCATTCGTGCCATCTTAGTGGAAGATTGTTACAGTTATGTATGGGGTTGGAGGGATGAGGAAACATGGTCATGAGTTTCCTATACAGCAGCAGGGTCCTTTGCATCAATGTGATATGTACCCGCTATCTCTACATTCCAACAAGCTGGTCCTACCTTCAAATATCCAGAAGCTTGCCATGTCTAAAGTCAAAGGTTTCTATGCACATGTAATAGCTTCTTTGCTCTGTTAAAGGTATGTCTATTCCTCTCAATGACATAGTTGCTATGACCGTAGGTGCTTGCCAATGTTATCAGAACCGGACCAGAACTGGTAGAACCAGCCAGTCAACCGTTTTGGTGCCTAAACCAGTATGACAGGTGGCACAAAACCGACCTTTTTCCACCGAAGTGCCAGATTATGTACGATGCAACCAAGGACCCTCCAAACACAATTTTTTTAACGAAAACAATAATTTATGAGTGGAGCAGCCTAATATTCAACCCTAAGACCCTACAAATGCTACGTAATTAATGGTAATGTTAAATTCTTAAAGTAAAAGGAGGATGTGTTTTACTTAATTTTTTATCATTATCATTAATTGACTCAAGATGTTTGAGAGTGGCTCTGACCTCATTGGATTTCAAATGGAGAAAGTCCAATTTTAGATCCCACTCAAAATCCAACAGACTTGACAGTTTTCAGGATAGGGTGGGGAGGGGGAGAGGGGTTTAATTTTGTTGTGTACAAGGGTATGGAACTCACATTTAATCAAGAGCACCAAGCCCTCTATGTGCCTTGATGTTAGTGGCATGGACTGTTGAAATCCTCTATTACGACCCGAGTAAAAATGTGCTCACCACTCAAACAAAATCTTAATTTGACATGTGAAACATTTTCTATCTTATTTTAATGCTTAGAGGGCGATATTGATGATGGGGATCCCAATATAGGCAATGATTTTGATGATTCATAGGTATTTGTAGCATGATTTTTTTTGATACTAGAGGCCATCTAGAGCCTCTAGGATGATGTATTTTTGGTTCAGAGATGTATTGCACCAAGTGCTATTTTAATTACATGCACTCTTACTTGCCATTAAATGAGAAGATTTGCATATCTAGGTATAAATGGTTTAGATTCATGGATGTACATGAATATATATGTTTTTCTTTAAAATATGAATATTTTTTGGTTGAACATTTTGTGGTTTGATTTTTTTTTATTGGTTCCTAATTTGGGGTGTCTACCAGTTTGGTCAATGGTTCGGTTCTAATGCTTGCAAATATGTTGAATATGGCATTTGGCAGAGAATAATACTCATCATACGAGTTATATTTACACTGAAAGAGTATTGGGCAGTAAATACTCACCATACTCTTTCTTGCATTAAAAATGATTTCTTTTGCATTTTTTTCCATGCTCTTACTGAGAATGAATACGCTGAATCTTGAGTGCCTTGCTTGGCAATGCAATACTCAATGGACTAGGAAACACCTTAATTCATATGTCATAGGACTCCATCTTTTATTCTGATAAAATCATTGAATGTGCTTGCTTTATAAGATCATTACCATCTTCATGTTGGAAATATGATTATACTGAGGGGGAGGGTGAAACAGTATAATGGCAAATCTTAACCAATCAAAACACTTCAATGCAATTATAGTATCAATCACATCAAAAACATAAAAATACACCAAATATATAAGAATTTTTATTATTGAATGATCTTGTAGGCACCAACCTACTGTTACATTGATTTACTGGCACCAACTAGAAGGAAGCACCAACACCCTGAAACTTTAACTGGCACTAACCAGAAGGAGACACTAATTAGTTGAGAAACGCAAGAACCAACCTAAACTATTTCATTGGCACCAACCAGAAGGAGGCACGAACCCCTTGAAATGTTTTGCTGGAACCAACCTGAAATGCTTTACTAAACCCTTTCTTTATATCTTTAGCTCTATTTTATCCAGAATCCTCATATGTTGCTCCTTAGTTTAGCACTTACAAACTTTGATATCTTGGAGGCCACACTTTGCTCTTCTTCTTCGGCATTCAGACAACATCGTTGCATATCAAACTTATAGAATTCATAGTATTAACCATGTCCAGATTGAACAAAATCATACGACTTCCATAGACTTATTTCACACTTTGCACAACAGAACCACTGCGAACAATTATGCATCGCAAACCAACTTTTTGTCTCAATCAACCAAATCACCACTTCCAAACTTCTCTGTCTTATCTATATTGCATTGGTCCAACGTAATCTTCGCAAGGTCGACTCTAGTCCAAAAAAATTGAAATATTACTTTAATGACTTCTACTGGAAATCTGGTCTGGATGACCTGGATATTACTTAAATCAATAGCTCCTCAGCTCCTAGGGGCTTAGCTTTAGTTCCATGGAACCATGTAGTGTGACCTTGTTTGAACATGTGTTCCAACAAATCTGGATCCAGGTCCACTTGTTTGTAACAAGTTATTGGACACCCAAATCATTTATTTGTTTGAATTACTTTTAACACTAGCTCCAGGGGCTTCAATGTCATCCCATATGACTAAGTGTGGGACTGTAACCCACCAAAAGTGGGTACCCCTAAAAGATTTTTCTCTTAATCATCTTCTTATAGCTGACAACCAACAACCCTTGACAACCACCTTGTAACCGATGTGATGTACCATTTTATCTCCGCCACCTGCGTCAGCCATATGTTTCCTCGCCCATTTGTCGAGAGCACATGTTAGAAGGTGGCCACTCCAATCCAAAAGGTATGTTATATATTGTGCAATTAGGTGCTTATGCTTGTTTTTCATTTGGGCATTTGGCATGGATTATTGGGTGACCAGGAAAAGGAAGAGCTTTGACCATGGTTTGTTCCCTCACCTTAAATGGGGGCATTAATCATCAATCCTACTCCATTGGGAACTCCCTTAATGGCCTATGGATTTAGGAAGGGCACTACTTGGGAAACTCAATAGGGATAGCATGGTCCCTTTTTCCTGTTCCATACTTATCACTTCCCTTCGTACATTATGAGCCCTATACTCCATCTCCCATCTCTAGGTCCACATGAACATGGGTCCATTGGGTTCTAGCACACCCCCTCCCCTTGTCCACATATTTGGGTCGGGCTTGGAAACTTTGCCTCGGGAGGTTGATGCAGCTAAAAGAAAAGTAAAAAGCATATCATGGCCACAAGCAATAAACAAAAGAAAGAAAATCATAAAAATGCAAAAGATGGCTAGGACATTAATATTAGCATGTGGGAAAAGCCAAGTATGAGCTCTACCCCTTATCATTATGGCCATCACCCAGTTCCTGGGGCCAATGTTGCCCTATCACATCATTGAAAAGGAACCCTTGCATGTCCCAACCCTTGGTAGGCGATGAACTGCACCACCATTAAGGGGGTAATCATTGCTACACATCATACACAACATGCTCTCATTTCCTAGAGCTTCAAGCAGTAATACAAAGAAAAATCAAGAAAAGGCAAAAGGAAATAAGAGGGGTGGAAAAACAAAGGCCAAGGTAACTCATGCATCCATGATTGCTCCCTCCTAACCCCTGTATGCCCAAAATGTGGATTTCTCATTATAGCTACCCTTTTGACCATGGCATTTGGCCTTAAGACCCCCTTTATCCCCTATTGACCACTCAAGTGTCAACTACCCCATGAGCAGAATACATTTCAGAGCAGTCAAAATTTTTCAGAGTTCATCATCATCATGCAACTTCTGGTCTTTAATTGTAATCCAAATTTTGCAGCCCTGTGGGCCATTATGTAAAAATGACTCTAGTATGTTTATAAAGCCATGTAACACATCTAGGTAGCCTAAGATTTTTTGCTAGAGAGTTTTCACTCTAGGGAGTTTTTTTTTCCTTAGCTCATTATTTGTGTTTTTCAACACTTATAATCGGTTAAGTTTTTCTCCCACACATCCCCCAAAGCTAGAGTGGGGCTTGATGGTGAAGTCTTAGGTGAGTCCTAGTGTATAGAGTCAATGTAAATTGTCATACTAGATCATGTCTAAAGTCTCGCAGAATTTGGTTGTGTCTAGAGGTCAATTTTAATTGTCAAAATTCCCCTTCTAAAATGGGATTTTTATGTAATATTTGATGTAAAGATGTAAAAAGTGTTGTCTATAGAAGTTATAAGGGGTATGAGTACTTAAATTTACACCTCAACTCCTAAAATTTCTATCTAGACACATTTTGAGGGTGGAAAAATATGTTTAAACCCCTCTAGAGTCATTATTTCTATTTTCCGCAAATATGGAAAAATAATTAGCCATAAATTGGTGAGAAAATTAAAATGAGAAAATAAAATTCTCTCCAAGTGCAAAAATAATTTAAAGGGTAGTGGACTTTCCCAAGAGGGAAATAAATTAAAAAGTCAAGGAATCTCCATGATTCAAGTAGGAAAAGTCCTACAAGAAATTCGTTGGCCCAGAAGAAATTATTTTCTCAAGAAAATCAAATTTTTTGGTCCATGTGGTTATTTTAAAGGAGATTTTTTCGAGGAAAAAATTACAAAATATTTTTATGGTCCATCCAGCTCATCTATCAAGGAAAACGAATTCCTCCTTTGGATCTGTTCAACATCATTAAGGGCTCGATTTTTTCTGGAAAGGATCAAGCCATGGATCAAGTCAAGCTAGTTGTTTTTTTCCACTTGGAGGGTTCTAGCTCTCTCATTTTCTATATAAGGAGGCTAATGCTCCTCATTTTTAACACATGAAAAATCAAGCTCTTGGCTATTGAAGCTGTGATACAGTTTGTACAAGAAATGTTTTATGAATAATATAACGAAGTCTTTGGGGTTCAATTCGTGGTGGTATTCCTCTTCTATTTTTTATGGTGAACTCATTTTGAATCTTGTTCTTAATGCTCTACTAGTTTTAAATTAAATCTCTGTTATTTCACTTGCCATTGGTGGATGATGGATCTTCTATTTGCATAGGTATCTTGCATTAGTTTTTGAGTTAGGAGAAACACTTTAGAAGTAGTGACTCTAGTGGGTTTTTGGTTGAACCCCTATGCCTCTATTTCATTATGCTATCTGACTCCTTGTGATCTAATAGATTTCATCTTCAGTGTGTAGAGATCATTCTAATATTTAGATCTTGGGCATTAGGGGACGTCTTTGGTTGGACCAACCAACTCCCAAGACATAAAAGTTGAAGAGCCTACTTTGTTTTCCATCAAAGACTTATCTAATGATTTTGCAGGGGTTTTCATAGCCATTGCTTGTAACGAAAATTATTTATCTACTCTATTCTCTCTATTTTGTGCTTTAATTAAATAGATCTGGCTAAATTAGAGCTTATCTCTACTGATCAAGGAGCGGATTTGTACTCATACTCCTTAGATCTAGTAGATTTGTAGATTTTTGTAAATAAATCTTGTATACATTTTCCTTCTATCCCTTGTATATAATTTTGTTCATCTTATATATATAGATTTGGGGTTTTTCTTTTGTTCTCTTGCAAATCTAAAGGTGAAGATAAAGGTTTTGGTTTAAAAATTTTTGATAAGTATTTTGCAAGTGGATTCACTTCAAGTTTGAGGAAAATATTTTTTTTTTTTGAGGCAAAACCCTCTCCTTCCCTGGACGAGTGGGGTTTCTAGTGCAACGAAATATTTTTGGAGGTCGTTTTCCATCTGAAAATCTCTCTCTTTAGGCCGCAAGCAATAGAGAGCCCCCTTTGCATCTAAATTCAATTTCTTCAAGGGTTTTTCATTCATAAATATTGCAAAAAGATGTTTTAAGATAATTTTCTCAAATTTCTTTTGATAGCACTTGTTTTTTTCACAAATTTTGCTGATCAAACCTGTTACTGCTCAAACTGATAGGGGTCCTAGGAGAGTATCCTATAGAGCAACTACCAGGTCAAGGGGCAATAATGGAGCGATAGCCTAATGTCACCTCAGCTAAGGCTCCTTGCGCTTTATAGACTTTCAGCGATGGGAGGAGACCCGGTATAAGAGGAATCACAATGATGAGTGGATCAATGATCGAATAAGGATTGATTCCTAAAGCCTATTCACAAGAGGGACTCAATTAAATAACTTACTTGCTTGAGAAGCAAGGTGATGGGCTCTCTAAGAAGGGCTATGAGGATACCTTGGCTTAGGGTTGGAGGATATACCTTAACAAGTGACTTCCTAGACTTAAGGATCCTTACGGAGAAATGGATTCTATGTAGTCCTTGTGGAATTTGAGTTATAAAGTTGTGGGACCACATAGAACCTAGGTGGACCCAAACTAGGTCAAGGGTATAGAGTTGATCGACCAAAGAGGGGCTTGACCTAAATACAGAAGAGAATAGGATAAAAGCACTAATTGTCTTTTGAAATTTGAATGCAATGATCCAAGTGAGGACACTAACACAAAATCAGCCTCGTGAGAGAAATGATCCTCGAGTTGGGGCTTGTGATATCTCGAGATTCCACCATCGGATTGTGCTCAAATTTGGAGGACCCTTTGAGAAGACCCCAACGCAGTGGTGGACCAATTTTCAAGGTGTTTGGATCAACATTGCATGAAGTAGGGACATTTTTTGGGAGCGGGGACACGAAAGCATCATTTCCCAAAAATCTAGGAAGCAAAGCGTCTCGGATGCGTCTACTATATATATATATGTATATATATTTTATATTCTTTTGCATTTATATTAAGAAAGACATTCAAATACCAAATTAGTTGTAGAAGACATGAAAACATGCATATTTTAACATAAATCAAGATAGATATGGCATCCATGATTCCATTGTACATCAATGATTAATAATTCGACCATCAATCATCTAGATTCTAGCAATTACAAACATACATCAAATTTTTAAGCATATCAAAATAAAACATAAAACATTTGGAAGATTAAATCATCAAACATTCAAGTAACTTATCTAGCAAGTGAGTAGTTGTTACCAAGGGTCATGTCCAAAATTCAAATAATAATGTTTACAAAATAGGCCACTTGGCCACCACCAAGACTCAAGTACACATTGAACTAGGAAGAGTAAGACAAAAAAGTTCAAATTCACAACAAGGCTACAAGTCTAATCTATGACAAAAGTAGTAAACTGTGAATATATCTACTAATCTCTCCTCCTTCCACCACGAACAGGATGTGAGCCTCCACGTGGTGGCAATGAAGAAGATGGTGGCTCTGGAAGTTGTGGCAGTGGAATTGATGAAGATGAAGCCCCGTTGTTGACGTTGAAGCATGAAACCTGGGAACCAAGGGACCAGATGGGGGTGGCATCTCAACTCGATCATCATCATCCTAGATAAGAGCATCCTCCAATTGCTCTAATCGCAACACTCCATCCTCCAAATTGGGCTCCTCTGGATTTCTGTCCCAAACCTTAAGGTCTTTATTAGTCTTTGCATCATCACAGTAATGGGACAACAATCACAAGTTGTAGTGAACATAAACCAAGCTCTCTACCCGGTCTAAATTTAACCTATTCCTTTTAACATTGTGGATGAAAGAATAAGAGCTCCAACACCTCTCTGTAGAAGAAGTGTTTACCACCTATGATAGCACCCGCAATGCCAAAGTTTGTAGAAGTGGAGTAGCACCTCCATGCATGTTCCACCACTGAAGAGAAGAAAAATTCTTTTGATCTCTAACTGCATGCATGCTCCCAAATGGACTAGTGCTAAGCATATAGTTGCTCAAATGTTTCTGTAGCATGGCAGCCTCCTCCTCATCAAGGACTAATTTATCCAATGCTTTCATATAACCAGATAGAACCTCTGGATCTAGGTGTGGTTTTCTCTTGCTCCCCCCAGGCGCTGGTGTTGAAAGCCATGATGGATGATAGTATTTAGGTGTCAGAACATATGCTAAGGCATGCAATGGAACGTTTAGCATATCCCATCGTTTTTCCACCTCTGCACGAATATAATTGTACAAGGTGATATCTCTAGGCTCAACAATGTCTTTAATCTGCCCCAACATGCTATCCATTTGCTCATACACCTCCCCAATTATTTCCGATTTGAATCTGCAAACTTGATCATGTAATAAATTGGTTTGGTGAATTGCAAAACATATTTAATTTGTGACCAAAAGTAACTGTCAAGAATAGTGTCCTTGGCTACATTAGCACCATCTTTATCAATGTTAATTTCCTCCCATGATTCAAAGGTCACCATATTAGTTAAAGCTTGTCTCACCTTCACTAGCTGCCTAAAGGTGAGGTAATAACTTGCAAATCTTGTTTTTGCAAGTTTAAGCAACTACAACTTGGAGTAAGTGCCATAAAAGTAGTTTACCCTTGTATGCCCTGTGATAAATTTAATGAGTTGCTTCACTTTCCTGTAAAGCTCACTAATCCATCCACATTTTTTATGCTTCACAACATCATGCATCAAAAGGTTAAATGTGTACACAGAGCACCCAAACCAAAAGATGTGTGGATGAGTATGCTCAATAATTTTTCCTGCTACCTTACAATTTGCTGCATTATCAGTGATCACTTGAACCACATTTTTAGGACCAACATCTTTGATTGATTGCTATAGGAGATCTGCAATGTTTTGGGAAGTTGCACCGATGGAGGAGGAGTCATGACATGTAATAAATACTGCACCACTAGCAGAAACACCAAGAACATTCATCAAATGTTGGTTTCTAACATTTGTCCACACATCTGATACAATGGATACCCCACATTCCATCCACTCATTTGTAAAACGTGTCGAAACTCTTTGAACCTTTGATTTTTCTCTTTCTAATAACATTGTTCTAGCTTTCTCATAGTTGGGGCTCTTGTATCCTTTTGGGGCTTCATTGATGGCCTTAACCATATCATGCCAATAGGGAGAGTGAAGCACACTGTATGGTACACCGCAAGCACAAAGCAACTAAACTATCTTTCCATCCACATCATCCCTCCCAACAACATTAAGGAAATCCCCTATTGTTTTTCTACTTCCAAAGGTTGTAGAAGTACCAAGAGGAGATGAGCTACCAAATCTAGAGGTTACACTTGATTCATAATGAGTTTTTTGTTTCTTGTTTTTTTGTTGTGCAACCTCCTCTATTTGGATGTATTTTCTTCTTTGTTTAGCTGGATCCTTTGGGCAAATTGCTATCCCCGCGACACCCTTCTTGTCATCACTGTCCAACACCCCACAAAGATGCCTCCTCACACGGGTATATGAACCACTGTATGGTTTCCTCCATGACAACCATGAGGGCACACAAACTTGTAGCTTCCACCACCTTTTCCCCCTTCAAGTTTGGTCACATAATTCCACAAGGGTGTCAATGCAGCTTTCCCCTCTAACATTTCAGTGTTCTCTTCAAGTTCATCCCCTTCCTTTTCAAGCCCTTCCTCCTCATCATACATTGGGTCACTCATATGGGGACCACTATCCTCTTGTTCTTCTTCCCTTCTATTCTTACTCCCCCTTGCCATCATCAAAACCAAAAGTGGAATGATACATAGAAGCCAAAAGAACACCATTTTGGAATATGAATATAGATGGACAATCTGTAATGAAATGAGCAAGAAGAAAGAATGGGAAAGAGTAGGAGAGGGAGGAGAAAAAATACAAACAACGACAAAAAAATGAGGGAGTTTGGGGTTGGCACTTACCTCTTTAGCTCTTGTAGATGGAAGCCCTTCTTTACTCCTCCAAGTTGCTCCTCCTTCACTCCTCTAAGCTCTCCTCAAGCATCTCTTCTCCAAGCTCTCCAAAAATACAAGAGTGAGGAAATGAGGGGAAAATGAGTTTTATCCCCATCTATCATTTCCCTAACTCAACCTAAACCTACCCCCAACTCAAGTTAAACAAAAAAATGTTTTTTTTGGGTTGGCTACGCAGAACTACTCGTCAAACATTGAACTCGCTTGGGATCTGTACGGATCCATGGTTCAGAAATCTAGAACAACGGATTGGGCTTACATGGTTCCGAAATTCCAAGAACCGTGATTTCCAATCCGATTCGCAGTTCTAGATTTTTGAACCGCTGATCCAGCGGCAGATCCTCCACGGATCCATACGGGACGCAGATCCCGATTTAGATCTGGGGTGGGGGTGTTTCCCTGCAACACTAGTTTGGATGACTACAAAATATTTCGTGTGATGCTCTAGGAGACATTCTGGGGTTAGGCCTAGAATTGGGAAAAGTGAAGAAAAGCAAGGGAAATTT
This sequence comes from Pinus tabuliformis, assembly GCA_031772625.1. NCBI lineage: Eukaryota > Viridiplantae > Streptophyta > Pinopsida > Pinales > Pinaceae > Pinus > Pinus tabuliformis. The sequence continues at coordinate 694,638,112 of CM062814.1, read as the reverse complement.
GACCACCAGAGGGATACAAGGAACAATGCCTTATTGTTTGGGCTTAATGGAGTCAAGATACTCATAGATCGAGAATTTTCGTGTGCTAAGAAGCCCTAATTGATCTTTGCTAGCCTCTCCAAGGGAAGCAACTAGGTCAATAGAGATTTATACTTCAAATTTGCCAAAGAGATGAAGTTTCGAGGTCTTTCAACCTAAGAGGTGCCTCTAGGAACATTCACCCACTCTCTTCAAGTACAACACATGCATTAAATCACTTATTCAAGGTTCCTAGAAGAATTTCGCATTTACTTTAACCCATACAAGAATAATGATAATCATAACATGCAGTAAACCAGTAAAATAACAAGAATAACATCAAAATTCAACTTACATGAGAGAGAGAGTATATCCATTCATCAACTTTGCATTAGAAAGAAGCTCCAAAGACAATAGCGAAAATCCAAACATCATAGTGCATCAAGAAAGCTCCAAAAAGTTTACCAGCAAAAAGTGCGAAAATCTCTCAAGAGATACTAATCCAATCCAAGTGATGATGATCAAAATGAATCACCTCACTTGTATTTATACAATCACTAATGAGTTTGATTTGCCTAATTTGGCCTAATTGAGCCCCAAATAATAAAATAATGTGCAATAATAACATTCCTTGGTGACAAGCCCACCAAGATAGCTCAATAACATAATAATAAGCCTCTCAAGAGGGTCGAATGATCAATAAAGTGAGTTGTTGGGCCTTTGAGGAGGCCTAATGAAGTCCAGAATGTGCCATGATGTGAGAATGGACCTCAAACATAGTGGACAAGGGGTTGGCCCCTTGTTTCCAAGCAAATCCCTGTGGTGCCCCCAAGTGGCTATGAGGGGCACAAGGACATCCTCATGGGTCTCCAAGTGGATCGAAAATGCCTGTAAACCATCTGTAAGGGTTAGGATGATGTCATAAGCTCTCTGTGGTGCTCATCTGGACCCTAGATCATTTGCCAAGTGTATGATGGAAGTGTGGAGTCGGCTGGGCATGGTGAACCAAGTGCATCATCCTCATCCAAAAAGTTGGACCACGAGCAATCAATGAGTGGTGTTGGGAATCCATGAAGTACTCTCTGCTATGGTGGAGACCCATGGCTCTCAATGCTCACCCTACACGTGCCAATGTTACCCTTTAGAGGGCTAGGACCCCCGTATAGGGAGACCAAACCCCAAATGGAGACCCGCCTACAATCCTGCATAAGATCCAATGCATCCCCTTGCCTTCCAATATGACAAATCATTAGAATAATCAAGTAAAGAGTTTACAAGTCATGGAACCAATGGGGCATGCCCTTCCATAGTGGGCTTTGGCATGTACAAGTGTCTCCAAGTTCAATAAGGGGTTTAATCAAGGACCCTATTAGGTGGTTTCAACCTTTAAAGGGGGGTGACATGTCCATGGTACATCCCCAAGTGGTAGGTGTTAAATGATATGGTGATGGAATGGAGTGGGGGGCAGAGGAATCATCCAGACTACATGTCATGGTACAAGGGTGGCTATAATGGGGGAAGCCAACACCTGGGTATATGAGTGTAGGAGGGAGCAAATTGTGGTACATGAGTTACCTCGACCATTGTTTTTCCACCCTTCTTCATATGCCTTTTGCCTTTGACTAGATTTTCTTCAAAATTGCTTGGGGCTCCAGGGGATAAGAGCATGTTGTGTAATATATAACAATGGATACCCCCTTAAGGTGGGGCAATTCATTGCCCACCAGGGGTTGGTACAATCATGGGTTCCTTAATGATGGACGTGAAAATTCCTACACTGGAATCCTATCGCAGCAAATGGTATTATTTCTCTTAACTGTTAATTAATTAACAATTTATCTGCTACGACAAATATCGAAATAAACACACTGCAACCTTCACAAATAAAAATTATGCAGAAAAATAAAACACTAGAAGCTAAGAAATGCCAGCACACACATAAAATTAACACAATTATTTTTGGACAAAAGTCCTCGGAAAAACCCAATGTGGGTAAACCGGTGTAGCAGCTGAGGGTTTTATTATTATGCAGCAGTGAGAAATTATGAGTGCAACTACATGCCGAAATTTGGCAATCCTGGAGAGAAAAATACTGGCAAAAATCTAGTGAGGAATTTCCTCACCCCACAGGAAAAGCCTGACATAACTTGCCTTCAGACACTCGGCCCTCTGACCCTTTGCATCAACCTTTGCGCAATCTACTTGATGTCAAGCCTCTCACTGGTCTCTGATGAATCATTTTTCCCTCTGCTGGCTGGAAAAATGCTTCTCCGACACTCAGAGACTCATTCCCAGCCTCTGGAACTGAAGACATCTTTCCCTCTCAGCAAATCAAACTTGCCTATAGAAGCTATTGTGCAACCCCTGCGTCAGCTTCTTTGTGGCTCTTTTGCCTCTCTACAAATGTACTCACTGGATCTGGAATACTTCCTCCAGCCTCACTATCTTTGCCCCTCACACACTGCTTCGATCTCTAGCTCTCTCTGGCAACTGATTGCTGCTACTCTGAAAATCGAGCTTGCTAAGAAATTGAACTGCTCAAGTGTCTCAAGTGTGTTCTCCAAGTGCCCATCGACTTCCTCTTATAATCCACTGTTGGAGCTCCAACGACCAAGATTAAAACTTAATCAATGACTAGCACCATCTTGGAATCGATCCGTGTGAGTTTCTAGATGATTCTCACCTTGACTTAATTAATATTAATTAATTAACTAGTGTTCCTAAGTTTAGACTTAGGAAACATTAAAAAATTGGTTAATAATCTAACTAAGTAATCTAGCCTCTCCACCAAATTTCGTGGCTAGAACACATCCAGTGCTACAAAAAATAACACTCCCTCTTAGCGAGTAATGTGTTCTAATGTTGCACACCCTGCCACAACACTCTGTCTCTATATCATCTCCTATCACGCTCTTGATGTTTGGCTGCTGCTGCCCACCAACTATTGCACAACTATTATGTTGCATCCGTGCTGCTGCTGACACTGCCATACTACTGTCAACACTGCATCTGCACTGGAACTCCCTTCCATCTGTTGCTACTGCAATTGAAAAACATCCAAAATACTGAATCAAGTATGATGCATCTGTCTCCCGAGTCCCGACTGTTACTAGTATCTGCACTGTCACTGAACAATCTATGTAGCTGCCCACTCTACACTGTGCTCCTCAACATCTGACTGCATCAACTACCACTAATCCATCCTGCTACTGAATATTGTGGGCTCCTATAGCAAGGTACTAATCCATGAGGTGGACTCCTCAAGGACCTTTCCCAATCTTTGTAGTTCTCTAGGACACATTACAAAATCTCTCCACCTCACTCCTAGATGTATATCTGCGAACATTGCGAAGTCTTCCTCCAACTTGGAGGACAACTTGTTGATCTCTGCTGAAGCTGCCTACTAATCCTGCTTCTCTGACTTGTCTGCTCCCTAAGAGGACACTGTGTGTTGTAGTGACTAAGCTCACCATACCTGAAGCACTTGACCTTTGACAAGTCTTTCTTCTTCCTTCTTTGCTCTCCCCATCCCTAACTAGGACCCTTAAATGTGAGGGCCACATTATCCTCCTCCTTCACCTGCTTCTATCCACTGTCACTGCTACCACTGATCGAGCTCTTCAACAAAGCTCGTCTCAATTCCTGCTGCTGCAAGTTGACCCACATTCTGTCCCATTCTAGTAGCGTGTCTTTGCCCAATATACTTTGGACAAAGACCTACCAATCCTCTGAGACACTGTTGAGTGCCAATCGTACTAGCTTTGAAGGTTGAGGCGTTGCCCCAACAGCTGAAAGCTGGTCTCAGACTTCCTGAATCCTAGTGAGGAAGGGATCTATGCCTTCCCCCTTCTACATCCTAATGCATCTCAACTTCTCCTCTAGGAACATCTTCTGTTGCTCGGAAGTACCCTAGTATAACATGGAGAGAGCATCCCACATCTCTTTGGTCATTCCCTTGGCCGCTATATGTGAGACTATATGGTCCCAGACTCCATACTTGATTAAACGCTTCACCCACGCCATCTCCTTCCTATATTCCTTGAGCTGTTTTGCATCCCTAGGAACTGCCACCACTGCATCAATATAGGGTTTCAGGCCATATTCATCTAGAATGAAGGACATCCTTGCCTTCCAGATGACGTAGTTGGAGGCTTCATCCAACCTGTCTTAATCACGAAGCCTAGCAGTGGCCATCTCAACGAACTGTCAAAAACTTCCCCTTTCCTTTTGCTCAGTTGCTGCTCTACTACTCGCACTCCCTTCTGGAGTGATAAGATCTGCTCACAACTACTGCCGATCTGTAAGGACAATCGAACTTCTTGAGACTAGAAGTTCCCTAAGGAAAATTTTCCCTCAATGCGTGCTCTTCTCTCTTCCATCCCGACATTGGTTCTGCGCTAGCGAACAGCTACAAAAAAACTTCTGCCTGGCCAAGGAAAGTATTGAGCTGCTCCCTCTGCCTTTGGAATCATTCAATCTGGAAAGATCAAACTTTTTTGCTTCTCTCAGAAAAAACTGAACTTTCCTCAAGCAAGTCGGCCTCCTAGAAAAATACTGCATTGCCCTTGGGAATTTCAACTCGCTGCCCTTGCTGAGCAGCGAAATTCCTTTCCTTTGTTTTATTGATCAATTGCGCTTTGATACCATGTGAAAATTCCTACATTGGAATCCTATTGCAGCAACTGGTATTATTTCTCTTAATTGTTAATTAATTAACAATTTATCTGCTACGACAAATATCGAAATAAACATTTCTGCGGAAAAATAAAATGTTGGAAGCTGAGAAATGCTAGCATACGCACATAAAATTAACACAATTATTTTTTGACAAAAGTCCCTAGAAAAACCCAACGTGGGAAAACCGGTGCAACAACTGAGGGTTTTATTATGCAGCATTGAGAAATTATGAGTATAATTGGATGCCAAAATTTAGCAATCCTACAAAGAAAAACACTGAAAAAAATCTAGTGAGGAATTTCCTCACCCCACAGGTAAACCCCGACACAACTTGCCTTCAAAAACTTGACCCTCTGACCCTCTGCGTTAGCCTCTGCGCTGCGCTGCATAGTCTGCTTGACGTCAAGGTTTTGATTGGTCTTTGATGAAGTTGTTATGCCCTCTACTTGCTTGAAAACTACTTCTTTGGCACTTTGGGACTCCTTCCTAGCCTCCAGAACTGAAGATGTCTTTCCCTCTCAACAAATCGAACTTGCCTCTAGAGGCTAAAATGCAACCCTTGCGTCAGCTTCTATGTGGCTCTTATGCCTCTCTGCAAATATACTCACTGGATATGGAATACTTCCTCTGCAATCTCACTGTCTCTGCCCCTCACACATTGCTTCGTTCTCTAGCTCTCTCTGGCAACTGACTGTTGTTACTTTGGAAATCGTTCCGCTAAGAAATAGAACTGGTCAAGTGTCTCAAGTGTGTTCTCCAAGTGCCCATCGACTTCCTCTTATAGTTCACTGTTGGAGCTCCAACAACCAAGATTAAAACTTAATCAATGGTTAGGATAATCTTGGAATCGATCTGTGTGAGTTTCTAGATGATTCTCACCTTGACTTAATTAATACTGATTAATTAACCAGTTTTCCTAAGCTTAGACTTAGGAAACATTAAAAAATTGGTTAATAGTCTAATTAAGTCACTTCTAGGTGGAATTTCCAGAAACAATTTCTGGGTCTTGGAGATCTCAAGTATTCTACCTCTCTACTAAGTTTTGTGGCTAGAACACATTCGATGCTACAAAACTAACAATGGAGGGGGCTCATCTAGGGCCCATAGGAACCAGGGTGATGGCCATGGATAAGGGGGAGAGCTCATGCTTGGCTTTTCCTCGCGTGCTAAATTTGTATGTCCCAGACTCCCGACCATCTTTTGCATTTTGTGGTACATTTCTTGTTGAGAGTGGCCATATTATATTTTTTCTTTTCGTTTTAGCTGCATCAACCTCTGAGCATTGTTCCAAGCCTGATCCAAGGTGTGGACAAGGGGAGTGAGAGGCTAACCCTATGTGGACCCAGATGGGAAAAGAGATGAATGGGGCTAAAATAAGTGGAAGGGAGTGATGTATATGGTGTCGAGGAGCGGGACCATGCAACCAAAATCGGGATTTCCATGTAGTGCCAACTCTAAAGCTAATGGCCAGTAAAGGAGATCCCACGGGACTAGGATACAAGGCTAACCACAAAATCGGGCAATGGAGACAAGAGTACAAACCTAGTCCACTCTTTCCGCTGAATCCCCCCACCAATCCATGCCCAAAAATGCCCATGACAAGTAAGGAAAATTACTCAACTATACCAATGAAAATCCATACCTTCGGGGTTAGGAGGCCCACCTTCAAACATACAATTATAACAAGTGGGCAAGGTACCACATGGCTGACTCAGGTGGCGGAGATAATGGCACGTCGAGCTATCTGGTGGCTGCAAGGGGCTACTGGCTACCGGCTGAGGAATATCTAGGAGAAAGAAATTCTCCTATATGCACTATCCATGGGTGGTTGGTAACAAAACCTTTTGATGATGCCATAGGCCTAAGAGGCATTTCCAGATCATTAAAACACAGGCTTTTGAAATTTTTGTGGCTTGTAATTTTCATTGGAATTTTTCTGAGGAGACCACAAGGATTTTGGGCATAGCTCTCTTTGCTGCAAGCTCTATATGCTTGGAGTTTCTTTTTTTGTCAAATTTATTAACCCTTGAATTTTTTTGCAGAGAAGAATTACTTGTTGAAGGGGATTTTTATCATATTTTGGGCAAGAATCTATTGATTGAAGGCTTGAAATAATTCTTAAATTTTTTGCAAGCCACAAACCCTTATTGGAGCGAATATTTTCTCCTAGCCGAGAGTCAAGGAGGCCATTAAAAATTCTTCTAGTGCGAAATCCTCTTTTGCCTTGATGTCTAGAAAAGAATCGAAATATTTTGAGGCCCAAAGGCCTTCAGGTTTTAGGGATTTTAATCAATATATTTTTTTTTGTGAAATTTAATTAAATTTTTGAGCCTATTTTCTTGTGAGGTCGTGAGCCTGTTCTCCTCCTGGCCATGAGCATTATGGAATCTACTGTTCATCATTGTCAAGGTCATGAGCATTTGGAGCTGTAGAACGAATTGTTTGGAGGATTTACAATCAAGCTTTGAAGTGAATCTACTCTTATTTGCCTTGTAGATTCCTCTATTGTTCACTGTAACTTGAGGAGTGACTTTCCTGGTCATTGTAAGGTTTCATTCTTATTTGTGAGCATCCTCAAGTTGTAGAATCCTTCTCACTGTCCAAAGGGTTTCTCTCATTGTAATACAAATAAATTGTCACGTCCCTTCTCAAACACATTTGTAACAGGGTGTTTCCACACATTTTTGCACAATTTTGGCTAAGGGAAAGAACCCAACATTTTCGACTTAGGAGGAAATTCAACTTAATTTGGTTGCTAGTGGAAGGTGGGGGCCACCCACATGGGAATTCGAACTAGGCCATTCGAATGGTTTGGAGGGAATTCAAAGTGCTGGATGGAGGGGCCCACATGAGGCAAGGAAGGCCCACAAAGATAAAAGGAGGAGAGAGCTCTCATTTGGATTCATTCTTACACCTTGCAATCAAAATTACTTGACTGTTCGCTCTGCTGTTTAGCTGAGTCAACCGACTGTTTAGCCACGAATCTCTCAAGCGGGAGATTCAACCTCTACTTCAGGGGACCATTCATGCCGTCCTAGAGAGGCAATTCCAGGAGTTTCGGGAGTGTGTGCAACACTACCATTCAGCCACAATAGAGAGTGTGTATTTCTAGCTAGCTGGAGAATATGCAGGGGAGTTTGGAGCTATCAGTGATCAAGCATTTGCCGAGAGAGTTAGAGGATTGGGAGAGAAACAAAGGGTCAACCTTTTTTGTGAGTTTTGGAGTCAACAGAGCCAGGATCCCAATAGTTTGATTTACAGTTACCCAAGGCTTGGACAGAGAGCCACCACTAAGCTCACTTGGGAGTTGGAGGAAGGAATTGTAGAGTTGGAGCTGGCCAGGAGAGGTAGGAGATCACTTGGAGGGCCATATGAGGAGGATTGTTGGATTTGGGAGAGCAGAGATTGACAGGATCAATCACAACAACAAAATTCGAAATTGGAGGAGGGACAAGTTGTGAAAGGTCAATTTTTGAAGGTTGGAACCAAGGGAAACCCTTTCTGGGTTTTCTTGGGTTTTGGGCAAGGATCATACTCCTGATTTTATAGAATTTTCTGGGCAGATCTAAGGGGTTAAGCAGGGGTCCCAACTCAGCCAACAACTAGAGGAGCTAAAGAGAATTTGGGCCAAAATTCTGAGGTCAACATTTAGCCAATTCCTTCGTGGGTTTTTTTGGGTTTAGGCCAAGGAACAAGAAGCTGAAATCTCATAATTTTCTGAGCATGAAAAGTAGTGATTCTAGCCCTTTGAAGTCAACAGACAGAGCAATTTTCTGGGGCAGCGCAGTTCAATTTAGCGCAATAGTTGTAGCAACCTTCAGTTTAGCATTTTCTCACTTGGGTTTTGTCAAGCTTGTCCATTGAGACAAGCCCAAGTGCACCATTCTATTTTACTATTGTATTTTGCTCCTGAAGAAGTAATAAAATGGCTTAGTAGTTCTCTATTTCCAGTGTTTCCATGGGTGCTTAATGTAAATTTCGTTTTTCTAATTGCTGGATTGTTTGCATGCTTTTTATATCACTTACATTCCTATTTAGGATCATTACATAAATAAATAAAAATCTTGTTTTATAGGGATCTTGGGACTTTCCCATGGTACCCCTCCTCATTTAAAAGGGAGGATCTCTTGTCTTTCTAACTTAGATTAGTTTCTAGATCTAGTTTTCTAACTTATTTCTTGCTTTCATTGGATTAGATTAGTTTCTTGCATTCTAGTCTTTTGAATTAATCATTGTTAGATCTACATCTTCATTCTAGTTACTTCATATAATTGCTATCGTGATTTCATTTTCTACTTGGTCTAATATATACTTGAGAAGCTCTTGTCTTATCTCACTTGTGTTTTAGAGTGAAGTATTATATCTCTAATAATTAGATTCTTAGCAATCTCATCTGCCATCTTTGAAGTAACTACTTGTGCTTTGTAATCCGTAATTTGCTCTTAAACATTCTTAAGACACCTTATAAGTGAAGTGACAATCTAAATCTAATCAATAATTCACTACACATTAAGAGCAACTTCTATTAAAAGCACTTGTGTTATTTCTCTAACTCATTTTGTTTCATTGAGTAACTCTTTACTTGCTTCACTGAATCATTATTGTAAACTGATCTCATTGTGATTTTGTGCTCTAAGTATTTGTCAAAGCTTATCATAAACGGATTGGTATTTCTTTCATCTCTCTTTGAAGCATCTTGATTTACTTGCATTTCATTGAAGCATTTGCGCTAACATTTGCATCTGCATATTAGATCTAGTTTTGTATCACTAAAATTTACCTCCAAGCTTAAGCTTGGTCGATAGAAATTTTAGAACAACCTTCGCCACCACTCAATTTAAGAAGCTTGACCTTGAAACAACGGTTAAAACAAGTGACCTTGCAATTCTCTTGTGGCCCGGTCCCTTGTAGGAACGAAGGCACTTGGGTTGCTAGAAGTCCTGGGTAGGTGTCATTAATGACGCCATAGGCTTCTTCCCCAACACTTCTTCCAACAACCTTGCTCTAAGACAAGTTTTGATAGTTGAGGAAAGGCATTCACCCATAGTTTAGGCATATAATTAAAATCAACCAAGAGCTCTTGCATCACACATAGAATAATCATGTATTCATTCATCTGACATTGTCATATTTTTTCATTTCAATTGATTACTGTAATTGAAATCGTGGGCTAATTATTTACTTGCAAGTTTTATTTTATATTCTTGAACTTGTCAATTTCATGCTCACTGCCTTTTGAATATCATATCATCTTTACTTGAAGTACAAGCTTTCTCTTCATGCATGTTCAACCTCAAGTCTTATTGTCCATATTTCAAATTGCTTATAATCTCTTGATCTCTTGTACTAACCTTGTCTTGTAGCATTGCCATCTTGTAACTTGAAATATAGTTTCTTGTTTTGCAAGTATTTATCTTAGGCGCTGGTCTTGCATTGGAGTTATTTGGGATAAATTTAGGGACACCTCACTTGGCAGTTTAAGGGATGTTTGGCCTAAAAAACGAGGGCTTGGGGATTTTTCTCATCATATTTACGTGCATGTGATTAGTGGCAGGTAGGGAGGAGGACAATCTTTATGCAAATTTTCGTAGTTTCGTAATTTGGTTCCAATAACAGTTAGGCACACTTATGGGTAGTGTGCTCCTACCCAATGTTTTACAACTCGGACTCGGACTCGGACTCGGCCGAGGATCGACTCCGACTCGGACTCGGACTCGGTAATGACTCGGCCGGCTCGATTTCAATGACTCGGTCGTTGTAAAAAATACATTAAATATTTATTTTTTTATAAAAAAACATAATTTCTCTAAAAAATACATTAAAAAATACATTAATTTCTATAATTTTTATAAAAATACATTAAATAAGCATCATTTCTCTATGTATAACTAAAATCAATAAATTTACTGTTATCTGACCAGTTAGATGACCCTAGAAAGTAGTACAGCAACTTCAGTTGTAAGGAAGGAAGAGAAGTTTCAGTCTCATTAATGCTTGGGCTTCTGCTAACCAGGAAGTCAAATTCCAATCTCCTTTTGTGGAAGCTTTCAAAAACAACTGATCAACCACACTACCATGAAGGAATATTCATCAACTAAATGGTGTCTCTAGTTCATGAAAATTGAATGAAAGGCAGGAATTCTGTTTCAATGAACTTTATAAAGTACACTATCAAGAAACATCCAATCAAATGAATTTGATGGTTCATAATTTTAAAATGCATCCATTCTTTACTTGTATACACTATTTCCCTTGTACCATATGTTAATCTGAAGCATCTCTTAGCATGTTCAAAGAATGAGTGTATTTAACAGACAAGCTGCTTTTGTCTTAGCGAGTCAGCATTTAGGCTATCAATGGATTTGCTGGCATATGTTACCTCCCAGTACTAGCCACAATTATGGGTCAACCTTATGTAATTTAAGGCTCCAGGAACTCATTACTATGACAGAATGTTCATGGGGCCTCCATTCTCAGCATTACCTCTATTTGTGCTCTCTCTGAGTTGCGAGAAATGTATCAAATCTTTAATTTCATCCAATGAAGCTAAGACTTTAAAGTTTATATATATCTCTGGAAAGGCTTTAAGCAACGACAATAAAGCTATACAACCTCCATGTTTTTCAAGCACTAAAATGGATTGAGAATAGAGGATGATCCCCACCTCAACTGGCATTTCCTCAGCTAAACACAATACCGTTTATAGTTGACTCGGATTCGGACCCGGCCGGGTTGACCGAGTCAGCTATGACTCGGCCGAGTCATTGGCTGACTCGGCCAGCCGAACCGGGTCATGGGCCGGGTCAAAAAAATTTGCAATGAAACGGATTGAAACGGCCGTTTCCGTTTCGGTTCGGCCGTTTCGTAAAACACTGCTCCTACCAAAAGTGGAAAAATTCGACCTCGGGAATAAATTGGCAAGGGTCCAGAATTTGAAAAAGTCATTAAAGTTGGTTGGCTTTTGAAAAAATTGCCAAAAACTCGACAAAATTTAAAAAGTACAAAAATCTTCATTTAAAAAAAAAATAGCATCTAAAGTATCCACAACATCAAATAAATGCATTGCCACATAAATATGAAAAGAAAACTAATATATAAGATGTATAAGAAGTCTAGTCCTACATCACATACCAATAGTGAATCAAGTCCTCAATCCTGAGCCTTGACTCAGTCTCAAGAGTAAAAATATCAACAAAAAATATAATAAATGTGTATCATGAATCATCATCATGAGTCATTTACATGTCATAAACTAATCGGTCACTGAGTTCGTCTGCCCCTTTTAAGGGGATATGGAATGGATTTGCCTTTTCCTCTAGAGGAAGAAGGCCTTGCCCTAGGGGCTACAAATGGACTTTTTCATCCTCTAGAAGCAAAAATAGGAGGTCACCGCTATCCTCTGCTATTGCCCGTCCTAGATGTTGTCACCTCCAACTCCTCCTTCCCCGCTTCCTATTCTTGCTCCTCTTCCTCCTTCCCTGCTTCCTATTCCTGCTCCTCGTCCTCCTCCTCTACAAATCCCTCCCCTGCAGCTGCTACCTCCTCCGGCTCCAGTGCCTTCAGATCCACCTCTAACCAATCAGGGATTGAGTCCATGATAAGCCTCTCAGTCTCAACCCTCCATGCAGCAGTGGTGTCAATATGGTCCAATGAGATGGCTTCCATGTCAAGGGTTTTCTAAAGTTGTCTCACCCACAATCGGGTAAATCTCCTCCTCTTGGGCAGTGACAAACACCTCCTCTCTCCATAGGCACGAATCACAAAGGTTAGAGTGCAAAATGAGTGGAAAAATTGGCCTTTTCCTAACTTATACGTGGCTCGACACCTCACTCATGAGTTTTTGGATAAACTTCCGATTTTGTCTTGAGTTTTATGATTAAACACCGAGTTTTTCTTTTCTGAAAAAATCGTGCAAAACTAAGCCAATAAAATCGGTGAGTTGAAAAAATTGCAAGTTCCCGATGTTCTCACAATTTTATCGAGACTTTTTCCGCATAAGCTCCTACCAATGTGTTGATTTGGGGTAGCATCGGATGTGCTCTAGCCATGAAAATTGGTTGAGAGACTAAAACACATGAGATCTCCAAGACCCAGAAATGGTTTGGGCAGATTCTAATTGGTTTGGGAGATATTAAAATAATTAATATTTTTAATGAAGTTCCTAATTCTAAACTTAGGAAAAAAATATTAATGGGTATTAATATAAAATTGAGTTAAAAGGTTCCAAAAGTTATGGATCAAGCCAAATCTAATCTTAGCCATTGATTAAAGATTTAATCTCGGTCGTTGATGGACCAACGAGAAAAGTATAAGATGAGGCTTGAGGGTCAGTTGGAGAACACACCAGAGTGATCAGTCATTCATTTTGCTAGAGCAAAGTTGCTAAGCAAAAGTGAATCAGTGATCAGTAGCAAGGGGCAGTGAGTACGAGGCAGAGAGGCAGGGACAATATTGGGAGACCAGCACAAAAGTGAAGAGAGCTAGAGCAACAGTCAGTCCAGGCAACGCAGAGCCCAGAGAGACTGCATCATCCACACAGAGGGCAGAGGGAGTGACGCAGAGGCTCCCAAAGGCTGCGCAGTACCTCAGAGGGCTGATGCAGAAAGTCCTGGGGCTAACGTAGGTCAACATATAATATTCCTAATTAGCCATGGCTAATTGGAATATTCGATTTTGCTCAATTTTGCCTTCTATAGTTAGTTATAAATAAAAAAAGTGAGGAAGGGGGACATAACTCACTTTATGAATAAAGTCACTCCCTAGTAGCACAACGTTGTAACTTAAAAGGGGAGCCAAGGGGGCCCAAGGACCACGTAGAGAAGGGGCCCACGCAGACACTTGGAGGGACTGCGCAGATGGAGAAGGAACACGTGGCAAGAGAGAGGCTACGTTGGAGGAGGTGGGCCTTAGGGTTTTGAGAGAGGCCAACGCTATAAAGAAGAGAGGAGCCTTCTCATTTTGATCATTCGATTATGTTGCATTTGAGCTAGTCACTTCGACTTAGAGCACGCTCGCTGTTTAGCCTGTCTGCAACACTGTTTAGTGCATCGATTGTCTCCATTCCGAAATCTCACCCTTAGCCTCGGGGGACTTCGAGTGCCTGCTCAGGCAAGGTAGTTCCATCAGTATTTTGCAGGAGGAGCGATTTTTGGAGTTGAGGAGGAGCTGAGTATTTTGATGACTGCACAGTCTTGAGAGGGGAGGACGTAGTTCTTTTGGGTAGGAGCTCCGGATCGGGTTTTTGTGGAGGATTTGAGCTGGGAGATTGAGCAAGGGATTAGTCCTTGCATATTGGAGGATCTTGGCAGAGTTTCGGGCAGAGTTCTGGAGGGTTCTCTTCAAGAGCAGCGCAGAGCCTTGAGGGATTGCGTAGATCCCCAAGAGGGTGATTTTCGGGGGTCAGCACTTTTAGAAAAGCTTTCTGGGCTTTTCTGGTTTTATTGAGCAGAGGCTGATTCCAGAGTTTTAGCATTTTCTGAGGAGGGGAACAACCCCAAATCCTCATTTGATTTCAGCAGTAGCAACAGCACAACAGTTCTCCGGCAGTTTGGACGCAGTTCAGAGAGAGGCCATTTCCTTACCATTCTGAGTGTATTTCTTCACTTGCCTTGTGCAAGTCGAGGTGCTATCCTTCTGATCACCTCTTGTACTCTTTCCATTACTCAGTATAATAAAATGGCTTAGCATTTCTCTCTGCATTTCTTGAGTATCTGCTTATTTTCTATGTATACATTGTTGTATGTTGCACTATTGTTATTTCTCTAGTTGGAGTTTGCTTGTATTTGAGGGATATCTCTGGTAAGGGATATTACAATGGTATCAGAGCATAGATCTGGCTCAGCCTATGGAGCTAGCAGTCTATGACACTGAGGGAGAAGCCCTACATCTGTTACAGAGGTAGGAAATACAGAGATATTGAGCGTAGGTTGGAGAACACCTATGGAGAGGGAGACTGTGTTCAGGTGGTGGACACAGAACAGGAGGAGCCTGTGGTGAACACAGAACAGGAGGAGCCTGTGGTGGACGCAGAGCAGGAGGATCCGATGGCAGATGATGACGGGAAAAAATTTGTGGACATGCTCCTCAAATCAGGGCAGGATCTGTTGAGGCAGATCGAGGTGATGGGGCAGAGATTCACGACGGTCGAGGCTAGATAGCGTGAGAGCCCACGGGTTTTCCAGGTTGGAGAGGGATCGAGTGCATCTCACCATTTTCCAGAGCAGGGTGCCACTCAACGTGATACTACTCAGTAGGTGGCCTCACATGCCCCTATACGCTCTACCATGCCCACTTTCCTAGGAGTAGACACAGGGGCCAAAGCACAGCAAGAGGCAGAGCCCGGTCATATGGGCAATTATTTTGCGGAGTACCAGGCCTATGGGCAGGAGTTCAGGGATGCTCTTTCATTCAGAGACTTTGTTCAGCTCCAACGGGATAGTAGATCACACGAACATCATAGAGGATACCAGCATTATCATGATGGAGACAACCACCGCATAGCTAATAGATTTCACTTGCCTACGTTTGATGGCTCATCAAACAGTTCGGCAAAGTCTTGGGTGGAGAAGTTGGACATCTATTTCTAGCTTAACCAGATGTCAGAGACAGAGGCCATCAAGGTGGCGACATTACATTTGGATGGTGAGGCCTAGGACTAGTGATTCCATGGATTGGTTACACTCGGACACTCCACAGTGATGACATATGCCGAGTTCACCAAGAGACTGATAGAGAGGTTTGACTGGAGGGATCCAGAACAACACTTTGTTGAGCTGACGAGGCTCAAACAGACCGGAAACCCAGAGACCTACATTGCAGACTTCTTGAGGGTTTCAGTGATGGTGCCAGATCTATCCACGGCATGGAGGATCTACATGTATGTTGAGGGCTTAGCAGAGCCACTTCGGGGTCTAGTCAGATCCACTAGACTAGCCGCACTCCAGGATGCTATTAGCAGGACCCGGGACTTACATGATGCCTCACCCAGGACCCAGACACCTTACCCCCAGAGACAAGCTTTCCAACCTAAGGGGAAGGATGTGAGGATTCCGCCTCCAAAGGGGAATCCAGGACAAGCACAAATTGATGATGATGCCAGGAGGGAGCTGAAGAAGAAGCGGTTGTGCTTTACTTGTTAGGAGCCGTGGGCACCGGGACATAGATGTGCTGCTAGCAAAGCACATTTTATTGAGGTCTTCTCCGAGAGCAGCGGGGAAGAGGATGAAGAGGATGATGTGGAGGTAGGAGATAGTCATGCCGCGCAGGATCCTTTGCCACCTCCACCACCACCAGCAGGTGGTGCAGCCTTTGCACCTACCAGAGGGGCCCTTGTAGCATTGCGAGGAGTTCCCAAGTATATGACGTTGCGTGTATGGGGGACAGTACATGGCCAGCGAGTATCAGTTTTGGTTGACATTGGGGCAACCCACAACTTCATCGATGCATAGATGGTTGAGAAGAGAGGTATACAGACAGAGAGCTTCGATGGCTTTTCAGTTTTGGTCCCAGGAGATCAGACCATGGTGTGTGCTCGTTATGTTCCAGAGTTATCAGTGACGATGGGCACCTACACACTGACTGACCACTTTTTCATGGTCGATATTCCGAACAACAACATGATACTGGGTGTTCAGTGGCTTATCACTCTAGGGAAGGTCACGATAGATTGGAAGGCCCTAGAGATGGAGTGGGATGATGAGAAGACAGGGAGGCATGAGAAGATACGGGGACAGCACACATATCTGCCTTAGACTGTTTCGACTCATCGGATGGAGGCAATCTTCCGAAAGGGAGACGTAGAGTGGGCAGTGGAGCTGCGTGCATCAGAGGCAGGGACTATAGGGCAGACGGTGCACCCAGAGATACAGTCCATCCTTGACCAGTATGCCACAATGTTTGGGGAGATCCCACTAGGACAGCCACCGGACCAAGGGTTTGAGCACACGATTGAGCTTGAGCAGGGCATACAGGCAATGACTACTACCCCCTATAGGCATCCCAAGGCCTATCGGGATGAGATTGAGTGGGCCATTCAGGAGTTGTTGGCTCTTGGGCACATTCAGCCAAGCACAAGTCCTTTTGCTTCTTCCGTCATGTTGGTGAAGAAGAAGGATGACACACTGAGGATGTGCATTGACTACAGGGCCTTGAACAAGAAGACCCTGAAGAACAGGTACCCCATACCTAGGATCGATGAGTTGATGGATGAGTTGAGAGGGGAACGGTTCTTCTCAAAGATTGATTTGAGATCTGGGTACCATCAGATCCGTGTGAGGCAGCAGGACATTCCCAAGACCGCCTTCAGGTATCACTATGGGCACTTTGAGTTTTTGGTGATGCCCTTCGGGCTAACCAATGCCCCAGCTACATTCCAGTCCTGCATGAACCACATCTTCCGCAGTCACTTAAGGAAGTTTGTGTTGGTGTTCTTTGATGACATTCTCATTTACAGCAGGACTTGGGAGGAGCATCTCCAACACATTGAGACAGTGTTGCGCATCTTGAAGGAACAACAGTTCTATGCCAAGCTCTCCAAGTGTGAGTTTGGATTAACGGAGATGTTGTACTTGGGACACATCATAGGGGTGGACGGAGTGAGAGTCCATGAGGAGAAGATCAGGGCCATCAGAGATTGACCGGAGCCGAGGAACGTGACAGAACTTCGGGGATTCATTGGCATTTGTACTTACTACCAGAAGTTCGTCAAGAGTTTCTCACAAATTGCTGCACCCCTGACAGATCTGACGAGGAAGGGGGCATTCAATTGGTCGGATATAGCGCAACGAGCCTTTGACAGGCTCAAGGAGGTTATGAGCAACTGCCCAGTGCTTGTATTGCCAGATTTTTCGCAGCCATTTGTTTTGGAGTGTGATGCGTCGGGAGAGGGGATTGGCGCAGTGTTGATGCAGGGAGGTCATCCTATAGCCTTTGAGAACCGGAAGCTCATTTCGCATGAGAGGTTGTATTATATATACGACAAGGAGATGCTAGCCATTATGCATGCATTGGCCAAATTCCGGCAGTATTTAGTGGGTAACAGGTTCATGGTGAGGACTAATCACAACAGCCTCAGGTTCTTTTTGGAGCAGAAATAACTACAGGAGAGGCCGCAGAAGTGGATCAGTAAGATCCACGCGTATGACTTTGACATTGAGTATGTCAAGGGTAAGAACAACGTGGTAGCAGATGCCCTTTCACGTAGACCAGCCACGTTGTCTCTTATGAGCTTGGACACAGACTGGAGGGCTTGACTCTTAGTAGAGTACTCCAAGGACAAATTTGCATGTGAGATTCTGGATGGGCAGGTGGCGGATGATAGGTACAGGGTGATCGATGAGATCATCTACTATAGGGACCGGATCTTCTTGACTGATGGATCTCAGCTCAAGAAGAAGATACTTCAAGCATCACATGATTCACCAATGGCCGGCCATTAGGGGTTTACCAAAACCTACAGGGCCATTAGAGAGAGGTTCTCATGGAAAGGCCTCAAGGAGGACATACTCCAGTATATCCGAGAGTGCGAGGTTTGCCAGAGGGACAAAGGGGAGATGAGCCATCCCGTAGAATTATTGCAGCCTCTTCCCATTCCGGAGGGGAAATGGGAGAGTATTTCGATGGACTTCATCATAGAGTTTCCCATGGTGCAGGGCAAGGATTGTATCTTTGTCGTCGTTGATTGACTGACAAAGTACGCACATTTTTTTGCCATATACGCACACTACACAGCAGCGCAGGTGGTTGAGCCATTATTTAGAGAGGTTTTCAGGCTACATGGTTTTCCCAAGACCATCATCAGTGATAGGGACAGCCGTTTCATGGGCGGGTTTTGGCAGGAGCTTTTCCGGTTGGTGGGGACAGAGTTGACACCAGGTACCAGTTATCACCCACAGACGAACGGGCAGACGGAGATAGTTAACAAGTGGCTGGAGGGCTACTTGCGTAGCTATGTCAATGGGCAGCAGCGAGCATGGCTGAAGTGGCTGCATCTGGGGGAGTATTGCTACAACACTTCACATCACATGTCCATTGGTATGTCACCATTCCATGCCTTATATGGGTATCATCCTTTATCTTTTGCTGACGTGATGTTTGGTGACAGCAATGCTCCTAGAGCTAAGATTTGGATCTAAGAGAGTCAGGATATCCTCCGAGTTCTCAAGGATAACATGGCTATAGTGCAGAACCAACAGAAGCTGTATGCCGATAAAGGTCGGGTGGAGAGATAGTTTGAGGTAGGGGACATGATCTACCTATGATTATAGCCATACTAACAGTCGTCACTGAAGCAAAATGGAGCTGATAAGCTCAAGCCCTGCTTTTATGGGCCATACAGGGTGATACGCAGGATTGGACAGGTTGCGTATGAATTGGAGCTACCCCAAGGCAGCAAGATTCATAACGTTTTTCATGTATCATGCTTAAAGAAGGCATTGGGGCAATAGGTGACAATGATAAATGAGCTACCACCCACGGATCATGAGGGGCATTTGGTGTTGCAGCCAGAGGCTATTATTGATACCAAGGAGAGGCAGCTACGGAGAAGGACGGTCCGGGAATTCTTGGTGAGGTGGAAGAATTTACCGGATGAGGATGCCACTTGGGAGAGTGAGAAAATTTTGCAACATCCATCACTTCAGTTGCTTGAGGACAAGCAACATTTTTCCGGGGGAGACTGTAATACTTCTAATTAGCCATGGCTAATTGGAATATTCGATTTTGCTCAATTTTGTCTTCTATAGTTAGTTATAAATAAAAAAAGTGAGGAAGGGGGACATAACTCACTTTATGAATAAAGTCACTTCCTAGTAGCACAACGTTGTAACTTAAAAGGGGGGTCAGGGGGCCCAAGGACCACGTAGAGAAGGGGCCCATGCAGACACTTGGAGGGACTACGCAAATGGAGAAGGAACACGTGGCAAGAGAGAGGCTACGTTGGAGGAGGTGGGCCTTAGGGTTTTGTGAGAGGCCAATGCTATAAAGGAGAGAGGAGCCTTCTCATTTTGATCATTCGATTATGTTGCATTTGAGCTAGTCACTTCAACTTAGAGCACGTTGGCTGTTTAGCCTGTCTGCAGGACTGTTTAGTGCATCGAGTGTCTTTGTTCAGAGATCTCACCCTTAGCCCCGGGGGACTTCGAGTGCCTGCTCGGGCAAGGTAGTTCCATCAGTATTTTACAGGAGGAGCGATTTCTGGAGTTGAGGAGGAGCTGAGTATTTTGATGACTGTGCACTCTGTTAGCGCTTGAAATTTCACCTCAGGCTGAGAAAGGTAAACCTCAAGGCTACATCAAACCATTTAGCCTCGTAACTAGCCCTACGGGGCAGGAGAAGGCTCTCTCCGGTCAATCTCGGTAGATCTTCAAATGGGATGAGATGACCAACAAGGTAACACTGATATTAGGCTAGTAAACTGATTAAAAAGGTTGATTTGGGGTTTTTTGGGTTTTTGGTGGCAAATTGAGGAATTGCAATTTTGGGTGCGGGGATTTGACACAGTTTCTGCAGGGGGTTCTTTGGGGCGAGGTAGGAGACCGTATTGATGCCTTTGATTGAGGTGAGTGGATGGAAAAGACCGGTGAGGAGCTAAGGAGAGCAAATAATACTTTGAATTCTCCTTAAACAGTAGAAAACATAGAAATTAAACAAATTTAAAAGCAGAGCATGGCAAGCATGAATTCTCACTTTAACACTTCATTTGTTTAATGTGCAGAAGTAAAGAAAGGAAATGAATCACATAACAAAGCTTACAAGAACATTGAGAAACACACCATCAACACATGAATCCACAAGAATCCCAAAGAGGACTGCAAAACCCTGGTCTTCCTTAGCCAAAAATTGCAGAGATACAGTGAAAATATACAATGATAGCTTCTCCCTCAAGAGTCCAACCTTCCAACCTCTGAAAATGATTAAGAAAATACATAATATAGGCAAGCCAACCTCTTCCCTTGCCTCTAGGGGTCGAGCTCATCCTTCTAGGAGCTGTTTCAATTAATTCTAAACTGAGCACTAAAATCTAGGCAGTCAAAACAACTTGCCTCTATAAGCTAGGAAACCAATCCATTCATTAAATATTTACCCTTGACATGAATGAATCTTCTAGAAGTGTTAAACAAGAGTAAAAGTGTCTTAGAGTTACAATAATTACATCAAAGATAATCATCTTCAACCCCAAAAAGTCAAACTGAGTCAAATCTGCGTTTTCTGGGCTGTACAATGCAATCTGGCAAAAACTGCCTGACGGGTCGCGCACATCTGCCTGATGGGTCGCGCACATTTGGAGCTCTGTTTGAGGCACTTGCAGGTGTCAGAATTGGGTGCAGGATAGCTCGTTGGAAAGGTCTTTGAGTCTACTTTCCAACCCAACTGGAATTTTTGAATTTGGAGTTCATTTGCCCTGTCAAAAACCAATTCTCCCAAGACAGCTTTCTGCAGTTCAAAAAAGTGGCAGAAAGTCAAATTTTGCATGTATTTTGACCTTCTGGAGGCCCAAAACCCCATAAAAACCCAAGTCCATCCATGGGCATATGTAACTTTGCATAACAAATCAGGAAATGCTGAGTTTTTGTGAAAAGGAGTTGCCATGACAAAGGGTCTCACCAGGGGTGAGACCCGTTAAAGAGCCAAAACCTGTAAATTACCAAAAAATGCCAAAATTACCCAAAATTCTCAAAATTTTTTGGGATTTGAACTGTGGCTAGGCTATTGAGTGTCATGATTTTTGAGTGAAGCCTCAGCCAAGATACGGAGGGGATCGGGCCTCTTTCAACTTTTTTGTGCCTTGGCCAACCCCCTTGGATCCGGCGATTGTAATTTTGACATTTCTCTAAAACCATGACACCTGTGCAAAAAGTGAAGGAGGTTTTTCTTCTTTGGCATGTTTTGGACAAAAACCTCTCAGTTTTCCAAAATTCATCTTTTATTGTTCTGGAACATCATTTGAGTGCGACTTGTCCCGATGTGTGAAACAAGGAATTTTGTCGAAATGGAGCGAAATGAAGGGGATAGGGGGCTTCTAAATTCTTGGGGAAATTTTTGGGAGTGGGGAGAGATGTTAGGAAGCAGGGGAAAGTGGAATCTCAGGGATTGAGTGAGGGGAAGGGGTCAAAAAGGGCAAAACACAGGCCAAACCTAGAAAATTGCCAGATTGTAGCTAGAAACTAGGGTTTGTGCAAAAATGAGGAATTTGGCGGATCTAAGGGATGGGAAGCATTTGATAAGGTACTTTAAGGATATGGGAAGGTGTATGAACATCTGGAAACAAGTTTTGCTGATGATTTGACCGTCCAAGAGAAATTGCCTTCAAAACCCTAGGAGAAGGAAATGATCTTGCCTGGGTGCAACTGAAGCATGAACAAGGTGTAAAATGACTCATTAGACACTGATATGATAATGCCAACCCTATGAATGATGATAGACTCAGCGGAATAGTGACATAGATTGCCATTTGGACAACTTTGAGAAGAGTGAAAGCAAACCCTAGACCTAATGCCTAGGGACCAAATTTTGCTTGAAGACTCACTGAAATGACAAAATTTGACCTTGACACTTCAAAATCACTTTTTAAGAGCATGTTTGATCACTGAAGGAAGGCTGGGAAGACTGACACTAACATTGGCTCCAATGGGGATGGTAGCTCCTTGGAGGTGCCAAGAACCTTAGACATCTGGGAGAGCAGACCAGTGCTTGCAACCATTGGGCGATGGAGTCATTATTTACACCTTTGACACAAAACTTTGACACATTTATTGAATGAAAACTTGACTGAAAACTGACTGAAACTTAACTGAAGCTTGACTCAAACCGACTCGATGGCAAACTTAAATAACTTGAAAAAACTCACTCAATAGACCAAACACAAATGACTCATGACTGACTTAACTAAAACAAGAGAAGGGCAGCAGTCCATCAAGATGTGAAATCATGATGACAACCACCGGAGTTTCTTACAAGACTATATACATCAAACTATATCAAAATGCCAATGCAACCAATCAAGCAGATGCCTTCTTGATTGATTCTCCTGATTAGATCTTCTGGTCAACAATACAAACCTATCACTGGGCATCCAAAAACATAGTTGACCATATTCTCCTTCATCACTGAATACTGCAATAAACACTATCACTGCTCGCTGCAACAAATCTGCCATTGGATCCTGGAAAACATGAAGACTTGACATTGCCACCTCCTGCTGAAAGAACAAGGTATCCTTTGCTTCAAATTCTGATATGCCTTCATCATGTGCTTCGGAAAGAGTATGTTCCTGGTCCTCAAAAAATTCTGAACAAGTAGATGAGCAGATCTCCTCTTTAAATAACATTTCAAAACATGAGACATATGAGGAAGAATCTGAAATGGAATCCTGAATGATCTGATCTTTTGTAGTTTGAATACATGGTAAGTCATCCTCATATGATATGATAGCCAGATTCTCATTACATTCATCAATCATAAGAGAAGAAACTTCAGATGGTCCTTGAAGCATAAGATGATCATTTGTATCGTCTACCACAAATTCATGCAGAAAAACTTTTTCGCTTGCTTGAGCAAAGATCTCACCTTGTTGTTCATGAGCTGACTGAATGACCTCCTCATGAAGATCTAGTTCCGGTGAGGTGGGAGCACTTAGATTTGTAACTTCGTTTTCTTCATGCCAGCTAATCTCAACAGTCGAGTTCTTCTTTATAGGATTCAACACAAGGTATTCTTGGTCACCATGATCTGAATTTTGATCTGAAATAGCTGAGTTGACTGCATTACATTCTAAAATTGAATCTTGGCTACCCTGCACGCTGTCTTCTTCTGTGGGCAGATCTGAAACAAGCTCCTCTTTCATCAATTACAGCCATATGGCCATCTTCAACCTGCTGATCTTGACAAGTATCCTCTAAGATTTCTATGTGCTGCTGAAACGGCTTTTCATACAGGGCTTCCATGATCTCTTCATCCATGAAATTATCATCTTCATAAAACTTCTCAAGGTTTTCAATAAAACTATAGGCATGCTTGCAACAGTCTTGAACTAAATTTAATGATGGATAAGATGCTTGATATCTTTCAATGAACATAGCATGAAAATCCTTTAAACAATAAATACAAGCAGGCGGCAAACTTTCATACCATGATTCGGCTTTACCTTCCAGAGTGGCCAAGAATATCTTCATCAAGCAATCTTCAGGAAAATCCACCTTCATCTTGCGAATATGCATATGAAATCTAACTAGATGTAGAGCAGCATCCTTCTTACCATCATCATTAAATATAGGCAAATTCCTTGACCAATCTACCTTCGGAATTTTATTCGGAAAACCTGGAATGTGATCTCGGCTCAAGGGAGCATATCTTCTTGCAATCCGATCCATCTTGAAAATCTCACAGCTACTGATCTCTCTGCAGTGAAGTCACCATGAAGCATTGATCTCTGGAGTTTTCAGTGAAGGAGTCGCCAGTGAATGATTTCAGCCTTGTCAGTGTCTGATCATTGTCCACTATCAACAATCAGATCTGAACTTGATACATGTACTGGGGTAAAATGCAATCGAAGTGTTGTTTTCACAAGCTCACGGAGATTGACTGAAGCAGTGTTTATCTACTAACGCTGATGTAAAACAAGAGCGTTTTCGAAGGCTACCTGGCATGACTTCAAGCTCCGTCTAAGACTTATGAAACAAACACATCAATGAGCAAACGATTAGTTTGTTCTCCCCAGTATGGTCGCCAGTATGTTAGCGCTTAAAATTTCACCTCAGGCTGAGAAAGGTAAACCTCAAGGCTATATCAAACCATTTAGCCTCGTAGCTAGCCCTACGGGGTAGGAGAAGGCTCTCTCCGGTCAATCTCGGCAGATCTTCAAATGGGATGAGATGACCAACAAGGTAACATTGATATTAGGCTAGTAAACTGATTAAAAAGGTTGATTTGGGGTTTTTTGGGTTTTTGGTGGCAAATTGAGGAATTGCAATTTTGGGTGCGGGGATTTGACACAGCTTCTGCAGGGGGTTCTTTGGGGCGAGGTAGGAGACCGTATTGATGCCTTTGATTGAGGTGAGTGGATGGAAAAGACCGGTGAGGAGCTAAGGAGAGCAAATAATACTTTGAATTCTCCTTAAACAGTAGAAAACATAGAAATTAAACAAATTTAAAAGCAGAGCATGGCAAGCATGAATTCTCACTTTAACACTTCATTTGTTTAATGTGCAGAAGTAAAGAAAGGAAATGAATCACATAACAAAGCTTACAAGAACATTGAGAAACACACCATCAACACATGAGTCCACAAGAATCCCAAAGAGGACTGCAAAACCCTGGTCTTCCTTAGCCAAAAATTGCAGAGATACAGTGAAAATATACAATGATAGCTTCTCCCTCAAGAGTCCAACCTTCCAACCTCTGAAAATGATTAAGAAAATACATAATATAGGCAAGCCAACCTCTTCCCTTGCCTCTAGGGGTCGAGCTCATCCTTCTAGGAGCTGTTTCAACTAATTCTAAACTGAGCACTAAAATCTAGGCAGTCAAAACAACTTGCCTCTATAAGTTAGGAAACCAATTCATTCATTAAATATTTACCCTTGACATGAATGAATCTTCTAGAAGTGTTAAACAAGAGTAAAAGTGTCTTAGAGTTACAATAATTACATCAAAGATAATCATCTTCAACCCCAAAAAGTCAAACTGAGTCAAATCTGCGTTTTCTGGGCTGTACAATGCAATCTGGCAAAAACTGCCTGACGGGTCGCGCACATCTGCCTGACGGGTCACGCACATTTGGAGCTCTGTTTGAGGCACTTGCAGGTGTCAGAATTGGGTGCAGGATAGCTCGTTGGAAAGGTCTTTGAGTCTACTTTCCAACCCAACTGGAATTTTTGAATTTGGAGTTCATTTGCCCTGTCAAAAACCAATTCTCCCTAGACAGCTTTCTGCAGTTCAAAAAAGTGGCGGAAAGTCAAATTTTGCATGTATTTTGACATTCTGGAGGCCCAAAACCCCATAAAAACTCAAGTCCATCCATGGGCATATGTAACTTTGCATAACAAATCAGGAAATGCTGAGTTTTTGTGAAAAGGAGTTGCCATGACAAAGGGTCTCACCAGGGGTGAGACCCGTTAAAGAGCCAAAACCTGTAAATTACCAAAAAATGCCAAAATTACCCAAAATTCTCAAATTTTTTTGGGATTTGAGCTGTGGCTAGGCTATTGAGTGCCATGATCTTTGAGTGAAGCCTCAGCCAAGATACGGAGGGGATCGGGCCTCTTTCTCCTTTTTTGTGCCTTGGCCAACCGCCTTGGATCCGGCGATTGTAATTTTGACATTTCTCTAAAACCATGACACCTGTGCAAAAAGTGAAGGAGGTTTTTCTTCTTTGGCATGTTGTGGACAAAAACCTCTCTCAGTTTTCCAAAATTCATCTTTTATTGCTCTGGAACATCATTTGAGTGCGACTTGTCCCGATGTGTGAAACAAGGAATTTTGTCGAAATGGAGCGAAATGAAGGGGATAGGGGGCTTCTAAATTCTTGGGGAAATTTTTGGGAGTGGGGAGGGATGTTAGGAAGTAGGGGAAAGTGGAATCTCAGAGATTGAGTGAGGGGAAGGGGTCAAAAAGGGCAAAACACAGGCCAAACCTAGAAAATTGCCAGATTGTAGCTAGAAACTAGGGTTTGTGCAAAAATGAGGAATTTGGCGGATCTAAGGGATGGGAAGCATTTGATAAGGTACTTTAAGGATATGGGAAGGTGTATGAACATCTGGAAACAAGTTTTGCTGATGATTTGACCGTCCAAGAGAAATTGCCTTCAAAACCCTAGGAGAAGGAAA
The DNA here is from genome assembly GCA_031772625.1 of Pinus tabuliformis. Classification (NCBI taxonomy): domain Eukaryota; kingdom Viridiplantae; phylum Streptophyta; class Pinopsida; order Pinales; family Pinaceae; genus Pinus; species Pinus tabuliformis. The sequence continues at coordinate 694,611,596 of CM062814.1, read as the reverse complement.
TGATCTTGCCTGGGTGCAACTGAAGCATGAACAAGGTGTAAAATTACTCATTAGACACTGATATGATAATGACAACCCTATGAATGATGATAGACTCAGCGGAATAGTGACATAGATTGCCATTTGGACAACTTTGAGAAGAGTGAAAGCAAACCCTAGACCTAATGCCTAGGGACCAAATTTTGCTTGAAGACTCACTGAAATGACAATTTGACCTTGACACTTCAACATCACTTTTTAAGAGCATGTTTGATCACTGAAGGAAGGCTGGGAAGACTGACACTAACATTGGCTCCAATGGGGATGGTAGCTCCTTGGAGGTGCCAAGAACCTTAGACATCTGGGAGAGCAGACCAGTGCTTGCAACCATTGGGCGATGGAGTCATTATTTACACCTTTGACACAAAACTTTGACACATTTATTGAATGAAAACTTGACTGAAAACTGACTGAAACTTAACTGAAGCTTGACTCAAACCGACTTGATGGCAAACTGAAATAACTTGAAAAAACTAACTCAATAGACCAAACACAAATGACTCATGACTGACTTAACTAAAACAAGAGAAGGGCAGCAGTCCATCAAAATGTGAAATCATGATGACAACCACCGGAGTTTCTTATAAGACTATATACATCAAACTATATCAATATGCCAATGCAACCAATCAAGCAGATGCCTTCTTGATTGATTCTCCTGATTAGATCTTCTGGTCAACAATACAAACCTATCACTGGGTATCCAAAAACATAGTTGACCATATTCTCCTTCATCACTGAATACTGCAATAAACACTATCATTGCTGGCTGCAACAAATCTGCCATTGGATCCTGGAAAACATGAAGACTTGACATTGCCACCTCCTGCTGAAAGAACAAGGTATCCTTTGCTTCAAATTCTGATATGCCTTCATCATGTGCTTCGGAAAGAGTATGTTCCTGGTCCTCAAAAAATTCTGAACAAGTAGATGAGCAGATCTCCTCTTGAAATAACATTTCAAAACATGAGACATATGAGGAAGAATCTGAAATGGAATCCTGAATGATCTGATCTTTTGTAGTTTGAATACATGGTAAGTCATCCTCATATGATATGATAGCCAGATTCTCATTACATTCATCAATCATAAGAGAAGAAACTTCAGATGGTCCTTGAAGCACAAGATGATCATTTATATCGTCTACCACAAATTCATGCAGAAAAACTTTTTCACTTGCTTGAGCAAAGATCTCACCTTGTTGTTCATGAGCTGACTGAATGACCTCCTCATGAAGATCTAGTTCCGGTGAGGTGGGAGCACTTAGATTTGTAACTTCGTTTTCTTCATGCCAGCTAATCTCAACAGTCGAGTTCTTCTTTATAGGATTCAACACAAGGTATTCTTGGTCACCATGATCTGAATTTTGATCTGAAATAGCTGAGTTGACTGCATTACATTCTAAAATTGAATCTTGGCTACCCTGCACGCTGTCTTCTTCTGTGGGCAGATCTGAAACAAGCTCTTCTCTTTCATCAATTACAGCCATATGGCCATCTTCAACCTGCTGATCTTGACAAGTATCCTCTAAGATTTCTATGTGCTGCTGAAACGGCTTTTCATACAGGGCTTCCATGATCTCTTCATCCATGAAATTATCATCTTCATAAAACTTCTCAAGGCTTTCAATAAAACTATAGGCATGCTTGCAACAGTCTTGAACTAAATTTAATGATGGATAAGATGCTTGATATCTTTCAATGAACATAGCATGAAAATCCTTTAAACAATAAATACAAGCAGGCGGCAAACTTTCATACCATGATTGGGCTTTACCTTCCAGAGTGGCCAAGAATATCTTCATCAAGCAATCTTCAGGAAAATCCACCTTCAACTTGCGAATATGCATATGAAATCTAACTAGATGTAGAGCAGCATCCTTCTTACCATCATCATTAAATATAGGCAAATTCCTTGACCAATCTACCTTCGGAATTTTATTCGGAAAACCTGGAATGTGATCTCGGCTCAAGGGAGCATATCTTCTTGCAATCCGATCCATCTTGAAAATCTCACAGCTACTGATCTCTCTGCAGTGAAGTCACCATGAAGCATTGATCTCTGGAGTTTTCAGTGAAGGAGTCGCCAGTGAATGATTTCAGCCTTGTCAGTGTCTGATCGTTGTCCACTATCAACAATCAGATCTGAACTTGATACATGTACTGGGGTAAAATGCAATCGAAGTGTTGTTTTCACAAGCTCACGGAGATTGACTGAAGCAGCGTTTATCTACTAACGCTGATGTAAAACAAGAGCGTTTTCGAAGGCTACCTGGCATGACTTCAGGCTCCGTCTAAGACTTATGAAACAAACACATCAATGAGCAAACGATTAGTTTGTTCTCCCCAGTATGGTCGCCAGTATGTTAGCGCTTGAAATTTCACCTCAGGCTGAGAAAGGTAAACCTCAAGGCTACATCAAACCATTTAGCCTCGTAGCTAGCCCTACGGGGTAGGAGAAGGCTCTCTCCGGTCAATCTCGGCAGATCTTCAAATGGGATGAGATGACCAACAAGGTAACACTGATATTAGGCTAGTAAACTGATTAAAAATGTTGATTTGGGGTTTTTTGGGTTTTTGGTGGCAAATTGAGGAATTGCAATTTTGGGTGCGGGGATTTGACACAGTTTCTGCAGGGGGTTCTTTGGGGCGAGGTAGGAGACCGTATTGATGCCTTTGATTGAGGTGAGTGGATGGAAAAGACCGGTGAGGAGCTAAGGAGAGAAAATAATACTTTGAATTCTCCTTAAACAGTAGAAAACATAGAAATTAAACAAATTTAAAAGCAGAGCATGGCAAGCATGAATTCTCACTTTAACACTTCATTTGTTTAATGTGTAGAAGTAAAGAAAGGAAATGAATCACATAACAAAGCTTACAAGAACATTGAGAAACACACCATCAACACATGAGTCCACAAGAATCCCAAAGAGGACTGCAAAACCCTGGTCTTCCTTAGCCAAAAATTGCAGAGATACAGTGAAAATATACAATGATAGCTTCTCCCTCAAGATTCCAACCTTCCAACCTCTGAAAATGATTAAGAAAATACATAATATAGGCAAGCCAACCTCTTCCCTTGCCTCTAGGGGTCGAGCTCATCCTTCTAGGAGCTGTTTCAACTAATTCTAAAATGAGCACTAAAATCTAGGCAGTCAAAACAACTTGCCTCTATAAGCTAGGAAACCAATCCATTCATTAAATATTTACCCTTGACATGAATGAATTTTCTAGAAGTGTTAAACAAGAGTAAAAGTGTCTTAGAGTTAACAATAATTACATCAAAGATAATTATCTTCAACCCCAAAAAGTCGAACTGAGTCAAATCTGCGTTTTCTGGGCTGTACAATGCAATCTGGCAAAAACTGCCTGACGGGTTGCGCACATTTGGAGCTCTGTTTGAGGCACTTGCAGGTGTCAGAATTGGGTGCAGGATAGCTCGTTGGAAAGGTCTTTGAGTCTACTTTCCAACCCAACTGGAATTTTTGAATTTGGAGTTCATTTGCCCTGTCAAAAACCAATTCTCCCAAGATAGCTTTCTGCAGTTCAAAAAAAGTGGCAGAAAGTCAAATTTTGCATGTATTTTGACCTTCTGGAGGCCCAAAACCCCATAAAAACTCAAGTCCATCCATGGGCATATGTAACTTTGCATAACAAATCAGGAAATGCTGAGTTTTTGTGAAAAGGAGTTGCCATGACAAAGGGTCTCACCAGGGGTGAGACCCGTTAAAGAGCCAAAACCTGTAAATTATCAAAAAATGCCAAAATTACCCAAAATTCTCAAAAATTTTTGGGATTTGAGCTGTGGCTAGGCTATTGAGTGTCATGATCTTTGAGTGAAGCCTCAGCCAAGATACGGAGGGGATCGGGCCTCTTTCTCCTTTTTTGTGCCTTGGCCAACCGCCTTGGATCCGGCAATTGTAATTTTGACATTTCTCTAAAACCATGACACCTGTGCAAAAAGTGAAGGAGGTTTTTCTTCTTTGGCATGTTGTGGACAAAAACCTCTCTCAGTTTTCCAAAATTCATCTTTTATTGTTCTGGAACATCATTTGAGTGCGACTTGTCCCGATGTGTAAAACAAGGAATTTTGTCGAAATGGAGCGAAATGAAGGGGATAGGGGGCTTCTAAATTCTTGGGGAAATTTTTGGGAGTGGGGAGGGATGTTAGGAAGCAGGGGAAAGTGGAATCTCATAGATTGAGTGAGGGGAAGGGGTCAAAAAGGGCAAAACACAGGCCAAACCTAGAAAATTGCCAGATTGTAGCTAGAAACTAGGGTTTGTGCAAAAATGAGGAATTTGGTGGATCTAAGGGATGGGAAGCATTTGATAAGGTACTTTAAGGATATGGGAAGGTGTATGAACATCTGGAAACAAGTTTTGCTGATGATTTGACCGTCCAAGAGAAATTGCCTTCAAAACCCTAGGAGAAGGAAATGATCTTGCCTGGGTGCAACTGAAGCATGAACAAGGTGTAAAATGACTCATTAGACACTGATATGATAATGACAACCCTATGAATGATGATAGACTCAGCGGAATAGTGACATAGATTGCCATTTGGACAACTTTGAGAAGAGTGAAAGCAAACCCTAGACCTAATGCCTAGGGACCAGATTTTGCTTGAAGACTCACTGAAATGACAAAATTTGACCTTGACACTTCAAAATCACTTTTTAAGAGCATGTTTGATCACTGAAGGAAGGCTGGGAAGACTGACACTAACACACTCTTGAGAGGGGAGGATGCAGTTCTTTTGGGTAGGAGCTCCGGATTGGGTTTTTGTGGAGGATTTGAGCTGGGAGATTGAGCAAGGGATCAACCCTTGCATATTTGAAGATCTTGGCAGAGTTTCGAGCAGAGTTTTGGAGGTTTCTCTTCAGGAGTAGCATAGAGCCTTGAGGGATTGTGTAGATCCCCAAGAGGGTGATTTTTGGGGGTCAACACTTTTAGAAAAGCTTTCTGGGCTTTTCTGGGTTTATTGAGCAGAGGCTGATTCCAGAGTTTTAGCATTTTCTGAGGAGGGGAACAACCCCAAACCCTCATTTGATTTCAGCGGGGTAGCAGCAGAACAACAGTTCTCCGACAGTTTGGATGCAGTTCAGAGAGAAGTCATTTCCTTACCATTCTGAGTGTATTTCTTCACTTGCCTTGTGCAAGTCGAGGTGCTATCCTTCTGATCACCTCTTGTACTCTTTCGATTACTCAGTATAATAAAATGGCTTAGCATTTCTCTTTGCATTTCTCGAGTATCTGCTTATTTTCTATGTATACATTGTTGTATGTTGCACTATTGTTATTTCTCTGGTTGGAGTTTGCTTGTACTTGAGGGATATCTCTCGTAAGGGATATTACACAGCAGAAGGCTGATGCAAAAGCCAGAAGGGCCAGCGCTAAGCTTCAGTTGTGCTGGAGAGGGTTTCATGGGACAAGTTTTTTGAATACTTGTTTCCAGATATAGAGGTATTGTTGCTGTATATTTTTCTCTGTTGAATGAGCTGGTTTAGGCACCCAATTGTACTCTGATAAACTGTATAATAATATAAACCTCTGAATAGCTGCACCGGTTTTCTTGCGTTAGGTTTTTTAGGAAACATTGGTTCAAAAACAACGATGCCACTTGTGTGCTTGTTTTCTCTCGGTTGATGATCTGTAGATGTTGATATTGTACTTTTGTTTATTTTCAGTATTTACATGGCAAATAACTTGTTAAGTAATTAAACAAGTAGGAAGAAATAAACCAGATAGTACAGGAAGAATTTCTAACGAGTTAAACTTAGAAATTGCAACATGGTATCAGAGCGTAGTCGCAGATCACAGGATAACTGAAGGCATCAACTACCAGAGCAATAGAAGTAGATTTAGTTGTCCCGAGTAACAGAGCTGATCCGTGTAGAAGGCGATAGATGAAGGAGTGACGCAGAGGGACTGCGTCAACAGTCTGAGCCAGAGAGAGGCCAGTGCAGAGGCTGTGGGAGGCAGAATCAGTTTCACGCAGAAGCCAAAAGGGCTGACGAAGTTGGTTGGGGGAGTTGATTTGTTGGTGCCAGGATTGCGCAGAGCCAAGTGGCTCAATCCTTCAGTTGTTAGGATATAGGAGGTTGTGGGTACTTTGCAAAGCGAAGCTAGTGGGGTATTGTGGTCAAAACAGTACCTAACAGGGTAAGACCAAGGTAGAGGGAGTTGTTGTAGAGGCAGATTTCTAGCTAAGGAATCCCGATCAGTGGTGCAGTTGCACAGACGATCAGAGTGGGGCAACTTGATGTTGGCATAGGGATTTCTAGAAGGGAAATCGAGACTCAGAGGGAGTCGAATCGAGAACTTCCAGACAGGAAGTTGAGAGACTCAGCAGGAGTCGAATAGAGGACTTTCAGGAGGGAAGTAGAGAGACTCGGAGGAGTCGAAAGAAGAGCAGCGAGATGGTCATGAATGGGTTGAGAGATCAGGAAAGGTTGGACAAAGCATCCAACTTTATGGTCTGGAAGGCCAGGATCTTGTCCATTCTAGACAAAGTCACAGACATTGCCTCAAGGGCTTCGTCACGAGAGTGATAGCTGTCCTAGTTGACCCGATAGCTAATGAAAGGTACGAGGAGGCAATGGCGAAGGCTAAGTGCATCATCCTTGATGGTGTCAAGGATCATGTGGTATCACATATTGCTGAGAAGGAAACGACAAAGGAGATGTGGGATGCCTTGAAGACATTGTACCAGCATAATTCCGTGCAAAGGAAGATGGTCTTGGAGAATCAGCGAAGGGCATACTAGATGCAGAAGGGAGAGCAGATAGATGTCTTCCTCGGTTGCTTGAAGGAGATCCGTGACCAACTAACTTCCATAGGGGCCACGCCGGATAAGGAATCGATGGTGAGGACTGCACTGAACACAATTTTCAAGGATTGGGAGGTATTTGTCCAGAGCATACTTGGCAAGACGAGTCTTCCAGATTGGGAAGAATTGTGGGCGACTCTACGTCAAGAAGAGATCAGACAGCTAACCAAGGCAGGAAGTAGCAGCAAAGGGGTCAGAATCAAGGAGGAAGAAGAGGATGCGGCTCTAGCATCTGCGGGGAACCAGGAGAAGAGGAAGAAGGACCTCTCCAAGGTCAAGTGCTTTCATTGTGGGGAACTGGGTCATTTTGCGAATCAATATTCTAGGAAGAGGAGCAAGGGAGAGGCTTCTGACTCGAAGGCAACGCCTACAAAGGCAGAGAAAGAAGTCGAGGAGGATGACGATTGTGCTATGAGTGCTCATGTGACACTTGAGAAGAAGTGGGGAGACATCGAGCTATAGTCACAAGGACTATAGGCGATGAGGAGCAAGATCCTTGAGGTACCCAACCTCTTGGATTATATCTTGCTATGGGAGCCCGAAGAGGAGTAGCAGGACTAGAGAATGTTGGTAGAGACGGATGTAGATGGAGCGGTAGGGAGTGCTACAGTGCAGGAGTCCCGGGACAACGCGAGGCTAGCATGTTACAACAGTGCAGGAGGCACGGGAGTGTTGCTCCAGTGCAGGATGGCACAAAGAGGTGCGCAATGGTGAGAGATGCAGGGAGTTGTTGCAACAACGCAGAGGTCAGTAGAGGGAGCACTTGTTAGCGGCAGAGAGAGCTTCAACATCGAGAGTGTTTCTAGCCTGACAGGGATGTCATAAGTTGGGTGGATCAGCTACTTACTTCTCAGTAACTGAGTTGCAATGCAGTAGCACGATGCAGCATGATGAGAGGGAATGCAGTGTAGTTGCAGTGCTGGGAGGATGGACCAATAGCAGCACGGATGCAGAAGGAGCTGTCGTACAAATGCAGCAATGGCAGTGCTAGGGCCATGGGTAGCAGTTCAGGATGTAGCAGTGCAGAGGATCTTGGGCGGGGAGGCCTGGCATCAGCACAGGGACCGATGTCGGATAATCAGGGTGATGCTCATTGTGGAGTATTACTAGAGCACAGTCCTCGTTAAGAGGGAGTGTTGATTTGGGGTAGCATTGGATGTGCTTTAGCCATGAAAATTGGTGGAAATTCTAAAGCACATGAGATCTCCAAGACCCAGAAATGGTTTGGGCAGATTCTAATCGGTTTGTGAGATATTAAAACAATTAATATTTTTAATGAAGTTCCTAAGTCTAAACTTACGAAAAAAATATTAATGGGTATTAATATAAAATTGGGTTAGAAAGTTCCAAAAGTCATGGATCAAGCCAAATCTAATGTTAGCCATTGATTAGAGATTTAATCTCGGTTGTTGATGGACCAACGAGAAAAGTATAAGAGGAGACTTGAGGATCAGTTGGAGAACACACCAAAGTGATCAGTCATTCGTTTTGCTAGAGCAGGGTTGCTAAGCAAAAGTGAATCAGTGATCAGCAGCGAGGCACAGTGAGTACGAGGTAGAGAGGCAGGGACAATACTGGGAGACCAGCACAGAAGCAGAGAGAGCTAGAGCAGCAGTCAGTCCAGGCCACGCAGAGCCCAACAGAGAGCGCAAAGCACAGAGAGACTGCGTCAGAGGGCAGAGGGAGTGACGCAGAGGTTCCCAGAGGCTGCACAGTGCCTTAGAGGGTTGACGCAAAGAGTCCTGGGGCTGACGCAGGTTAGCAGGAGGTTGACGCAGGTCAGCAGAAGGCTGACGCAGAGGCTAGAAGGGCCAGTGTTGAGCTTTAGTTGTGTTGGAGAGGGTTTCGTGGGACAGGTTTTCTGAATACCTGTTTTCGAATATAGAGGTATTGCTGCCATATATTTTTCTCTGTCGGGTGAGCTGGTTTAGGCATCCAGTTGTACTCTGATAAACTGCATAATAATATAACCCTCTGAATAGCTGCACCGGTTTTCCCGCATTGGGTTTTTCCGGGGACATTGGTCCAAAATCAACTGTGTCACTTGTGTGCTTGTTTTCTTTCAGTTGATGATCTGTAGATGTTGATACTATACTTGTGTTTATTTTCAGTATTTACATCGTAAATAACTTGTTGAGTAATTAAACAAGTACGAAGAAATAAACCAGAGAGTACAGGAAGAATTTCTAACGGGTTAAACTTAGAAATTCCAACAAAATGTACTTGGCTCATGGCATAGATGAGAAAACACATATGCAAGGTTATGTTTTGGAAAGACTCAGGAGATATTCAGAGGTTGTTGCACTTAAAGCTCAAACCACTCTTGATATTGTGTTATTTCCTTTCAGATATCTGTTAATAATAGTTTCTATAAAACTATGGAGTAATCACCATGGTAGGGCATACACATGCTTGTGAAATGGCATGCATTTACATATGCATAAAGTACATGAACAGATTCCTTAATTTAATATCATTCATAGATGAGAGACTATATGAGACAATGAACAAAATGGCATAAACCATTATACCCTACACCATAGCCAAAACAGTTATGCACTCACATGCATTTGGATACACAACCATAGAAATTACAGAGCAATTGATTTACCACAGTTCCACCATCCAAATTTAACACTTCGATCAAAAATATAGAAAAAGAAATCAGTCACACCTTCAATCTCACCTATCAAAAACTAGACAAATGGTCAAGATTGAAACAAATAGGTAGGATTTTTTTGGATGTTCACATTAGAATACACACATGCCATCCAAAACACACAGAGGGTGATCAAATATAACATACCGTCAGCCACAGAGGCAGAAATCCCATCACAGATGAAAGAGCAGCAAAAAAGATACATGATAATGCAAGCAGCACGCTCTGCTTTACCTGGAACATATAAACACCAATTAAATGTATACTGAATATTTGAGTAAGGGGGAACCCATAAAGTTTGAACCAAATCACTTGAAATTTATATAATTCAACCTTAAGGGTTTCTGGGTTTCTGGAGATGATCTTACCAAGGAAGTTGTTTGACGTGCTTTTGCAATAATGAAAGGTACACTTTTGATATTATCCTCTAAGAGAAGAACATCTGCTACAGCCACCGCCGTTGCACTTGCACGTTGTGCAAGAACAATCCCCACAGTTGCAGCAGCCAATGCTGGTGCATCATTTATTCCATCACCCACCATAATTAAACCGCCAGCTGTTCAGACAAGCAGGACACTACGTAAATGTCATGAAAATCAGTCTAGAAACCAACATTCAAGATGATAACCAAGATAATGAAAATCTTTATAAGAATATGCTATTACACAAATCTGGTAAACTGAGCCTTATCATCCTTCTTTGATTGTCAAGACTCATCTTTAGTCATATATTCAGTGAAGCAAGTGAAATATTATACACACACTTAAACATAACCATCTGTGTCACCTATGCTTTTGTTGGGAACTGGTAGTCACCAAGTATTATTTTGAATATTATAACAGTAGACCAGGTTATTGTTGGCTGTGCTAGTTTGTTCATTCAAACACAATCTTGATGGAAAACCACCAATTGTTTAGAAGATATACTCAAGAAAAACTTCAGCCATATAAATATGAGTTCAAAAGCCACAATTCTGCCTATTCTAGACTAGCTTTGTTATGATACTTACTGTATGTCATTATGGAAAAGGTACTGTGCACCATAACAATAAGTGGTCACAAAAAGTGATTATGAGATAATGAAACACAGGAGAATACCAAGAGATGCCAATACTAAAGAAAGTGACATTAAAAATGACATTTTTGTAATATACTTCATTTGTAGCTAAATAATATCGATTAAATTAGTTATAGTAGCTAGAATAATAATTATATTAGGTTAGTCATAACAAAGGAATGTGCTCTACTCGCATGAAATAAAAACCAGGGAAAGATAGTAGGGAACAATAAGCTCCCTCTTAATTCCTGCTTCTTTAGAATATGCAATTAATTCTTTAGAAGTGTATTCCCCACCATTGTCAGATCCCAAAGTTTTTATCATTCTTTTGGTTAGGGTTTCCACTACGCATCTAAACTCTTTGAATTTCTCAAATACTTCATCCTTTTTCTTGAGAAGATAAAGCCATGTCATTCTAGAGTGATCATCAATAAATGTTACATAGTAAAGATGACCTCCAAGTGATTTGTCAGACATGGGCCCACACACATCAGAATGTATGAGGCCTAATCTTTCTTTAGACCTTGTTTCACTATTTGAAAATGGTGTTCTTGTATGTTTTCCCAAAGAGCATCCCTTTGCAAACTCCTTCACGATCTTCTTTGAGATCAAGGATGCCATGAACTAGATATTTAAGAGAAGGAATGACTTTGTAGTGAAGATGGCCATATCTTCTATGCCATAGCTCAATAGGAGATATGTCCATACGAACTATGGCTTGCAGAGGTGGTGTAATGACTCTATACAAACTTCCTTCATGAACTCCAATGACCCTAGCTTTATCAATACTAGAATCTTTTCCCCAGACCAAGACCTTTCCATCAACAAAAGAAACTATATCCCCTTTATCTTCTAAGCAAGAAATTGAAAGAAAATTCTTTTTTCAAACCTGGAACATATACTATGTTGTTGAGATGTAGTTTTGCTCCATTCTCCAGCTTCAAAGATGTAGATCCTAGGCTTCTAACAGCATAGCTATCATTGTCTCCCAATTCCACTACATGAGAGGATGGTTCCTTTGATAGAGTTTGTAGTTGCTTACTTTCCCCTGTCATATGCCTTGATGCCCCACTGTCAATGATCCATGCATTATCATCATTGAGGGATCTTGTAAGTGCAGCTAAGAACCCTTGACTTTTGACCTTGTTGAATAAGTAGTAGACAATCTTCTTGATCCATCTTCCTATAGAAGTGAATCCCATTCTTATCATAGAGGGAGTAATCATTTCCTTTAAGCCAACGAAGTGATCTTCAATCTTCTTCGACCTTAGCTCTGATACCATGTTGAGAAATCAATGCTAGTAGGATTAGGGTTAGATTTCTCTTTCTTGATAATTACTTGTGAATTATGTTGGCTTCTTTTACTTATTTGTTATATTATCTTTCATCAAGCAATTACCAAATTATGTGTGCATGAAGATCACAAAAACACAAGACACAAGATGTAGGCACTCTGCCAAGGCAAAAACCCTATCTAGGGGAAAACCCAGTCAAAATCTCTTCCTTTAATAGTTTTCCTTGAGACTCTTCTACCTAGACAAAGACCTCCTCCACACCAAGCCAACCTCTCCTTCTTCGATCCAACCTTCGACCTAGCAGCAATAGCACTTCGACCTTAACAACTTCGACTTGGTAGCTTCCGACATCAGCAACAACTTCGACCTTGACTAGGAGACTTCGATCTCCCAAACCAGCCCACACGAGAGAGAGAGAGAGAGAGGTACCAAAATTTCTATTTTCTTCTTCCCTTCCTCCTTGACCAAACTCGCACTTCTTTTGGACCCTTCCTTCAACTTCGCACTTCTTCCCAGCTTCCAAAGATCGAACTATGCTTGAGAGAGTGAGATGCTCAAATGAAGTCGAACTGCCTTGTATATATAGCCTTCTAATGAGGTCGAATTGCCTTCCTTGAGGCCGACTTGGTGTAGAGGTTACATGATTTCTTTTTGACTCAAAAATAATTCCTTTTAGATAGTTTGAAAGCCCAAGAAGGGTCTCATAAAATATACAATGACTCTATTGACTCTTTATTAAGCCTAGGAGTCCTCAATGGGGACTTTGACTAATAAAATGATGACCCAAGCATGAAACCCATACTTGAATAAGTCATTGTAACAATAATCAAAATTCTTTTGACAAATACATTTTATGAAGACCGAACCTAGTTATATTTTTCAACACTTTTCCCATTGAAGACAAGTTCACTAGAATTATCATGGTTAAAAAAAGTGTTAAGAAAGACCAAGCTTATGTGTCACCTTTGAAAGAATATATTCAGAATAAGGTTGGGCATACTTCAAGTTCTTTAGATCTTTCTTCCAAGCATCTTCAAGATCAAGACAAGAAATCTAAAATGGTCTCATTATTGACATCACAACCCACCAAGAAGAAAATAAGAAGAAGGAAGAGATTTGATGCGTTTGATAGCCGAGAGCAACTCAATATTCGAATGAGTCAAAGTCCTAGCATTTTCAGAATTCAACATGGCACATCCGAGAAGCAGCCCACAGACTTGCTGGAGAGTCGACAAATGCTCAATATGCACTATCTTGGAGACATTGGATGCCATGGGGCATCATTTGTATAGTATCTCTGACCCTATTGATTTTTATTTCATGTCATTAGCTAGTTTTATTTCACGCATTCATGTTATGTCTTTTACATTTCAGTTTGTTAGAGTATATTTTTTCTATTCCAAAGAGATTTACTATGTATACATGATGATTTTGGTTTTGATTGAATATATATTTGATGGACTTATGTTTTCTTGGATGCAAGATTCTAGGGTTCTCACGTTCCTTCATGGAAGCAACGTGTCCCCATATGGAGCTAGATGTTGCACACTTTTTGTCAAAGATCCAAGGAAGCAGACATGCCAAAATTTTTCAAAGGATCAGATCATTAATCAATCTTTTATTGAGTCATTATAAACCTATGTTGCAAATTTGTAATGTAAATGATGCTAGTAAGACCTTGTATGTAACAACCTAGGGTAAGCCTATTATTTTGGCAAAAGTTTCATTCTAGGAGGTTTTTTGTCTCACTGATTTATTTTTGTTTCTAAACACAAATGGTCGGCAAAGTTTTTCCCTCCAACCTCACCCAAAAGCTAGGGTGGAATTCTTCGTCAAAGTCTTATGTGAGTTCTAATGTTCTAGTTGAGGCTTATGTAAAAGTGATTTGGGCAGGGTTGTGGGGGACGCCCCCCCCTTGATGTCGCTCCCAATCTGCGCTTCGGTCTGGAGCATGCTACCGACCAAGAAAAACCGCTCCCTAGTTTTTTCGGGATCAAAACTGGGAGCGTCGCTCCCGCCGCTCCGGGAGCAACTTTTCCAACCAGGGAGCGGTCGGGGAGTGATTGCTCTCAACCGCTCCCCGGTTGGAAAAGTCGCTCCCGACTGGCGAAAAGAGAGAAGCGACGACGACGTAGGAGAGAGGTAAAGGGAGGGAAAAAGGGAGAGAGGGAATGGGAGGCGGGGGAATAAATAGAACCTTTTCCCTCCCATTATTCACTTCATCCCATTGAAAGAGCAAGAGAATTTGGAGAGAGAGCAAGAGAGTTTGGAGAGAGTTTGAAGCAAGGTGAGGAGTTTGGTGAGAGAGGATCTTAGAGGAGTATGAAGAGCTTGCAAGGGGAGATTGGAGCTTGGGATTGGAGGCCAAAGAGGTAGGATCTACACTCTAATCTAGCAATTTCTTTTTATGTTCATTGCTAAATAAATAAATTTCTCTATTTCCCATTCCCATTCCAATTCCATTTTTTTTGCATATTCAAAACTTCAAATTTCAAACATTACGGTTATATTGCTTGGCATTTTCTTCTTCTTAGTTCCTTTTTTGGTTATTATGGAGTTGGAGAGTAGAAAAAGGAGAGTTGAACATGAAGAAAGGGATGAAGAAGTGGGTTATAGTGGATTTGATGAAAACCCCGAAGAAGAGTACCTTGGTGAGGAGGAGTTGGAGGAAAGTGAACATGATTCAGCTCAAAAAACTAAACAAGACCAAACCCCATTGTGGAAATATGTTACTAGGCCTGAAGCAGGGAAAGGGGGTGGAACCAATCTATTTCACTGCCCCCATTGCAACAATAATTAAACAAGTTCATATACTCGTGCCAGAAAGCACCTCTGTGGGAAAATGCCATGTGATTGAGATAAACAAATATGAATCAAAACTTGTGTAGGTGTGTTAGCAGTAGAGAGAGCCAAATGCATAAGGGAAGAGGAGGAAGCCCAATACAAATCTAAAAAATCAAAGGGCTTCTTTGAACCAAGCTCACAATCACATGCATAAAGAACTCCTCTAGCATCCTCCCATGGTAGTGGATATGGAGGCACAGGGTCACCAAACATCTCTTTAAGGGATAGAACCATATCAAATTTCCTTGATGAAGGGTGTAGGAATGATGTGGATTCACAATTTTACCGATTTCTTTATGCATGTGGGTTACCATTCAATGTTCTTCACTCACCTTATCGGCATGAAATGGTTTCTACCATAAATGATGCCCCTAAAGGATACAAGAGCCTTGGGTATGACAAGGCTAGAACCGTTGGACTTGATCATGAAAAAGAAAAAATATCACATTCTTTGAGTAGAATGAAAAATTCTTGGGTTGAGCATGGGGTGTCCATTGTATCTGATGGATGGAAAAATGTAAAAGGCAAACCATTGATATGTGTTCTTGTTGTGTCCGTTAGTGGTGCGATCTTTCTTTCAGCATATGATTACTCAGACAAGTTCAAGATCGACATCAACATTACAAAACCATTACTTGAAACAATTGAACGTATTGAGCCATACAATGTTATCCAAGTCATCACTGATAATGATGCTAATTGTAAGGTAGCAGGAGTAATTATTGAGGATAAATACCCCAACATATTTTGGTCTAGGTGTTTGGTTCACACAATGAACCTTTTGATGCATGATATTATTAAGAACAAAAACCAACAATACAAATGGATTGGTGATTTGTACAAGAGAGGCAAACAAATGATAAAATTTATTACAATTATAGCAATACGCATGGGCTTTTCCAAAGTTACTCAAGATTGGAGTTGTTGAAGATTGTGAAGACTATATTTGCTAGCTATTACATCACCTTCAGGCGCCTTTTGAAGGTAACAGAGTCATTGGCCAGGATGGTATCAAGTCCACAGGTATTAAAGGAAAGAGCTACAAATGCAGCTGACAAGCAAGGTTTTGAACAGGTGGACAAGACCGCTCTTGATGGTCATTTTTGGGCACGTGTGAGGCAAGTATTGGAATTCAACAAGCCCATTTATCACATGATTCGTTTTGTAGATACAGATAAACCAGTGATTGGGGAGGTGTATGAGCAGATGGATACCATGTTGGGGCAAATAAAAGATATTGTTCAAAAAGATGATCCCAACTTGTATACACTGATTCACAATTGTGTGTGTACACGATGGAATAAACTTAATGTTCCACTACATGTCTTGGCATATATCCTTACGCCAAAATACTACTCTCCATCTTGGTTGGGCCAACCTGCACCTAGGGGTGGGGTTAGTGTCAAACCCCATATAGATCAAGAGGTATCTATAGGATATTTGCAAGCATTAGACAAGTTGATACTTGACAGGGAGGAATGTGCTAATCTACGTCTTGAATTAGGCAAATACTTCAGTTGCACTGGTTTGTTTGGTTTTTTCCATGCAATGGAAGATAGAGACAAATTTGATGCTCTCACATGGTGGGAAGCATATGGATGCCAGGGACTTTTGCCAAAATTGGCAAAAGAAAGTTCTCTCATAGGTCGTAAATACTTCTTCTACAGAGAGGTGTTGGAATACCTACAGCTTCATACATAATGTGAGAAGAAACAGACTCAATGAAAACCAGACAGAAAGCTTGGTTTATGTGCACTACAACTTGAGGTTGTTGAGTCATTACTATGATCGGGCTTATGAGGATCCAACATATAAAATTTGGGACAACCACCCAGAGGTCGATAATTTAATTTGGAGGATGGCACTATACATCTTGAAGAACTGGAAGTAAAACTTATGAGAGAGGAAGATGAAGCAACAACCATGCCACCCCCACCATCCAGTAGCAGTGCTCGAGTTCCAAGTCTTGTTCCTTTGCTGTCGCTACTTCCATGTACATCCTCATGTGGAGGCATGTCCCTTCTGGCTCTAGTCATGGGACTGTGCGGGAGGAGACTCCTAGAAGACCACCACGTCCTGCTAAGAAATTAGACATTATTCGTGGTGGCAAGAGGAAGATATAGATGATAGATTTACTTGTCTTTTCTAGTTTCTAGTAGTTTTTATAACTGTTGACTTTTTCATATTTATTATGATATTTTTTGTAAACAATCTATGACAATTTAAGTTTGAAGTTTTAAGTTGGCAATTATAACTCATTGGTAATGAATTATGATTATGATGTTTCATGAAAGTTGAAAGTTGTTTCATTTCATTTCATTTTATAACATTTCATTTCATGTTAGATATTATTTGTTGTAATGGGTACACTTAGCTTACAAGTACAACTTTGGTGATCAATGATGATAAATGTTATATATTGAATTTTGAAAGCTTGAAACTTTAAGATTGATGAATCATGATTCATGAGAATCAATATGTTGTATGTTACTAACTTGTGGACGTGGTTGATGAAGATTATAACTTCTAAATGATTATTGTTATATGGTTCAATGTATGTTTTTTTATGTTTTTCATATCTAATTCATCATTTTACATGTTTTTGTTGACATATATGCATCAAAATATAAAAGATATATATATTATATAAAAAGTGCTCTGGGATTTGCTCCCAAACCAGGAGTTTCTGAAAATGTCGCTCCTGCTCCCAACTTTGGATTTGGGAATAATTTAAGCTAGTTGGCTAAATTATTTTATTACAAATCACTTGCTCTACTAGAACATGTTGTGTCGTAGAATTGGTATGTAATTTGAGGGTCTATACCAAATGGGTGTTCCCCCTTTGAGGGTTGAATGTAAAAATCTTATGTAAAAAAAGTTTTAGTGTATGTGCCCTCATACTTAGACACCATGGCTAAAATATTAGAGGATGGAGAAAACATTAAATCCCCTCAAGTGTCTACTAATTAATTTTTCTGGCAAAAATTAGATAAATCCTAAGCCAGAAAATTAATTAATTTGAGTCTAAATTAGAGTCTTAGAGAAAATAAATTCTACAAGTGGAAACATTCATGGATATCAAAGAATTAATTTTTGGAGGTCCCCCACTAAGAGAATATTGGAAATTTCAAGAAAAAATGGACCTTGGACCTTGGTGGTTAAGTCAAAGTCAAATTTTTGAGGAAATTAGGTCAAAATAATGAATTTTGAGCTAATAAAAAATGGTTTCAAAGAGAAATTCGAAAATTCCTCAAAAATAGTTATTTCAACCACAAAGATTAAAAAATCATCAAGGATTTATCAATGACCGAGGTTATTTTGACAAGGATCAAGCCAACTAGCCATTATTTTTCCACTTTGAGGATTTATTTATACATAGAGAGTCATTTGAGTCTCAAGCCATCTCATGTTTGGCTAAGAAATTGTTGCAAAATAATTGATGTAACACTACAATCCCGCTAGGAACGTTTATTTGAATCATAATAAAGACTTTGGTGTGCAGTTCAAGGTGTTCAGTGTTCGTTAATTTGTGATATGTAATGGGTATGGACTTTCCTATATTGTGTTGATTAATGTTAAATTTGTTTTTATTACATGAGGATAAAGCCATTCTATTGATAGATTTTGGGTTTATCTTAGATGATTTGACTCGCCATATGTCTAACAATTTTTCTTGAGAAACATATATAGTGTTTGTAGGTTCCCTAGTCCTTGGTCTCCAAGTTCAAAAACTGTGGACATGAACCGACTTTGTTTGGACTCCAAATATTTATGTGGTTGATTTAACTTTGCTAAGGCTATAGTGTGCATTAATTTTCCGAAGTATTATTAGCCATTTATCAAAGAAAAAGTCCATAAAAAATTATTTCTCAAAATTTATTTTAAAACCCTTGTATATTTGTAAATTTTGTAAGCAATTTGTACATTAATTTTTGCTAATTGGGGTTTTTGGATGTTCAGATTTTGTACATATCTAGGGTTTTGGGTATTTGTTATTTGTGTAGGTGAGATCAAGAGGATAACGCTGGAATAGAGCTAAATCTAGGCCCTTGAGGGTAAGATCTAGTCTCTAAATTTTTTTGCAGGGCCAACCATTGAAGATATTGAGCCAAAATTGCAGATTTAAAGGAGATAAAATTTTCTGAAGTTGGGGTTTCAGTCTTCAGTTCTCCCAAGCCCAGATCTAGCCCCTCCAAAGTCAACGTCCTCCTCTTAGCTCCCTGCATTAGCCTTTTAGCCTTCTAAGTTTTGAGCCTCTTTGAGGTTAGCCATGAGGCTTAGAGGCCTTGGCCTCCCCTTCTCCCTCTTGCGTCTAGATTTTAGAGGCTTTTTAGCCCTAGCCGTGAGGCCTAGGGCCCCACTCCTCCCTTCGTTTTTCCTAAGTCCATAGCCCTAAAGGGCTTTCGACTGCCTCTCGGCCTCCCTTAAGCCAAGCGGCAGCCCTCTAGACCTTGTTGTAGGCCTTCTTGGGCCTTTCCCTTGAGCCGTTGGGCCTCTAAGGCCTTTTCGAGCTTTCCTTAGCCCTCTTAGCCCTAAATCCATGTCTGAATTTTGTGAACTAAAAATTGGTAAGTTTTGCAGGTGATATTGGTTCTAGATTGGTGTTTTTAGGTGGCATATTCATTGAAGAATTTATGGGCAAATTTGACAAGTGATCTTCAAGGACTAAGGCCTCGGGTTTTCTCTCTAAACCGTCGTTTTATCTCTGTTTTGTTATATCATTTGCCACCTACCATTTGAGGCATGTACCATGGACATGTCACCCTCTTTAAAGGTTGAAACCACCTAATAGGGTCCTTGATTAACCCCCTATTGGGCTTGGAGACATTTGTACATGCCAAAGTCCACTATGGAAGGGCATGCCACCATGAAGTGCCCCATTAATTCCATGACTTGTAAGCTCTTTTATTTGATTATTTTGATGATTTGTTGTATTGGAGGGCAAAGGGACACATTGGATCTTATGCAGGATTGCAGTTGGGTCTCCATTTGGGGCTTGGTTTCCCTATACGACGTCCTAGCCCTCTAGAGGGCCACATTGGCACTTGTAGGGTGAGCGTTGAAAGCCATTTGCCTCCACCATAGTAGAGAGTACTTCATGGATTCCCAACACCACTCATTGATTGCTTGTGTTCCACTTTTTGGATGAGGATGATGTGTTGATTTGGGGTAGCATCGGATGTGCTCTAGCCATGAAAATTGATGGAGAGGCTAAAGCAGATGAGATCTCCAAGACCCAAAAATGACCGTCAAGCCCCTTCTTATATCTCCCTGTTGGACAACCTACAGTCTAAATTAAAATATAATCAAAGGCTCAAATTGTTTTGACTTGATCCATGGTTTTTTCTAGAAGTTTCATCCCTGATTAGATTAATACCCATTAATATTTTAATTTTCCTAAGTTTAGACTTAGGAACTCCATTAAAAATATTAATTATTTTAATAAAACCACTTCTAGGTGGAATTTACCAAAACTCTTTCTCGGTTCTTTGGAATACTTGTGCCAAAGCCTCCTGGCAAAATTTGAGGCTTAGAGCACATCCGATGCTACCCCAAATCAACAAAAACATAAAGATCAATGGAACAAATGGACACAAGATGTAGGCTACTAGCCAGGGCCAAAACCTCTCCAAGCGAGGAAAACCCACAAGAAATTTTTCTTTTCTTATAGAATCTTCAAATGACGAATTCCAAGACCTAGACCAAGACCCCTACAAGACCAAGTCAACCTTCTTTTAAATGAGCTTCTCTTTCACAAAGTCAACCCAAGTCAAATTGCTTCAACGCTGCTCCAACTACACTTCTAATCTAAGGTTCGGACCTGCAACTTCTAACTGCAGAAACCCTAATTCACACGTGTGGATGAAAAGATTGTTAAAGAGGCCTGTTGCACCAGATTTGTCAAAGTTCCAAGGAAACGGAAGTACCAACATTTTTTCAACAAGGATCAAATCACATTTCAGCAGTCCATGTGTAATGGTCATACCATTCTGCAAGTTATATATAGCAAATGATCTTAATAAAACCTTGAGTCGATGTAACAACCTAGGTAAGCCTATAATTTGATGACGAATTCTGTTCTAAGAGGCTTTTTAACCTCACTGATTACTTGTGTTTTCCAACCAGGATAATCAAAAGAATTTTTTCCCTCCAGCTTAAGCCCCCAGAGCTAGGGTGAAATTTATTGTGGGATTATCAAGTGAGTCCTAGTGTTTTCATCGAGTCTGATGCAAAAGTGGCTTGGGAATAATTTAAGCTAATTGGCTTAATTATTTTATTACAAATCACTTGGTTTACTAGATCATATTGAGGCGCAGATGGGTTATGTGTCTTGAGGGTCTAAAAAAAATGTGTATTCACTCTTTGAGTTTTATAAATGAAAAATCATATGTATTAGAGGGTTGGAAAAATAGTTAAATACCCTCATGTATAAATTAATTAATTTTCCTCGCAAAATAAAATTAAATTTTAAGCCAGAAAATTAATTAATTAGAGTCAAGTTAAATTGTCTTAAGAAAATAAATTCTCCAAATGGAAAAATTCGCGGGTCTTAAAAGAGTTAATTTTTAAAAGTCTTCCACTAAGGGAATATTGTATTTTTCAAGAAAATTTGGACCCTTATGTTCATTTGGGGTAGCATTAGATGTGCTCTAGCCACGAAACTTGGTGGAGAGGCTAAGGCATATGAGATCTCCAATACCCAAAAAGGGTTTGGGCAGATTCTAAACAGTTTGGGAGATATTAAAATAATTAATATTTTTAATGTAATCCCTAAGTCTAAACTTAGGGAAAATAAAATATTAATGTGAATTAATATAAAACTGTGTTAGAATGGTCCAAAAGTCATGGATCAAGCCAGATCTAATCTTAGCCGTTGATTAGGGACTTAATCTCGATCGTTGATTTGTCAACGAGAAAAGTATAAGAAGAGGCTTGAGGGGCACTTGGAGAACACATTGAGAGAGACCAGTCAGTGCAATTTCTGGAGCGGGGTTAGCTGAGAAATTGAACTAGTGGTCTAGAGAGTAATCAGGGGGCAGCAAGTACAGAACAGAGAGACGGGAGATCAGTGCAGAGGCAGAGCCAGAGGGAGCCATGCAGAGGCAGCAGAGACTGCACAAAGCGAGCAGGGCCTGTGTCATCCACGCAGAGGCTGCAAGAGTAACGCGAAAGGCTAGAGAGGCTGCACAAGGTCTCAACAGGCTAACGCAGAGGGTTTCAAGTCACACAGAGGTTAGTAGGGCTAACGCTAGGTTCAGAAGAAGTGTTGGAGAATTTGTCTATCTGTGGGTAAGCCAATTTGTCACACTGTTGTACTAGAAAATTGCTGAATAATAAAATCCTCCCTTGCTGCACCGGTTTTCCCACATTGGGTTTTTCCAGTGACATTAGTCCAAAATAACTGTGTCAATGTGTTGATTCTTGTGCATATGTTTGTTTCTGTATTACAATGTGATATCTGCAGCAATATTTATTTTAATGTTTATTGAAGTAATTTCATGAATAAATTATGGTGAAATAAGTAGGAAAAGTAAAATCAATTGCTACAGTGATAGAATTTTCACATGGTATCAGAGCAAGTAATCAGAGACAGAAAGGGAAAATTAGCTATGGGTCGAGACCACAATGCAGAGGCATCCACCTCAGGGAACTCACGTAGATTTTCAAAAGATTGCACAAGAGAAAGAGATTTTGATTTCTCTATGTTGGCTTCCGGGCTAGAAGAAGAAGTGGCGTGCATGAATAGTGTTGCATCATCAGAAGTATGGTATATAGACAGTCGAGCCTTGTGGCATATGACGGGAATCAGGGAGTGTTTCTCAGAATATCAAGAAGAGAAGATGAACTTTCATATCACCATGGAGAACAAGGCAAAGTGTACTCCAGTAGGGAAGGGTAACATAGTTTTTCAGCCAGAATCGGAAGAACGGTTCCGTGCCACAAATGTGCTGCATGTACCAGGATTGGGGATGAACTTACTTTTCGTGTCACAACTACAAGGCAAGGGCTATGACGTCTACTTCATCAAGGAAAGGGTATACGTCAAACACCCGAGCTGGAAAAAGAAACTCAGATCGGGATCAAAAGTAATCGGTTGTACAGATTACAACTTGTTAAATTATGGTATGTTCTATGCTTATAACAATTTACTTCTTTTCCTTATTATATTCCACAGATTAGCAATCACATGTACATAAAGTAAAGTGCAGATAGAACATTAAACGATCGACAGAAAACAAGCCAAGACAAGAGACACAAGATGTGGCGGCTAGCCAGGGACAAACCCCACAATGTGTGGGATTGGGGAAACCCTTTGATCAAATCTTCTTTTATCTTCAATAATTCAGCAGAGAGAAATACTGCAATAAATCTGATTTATATCAGTAGTAGTAAACCCTAGATCAGCAGCATCAGCATTAGCGGCTTCATCATCAAACTAGGGCAGACGATATCTCACAAAACGACCATCGGATCGGCTTGATTCCACCAAAAGTTGCGGCTTTCAAAGGAGGTTCAGATGAACCTACAGCATAGTTCAGATGAGGAGATGCTCTAGTCCACGCAGGTCAAACTTTACTTCTGCAGTTGCAACTCCAGTTTCGGCAGCTTCTGGCTTCAAACTAGGGCAGTCGATATCTTGCCAACCATCCATCGAATTGACTTGATTTCACCACCAAAAGTTGCGGCTTTCAGAGGATGTTCAAATGAACCTACATTGCAGTTCAGATGAGGAGATCTTCTAGTCCACACAGGTCAATCTTTACTTCTGCAGTTGCACCTTCAATTTTAGCAGCTTTCGGCTTCACATGTGTGAGGGAGAGACCCCTTTCTGCGCAGTAAAGAAGAGACTCTTTTCTGCGCAGTAGAGAGAGAGAGATGTGATGAGATGAGTGAGTGCAAATGAGGAAAAGTCCTCTTGTATTTATACACAACTGATGATGTTTGAATAGATGCGACTTTGGGCTTCTGAGCCTACATGAGTTGTAGGTCGGCTTGATAACAATTCCATAATCAAAATAAATTCATATCTCCATGAATACTTATCGAAATCAGATGATCTTTATATCAATCCTACACCTCTCAACGAGAGGAATCTAATAAAAATATTATCAGCCATGAATAGGATGGCCCACATGAAATTTTTCCCTAGTTTCCAGTTTTAACACTCCCTCTCAACTAGGGAGAACTTCATCTTCAATCTATCTATCGGTCGTTACTATTCATCCATCAAATGCACTGCCCTGTACAGCCTGACCCTTGCCCTACTCTGCTCTATTCTGCCTGTTTTGCTTTGTCTTGTTCTACCCTGTACTGATCTGTACGGCTCTGCTTTGTTATGCGCTGCTCTGCTTTGTTCTATTCTGCTCTGCGTTTGTCCGAATTATGAAGAAGAAGAAATGATCGAGGATGTATCACACTGACTCAAAGTCAGTCTCAGAGTATGTACCACTGGGCCCAGACCAGTGTCAACCAACCTGAAGTCAGTGTCATAGTGAGTACAACTCCACTGGTTCCAGACCAGTATCATCATCCACTGACTCAAAGTCAGTCTCAAAGTGCGTACCACTGGTCCCAGACCAGTCTCAACCGACCCAAAGTCAGCTTCATAGTAAGTACCACTCCTACCACTGGTCCCAGACCAGTATCGCAGTCTCAGAGAGTGTACCACTGGTCCCAGACCAGTCTCAACCGACCTGAAGTCAGCGTCATAGTATGTACCACTCTCACTGGTCCTAGACTAGTACTGCACTGACACGAAGTCAATCTCAGAGTATGTACCACTAGTCCCAGACCAGTCTCAACCGACCCGAAGTCAGTGTCATAGTATGGTACAACTCCTACCACTGATCCCAGACCAGTATCATTGATCCCAGATCAATGGAGGTCATCCTAGCGTAGGGAGTACGGTAGATATAACGATGCATCCATCGGTACTACTATGGTCCCTAACTTCATTTCCTTGCTCATTGATCAGATGAGAGGTACTTCCCATGACTCCTAGACTGCATGGGTAGGATGCCTCCACAGGAGGAGAACTAATCAATCTTGTCCTCACAAGAGAACACATCAATCCTTCTACAATCTCCATGGAGAACACATCAATCCAGGCCGCCATGGAGAACACATCAATCCAGGCCTCACAGGAGAACACATCAATCCTGCTACAATCGCCATGGAGAACACATCAATCCAGGCCGCCATGGAGAACACATCAATCCAGGCCTCACAGGACAACACATCAATCCTGCTACAATCGCCATGGAGAACACATTAATTCAGGCCTCACATGAGAACACATCAATCCTACTACAATCGCCATGGAGAACACATCAATCCAGGCCTCACATGAGAACTAATTATCCTGCTACACAGGAGAGAGAATCATCCTGTTCCACAAGAGAGCGAATCATCTTGTCCCACAAGAGAGCGAATCATCTTGTTCCAATGCGCACCACCAGGGGAGGGTGAGTCACCCTGTGGTCGTATGTTGCTCCAGTAAGAACTGCAAGCCCTCAGAGCTCCCAGAGCTCAATGTATGCAACATGTAGGACCCTTGTACAAGGGTTTCTTGACGACTCCAAGTCGTTTGGGAAAATCACAGATTAGATCTTTCCTCGGGGCTTTGACAAGGTGTATCGACCTGTACATCATCTTAATGCGATGGAGCCTCCTTGCTCATTGACTTACCATATCCTAGATGATGTCTATCTGCTGGAGCAATCGACGAATACGGGATTCCTCAATAATCGAATCCCACCTCTGGTTGTTACAAAGAATCACAGTGGTATCCAATGTAAATCCAAACAGCTCACTGAAGAGCTTTCGCAACTAGACTGCCTCACAGGAGGCCATGCTAGCAGCAATATATTTTGCTTCAGCGATGCTCAAAGCCACCGACTTCTGCTTCCTGCTCATCTAGAATATCGAAGCAAATCCCAAGGTGAAACAACGCTCGGAAGTGCTCTTACGGTCCACCGCACTGCCTGCCCAATCAGCATCAGTATATCCAAGTAGCTTCACATCTCCGGTAGTGTATATTAACCCATTAGTAATTGTGCCACAAAGATATCTCAAATGATTCTTCGCATCAATCCAGTGAGGCTCAACCAAATATGAGCTCACAATGCTAACTGCAAAACATATGTTCGGACAGAGGTTCACCAAGAACATCAATGCGAATGAGTTTATGAAACTCAGAGGCATTTCCCAAATCTGGTCTGACATCACTACCATATAACTTCTAAAAGTTAAGATCCTCGAGGTAGTCACAGTGTAGCAATCCATCATACCGAATCTTTCCAATATCTTTACCACATATTTTCCTTGAGATAGGAAAATTTCCCCTGGCTTCTGCCACACTTCAAGTCCTTGGTCCTTCATTTCAAATTCAGAAGCCAACTCCCTCTCACATTTGTGAATGAGAGGGTCTGCACCTGTTAGAAAGAGGTCAACACCAGTATGAGAGGCTTTTCATCTTCAACCTTAAAGTAAAGGTTAGGATCAGCTTCACTCCTAGTGAATCCCAGCTTCATCAAGTAGTTATCGATCCTCTCATACCATGCTCAGGGTGCTTGCTTCAACCCTTAGAGAGCCTTCTTCAACCTGCATACATGAGATTTTCAATCATAAACCTCAAATCCTTCGAGTTGCTCCACATAGACCTCTTCTTTGATCGAACCGTGCAAGAAGGCGGTCTTGACATCCATCTGATGTAGGTTCCATCCTTGTGAAGCCACAAGGGCTATGATCAAGCAGATGGTCGTATATTTGGCAACAAGTGCAAATATCACATCATAGTCTATACCTTCCTTCTGGGAGAAACCACGAGCAACAAAACGAGCCTTATACTATTCCGTACTTCCATCTGCAACAACTTTATCTTATAAAGCCATTTTGAAGTAACAATTGTCTTGTCCTGGAGTCTGGGAACTACTTCCTAGACATCATTCTCCATAATGGTCATAGCATCCTTCCATACTTGATGCTTGACGGTCTGAGAATGATGAAGGCTCATTTTGTATGATCGTGCTCATGATGGTCAGATATCCCTGAACCCTGTTGGGTTTCTTACTTTCACGGAAGGTTCTTCGTGGTGCAGCATTTCCTTCAGCATCATCAAGTAGCCCCCTAAGCCATGAAGGCCTCTTCCTGGAAGAGGGAGGCTCAGGTGGATAAATAAGATCCATGGGTTCCTTCACATCAGGCATTGTTACATCATCTATCCATAGAGACAGCTTCCACAATTGTGCGGTTCTTCCTTTCCGCCACACCATTTTGCTCAAGAGTATGTGGTGTAGTAGTCTCCCTCTTAATGCCAGCCTCAAATATGCCTGAGTGAACCAACTGTAATATATCGAAGGTATTGCTTTGGTTTGAGGGGAATGGTCCCCTTTTGAGCTTTCCTTCAGCACATCCCGAACATACACCTTCTTTTTCTACTCGGAATTCGGGCATCCCTGTTACCATATGTCTTACATCGGATAGATCTTTGTAATGAAGGTGGGAAAACCTCCGATGCCAAAGTTCGGACGGAAAAGATGTGTCATAAGATATCACACCTAGCGGACTTCCATCGACCCGATATAATGAATCAACACGAAACCCAAGAGTAAAGGCATCTTTAACATTATCCTTTTTTTCATATACGTACCTTGCCATCGCTGAAGGTTACCTTGTAGCCTTTGTCTTCCATTGCCGAGATGGACACCAGGTTCTTTTGGAGGTCAGGTGCATTTAATACATCCTGGAATTTCTAGCCTTCTTTGATTTCCAACATTCCTTTTACCTTTGCTATTGAATTTTCCATCCCTTCGATTACCATGAGAGGGATTTTGATCATCGTCACGGGGAGAGTCCTTTCTATCAGGGCATTCCCTTGCATAGTGACCTGCTTTATTGCAAATGTAACATCGTCATTTTCTTCCACCCTTAGGTCCAACCTTTCTTTTCGATTTAGACTTGGAATTATTTATTTTCTTAGCATGAGAAGAAAAAGCAACAAGAGGACCTTTAGGCAAGGGCATTTCTTGCTCTTCTACCCTTGTTTCTTCTAGAATGCATCTAGCCATTAATTCCTCGAAACCAGGAATTACATTATTGTTCAGAAGAGTAGTCCTAAACACATGCCATTCGGATGGTAATTCTCCAAGAGTCGTGAGTGCCATTTCCCTATCAATAATAGTCTCCCCAATAGATAGGAGATCGTTCTTGATCTCGGTGATTCTTAAGAAGTATGCTTGCATACTCTCATCTTTACCCTTCTTGATTTCCCTCAGCGTATTTCTAAGAAATAAAACTTGATTTGCATCATTAACTTTAAATAAACTCACTAGTCTATTGTAGATTTCTTTGAAGGTGTTCAGGTCAGAGATGTAGGCCACCAAGTGCTTGTTGATAGAGTCCCGGATGATCTTCTGTTTTGACTTCTCCGGTTTTCCATTTGTTCCAGGCAACAGCGGATGCATTTGATGGAGGCTCGACAATATTGCCTCTTACATGGTTCAGCACTCCTTGATCTTCTGGGGTTAGATCGATAGACATCTTCAATCTGTGATAGTCAGCTTTCTCACGGAGCTTGTCTTCGACAAGAAAGAGTGTTGAGGAACCCATCGTTCTTTTAGGATAGCCTTGCCAATCTTCTCTTCGGTGATTGCTCTTGCCCTTGCTCAGGCTTTGTCTTCACCTCAGCTCTGATACCATGTTAAGTTATGGTATGTTCTATGCTTATAACAATTTACTTCTTTTCCTTATTATATTCCACAGATTAGCAATCACATGTATATAAAGTAAAGTGCAGATAAAACATTAAACGATCGACAGAAAACAAGCCAAGACAGGAGACACAAGATGTGGCGGCTAGCCAGGGACAAACCCCACAATGTGTGGGGAAACCCTTTGATCAAATCTTCTTTTATCTTTAATAATTCAACAGAGAGAAATAGTACAATAAATATGATTTATATCAGTAGTAGCAAACCCTAGATCAGCAGCATCAGCATTAGCGGCTTAATCATCAAACTAGGGCAGACGATATCTCACAAACCAACCGTCGGATCGGCTTGATTCCACCAAAAGTTGCGGCTTTCAGAGGAGGTTCAGATGAACCTACAACGTAGTTTAGATGAAGAGATCTTCTAGTCCACGCAGGTCAAATTTTACTTTTGCAGTTGCAGCTTCAGTTTCGGCAGCTTTCGGCTTCAAACTAAGGGCAGTCGATATCTTGCAAGTTGTCCGTCGGATTGCCTTGATTTCACCACCAAAAGTTGCGGCTTTCAGAGGAGGTTCAGATGAACCTACAACGCAATTCAGATGAGGAGATCTTCTAGTCCACACAAGTCAATCTTTACTTCTGCAGTTGCAGCTTCAATTTCAGCAGCTTCCGGCTTCACATGTGTGAGGGAGAGACCCTTTTCTGCGCAGTAGAGAAGAGACTTTTTTCTGCGCAGTAGAGAGAGAGAGATGTGATGAGATGAGTGAGTGCAAATGAGAAAAAGTCCTTTTGTATTTATACACAACTGATGATGTTTGAATAGATGCGACTGTTGGGCTTCTGAGCCTACACGAGTTGTAGGTCGGCTTGATAATAATTCCATAATGAAAATAAATTCATATCTCCATGAATACTTATCGGAGTCGGATGATCTTTATATCAATCCTTCACCTCTCGACGAGAGGAATCTAATAAAAATATTATTAGCCATGAATAAGATGACCACATGAAGTTTTTCCCTAGCTGCCAATTTTAACACAACTAGAATCACCAATGGCACTAATAGGCAGTCATGGGGACAAGGACTTGAATGAACTATGGCACAAAAGGATGGGTCACTTGCACCATGGAGCTCTGAGAATTCTTAGGAGCACTGTAACAGGAGTTTCGGATCTGAGTATCAAATGAGATGATGTATGTAGGGGATGCGCTCTAGAAAAGTATGCCAAGGCAACATTTCCTAGGAGCAAACACAGGGCCAAGAGTGTACAAGATTGATACACTCAGATATCTGCGTACCTATGTCTTTCAAAGCTCTCAGTGGTGCCGAGTATTTCCTTAACTTCATTGATGACCATTTGAGGAAAACTTGGATTTATTTTCTGAAAACCAAGAATGAGGTTTTCTGTGGATTCAAGGAGTTCAAGGCTCTGGTGGAGAATCTAACTAGGAAGAAAATAAAAGTTTTATGGTCAGATAATGGTGGAG
Organism: Pinus tabuliformis; assembly: GCA_031772625.1. Classification (NCBI taxonomy): domain Eukaryota; kingdom Viridiplantae; phylum Streptophyta; class Pinopsida; order Pinales; family Pinaceae; genus Pinus; species Pinus tabuliformis. Next base: position 694,581,676 of record CM062814.1, on the reverse strand, counting down.
AGTACGTCAATAAGGACTTCACTGAGTATTGCGCTAAGGAGGGAATCAGAAGAGAGTGGACAGCTCCCTACAATCCGAAGCAGAATGGGGTGGCAGAAAGAAAAAACAGGACTATTGTAGAAGCAGCTAGGGCCATGTTGTATGATCAGGATATGCCAAAATTCCTGTGGGCGGAAGCATGCAACACAGCTGTCCACATTCAAAATAGGACTCCTCATCGGGCTAGGCAAGATTACTCTAGAGAAAGTCTTCCCTAGGAAGACACCTGAAGTCAGTGATTTCAGGATATTTGGGAGTTTAGCATATTGTCGCATACCCGAAGAAAAGAGAAAGAAGCTAGATCAGACTGCAGACAAGGGATATCTGGTGGGATATAGCGAGAACGCTAAGGCATACAAAATCTATCTTCCAGGGAGTAGGAAGGTAGTAGTACGACGAGATGTAAAGTTCATGGAGGACAGAGCTTTCAGAAGATCTCGTCAAATGCCTTCCGAGGAGCAGTCAAAAGGAGATTTGTTGGTCATGCCTCTTCAACCAATAGAAGTGAAGAATTCTTCCTCAGGTCAGGAAGACTCTCAGGATGAGGAGGAGGAGCAAATAGAAGCACATGTTGACAAAAGAAGAACTAGCAGGGAACTTCATCAGATTCTACATGATGCAGAGAACTTAATCGGTGAGCCAAGGAACAGTAAGAGGGTGGGAAAACAGCGAGACAGATATCAGGCATTAGTAGCTCAGGATGGAGAGCCTGCCAGTTTCAAGGAGGCATCTCAGCATCAAGTCTGGCTATATGCGATGGTAGAGGAGTATAACTCCATAATGGTGAACGATGTCTGGGAGGTGGTGTCAAGACCTCAAGACAAATTTGTGGTAGGTTCAAGATGGATCTACAGGATCAAATATGCTACGGACAGCAGTGTTGAGAAATACAAAGCCAGGTTTGTGGCTAAGGGCTATGCTCAAAAGGAAGGGATTGACTATGAGGAAACCTTCACCCCAGTAGCCAAGTATACATCTATTAGGACCGTGATATCTCTTGTAGCCTAGATGGGATGGAAGATCCATCAGATGGATGTCTAGACAACATTTCTGAATGAGGTAATAGAAGAAGAGGTATACATTGAACAACCAGAGGGCTTTGAAACCCATGAGAAGAAGTCTCATGTATGCAGACTGAAAAAACCTTGTATGGGTTGAAACAGGCACCGAGAGCGTGATATGGTCGAATAGATGGCTACTTGCAGAAGATGGGGTTTGTCAAGAGCATTGTTTTACAACCAGGCCGGCTCAACTCGGAAACGGCCGAGTCAAACCGAGCCGGTAAAAGAATGTGTGACCAGGCCAGCAAACCGGCTCGGTTGACCGAGTCATTGATGACCAGGCCGAGTCATCCAATGACTCGGCCTAGTCATCAATGACTCGGTCAACCAGGCCGAGTCCGTATTGACCAGGCCTAGTCATTGGAAAACCGCTGGGCAGTGTAAAAAATAAATTTTATTCACTTTTTTTTGGATTTGTGGTGTGAAATTAATATGTTTGGATGTCTGTAATTTTATTATGAAGTACACAATGCATAAAGTATGCCATGAACCATGGTATGAAGCAATAATGGGAAAATGATAATTATAAATCTTACGAGCCATGTCTGAGAAATGTCAAATCTGAAGTTGATATTTTCGAAATATATCAGGACTGAGGGCCAGCTGAATGCCCTTCTCCTGCTCAGAATATCGGATCTGAAAATGAGTTATTTCAACTCAAAATGATCTCGGAAACTTAACAAAAATGCTGCCCTAGCAATGAAAAACTTGGTTGTGAAGAAACCAACGCTGAAAATATGCTTAAAGTGTTCTATAGCTGTGCTTTCTGGTGAAAAATCAGGTCTGAAAGTGTGCTCTAGCTGCCATAGAAGTGACAAGATGAAGCTTGATTCTTTGAAAATCAGATCATAAAGTTTTGCCTTAACAGCTAGCTGGTGAAAACAGCCTGAGAAGTGCAAATTTGTGCCCTAGCTCCCCAAATTAGTTCAACAAAAATCACAAAATGTGCCTGAGATGCTATTGCTGTTGAAAATCTGCAGTATTTAGTTTACCCTAAAAATAGTAGAGGTATGTTGTAGTTGTGTCCTAGCTGCTTGTTGGAGTTTGGTCTCACCAATCAAAAATCCCTTCACAAAAACAGAAAAAGAGCTGAAATGGACAACTTTGGCATTCTACTGGAGAGTGTCCAGTTGACAGTGGTCTGTGGGTCAGACCACATATGTCTTGACTTGACCTGGTTTTTAGGTCATTTGTGTCTGAGTGCCAGCGGTGGTTTGAATTTTTGAATGACTTTAATCATTGCATAGAGGATCAATGGTAAATCTCTAGATACCAAGTTTGTGACCTTCCGTGGAAGAGATGGAAGGTATTTCACCTCTTGGAAATTGAAGCTCCATGAGCCTACTTTGATCATATGTTGTCTTCCATCTATATTATAATGCTATGTGTTTGGAAACATGAATGAAAATCTTTAAAATTATGTTTAAAATATTTAAAATTATGTTTTTTTATAAAAAAAATAAATATTTAATGTATTTTTTACAACGACCGAGTCATTGAAATCGACTAGGCCGAGTCATTACCGATTCGGAGTCGGAGTCGGAATCGATCCTCGGCCGAGTCGGAGTCCTGGTCGGAGTCGTAAAACACTGGTCAAGAGTGACACGGACCTGAATCTCTACTATCTGGTCGTAGAGAACGAGCCGCTTATCTTAGTATTATATGTGGATGATCTCTTTTTGACAGGATCATCCAGACTCATTGAGGACTATAAGAAGAATCTAGCCACAGAGTTCGATATGAAGGATCTGGGACAAATGCACTACTTCCTAGGGTTGGAAGTTTGGCAGTAGAAAGGAGAAATCTTCCTTGGGCAAGGGAGGTATGCTACAGAAATCCTGAAAAGGTTTGGGATGGTAGACTGTAGACTTATGGCTACACCAATGATCACCAACTGGAAGAAGATTGATGCATCAGAAGACAAGGATGTCGATCCCACCCTATATCGGCAACTCATAGGGTCCCTGATGTATTTGGTCAATACCAAGCCAGATATTTGCTACGCTGTCAACAACCTCAGTCAGTTCATGGTGGAACCAAAGAGGGCACACTGGGCAGCAACCAAACACGTTCTCAGGTATTTACAGGGAACAATTGATTACGGACTCTTATACACCAAGGAGAAGGATATCAGGTTGAGTCGATTTACTAATGCAGATTGGGCAGGAAGTTCAGTGGATCGGAAAAGTACCTCTGCATATTGTTTCAACATTGGATTAGGGATGACTTCCTGGTGCAGTAGGAAACAAAAGTCTGTGTCTCTAAGCTCATCTGAGGCATAATATATGGTAGCAAGCCCAGCTTCGTGTGAGGCCATATGGCTTAGAAAACTGTTGGTGAACCTATTCAAAAGAAATATGGAGACGACCAAGATCATGTGTGATAATCAGAGTTGCATCAAACTCTCTAAGAATCCCGTGTTTCATAATAGGCCCTTGGAAAGTCAAAATTTGACTTCTTCAGGGAAAAGATGGGGATGGTAAAGAATCCATTTCAGAAGTAGAAATGAGTGTGTTCCAAGCACGAACAAAGAGGGAGTTGTAGTGTTGGGAGAAAGGACCAACAACAACACAAATGCAGAGGGAGTTGTCGTACAAATGCAGCAGTGGCAATAGCAATGGCAGAGCCATGGGCAGCAGTACAAGATATAGCAATGTAGAGGATGTTGGACAGGAAGGCTTAGCATTAGCACAGGAATCGATGTTGGATGATCAGGGTGATGCTCAGTCAGGAGTATTGCCAGAACACAGTCCTCGCTAAGAGGGAGTGTTGATTTGGGGTAGCATCGGATGTGCTCTAGCCACGGAACTTGGTGGAGAGGCTAAGGCATATGAGATCTCCAATACCCAAAAAAGGTTTGGGCAGATTCTAAACAGTTTGGGAGACATTAAATAATTAATATTTTTAATGTAATCCCTAAGTCTAAACTTAGGGAAAATAAAATATCAAAGTGAATTAATATGAAACTGTGTTAGAATGGTCCAAAAGTCATGGATCAAGCCAAATCTAATCTTAGCCGTTGATTAGGGACTTAATCTCAGCCGTTGATTTGTCAACGAGAAAAGTATAAGAGGAGGCTTGAGGGGCACTTGGAGAACACACTGAGGGAGACCAGTCAGTTCAATTTCTGGAGTGGGGTTAGCTGAGAAATTGAACCAGTGGTCTGGAGAGCAGTCAGGAGGCAGCAAGTATGGAACAGAGAGACGGGAGATCAACGCAGAGGCAGAAAAGGCAGACGCAGGGCCAGAGGGAGCCACACAGAGGCAGCAGAGACTGCGCAGAGCCAGCAGGGCCTGTGTCATCCACGCAGAGGCTGCAAGAGTGACGCAGAAGGCCAAAGAGGTTGCGCAGAGTCTCAACAGGCTGATGCAGAGGGTTTCAGGTCACGCAGAGGTCAGTAGGGCTAACGTTGGGTTCAGAAGAAGTGCTGGAGAATTTGTCTATCTGTGGGTAAGCCAGTTTGGCACCCTATTATATTAGAAAATTGTTGAATAATAAAATCCTCCCTTGCTGCATTGGTTTTCCCACATTGTGTTTTTCCGGGGACATTAGTCCAAAATAACTGTGTCAATGTGTTGATTCTTGTGCATATGTTTGTTTCTGTATTACAGTGTGATATCTGCAGTAGTATTTATTTTAATGTCTATTGAAGTAATTTCATGAATAACTTATGGTGAAATAAATACGAAAAGTAAAATCAGTTGTTGCAGTGATAGAATTTTCACATGGTATCAGAGCATAAGTAATCAGAGATAGAAAGGGAAAATCAGTTATTGGTCGAGACCACAATGCAGAGGCATCCAACTCAGGGGACTCATGTAGATTTTCAAAAGATTGCACAAGAGAAAGAGATTTCGATTTCTCTATGTTAAGCCAAAGTCAAATTTTTTAGGAAATTAGCTCAAAATAATTAATTTTCAGCTAATTAAAATGTGATTAAATGATAAATTCGAAAATTCCTCAACAATTAAAAATCAAGGGCCATGATTAGAAGATCTTGAAGTGTTTATCGACGGGCAATATTATTTTGACAAGGATCAAAGAAACTAGCTGTTATTTTTCCATTTGGAGGATTTATCTATAAATTAGAGAATCAGTTGAGTCTCCAGTCATGTTGATCTCTAGCTAGAATTGTTGCTGAAACATTTTGTAAACTATTGCTCGTTGGGAACTAATTTTTCTACTATAATAAAAGACTTCAGGGTGCAACCTGTGGTGTTCTTGTCGCTCATTTGTGGTATGTATTGACTACGGGCTTCCTATGTGGTTCTTTTTATTATTATTTTTGGATAATACATAGTGTGTGCAGGTACTCAATCCTTGGTCTCCAAGTTCATAGATTGTGGGCAATCGTTACTTTGCTTGGATCTCTAGTTTTTATATGGTGTATTGAGTCTTCGCTTGAGCTATAATTTTTTTGAAGCGTTTTAGCCATCCTTTCATGGAAAAAATATCATAAAAATTATTTTCTCAAAAACTATTTTAAAAAACCTATGTATATTTTGTAAATTAATTTGTAAATTTTTTTTCTAACTTAAGTTGGGGTTTTTAGATTGATTTTGTATATATTTGGGTTTGGGCGTTGTAAATTTTATTTTTGCAGGTTAGATCAAAGAGTTAAGTGGAAGAAGAGCTAGATCTAGGCCCTTGAGGGTAAGATCTAGTCTCTTGGAATTTTTTTGCAAGGTACCTAGGGAAGAATTTTCAGAAAATCAAAAGTTGAAGCATAAAATCTTTTGGAGCAAGGGTTTCAAGCTTTTCAGGATTTCTAGCCCTAGGTTTTCCTTCCTAGGCCTCAACGTCAACCTTTCTGCCCTTTGCATCTTGGCTTTCAGCCTTCCTAAGGCTGGGCGTGACCCTTAGGGGCTGCGACTTCCCTTCCTGTCCATAGATATAGGCCTATGGCCTCCTTTTCAACCCTCTTAGGCCTGCCGCAGGTCCTTCGTCCCTTCTAGTCCCTCAGTCCAGCCCTCTCCTCTCAGCTTCCTCTCCCTCCTTTCTCCCTCTTTCCCTAAGTCGTGACCCTTTAAGGGCTTGCGACCCTTCTTTTTGTGGGCTTTAGGCCTTAGGCCTTTCCTAAGCTGCTAATCCCTCTTGATCCCCAACGTTAAACTTATTACGCATAGCATTGGCCTCTCGTGGCCATATTCTTCAGCCTTGCGCCTTGATCTACCATCTTAGCCCTTTTATACTAGCAAATTTGCTTCCCTTAGCCTTGTTCTGCATTTTCTTGACCTCGTTTGCCCTAAATTGACCTGAAACCCTAATTTGAAATTTTAAGGCTAAATACTTGGCGGTTTTGCAGGCTTAAGGTCTCAAAATTCATATTTTGCAAGCGGCAACGTAATCCCAACGTTTCAACAATTTTCAACAGTGGGATCTTCAAGGCCTTGGGCCTAGGGTTTGACCTCTAAACCCTTGTTTTGCTTCAGTTTTGTTACAACAGTCAAATCACTAATATCTAAGCCCTAAAATCACATTTTAATTGGTCAAAATCGATTAGAATTGCAAAATCTAAATTTTCACAAGTTTTGGCCACTTGGGCATCTCTAATTTGACCTAGATCTAACATTTTAGCTTGCTGGAATTTACTGCATAACTGTGAAATTCAAGTCTGAAATATTTCTGAAGCATACACTTGATAAGGATCAAAAAATTTGAATTTTCAGTTTCCGGTAAAAACTTACTATTTTTAGACATTTTGGGCATCATCTTCAGTATTTTTGGATTGTTGATCTGTCATTAACTTACTGTTGTAATAAATTTATCAGTTCTGAAATTTCTGAATCACAGTCCCTAGAAACCTTAAAAATTAAGATTTTCAAGTTCTAGTGTATTTTTACTATTTCTAGGAATATTGGACATCTATTTTTAGCATCTTTAGCTTGTTGATTTGTGATTGTTCACTGCTGTAATTTTAAAATCAGATATAAGGAAGCTAATTTACATTTGAAATTTTATGTTTTATGTGTTTGGCAAGTTTCATCATTTGAAGTGGTTTATGCATTGCTGTCATAACATTGATAAGCTCTGAATTTTCTGAAGTATTATTGCTGATATAAACTGTCATAAATCTAAATGTGACTTATCTCATCTCACCATAAAAAGTTGTCTATCTTTGCACTCAAATTTTGACATTGATCTAGTTGATTGGCATAATACCTTGTGTTAACAGTCATTGGTGGATAAATTAGTTACTTGGTATCTTGTGGAGTATTGTTGAAGTTTACACTTGTATCTCTTAACACGTATCTTGTTTAAGATTGTATCATAACATTGTCAATTACCCTTTCCATAAGAAAAAACTTAAGCAATCTTAACTCATGATAATCTCACCCATAATCTATTGCATAAGCATATTAGATTTAGATTTCATTAATAACTTACCTCCTAGCATAAGCTAGGTTGACAAAGACAAAGGACAACCCTTCTTATCTTGCTTGAGGGGTCTCGTCAACTATGTGGTGGTTAACACGGTGACCTTGCAGTCGTCATAGACACAGTCTCTGTAGCGCTGGAGGCATCGGGTGATAAGAGCCTAACAAAAGGTATTGTTAATCAAACCCTAGCCTGCTTCCTATTAGCCTCCTTCCCACAACCTACCTTGGAGCCCAATTTCAAAATAGTTAAGAAAATGTTACACTTAGACTAGCCATTTAACTAAAATTTACCAAGATGACTGCATCTCATATAGTTTCTAGGATTTGCATATCATATAGGTTAGTCAACCATTCAAGCAACGAATGTCCATCCGATCATTTGGTTTCATCTTATAAGAAGCAAGAATTTATGACAACATTAAGGCACTAGTCTCATAATAAAAAATCTAATTTAATCAATAATCATGCTAAATTTCAACCAAGTGGCTAGGCCACTCATCCGTGTCTCCCAAACAAGTTGGTTGGAAACCAACTTGTTTTCCTTCATCTCATTCCATAGGGACTACCCCCCTTAGTCTGTTGTTGGAAGACAGCTAGAACGTAGTGGGCGGGGATCAGAGTGAAAACCCTCATCCTCAACGTTGTTGCGGTGCCTGTACAATCCGGGTGACAACATTTTTTGGCGCCGTTGTCAGGGACAACTTTGTCTTGTTGCCGCGGTTTACAACAATTTCTCATAATCTTCTCATCATACTCCATCTTCCCATTTATCCCACCAACACAACACCTTTTTTCATAGTTGTCGGGGATAAGTTTAACTTGTTCTCAATGTTTCAACGAGGTCCTCCTTCATCATATCATCTTGTGATCTTTCATTCTTCATTCATTGTCTCATCAACGCCACAACATTTTGTGGCACCTATCTCTCATCATTTTTTATCTTCTCATCACCTTATCATTTTTTATTTCACAAATCTTCTCATCTGGTTCATTCTCAGATTTATCACCTGGACATTTAGGTTGGTTTCCGATTTAGGTGGTGACTCCACTTACTCATCCATTCACAAGAACATACTCTAGAAGGAATCCTGGTAACCTCATTAACCCCGCTCTCGATCCTAAAAAGGTTCTAAGAGCTCGGTTAAACAAGTTACACTATAGAGATCGTTTAAATTTTCTCAAACAGGAAACTCTCCTTGATCTCCATTTGTTTTTCATCAATCCTCTGAATCAAAACATCATGGTTGACAACTATGTTCCTTGCACTTTCACCAACATCCAGGGGTATTGCATGATTTGCCAAATGAATCAACTATGAACAGCTTGCCAATCTTTGAGGGGAATAATGCTATCAACGTTGAAGAACATATAAAGAAGTTTACTTCATTCCTCCATAGATATGCTCATTCTATGGACTATAATTATGAAAATGTTAAGATAAAACTATTTGTCTTATCATTGAAGGGTAATGCAATTGACTAGTTTCATGAAAAGATGATAATGCTTTCGGTTCTCTAAGGACCCACCTTGATGCTTTTCGAGACAAATAAGGGGATAAGAGGGAAGGGAAGTACTTAGTAAAAGAATCCAATACCATCAAGAAGAAAGAAAATGAAACAGTGGTAGAATTTAACTAGAGGTTCAACAAATTACTAAGGGACATGACTTAGGATTACAAGCCTCCTGACAAAACTATTTTGGAAACATATCTTGAGGCTTACCATGTAGAAATTCAATATGAGATCAGGCAAGCTCACCCTACCACTTTAGTTGCTGCCCAAAACATAGCTGAAGTGTTAGAAAAGGATAAAAAGACTTTAAGTAAATCTGAGATCCCTGGTTACAAAAGAGTTCCAATCAAAATCAAAGAAGAGTCAGAAACGGTCAAAGAATTAACCAAATTGGTTAGGGATATGGAAATTAAACATGCCAAGCAGATAAGTGACATGCATAATCAGTTAATACATATGGAAAGGAATACCAGGATGAAAACACAAAGTATGCCTCCCCGAAACAATAATAATAACAAAGGAAACAATAACAGCCAGTGGCCAAAAAGGAATTCCTCAAATGATCAAAGGCCTCCTACATCGCTTGAGTCTGCCAACATAGTTGATGAGTCTATTCCTTTCTGCATACCTTGTGACAACTTTCATGAAGAAAGTACATGTGCCTTTGCTAGAAGGATCTTAGAAGAAAGTAGATATCAACAAAATAATAATGCAAGTCAAGGCGAATCAAGTGAAAGCCCATGCGCCAATATGATTTCTTCGACCTTTGCAATAAACCCTTCGATGAAGAAAAGGACCCCATTACTCAGGCATATGGTGATAAACCAACTCAGGAACAAGTTCTAGAACTTGCAAAGAGTAAGGGCTACACATATCAAAGGAAAGGTAAGGGCCAAAGTCAGAACAAGCAGGTTCTCGCCGAAAAATACAAATCTGGTTTGAACATGGATTGGGCCGCATGGATAAATAATATTAAGATGCTTGTCCCTGTACTTGAACTTTTAAAGATTCCATCTCAAAGGGCATCTTTCTTCAGGGCTTTGGGTATGCCTCAACAAAGGGATGATAGAATTAATCATCAAGGCAAAGAAATTTAAATGAAGGACATTAACTGTTATATAACTAATGAAAACCATGAGCCTTTCTTTCTTACTTTGGACATAAATGACAGATTGCTTCATAATTGCATGCTAGATTCTAGTGCATCTAAAAATGTTATGACCAAGAAGGTCATGGAGCAATTAAACTTAAGAATTTCTAGACCATATCATAACATTTGTTCAATGGACTCTAGAAAGGTTGAAGTCCTTGGTGTGGTCAAAGATTTACAGGTTGCCTTAGCAAATTATCCATACAAGATCATCACCATCCATATTGCAATCATTGATGCATGTGAAAATTCTATCACTGCAACAACTAATTTACTTTACCTACTTATTTTCCAATAAGTTATTTATGAAATTCCTTCAATAAACATTAAAATAAATTCTGCTGCAGATATCACACCATAATACAAAAACAAACACATGCACAAGAATCAACACATTGACACAGATATTTTGGACAACAGTTCCCAAAAAAACCCAATGTGGGAAAACCGGTGCAACAAGGGAGGATTTTATTATTCAGCAATTCTTCAGTACAACAGGGTGCCAAACTAGCTTACACAATAGAGAGAAAATTCTCCATCACTTCTCCCAGTCTCTGCGTCAACCTGGCTGACCTCTGCATAGCTCCCAGACACTCTGTGTCAGCCCCTGCCTCTTTGCATCAGCACTGGGACTCTTTGCGTCACCCACGCAGGCCCTCCAATGACTACGCAGCCTACTGCTGCCTTTGCGTTTGCATGAGAGGCTCTACGCCTGCCTCTTCAACTTCTGTGTTGGACTTCTAGTGTTGTTCCCGACTCTCTGTTTCGTACTTGCTGCCTCCTGTTGCTCTCTAGACCACTAGTTTGAATTTCTCAGCTAACCCCACTCTAGAAATCGAACTGACTAGTCTCCCTCAGTGTGTTCTCCAATTGACCCTCAAGCCTCTTCTTATACTTTTCCCGTTGGTCCATCAACCACTGAGATTAAATCTCTAATCAACGACTAAGATTAAATTTGGCTTGATCCATGACTTTTGGACCCTTCTAACCCAGTTTTATATTAATACCCACTAATATTTTATTTTTCATAGGTTTAGACTTAGGATTTTCATTAAAAATATTAGTTATTTTAATATCTCCCAAACCGGTTAGAATCTGCCCAAACCATTTCTGAGTCTTGGAGATCTCATGTGCTTTAGCCTCTTCACCAATTTTCATGGCTAGAGCACATCCAATGCTACCCTAAATCAACACTCCCTCTTAGCGAGGACTGTGCTCTAGTAATACTCCTCACGGAGTATCACGCTGATCATCCAGCATTAGTCCCTGTGCCGATGCTAGGCCTCCCTGCCCAACATCCTCTACACTGTTGCATCTTGTACTGCTTCCCATGGCCCTGCCACTGCCACTGTTGCATCTGTACGACAACTCCCTCTGCATTCGTGCTGTTGTTAGTACTTTCTCCCAACACTGAATTTGCACTGCAACTCCCTCTGCATTCATGCCTTTGTTGGTCCTTCTTCCCAACACTGTATCTGCACTGCAACATCACCCCCATTTCTGCTACTAAAATGGATTCCTTATCATCCCCATCTTTTCCTTGAAGTAATCAAACTTTGTTCTTCCAAGTGCCTTAGTGAGGATGTCTGCCACCTGTTCTCTTGTCGGAGTGTAGCTCAACTGTACAGCTCCTCGTTGGACACAATCTCTGACAAAGTAACACCAAATATCAACATGCTTTGACCAATCATGAAACACTGGATTCTCAGAGAGCTTGATGCAACTCTAATTATCGCACATGATCCTAGTCGCCTCCATTTTTCTTCTGAATAGGTTCACAAGCAGTTTTCTAAGCCATATGGCCTCACACGAAGTTGTTCTCGCACCATATATTCTGCCTCAGATGAGCTCGGAGCCACAAACTTCTGTTTCCTACTACACCAAGAGGCCATTCCTGATCCAATGTTGAAACAGTACCTAGAGGTACTTTTCCGATCCACTAAACTTCCTGCCCAATCTGCATCAGTGAATCCACTCAATTTGATATCCTTACTCCTGGTGTACAAGAGTCCATATCAAATGTTCCTTGTAAATACCTGCGAACATGTTCAGTTGCTGCCCAGTGTGCCCTCTTCAGTTCCACCATGAACGGACTGAGGGTGTTGATGGCATAGCAAATGTCTGTCCAGGTATTGACCAGATACATCAGGGACCCTATGAGCTGCCTGTATTAGGTGGGATCAACATCCTTGTCTTTTGATGCATCAATATTCTTCCAGTTGGTGATCATTGGAGTAGCCATAGGTTTATAGTCCTCCATCCTGAATCTCTTCAAGATTTTTGTAGCATATCTCCCTTGCCCAAAGAAGATCTCTCCTTTTTGCTGCCAAACTTCCAACCCTAGGAAATAATGCATTCGTCCCAAGTCCTCCATATCGAATTATGTGGCCAGATTCTTCTTGAAGTCCCCAATGAGCCTGGATGATCCTGTCAGAAAGAGATCATTCACATACAAAACTAAGATTAGCGGCTCATTCTCTACGACCAAATAGTAGAGATTTGGATCTGCGTCACTCTTGACAAATCCCATCTTCTGCAAGTAGCCATCAATTCGACCATACCATGCTCTAAGTGCTTGTTTCAACCCATACAAGGCTTTCTTCAACCTGCATACATGAGACTTCTTCTCATGTGTCTCAAAGCCCTCTGGTTGTTCAATGTATACCTCTTCTTCTCTTGCCCCGTTCAGAAATGTCGTTTTGACATCCATCTAATGAATCTCCCACACCATCTGTGCTGCAAGAGATATCACGGTTCTAATAGATGTATACCTGGCTACCAGAGCGAAGGTTTCTTTGTAATCAATTCCTTTCCTCTGAGCATACCCCTTAGCCACAAACCTGGCTTTATATTTCTCTACACTACCGTTTGCAACGTATTTGATCTTGTAAATCCATCTCGAACTTACCACTAATTTGTCTTGAGGCCTTGGCACTACCTCCTAGACATTGTTCACTATTATGGAGTTGTACTCCTCTACCATCGCATCCATCCAAACCTGATGTTGAGCTACCTCCTCGAAACTGGTAGGCTCCCCATCCTGAGCTACTAATACCTGATATCTATTTGGTTGTTTTCGCTCCCTCTTATTGTTTCTTAGCACACCGATGAAATCCTCTGCATCTCGCAAAATCTGATGAAGTTCCCTACTAGTTCTTCCTCTGCCAGCAAGTGCTTCTATTAGCTCCTCCTCATCCTGTGAATCTTCCTAACCCAAGGAAGAATTCTTTACTTCTGTGGGTTGAAGAGGTTTAACCAACGACTCCTCTTTTCACTGCTCCTCGGAAGGCATTTCTCGAGATTTTCTAAAAGCCCTGTTCTTCATGAACTTCACATCTCGTCGAACCACTACCTTCCTGCTCCCTGGAAGATAGATTCTCTATGCCTTAGCATTCTCGCTATATCCCACTAGATATTCTTTTTCTGCAGTTTGATCCAGCTTTTTCCTCTTTTCCTTGGGTACGAGACAATATGCTAAACTTCCAAATATCCTGAAATGACTAACTTCAGGTGTCTTCCATGTGAAAATTTTCTCTGGAGTAATCTTGCCCAATGCCCGATGAGGAGTTATGTTCTGAACATAAACTGTTGTGTTGCATGCTTCTGCCCACAGGAATTTTGGCAAATCCTGATCATACACCATGGCCCTAGTTGCTTCTACAATAGTCTTGTTCCTGCTACTCCATTCTGCTCCAGCTAGTAAGGAGTTGTCCACTCTCTTCTGATGCCCTCCTTAGCGCAAAAATCAGTGAAGTCCTTATCGACATACTCTCCACCATTATCTCAGCGCAAAACTTTTATTTCCTTCCCAGTCATATTCTCCACCAAAGCCTTGAACTCTTTGAATTGACAGAAAACCTCGTCCTTGGTTTTTAGAAAATAAATCCAACTTTTCCTTGACTAGTCATCAATGAAGGTAAGGAAGTACTCGGCACCACTAAGAGCTTTAGTGGACATAGGTCCGCAGATATCTAAGTGTATCAATCCTAGTACACTCTTGGCCGTGTTTTTACTTCTAGGAAATGTTGCTTTGGCATACTTTCCTAGAGCACATCCTCTGCATACATCATCTCGTTCCGTACTAAGATCCGGAACTCCTGTTACAGTGCTCCTGAGAATTCTCAGAGCCCCATGGTGCAAATGTCCCATTCTTCTGTGCCATAGTTCGTTCAAATCCTTGTCTCCATGACTGCCGATTAGTGCCATTGGTGATTTTAGTTGTAGTCTATACAACCTGTTACTTTTGATCCCGATCTGCACTTTTGTTTTCCAGCTCGAGTGTTTGGCGTATACTTTCTCTTTGATGAAGAAGATGTCATAGCCTTTGCCTTGAAGTTGAAACATGGAAAGTAAGTTCATTCCCAATCCTGGTACATGCAGCACATTGGTAGCACAGAACTGCTCTCCCGATTCTATTTGAAAAATTATGGTACCCCTCCCTACTGGAGTTGCCTTGTTCCCCATGGTGATCTGAAAGTTCATCTTCTCCTTCTGATAATCTAAGAAACATTCTCGGATTCCCGTCATATGCCAAGAGGTTCCACTATCTATATACCATACCTTTGATGATGCAGAACTAGTCATACAAGCCACTTCTTCTTCCAGCCTAGAAGCCAACATAGAGAAATCTAAGTTGCAGAAAACGTTGGAGAAGGGTCCGTTTCCAGTCGAAAACGAAACGGAAACAAGGAAACTCATACCGTACAGCTTGGAAACGCGTTTCCGGCCGTACTGGACCATTTCTCGAGGAGGAAATGTGGCCAGTACGGCTGGACACGCCTTTTCAGGTCGTACGACAGAGTTTCCTCTTCTAAATTGACTTTTTCTTGTATTTTATTTTTATTTTTTCGCTTCTAATTTTTTATTGGGCGACTAAAATATTTTTTGGATGTCTCTCAAGTTATAAAAAAAAGGATTTTTTTGAGTGGGGCAGCCTAATGTTCAAGCCTATGGCCCTAGTGTTAATATGTAGTTCATGGTAATGTAAGTAAAAGTGACATTCTCCTTTATTTTTCATTTTCATCCTTTTACTTAAATTTTTAACATTACCATGAAATGACCCAGGATGTTTGAGAGTGGTTTTGCCCTCATTGGATTTCATATGGAGAAAGTAGAATTTTAGATCTCACTCAAAATCCAGCAGACTTGTCTGTTTTTCAGAATTTCAGGATTGGGGGGATTGCAATGTTTCCATTGGATTTTGTCATGTACTAGGGTATGGAACTTGTATTTAATCAAGAGAACCAAGCCCTTTATGTAGGGGAGACTCCCAATAATCAAGAGCACGTAGGATACTAGGGTATGGAACTTGTATTTAATCAAGAGCACTAAGGTCGTTCGACTATGTAAGAGGAGACTCCCAATCAAGCACAAGACAAGAAATTAGAAATTTCTCGTGGCTGATTTTGGATATTGCTATTTTCATTATGTGATCATTCATGAGTAAATGTGATGTAAATTTAGAGACTTATAGTTTATGCATTGACAATTTAATAATAATTTAATAAATTAGAATGTATCATATATGTTTTATGATTGCACATATTTCTTAAATGTTCTAGTGTATATATATATATTGCATTTCCCCGTTTCCAAAATTTGGGGAAGGGGGGACGGGCGGTCACGTTTCGTACCTGTGCCCGTTTTGGAAACTCGTACCCATTTCCCCGTTTCGTGCAACTTAGAGAGAAATCGAAATCACTTTCTGTTGTTCAATTTTCTAAAAATCTATGCGGGTCTCCTGACGTAAATGC
The DNA here is from genome assembly GCA_031772625.1 of Pinus tabuliformis. Classification (NCBI taxonomy): domain Eukaryota; kingdom Viridiplantae; phylum Streptophyta; class Pinopsida; order Pinales; family Pinaceae; genus Pinus; species Pinus tabuliformis. The sequence continues at coordinate 694,565,782 of CM062814.1, read as the reverse complement.
CTCTGTATCATGGTCTCGACCCATAATTGATTCTTCCTTCCTGTCTCTGATTACTTGCTCTAATACCATGTGGAAATTCTATCACTGCAACAACTGATTTACTTTACCTACTTATTTTCCAATAAGTTATTTATGAAATTCTTTAAATAAACATTAAAATAAATTATGCTACAGATATCACACCATAATAAGAAACAAGCACATGCACAAGAATCAACACATTGACATAGATATTTTGGACAACGGTCCCTGGAAACTGGTGTAGCAACGAAGGATTTTATTATTCAGCAATTCTTCAATACAACAGGGTGCCAAACTGGCTTACGCAATAGAGATAAAATTCTCCAGCACTTCTCCTAATCTCTATGTCAACCTAGCTGACCTCTGCGTAGCTCCCAGACACTCTACATCAGCCCCTACCTCTTTGCATCAGCACTGGGCCTCTTTGCGTCACCCACACAGGCCCTCCAGTGACTGCGTAGTCTACCGTTGCATCTGCGTCTACCTCTTCAACGTCTACGTTGGTCTTCTAGTGTTCTTCTTAACTCTCTGTTCCGTACGTGCTGTGTTCTGTTGCTCTCTAGACCACTAGTTCGAATTTCTCAGCTAACCCCACTCCAAAAATCGAACTGACCGGTCTCCCTCAGTGTGTACTCCAACTAACCCTTAAGCCTCTTCTTTTTCTCATTGGTCCATCAACGACTGAGATCAATGTTGCACGAAGCGGCGACGTTTTTTGGAAGCGGGGATGCGGAAGCGTCATTTTCCAAAAATCTAGGAAGCAAAGAGTCTGCTATATATATATATATATATATTGCATTTATACTCAAAACAAACATCCCAAATACCAAATTAGTTGTAGAAGACATGAAAACATGCATATTTTTGCATAAATCAAGATAGATATAACATCCATTGTACATTAATGATTAATTATTCGAACATCAACCATTTAGATGTATCAACCATCTAGAATCTAGATTCTTCTCCTGTTGTCTAGCCTTTGCCTCTACCTCGATTGTCTAGGGATATTAGTCAACATTGCCCAATTTTGATCAAACTACTTAATTCAAGACTTAAAATATCGTAGAAAAAGCTTAACATGCTTGATAGATGATTTTGACTTGATTGAAAGGTAATTTTTTGCTAAGGGCGTGCCGCGTGACAAAGGAGTTCAACAATTAACACCATCAGCACTAGGGTACATATAGGGCTTAGTGCTCTTGATTAAATGCTATGAGCATACCTTCATACTTGATATAATCTAATGAAATGCCACAATCCCATTGATCCTGAATTCCTGAAAACTTTTAAGTCTACTAAATTTTGAATAGGATATGAAATTATATTTTCTCCATATGAAGTCCAATGAGGTTGGAACCACTCTCAAACATTCCGAGTCATTTCATAGTAATGTTAAAAATTTAAGTAAAAGGATGAAAATGAAAAATAAAGGAGAATGTCACTTTTACTTTAAGAATTTAACATTACCATGAGGAAGCATCTACTATATTTATATATTTTTTTTTATATTTTTTTTCCTTCATTCCTCACCCTAACCCAAGGTGGACCCACCCCCAACAAGCAAACTCACCTAAAATTTAAAAAATAAAAAATAAAAACGATTTTCTAAACAGCGCGGCGCTTTTCCGGAATCGTACGGAAGCATACGGAAAGCGTACGCTTCGCTCTCCGAAATGCCACGCTTCGTACTGCCGAAGCACCATACGAAGCGCGCTTCGGAGGAAGGCTTCAGAAATTTCCAGAAAGCGTCCAAAACAAGTGGAAGCGCGCTTCCGAATTTTGGAAGCGCGTTTGGGGGGACACTTCCTGGAAGCATCCGCACGGGATGCGCTTCGGGCCTTGGAACCGGGGGGGACGCTTCCTGTAACATTGGCCAAGATTAAATCTCTAATCAAAGGCTAAGATTAGATTTGGCTTGATCCATGACTTTTGGACCCTTCTAACCCAATTTTATATTAATACCCATTAATATTTTATTTTTCCTAAGTTTAGACTTAGGAACTTCATTAAAAATATCAATTATTTTAATATCTCCCAAACCGGTTAGAATTGGCCCAAACCATTTCTGGGTCTTGGAGATCTCATGTGCTTTAGGCTCTCCACCAATTTTCATGGCTAAAGCACATCTGATGCTACCCCAAATCAACAACGCGCCAGATGGATGGGGAATGCTTCTCTCTCGACAATTTGCAGGTGATTTAGGTGGATGCATTCAGATGGATTTATCTTATGCCACTTATCCAGCAATAATAGGGGACATTGTCAAATTGTATAGAGAAGTAGAGAGAATATACCAAATAGAAGTTCCAAAGAAGTTGGAAAATGGTGAACAGGTTGCGCGACAAGAACATTCGCCTTATTTTGAATCAGAGATATGTCACTTTTTTCACCACCCATCCCATCTGCCAAGCAGAAAAAGAAGAAGACTTCAAAATTACTGAGATATGCAGCGCAGTGATGAGCAATCACACCGACCTAAGAGGGTCAAACTTCAGCAAATAGCAACTAAAAAGCAACTGAGTGATCTACTAGTCAGTAGACAGATGCCAGAGATTGTTCCTCACCAATGACATTTGATGCCATGGGCATCATTTTGTATAGTATCTCTAACCCTATTCCCTTTTTATTTCATGTTGTTAGATAGTTTATTTCACACATTTACATTATGTCTTTTATATTTCAGTTTGTTAAAGTAGATTTTCTATTCCAATAGTATTGTCTATATATGCATGATGATTTTATTAGAATAATGCTTTGTTAGTGTTTAATGCTCATCTGTGATTGTAATTAGCAGTTTCTTATTAGAAACTTGTTGTTTCTATATTCTTAGTAGAAACTTGTTGTTTCTCTATATACAGTTGTATTATTTATTGAGCTTCATTTCTCATTGTAAATCAATTCAATTCTTTCATTGATTATGGTATCAGAGCTCGGGAATTTTTTTTCAAAATAATTTTTCATAATTTGAAAAATTTAGTGCTTCATTTCGAAATTGCTCTTCTCTGGAGAATTTTTTTCTTCACTTTCCATTTAGGATCATTGTTAGTAAATTGAAGGGTTCTAAATATGCGTGGCCATTCCGTGGAAGCTAGTGCCTGCAATCAATCAATTGTGTTTGCATTGAACGATTCAGTGTGCATACGTCGAATTCTTTTTGCGGGACTTCTTGCTATGTGCATTTATCGGGCTCCATTTGATGACGAAACCTGCTTGCTGGTAGATCTGCAGGCGGAAATCAGAACCCAAGTTATTTTTCATTTCTGGGTGTCACAATCTTTGTTGAGTTTTTGGAGTGCACACAAACGTTTTTTTTTTGGCACAGGATATTTCGTTCAAATATACTGCCCTAGTGTGCAGCATGCACCGTGGCTCTGTCCGAGAGCTCGTAGTGTGTATTTTCCTGTATGTGTATTTTTCCGTGTGGTTGTTTCCCGTGTGCATATTTTTCCAGTTGGCTATTTCCCGTGTGTGTATTTTCTCTTCCACTAGAAGGTTACGGTTCTTCAGATTCAGCCTAGTAAGGGTTTCTACACCCTGCGTTTATTTAGTAGCTGGAAGTTGGGAGTTTTGCTGTCTAAAGTTTGTTGTGAGTGAGAATTCAACCGGTGGTTCCCTTGCATCTGCAAATTTGATTGATCTGGCAAAGACTAAGTTTCACGTTATTCTGTCCTGGTATTGGTCAATTTTTTTTTTATATCCGCCATTCCACAGCATTTCAAAAATTATCAAAAGGACCCATAGTCCCTTGTTCCTTGGCCGAGTGGATTCAATTAAAACTGTTGCGAAATTAGACGTCCAAGCTTCGATTCGACTAGAGAGTTAGTCTTAAGGATTAACGTAATTCCATCCGTGCAGGTTGCTCAAGCTTTCCATCGTTACTACACGAAGATTTTGTTGTTCCAAAATATAGAATTCATGAGAATTTTTCTTCGAATAAATTATCTATGTCGCAAACAAAAATATATTTTTCTTTCCCATGGATGGATACTACTGAACATCTGTGGGGATTCTTGTCGGGTAAGTTACTTTGAAGATCATGCTCTATATATTTTCTTGAACCTGCTTCGCAGAACGATTTATGTTTCTATTTTATATTACACTAGCGCCTGCTAGATTTTGTCTAGGATCAGCGGACATTTGCATTGAAATCCGTGCTGGACTCCTTTATTATCTTGGGAAACGTGCAAATGGCCTCGCTAAGCAATATTATGGTAGAAGGAAGTGAACGCTTTCCTGGCACCAATTATAACATCTGGAAATAGAGAATGTTGACCATTTTTTAATATAGGCGTCTTGACTAGCTTGTTTTGGGCAAAGAGCTCCGTCCTAGTACAGCTGGTGCTAATCAAGATAAATTTGATGATCGAAATCGAGAGGTTGTTATGCTTCTCAAACTCTCTGTTACTGATGATCAGTTACCACAAATTCCCTCCGGCAAGACAACTGCCGAAATCTGGCAACATTTGTTCGACAAGAGCAGAGCTTTCTTTCTAAAGAATCAGTTGTTCTCCATCATGATGGATGAGCATATGTCTTTACAGGAACATCTTAACAAGATCAAAGACATTTGAGATCAGCTCGAAACCATTGGTTGGACCATGGAGGAAGAAGATATGGTAGTCATCACTCTGAAAAGTCTACCAAAACCTTATGAGCACTTCATAGAAACACTCAACATTACCTCCACTAATGTTGATCTGAAGTTTCCGGAGTTATGCACCAAACTCATGCAGCAGGATCATTGGAAACAACAGTTTGGTAGTGGTGCTTCATCAGCCTCCTCAGAAAATGCTTTTGCTGCCCAATATCAGTCCTCTCGGTCCTTTCAGCAGAAAGGTTCTTCTCAGCTTTCTGATCCCGCTAAGAAGAAAAATGTGCAGTGTAATCACTATCACAAGTTCGGCCACATGAAGAAAGATTGCCGACAGAGGATTGCTTCTAAACAGAAGAAACAGGGAGGGTTTCATCAGACAACAAATGTTGCAGAACAGTCCGAGCAGAAGGAATCTACCTTTTTCACTTTCATGGCTAAGAGGTCCTCAGATCATGTCCCGTCTTTTGCCTAGTACATTGACTCTGATGCATCCCGTCATTTCTCTCACAGGCGTGACTGGTTTATTGACTTCTCATCTTTCATTGATTCCATGGTATTCGGTGGAGGTGAGGAGGACACAGTGGTTGGCAGAGGTACAGTTCAGATCTAGTCTGGTGGGCGCACACTCATCTTCCTGAATGTGTACTATGTTCCTGGTATGGAAATTAATCTGCTGTCTGTCAGCCAGATTATGAGGAACTCTCCTTAGCTCGATGTGGTGTTTAGTGCACACAAGTGCTCCATTATTGACAGGGACACTCGTCTTACGGTTGCTGTTGGTCTAGAAGATCATGGCCTATACAGGTTTCTTGACACTGGTGATTCTCCAGAAGTGGCTCTAGCAGCGTGTTTCTCCTATCAACACTCTCTGGCATCAGAGATACAGGCATCTAAACATTCAGTATCTCTCTCAGCTATCTCGGGAGGGACTTGTGTCAAGGTTACCTGATATTCAGATTCAGCAGTTGGGAGTGTGTGGCACCTGTCAAGCTAGTAAGCAACATCGGTCTTCATTCAAGGATGGAGAATCTTGGCACGCATCTAAGGTACTCCAGTTAATTCATGCTGATATTTGTGGTCCTATGAATACATCTTCTATTACTGGTTGCAAATATTTTTTGCTTATTGTAGATGATTTCAGTAGAAAGATGTGGGTGTACATTCTAAAAAATAAATCTAATGTATTTAGTATCTTTTAGAAGTTTAAGTCCTTAGTTGAAAAAGAGTCTGGCTATAATATTATAACTCTTAGGACAGATAATGGGGGGGAATTTTGTTCTTCTGCTTTCTCCAACTTCTATGATACCTGTGGCATCAAACGCCAGTTAACTACTCCTCAGCAGAACAGTGTTGTCAAACGTTGCAATCGTACAGTTGTTGAAATGGCTCGTTCCATGTTACAACACAAGAATGTTCCGAACAAATTTTGGGCTGAAGCAGTGTTTACTATTGTCTATCTTCTTAACTGATCACCTACTCAGGCTGTTAAGGGGAAGACTCCAAAAGAGGTTTGGTCTGGTCGTAAGCCTAAGATCAGTCACCTCAAAGTGTTTGGCTCGGTTGCATATGTTTGGATTCCAAAAACCAAAAACTCATGATGACAGGATACAGTGATCACCACAAGGCCTATAGACTAATAGATATAGACACTGGTCGTCTTATATTCAGTCGAGACGTAGTATTTGATGAAGACAGAGGGTTCTTTCAGTCTCCTTCTGCGCATTGTTCTGAGGACCCACTTCACAGTGTTCTTCTTCCGTTAAGTCCACCTAATGAGAGGGATAATGCAACATCAGTATTTGATGATGCACTACCTGACCTTCCTCTAGAAAATAATCCTCCTCTTGTTGTCCCTGTTATTCTTGAGCCTCCTCCATCTACTCCTGATATTGGTTCTTCTACTCTCTGGCCTAAATGGTGGGCTAAAACTATTGGTGATCTCCAGGATAATGAGCTCCTTAAAGGTAGAACTTCCAGAAATAAGAGCAAACAGCAGCCTACGGTAAATTTTGCTCTTATGGCTAACTTACACAATGTTTTTGAGCCTCAAACCTATTTCGAGGCTAAGGTATACCTGAGTGGGATAGGCTATGGAAGCTGAATTCTAGAGTCTTAAGAAGAATCACATTTGGACCCTTTCTGATCTTCCTACAGGGAAGAAGCCCATTAGCTGCAAATGGGTGTATAAAGTGAAATACAAAGCTGACGGAACCCTAGACAAGTATAAGGCTCGCCTTGTTGCTCGAGGGTTCTCACAGAAGGAAGGCATAGACTATGAGGAGACCTTTGCTCCTACAACCAAGATGAGTACCATACGGCTTGTCCTTGCCTTAGCAGCTCAGTTCAATTGGAAAGTCCATCAGATGGATGTAAAGAGTGCTTTTTTGAATGGTGACTTACAGGAAGAAGTCTACATGATGCAGCCTCCAGGATTCAAGGTTGCCGGTCAAGAACAGAAAGTTTGTAGATTAGTCAAAGCACTCTATGGTCTGAAACAAGCCCCTCAGGCTTGGTACATGAAAATTGACAAGTACCTAACAGATCATGGCTTTCAGCGGATTCCATCTGATGCAAACCTGTATATCAAACATACTAGTGATGATATTCTATTTGTGGTTGTCTATGTGGATGATCTTATCATTACTGGCAATTCAGCACATTTGATCCATGGGATCAAACAGGATTTGTGCAGCACTTTTGATATGACAGATTTGGGACTTCTTCATTATTGTTTGGGGGTTGAAGTTTGGCAGACTGAGAACAACATCTTTCTCTCTCAGTCCAAGTATGCCAGAAATCTTGTAGACAGATTCAAAATGCAAGATTGCAAACCTGCCACGACTCCTATGGAACCAAGGCTCAAACTTTCAGCTCAGTCATCCTCACCACTTGTGTATGAAACTTTATTCAGGCAATTAGTGGGAAGCCTCATCTACCTTACTGCCACTAGCCCTAATATCAATTTTGCAGTAAGCCACATTTCACGCTTCATGTCAGCTCCTAAGGCTGATCACTACATAGCAACAAAGCGTGTGCTGCGTTATGTAAGAGGCACTCTTGATAATGGACTTTTGTACACTCGGAGTTCAGATCCTACACTCAGTGGTTACACAGATTCAGATTGGGCTGGTTCAGTTGATGACCGTAAATCTACAGCTGGGTATGTGTTTAGTCTGGGATCCGGTGCTGTCACATGGACTAGTAAGAAGCAGCAGGCAGTGGCTCTCTCCTCGACAGACGCAGAGTATCGGGGAGCAGTTAAGGCATCTTGTGAGGCAGTTTGGCTTCGACGCATGCTTGCGGATATGCATGTTTCCCAAGTAGGTCCTACTCCCTTGTTCTATGACAATCAGGGAGTGCTCAAACTCGCCAAAAATCTAGTCTTCCATGAACGAACAAAGCATGTGGAAACCCATTGTCACTACATTCGACAGCTTGTTGAAGACGGATCTATTTAGTTGATGTATGCTCCCACAACGGAGCAGCCAGCAGACATCTTCACCAAGCCTTTTGGTCCTGATAAGTTTGTAAAATTCAGAGGGTCTATAGGTGTTGTAAATAGATTGAGCATTAAGGGAGGGTATTAGAATAATGCTTTGTTAGTGTTTAATGCTCATCTGTGATTGTAATTAGCAATTTCTTATTAGAAACTTGATGTTTCTATATTCTTAGTAGAAACTTGTTGTTTCTACTTTCTTAGTAGAAACTTGTTGTTTCTGTATATACAGTTGTATTATTTATTGAGCTTCATTTCTCATTGTAAATCAATTCAATTCATTCATTAATTAGATTTCGATGTTGAATGGAGATCTATTTGATGGACTTTTGTTTCTTTGGATGCAGGATCCTTGTTAGGATATTTTGGCACAAAAGTACATAGTAAAGAAACACACTTTACCTAACTCTACACTAGACTAAGTTATACTTAACTATTTCCTGTGTCAGAATATCCTAACTTCCCCCCTTAAGAACAACTTGGGATAGGATTGAAGGACGTACAAATATGACATTGAAAGATGTACAAATATGACACAATAGGAGAAGGAAGGAGGCATTAGAGCCTATCCCCCCTTAGTGACAACTTCCTGAACTCCAACCATAAATCGAAGTTTAGTAAACTTCGCCTCTGTGAGAGCCTTTGTGAAGATGTCTGCAACTTGACCATCTGTTGAACAATATTGCACTTCAAGAACATGGTCGTGAATGAGCTTTCTGATGAAGTGCATGTGCAGTTCAATGTGTTTGTTGCGCTGATGTTGGACTGGATCTTTGCATAGTTGAATGGCACTTTGATTATCACACCAAAGTGTAGTCGAATGTTGCTACTGAAAGCCAAACTCTGATAGATTTGACGAAGCCACAGGGCTTCCTTACTAACTTCCACGGCACCATGATACTCTGCTTCTGCTGAAGAAAGTGAAATGGCACTTTGTTTCTTGCAAACCCATGTAATAGGTCCTGGACCAAGAGTGAACACATAACCTGCAGTAGACTTCCGATCATCAGGGTCACCAGCCCAATCAGAATCAATGAAACCAACCAATAGAGGAGATGCTTTTGCACCGTAATGAATCCTAAACTGAATTGTACCTCGAACATAAAGAAGTATTCTTTTAGCTGGTTTCCAATGACTTTCATGTGGGTTTTGCATAAACTGAGCAATAAGGCCAACGCAAAGGAAAGGTCAGGACGAGTATGGGTCAGATACAAAATTTTTCCCACAAGTTGACGGTATAAGGTAGCATCAACTTCAGGGGAAGTACAAGTGACTAAAAGTTTGGCTCCACACTGAAAGGGGGAGGCCCTCAAGATCTAAATGATTGAAATGGATCATGGGGGGGAGGCTCCCAAAATCTGAAAAATTGAAATTGCCAGAAGAAAAATAAGAGAATGCCCAATAAACAAAACCACAAAAAAACTTTTTATTAAAATAGATAATAATTGTAAGGACTACATTGTGGTGGAGAATCTATCCTTTTACAAAATGCGACTTGTTACTTACATTATTTTTTCAGTTACAATACCACGAGTCAATTCCATGGGTGAATGAATACCATGGGTGGATGTCACAATACCACAGGTGAATGAATACGGGTGGATGTCACAATACCATGGGTGAATGAATACCATGGGTGGATGTCACTTACAATACCATGAGTGGATGCCACTTACAATACCATGGGTAAATTCCATGGGTGGATGAATAACATGGGTGGATGAATACCATGGGTTGATGCCATTTTCCATTCGGATCATTCCTCCCTCCTTAAGAAGCAATGGTCCCCATTGCGTGAAGTTCCCTCCTACAAAGCCTTTGTTGAATATGAAGAGCCACTGAAGAGAAGGGTTTTATGTGGTTAACCCATAACCATGATGAACGAAGATCCGAGGATAGAGATACCTTGTAATGCTTGTGACCAACTGTGATACTGACAGTGTGCGGCCTAGCAAATGGACTTCGATGAAGTGTGGGTTTGTGGATGACCCATAACCATGATGAATGAAGATCCAAGGATAGAGATACCCTGTAATGCTTGTGACCAACTATGATATTGACAGTGTGCGGCCTAACAAATGGACTTCGATGAAGTGTGGGTTTGTGGATGACCCATAACCATGACAAACGAAGATCCGAGGATAGAGATACCCTGTAATGCTTGTGACCAACTGTGATACTAACAGTGTGCGGCCTAGCAAATGGACTTCGATGACAAGGATTTTGTGCAGTTGACCCATAACCATGATGTTGGTTGTTGATGAAGTAGCAGGTGCCTACATAGCCTGGGGTGGGAGGGCATGTCTCTAAATAACCCAAGCCAAATGTTGTTATGCTGTAACTGATAAATGTGAAGTAGGTGCCTACTAAAGAGGGGTGGGAGAGCACATCTCCAAAGGGAACTCGCTCTAAATGCTGCTCCATAACTAAAATGGATATAACTCGGTCAATATAACTCATAATATTTATTATAACAACCTATTTTTGGAAGTAGAAGTATCATTTTGCATCTTCCCATGTGTTGCAAATCCTTATCTGGACATTCTAGAATCTCATATTCACGGTGCAATTTTTCCGTCGTCACAAAAGTTCTGAAAAAAATAGTTGATTTTAAATTAGCGATATTTCCCACATCCGAACTCCGATTCGACCCATTTTCTTTAAATTGGGTGATTTTTCAAGAGGAGCTCAGATCTACAATCCTTTTTCTGAAATTCTACACAAAAACTTCAAAAAATGATAGGAGAGTCGTCGTCCACCTGTTGTCGATAGAAAAAAATTCTACAACATAGCTGATTTTAAATCAGCGATATCTCCCTCATCCAGACTCCAATTCGGCCGAATTTTTTTTTGAATTTTGGTATTTTTTTGCAAGGAATCTAGATCTAGTATTGTTTTTGTAAATATTGCACCAAATGTTTCAGATCTGATCTACAAACTCGCCGCCCAAAAAAAATTCCTGCAAAAAAATGAAAAAAAAAAATTCTTCTTGCTTGGCCCAAGAAAGTGCTCTGTGGAGGTCACAGCGCGTGTCTGAAGTTTGTTGAATATTGCTGAAAAAATGAAACTGAGATATGCATGAAACCCTCATTCCCATGTAATCATAAACTGCTCTGATACCCTGTTACTTTCCACCCACACACTGTCAGTATCACAGTTGGTAACAAGCATTACAGGGTATCTCTATCCTCAGATCTTCGTTCATCATGGTTATGGATTAACCACATAAAACCCTTCTCTTCAGTGGGTCTTCATATTCAACAAAGGCTTCGCAGGAGGGAACTTCATGCAATGGGGACCATTGCTTCTTAAGAAGGGAGGAATGATCTGAATGGAAAATGGCATCAACCCATGGTATTCATCCACCCATGTTATTCATCCACCCATGGAATTTACCCATGGTATTGTAAGTGGCATCTACCCATGGTATTTATCCACCCATGGTATTGTAATGACCCTCCATGACCCTCCATGACCTCTATTTAAAGAGCATGGAGGGTCATTTGTAGGGGAAGTGTAGTGGGCCCATAACCTGTTGGAAGAATCACCGCACCTCTATAGAATCCGTAATTTCCACCCTGGGGATCCTAGTTAATGGTTTGGAACGTTTACCAACACCTACGGGTTTTAGTGTAACAAAAACCTCTTCATGGCATCAGAGCCTGGACCCAGGCTTGATTCCCCCGAGTTGCGTTTGAGGGGGGTGTTGTAAGAATCACCGCACCTCTATGCAATCTGTAATTTCCACCTTGGGGATCCTAGTTAATGGTTTGGAATGTTCACCAACACCTGCGGGTTTTGGTGTAACGGAAAACCTCTTCAATTTTGGGATTCTCATGTTCCTTCTTAAAAGCAGTGTGTCCCCATATGGAGCCAAATGTTGCACCAAATTTGTCAAATTTCCAAGGAAGCGGAAGTACCAACTTTTTCAACAAGGACCGGATCACATATCAGTAGTCCATGTGTTATGGTCATCCCATTCTGAAGTTATATATTGTAAATGATCTTAGTAAAACCTTGAGTCTATGTAACAACCTAGGCAAGCCTATAATTTGATGGCAAATTCCATCCTAAGAGTATTTTTAACTTCACTGATTACCTGTGTTTTTTCGACGCGGCTAATTAGCAGAGTTTTTTCCCTCCAACATAAACCCCCAAAGCTAGGGTGACATTTATTGTCGGATTATTAGGTGAGTCCGAGTGTTTTAGTCGAGTGTGATGTAAAATTGTTTCAGAATAATTTAAGTTAATTGGCTTAATTATTTTATTACAAATCACTTGGTTTACCAGATCATATTGAGTCACATATGGGTTATGTGTCTTGAAGGTCCAAGACAAATGTGTATTCGCTCTTTGAATTTTGTAAATGAAAGATCATATGTATTAGAGGGTTGGAAAAAATAATTAAATCCCTTCATATGTAAATTAATTAATTTTTCTGGCAAAATAAAATTAAATCCTAAGCCATAAAATTAGTTCATTGGAGTCAAGTTAAATTGTCTTGGGAAAATAAATTCTCCAAACAGAAAAATTCGTGGGTCTTAAAAGAGTCAATTTGTAAAGGTCTTCTACCAAGGGAATATTGTATTTTTGAAGAAAATTTGGACCCTTGGACCTTGGTGGTTAATTCAAAGTCAATTTTTTTAGGAAATTAGCTCAAAATAATTAATATTCATCTAATTAAAATGGAATTAAATGATAAATTCGAAAATTCATCAAAAATAAAAAGATCAAAGGCCAAAATTAAAATATCATTAAGTGTTTATCAACGACCAAGATTATTTTGACAAGGATCAAAGAAACTAGTTGTTATTTTTCCATTTGAGGATTTATCTATAAATTACAGAGTCAATTGAGTCTCTACTCATCTTGATCTGTTAAAATTGACAACTAGGGCAAAACTCCATGTGGGTCATCTTATTTATGGCAGTATATTTTTCTTGGACTTCTCTCATCGAGAGGTGTAGGATTGATCTAAAGATCATCCAATTCAAATAAGTATTTATGGAAATATGAATTTATTTGTGTTATGGGACAATTCGTCAAGGTCGGTCAGTGACCAAATAACCCCCATTTGTGCTCAACGTTTTAGTATAAATAGAGGTGCCTTGCAAGTCATTTGTACACCCTTCACTCTTGATTTATCTCCACTTGTTTTGGGTTTTAGTGGAAGAGAATTCTAAGAGGAGGAAGCCATAGATGCAGGAGGAAAGGAGACTAAAAAAGGAGCCCAGCCACAGTTTGGTCGCAGTCAAGAAGAGATCTAATACTGCGTCCTAAATAAGGTGATCTAACCGCCATTCAATCAAGGAGACTTAGCCGCAGTTCATGATGTCTGGCCGCAGTTCAAGATGGGAGATCTAGCACGATGAAGTCGCAGTCTTCATGCCTTAGCCACAGGTCTTGTCCTCAACGCAGCAAGGAGCTTCCATACGCTGTCAAAGGAAGCTTCAAATGAGCCTTAGCTGTTGTCTTCTATACCGCAGATGCGCTGTCATGAGGAGACCTTAAGGGACCCTAGCCACAAATCTAGGAAGATCCCTAGCCGCAGTAAAAATTGTAAAATAGGCATTCACACAGCTGAAGGTAGAAGGCCCAAATACGTTGTCCACATCTCATGAAGAGAGCAGCCTAATCTGCAATCTTCTTGGGTCCTCATCCGCTGTCATAATATCCACCGCAGTGAGATCCATATGTTGACCTAATGATAGGAAATACTCAGTCACCCTACGTTGTCCTTAACACTAAGGCCGCATCAAGGAGGATTCATATGCTGCCTTCTTTATGCTACTTGTATACTGCCCTAAGTCACTGCAATGGAAACCTAGCAGCAATGTCAAAAGACTGTTGGATTATGTATGGTAGCAGTTGTCTCTATATTGAGGGAGAAGTTGTATGTTTGAACTTGAACTATAGCCTAGTTGCTCTGCTAGGCTGCAAGCCATAGCAAGCAGCTAAGGCTGGTATATGCAGCATAATAATGGTGAAGCACAGTGCACAGTAAGTACAGCAACATAATGATGTGATAGGTGGCAGCATGATGAAGGCAACATGGTGCAGTATGGTGCAGCAATGGGACAACATGGTAATGATGGGCATATAGCAACAAGAATGTATTGCAGCAGTAGGATGATGAGGTATTGCAACATGCATTTGGGTGCAGCATAGTGCAATGAAGAGCTCAACATAGTGCAGCATGAGGAGATGCAATACAGTGATGGGTACAGTCATGATTAGTGAAGCATGATGAGATGCAACATAGTGATGATGGGTGCAACATGGTGCAGCACAGTGAGGTGCAGCATGATGATGAGGTGCAGCACAATGATAGGTGCAGCATGGTGATGGAGTCACCTTAGAGAATCAGTTGAAGCAGCATGTCTTCAACTGAGTTCAGCTACCTCATGTATCATCTTCTTAGAGATGATCTATGCTCTTATATAGAAAAGTCAAAGTGTTGACTTCTGTTGTATATGTACTATCTCTCGCTCTCTCTGTTGAACTATTGAAGAACATATAAGAAGAATTGATCAAGGGTTTCCCTCATTGGGGTTTGTCCCTAGCTAGCGCCACATCTTGTGTCATCGTGTCTTGGCTTGTTTTCTGCGACTTATGTTTATGTTCTATCTGCAATTTACTATTATGTTGATGTGATTGCTAATCTAGAAAAGATATTGAGCTTACTGTGAAAATTGAAATAAATTGCTCTAAGCATAGAACATACCTAAAATTAACATGGGATTAGAGTTGAGGTGAAGACAAAGCCAAGCAACAGTGAAAGAGCAATCACCGAAGACAATTGGAAAGGACAAAAGGCTCAACGGATTCCTCATCCCTCTTCAAATTCACCAAGGGTGAAGTCGAAGCGGAGAATATTATCAGAATGGCGCAGCGGAAGCTTTTGATGGCCTACCTTAAGATCACTTCAATGGAAAGTCTGAATCTAAGGGTGGAAGGAAAGGCAGACGCCTTGCTTGCAATAAGTTTGGCCATTATGCGAATGATTGTCCGAATGGTAGGGACACATCACTTGATGATGACAACAATCATTCTAGGGACATCTTCAATGATCGAAGGAATGACAAGTCATGCAGGTCATCAAGGAAATATCTGACTCTTCAAAGAAAGCAAGGAACCCCAGGTATGAAGAATCAAATGTTGTTTCTGATAAGATAAAGAAGCATTATCTTATATTGGCCCTCTCCTCAACTCTTTGAGAATCTAGCTTATTGATTGTAGTGCTTCAAGGTACTTCATGGGATAGAAGGGTGTTCTCTCTAATTGGTAGAAATGGAAAGAAATCATGGATTATACTTGGAGTCAATGCCACCCACCCGAAAGGGTGTAGGGAATGTTACCTCTCAATTGAATGAGGGTAACTCGATTCATTTAAAATAAGCTCTTTATGTACCTCATCGCAAGAAGAACCTGGTGTCCATTTCAGTAAATAGAACTCAAAGGTTTCAAGGTGCATTCATCGATGGAAAGGTATGTGTTTGAAGAATTTTCAAAGATGCTTTTACTCATGGGTTTAGGGTTGGAAATTTATATCAACTTGCAAGAAATCCATTGGGGACCATGTCAGTTGAC
Source organism: Pinus tabuliformis (assembly GCA_031772625.1). NCBI lineage: Eukaryota > Viridiplantae > Streptophyta > Pinopsida > Pinales > Pinaceae > Pinus > Pinus tabuliformis. The sequence goes on along the minus strand of CM062814.1, from coordinate 694,550,078 downwards.
ACATCTCGTCTATAGCACCGGAGGTCTGCTTATTATGGGGCCCCACCCAATGTGAGTCAGATGATGATAAGGATGCCTGAATTCAAGAAGAGCATGAAGGTACATGTTCGAGATGTACCGATGGAAAATCTTACAAGGGGACCATTCCCTTCATGTAGCAGGTCCAAAGGTTTCGAACAACCCGAGGGGTTTGAGATTCATGATCAAGAATCTCATGTATGCAGGTGGAAGAAACCCCTCTATTGCTAAAAGCAAAACACCTCGGGCTTGATATGAGAGGATTAGTTGTCTAATGAAGTTGAGATTCACTAGGAGTGAAGCCAATCCAAACCTTTGCTTAAAGGTTGTGGATGATACACCTCTCATATTGGCACCTTCTGAGGACGACCTATTTTGACAAGTCCTGACCCTCTCATTTGCAAAAGTAAGAGAGAGTTGGATTTCGAATTTGGAATGGTGAACTACAAGCCCGTGACCACCTCGATGGAGCTTGACATTCAGAAGTTATGTATGTCGGACCTGATTTGGGAAATGCCTCTGAGTTTCATAAACTCATTCTAGCATTGATGTTCTTGGTGAACTCTCATCCGGATATATGTTTTGCAGCTAGCATGTTGAGCTCATATACGGTTGAGCCTCACTAGATTGGTGCCAAGAATCATTTGAGATATCTTTAGGGCACAATCTCTCATGGATCAAGATACACTGCCAGAAATGTGAAGCTACATGGTTATTCTGATGCTGACTAGATAGGCAGTGTGAAGGATCGCAAGACCACTTCTGAGTGTTGGTTCACTTTAGGTTTTGCCTTGATATCCTGGATGAGCAGGAAGCATAAGTCGGTTGCTTTGCGCACCACTGAGACCAAATACATAGCTACGAGTATGACCTCGTGTGAAGTTCCCTTGTTGTGGAAGCTCTTCATGGAGTTGTTTAGACACATGATAAATACCACCGTGATCTTCAGTGACAACCAAAGGGGGATTCGTTGTTGGGGAATCCCGTATTCTATGATCGCTCAAAGCATATAGACATCAGGTACCACTTTATCTGGGATATGGTACATCGATGAGCAAGAAGGCTCCATCACATAGGATTGATGTGCAGGTTGCCGACATTTTGTCAAGCCCCTGGGAAAGGTCAAATTTGTGACTTTCCAAGAACGACTAGGAGTCGTGGAGAAACTCTCTCCCAGGGTCCTATATGATATGGACATTGAGCTCCGGGAGCTCTAGGGGCTTGGGGGTACATCGAGGAGCGATGAGCAACCATAGGGTGAGTGGTCCAGCCCAATTTGCACTAATCGTTATCGGGATATTATCGGTGCAGGGAAAACAATCGGAAAAAATTGTAAAAATCGGGAAAAAAATTGTAACATACAAAAATATTCATTTTTTTTGCAATTTTTTTAATATCTAAAGCATCTACACCACATAAAATAAATATATTGACACATAAATATGATAAAAGAACTAATATATAAGATGTTTAATATCATTTCTAGTGCCACATCACACATAACAGTGAATCATGTCCTGAACAGTAAGTCTTGACTCATGACTCCCAACTCAGCCTCAAAATATCAATAAAAAATTATAATAATGTATCTCATATCATGAGTCAAAATGTCATATACAATGAAATGAACCAAATAACTAAAGACTAATACTATTGATTTCCTTTGCCCCTCTAGATGTAGGATGTCGGTGGAGTTGGCAGTAGACTCTGTTGTGCTCTAGAAGCTGAAGAGCTAGGAGCTACAATATGTAACCACGTCCTCTACTTGTGACAAGGGTAGCTTGGGTCACCTCCTCCTCAAAAAAAAAAAATATATATATATATATATATAAATATTATTTATTTATTTATTTTCATCCAGATTTTTTCCTAAAAAAATCGGCCAAAAAAACCCTTGATTTATCGCCCGATTTTATCTTCTTTTTGAAAAAATCGCGATAAAACGATTTTATCATGATTTTTTGGCGATTAGTGCAACACTAGTCCAGCCTTCCCCTAGTGGTTTGCTATATGGGCAGGATGAGTGGTTCATCCTTCTCCTACAGACACACAATCATAGGGTGAGTGGTTCAGCCTTCCCCTAGTGATTGTTGTGTACAGGAGTGAGTGGTTCAGCCTTCCCTGGATGCGCCTTATGACATGTAGGCAAGATGAGTGGTTCATCCTTCTCATGCTGAGACATTCTACCCATGTAGTCTAGAACTCATGGGAAGTACCTTTCATCTGGCCAATAAGCAAAGAAATGAGGATAGGGACCATAGTGGTACCGATGGACACACATGTTACTATCGTACTCCCTATGCTAGGTGATATTGATCTGGGATCAATGAAACTGACTTAGGGTCAGTAATGAGTGATTTGAGACACTCTCTTTTGATATTGATCTAGGATCAATGAAACTGAATTCGCGTCAGTATGAGTGATATAACTCACTCTCTTTTGGAACTGATATGGGATCAGTAAGAGTGGTATGAAACACTCTCTTCTGTTAAGTTTATGGTATGTTCTATGCTTATAACAGTTTACTTCTTTTTCTTATTAAATTCCACCGATTAGCAATCACATGTACATAAAGTAAAGTGCAGATAGAACATTAAACGATCGACAGAAAACAAGCCAAGACAAGAGACACAAGATGTGGCGGCTAGCCAGGGACAAACCCCACAATGTGTGGGGAAACCCTTTGATCAAATCTTCTTTTATCTTCAATAATTTAGCAGAGAGAAATAGTACAATAAATCTGATTCATATCAGCAGTAGCAAACCCTAGATCAGTAGCGTCAGCATTAGCGGCTTCATTATCAAACTAGGGCAGACCATATCTCACAAACCGACAGTCAGATTGACTTCATTCCACAACCAAAAGTTTCGGCTTCCAAAGGAGGTTCAGATGAACCTACAGCGCAGTTCAGATGAGGAGATCTTCTAGGCCACGCAAGTCAATCTTTACTTCTGCAGTTGCAGCTTCAGTTTCAACAGTTTCCGGCTTCAAACTAGGGCAGTCGATATCTTGCAAACCGTTCGTCGGAATGACTTCATTCCACACCAAAAGTTGCGGCTTTCAAGGGAGGTTCAGATGAACCTACAGCGCAGTTTCAAAGAGGAGATCTTCTAGGCCACGCAAGTCAATCTTTACTTTTGCAGTTGCAGCTTCAGTTTCAGCAGTTTCCGCTTCAAACTAGGGCAGTCGATATCTTGCAAACCGTTCGTCGGATTGACTTCATTCCACCACCAAAGTTTGCGGCTTTCCAAAGGAGGTTTCAGATGAACCTACAGCGCAGTTCCAAAGAGGAGATCGTCTAGCCACGCAAGTCACATCTTTACTTCTGCAATTTGCGGCTTCAATTTCATCAGTTTCTGCTTCACATGAGTGAGAGAGAAGAGACCCATTT